>OY293418.1:0-1200000 GCA_958502065.1 Chrysolina americana | reverse complement strand
ACGAATGATCTATTAGTTCCTTTCTGGGCTGTCCTACTGATCTGAAAGGTAAACCTTCACCCATTTCACCTGCAAAAAAAAAGTACCATGGCGCTTGGTGGTGCAGAGACACTTTTGAAGGGAAAGTCTTATTTTCAAACTAGATAGGTGAAAACTGATGGCTGTGCCTGCGTGTCAAATTTTATGACAAACTCAATGGTGAAAACCCCATATCGATGTCTATCATAGTTTCTGAGTTACAGCATGTTTTTCGAAAATGTACATTTTCGAAAAGTTGCTATAACTTTTTTCCTGTTAAAAATTTCTTGTTTCTATAAAAACATTTCCAGAGCATTTTTTTACGCAGAATTCAATGGTGTAACTTATTTTTTCATAGAGCTTAGAATTTCAAAGAGCACCCTAGCAAAACATCAAGTGTGCTACATTTTTGGAAAGGTAATTTTAAGCTGTATTGAAATATGCAGGAGATATACAGGGTGTCTCGTTGAAAAAATATATTTTTCCATCAATAAATATGAATATCGTATTTGAAAAAGTAAGTTACTTACACCATTAAATTCTTGGTAAAAAAGTTCTCCGAAAATGTTTTCAGAGAAACAAGAAATTTTTGACAGGAAAAAAGTTACAGCAACTTTTCGAAAATGCACATTTTCCACGTCGATATGCGGTTTTCACCATTTTCATGTCGTAAATTTTAACCCTCAAACACAGCCGTCAGTTTTCATTTTTTATTTTCTTTCTTCTGTATCACAAAACTGAATAAGACTGGTATAACTGTGTTATTTTGTGAAAAATCAATTATTAGAATTATTAGATTTTAAGAAACATTTGTGCAATATATCCTTAAGTGAATTTTAATAGTATTACTATGCTGTTGTTGTAATATATATTTTATTATTGTTGTTTAACTACTTTTCTGAGACCAGCACATGCTGGGCTGCTTTGGAATAACCTTTTTTTTGGATAGTGCTGCTATCACGAATTCTAGTCAATATTGTGATATACATGTAACTGTTGTATCAATATTTGAAAAATTTCTTGAAAAAAAAAAATTATTGGCCTTCCCTTCAAAAGTGTCTTATTTGGCTCACTCTGTACAAATACGACATTGTTGATAAAATGTTTATAGTTTTAACAAATGATGAACTTCTACAAGTGGTACAAATGTGTACGGCATAGTAGTAGAAAAACAAAAAAAAAAACCTTTTTCCAAGGCAATCTAATTTTTTGAGGTAACCGCTTGGGCAAAATATGAATTTGTATCAATTTGAATAATATACCGAATGATATATTTTTAGTAAAAAAAAGTATGGAAATTTTGAAACATACCTGAACTTGAATGTTTCATGACCAATGATGGATAGTCTCTCAAGTGTTTATAAATGCCAACATTCCAACAAGTCTATTACACAAAACCAATCATGTGATCATCGAACTACACAACACGATCGCACTACATCCAAATTGCATATTAAATGCACAATAACCTATATGAAACCGTTTTTCTGTCCGATACCAGTAGAGATGTTCAATCAGATCATCTATGTCGGTGCTGTAACGGATTGTACCCTCCCTCTTTTTATCAAGACAGAAACAGATACGTTTCCGAGATAATCCAAGTATTCCTAACATTCAATCTATATCCTTTATCAGTAAACCTAGTATTAAAAAGTAGGAATGGGCTGAAAATGCTACCATGAGGCCCTCCCTGTCTAAATATGAACCAAGAGTTGCTTGACACACAAATAATTCTTGGGTAAACTGAACTAACCTTTCCGAGATTCTTTGGAGGAACCAGGCTGCAAGTCTTGATTGCTGTCTTCATCTTGTGTGCACACATCGGAGCTCAAACTGTCCTCGTTGTCTGTAGGCTCTTCTTTCACACTTTCAATCTCGATATTTTCGCAGAAAATATCATCGTCTTCCTCAGTTTTGACCTGCCCTATTTCACACTCGACCAAGTCCATATCCGTCGACATATACTCGGGGCTATCGAGGTATTCTTCCTCTTTTACCGTGACTTCTGCATTAATGAGCTTCATGATGGAATCCTCGTCTTTCTGAGATGAGTTGGACTCTGTATCGTCCAGTTTAGGTTTGACATCTTTCTTGAAAGCTGAAATTTTTCATTAATGTTAACAACTCTCGCTCCCGATTGGGTTCTTTTATCCTTACTATCTGCAGAATGCAAACTAGATGTTTGCAATTTGTTGTCTTCCTCTGAATTTCCTAACCTATCATTTTTTATGTGAATACACCCTGCATCATTAGGAGAATTCTCGTTACATATATCACATATAACGGAAAGCGGTATCTCCCTTGGCTCTTCTTTCACTTTCACTATTTCAGTTTTTATATCGTTGTCGATGTTTTCGTCTTCCTCAACCTTTACTTGTACTAATTCACCTTCATTAATATCCATTTTTTATTCTTCAGGGTAAGAATTGCATGTGAGGAATGACTGGAAAATTTCCCTCTTAGATTTCTTGATAATAATTTTACATTAGAATTTCAATGAACAAAAACTAGAAAAACATTAAAAGCCATCATCCACCACCATTCATAAAAAATCACAGAACAGTGAAACACAGCAGAGTAGACGTTGACAATAACAAATTGTTAAGTATGTGTTTTGTGATCTTCCTGGAGCAATCAAATTTGATGTGGATGTTTTTGGGGCCATTGTCTGTAGTGAAATCAGTTCAAATTATAAAAATTATTGATAATTGCAAGAAAAATCAGTGAAATTTCAACGTGCTCGGAAAGTATGGACAACCCTGTAGTCAACTTCGGCTACCGTCCAAGAGATGGCAGAGTAGTGCTCAAAAATATTTTTTTCTATACGAAAATTGAAATATCTCTACAAGAAAAGTGATTGCATATTTGGATTTTGCTCGTCGAGATACTCTCTTCTGCGTAGTCTGAAGAAAATTAATTTTTCATTTTCAGACTGTAAATTTTCAATTTATATTTTTAACCGACCCAAAAATTATTTTTTTCCCAGAGCAACCAAATTGGTGTGGCGGCCATTGCCTGAATGGCATTGGTTCAAATTATGAAAATCAATAAATATTGCTCAGAAAGTATCGAACAGTGAAAGTCAACTTCGGCTTCCGTCTAAGAGATGGCGGAGCAATGCATAAAAATATTTTTTGTCACGAAAATTCAAATATCTCGAAATTCATGAGGCACACGAAAACTAATTGCATTTTTGGATTCTGCTGATCGAAATCCTCTCCTGTGCTCATTTTGAAACAAATTAATTTTTAATTTTTAGCCTGAATATTTTCAATCGACGAAAAAATAAAATTCTTCCTAGAGCAACCAAATTCGGTGTGGATGCTTTCGACGTCATTGTCAAATGTCTATCGCGAAATAGCATCACTTCGAGTTATGAAAATTATTAATTATTGCAAACACATATTATCTATGTCCGAGAGTTCGTTAGTAAGAATTTCCCTTATTTTATTGTGGTGATAGACAACACAAGACTTTGCAGACGACTTTTTTTTGGTACGAGTTCTTTCATGTCTCACAAAATCACAACGGTTTTTCACCAGTATGAGTTCTCCCATGTCTCAGCAAGTCGCCACGTTGACTGAACGATCTAGAACAGACTCTACAGTTGAAAGTTTTCTCTCCGAATGAATTATTTCGTGTCATACTTGAAGGAAAATATTTGAAACATACCTCTCAGATGAATTTTCTTCAGGTTTAGTTTATGTAGTGAGAATTCTGTTGTGACTTCCAAGATTGCGCCCAGTAGAAAAACATTTCAAACACACTTTTCAGTTGAAGGGGTTTTCTCCTGTATGAGTTCTTTCATGTGCTACAAGATCATAACCAACCGTAAAAATCAGTTTTTTACTACAAAAAACTGTTTGAATTCAATGCTTATGGCAACCTCGTATAAGCAATTGAATACAGGATGTTCCAAACAATTGACCATTAGCCTGTAATTTACAGATTTGAAAATAAATGTATGTTATACTTCTCATGAAATGCGAAAACTCATAATAAGGAAAACATTTATTTTTTCTATGAACGGAAATAACAATTTAAAACAATAACTCTTGAAGATGAAAACACTAAATGATTCACTAGGTATGACTATTGTCTACTATCATTAGAAAATCGAACAAAATTCATCAGAAAGGTTTTTCTCCTGTAGGATTCTTCTGATGTGCACCCCGATAGGAATTTGAGTACATCACGATCTGTTGTGAATTCTTTCGTGCTTTCTGAGATAAGATTTTTCAGAGAAACGTTTTGAACATTTTTGGCACTGAAAAGGTTTTTCTTCGTTGTGAGTTCTTTCGTGCTTTACAAGACTAGATCTGTTAGAAAAGGGTTTCGAGCATACTCTGCAGCTGAATGGTTTTTCTCCTGTATGAACTCTTTCGTGTATTGCAAGATTATATCTATTAAAACACTGTTTCGAACAGACTTTGCATCCGAACGGTTTATCTCCGGTATGAGTTCTCTCATGTGACACCAACTCGCTATGTTGGAAAAAAGATTTTGAACATAATTTGCACGGGTGCCGTTTTTTCCCTCTATGAATCGCCAAGTGTCTTCTCATTGTGAAGCTGAATTTGAAAGATTTCGAACAGATTTCACATTGATACAGTTCTTCCGTGTCATGAATTAATTTTTTATGATGTGCCAACAAGTCAACTCTATTGAAAGTCTCTGGACACAGTTTACACGAGTGCTTTTTCTGCTTGGAATGGATCATCGAGTGTTTTCTCAAGGTAGAATTGTCGTTGAAACGATTGGAACAGACTTTGCAAATATACGGTCTCTCTCCAGTGTGAATTCTTCGATGACGTTTCAACGAACTAACTCGATTGAAGGTCTTTGAACAAACGTTGCACTGGTTTTTTGTTCCATCCACTCCTATAGACCCAAAATCTGAAAAAAATTAATGGGGATAGATTCGAGTTTTCAACTAACAAGAATTTATTTGTAAGCAGGTCAATAATTCTATACAATGACGGTTTCATATACAGCGTGATTCACGGTCGATGGTAGGTTAGACGTTTCTGGAAAACGCAACTAAGAATTTTTCTGAAAATTTTGTGTTTTCATTTTCTCACCTGTTCTACCGATCTGCGACGTTGCCGCTTCTATCAAAAAGCCCTAGCAACTTTAATATTTTAAATAGAACACCCCGTATATTGACACAGGTTTTGATAGAAGCGGCAACGTCGCATTGCTGAAAATATTTTAGATCGGTAGAACAGGTGAAAAAACGTGAAACGCCAAATTTTCAGAAAAATCCCGAGTTGCGTTTTCCAGAAACGTCTAACCTACCATCCACCGTGAGTCACGCTGTATAAGTTGGTAATCAAGATTAATTTTTTCCAAGTAAATGAACAAAATAAATATTTTGAAAAGTTACACCTCTTTTATTTTCTCGGCATAGCCAGATTTTTACAATATCAGTTGGTTTAATTGGGTCTGGTTTGCTCGCTTTTACTTGAAAGTATTTTGCCACTACTGGTTGAGCTCCATTTTCCTTTTCCTCCATGAAATTTTAAATTTTTCCACAAGAATTCTTCAGCTATTTCATTAGTTCAATATTTTGCAATACAGTTGATACAGGGTTTCGACTTGATTCAATAGCTCAGGACATCTCTTGCTAATCTCGGCTTACAGGGCGATTTTCATATCCGATTCAGTCCCCTCAGTCCCATTATCAAATTGACGTAACATTTTTGTGATTCAATCTTTGCTGAACTGGTGCAGTAGTTGACGATTTCTGCCGTGGTGCGGCAGAAACCTTAGCCGGAAGCCGGAAAATTTCGAACCCCCCTTTCAGCTGACTGGTTTTTCTCCTGTATGAGTTATTTCATGTGCTACAATATCATAACCATCCGAGAGAATCGGTTTTTTACAACAAAAAACTGTTTGAATTCAATGCTTATGGCAACCTTGTATAAGCTACTGAATACAAGATGTTCCAAACAATTGCCCATTAGTCTGTAATTTACAGATTTGAAAATAAATGTATGTCATACATCTCATGAAATGCGAAAACTCATAATAAGAAAAACACTGAACGGAAATAACAATTAAGAACCATAACTCTTAAAGATGACAACACTAATGATTCACTCGGTATGACTATTGTCCTTTAATATTAGAAAATCGAACAAAAGTTATCACAATGGTTTTTCTCCTGCAGGATTCTTCTGATTCATAGGAATTTGTGTACATCACGATCTGTTGTGGATTCTTTGGTGGTTTTTGAGATACGATTCGTCGGAGAAAAATTTCGAACAGACTTGGCACTGAAACGGTTTTCCTCCGTTGTGAATTCTTTCGTGCTTCGCAACAACATATTTATTAGAAAAGGGTTTCGAGCATACTCTGCAGTCGAACGGTTTTTCTCCTGTATGAACTCTTTCGTGTAACACGAGAGCATATTTATTAGAATACGGTTTTGAACAGAATTTGCATCTGAACGGTTTATCTCCGGTATGAGTTCTGAGATGCGACACCAGCTCGCCACGACGGAAAAAAGATTTTGAACAGACTTGGCACTGGTGCCCTTTTTCCCCTGTATGATTCGCCAAGTGTCTTTTCATGGTGGAGCTCTGTTTATAAGATTTCGAACAGACTTCACATTTAAATCGTTCTTCCATGTCGTGAACTTTTTTATTATGATCTGCCAACAGGCCAACTTTTTCGAAAGCCTCCGGACACAATTTACACGAGTGCTTTTTCTGCCTGGAATGGATCCTCGCGTGTTTTCTGAAGGTGGACGTATCGGTGAATCGATTGGAACAGACTTGGCAAACATACGGTCTCTCTCCAGTGTGAATTCTTCGATGACGTTTCAACGAACTAACTCGACTGAAAGTCTTTGAACAAACATTGCACTGGTTTTTTGTTGCATCCACTCCTATAGATCCAAAATCTGAAAAAAATTACGGAGGATAGATTCGAGTTTTCAACCAAGAAGGATTTTTTGGAAGCAAGTCACTAATTCAAGACAATGACAGTTTCATAAGTAAATTGGTAATCAAGATCAATTCTTCCAAGGAAAGGAACTAAAAAAAAATATTTTCAAAAGTTATTCCTCTTTTATTTTTCCGGCATAGCCAGATTTTAACATTGACGCGAATATCCAGTATGGCCGAACATTTTTCGTAATTGAGATTGAGTCTTGGTGATTACTCTTGTCTCAATTGGTTTAATTGGGTCTGGTGGCTCGCTTTTACTTGAAAGTATTTTGCCACTACTGGTTATAGCTCCATTTTCCTTTTTTCCCATGAAATTTTTTCATCAGAATTCTTCAGCTATTCCATCAGTTTAACAAGAAGTTCAATATTTTGCATTATAGTTGATACAGGGTCTTGACTTGATATCTAGATGACAGATCTGTTAAGTCACTTGGATTCAATAGCTCAAGACATCTCTTGTTATCTCGGTGTATCGAAATCCAGAGATATGGGATGTTTCCAAAGGAAAAAAACTCGCAAGTCAGTATAACAGAAAATTAATACAATATATATCAGAAACTAGATAAAGTCGACATAAAAAAATAGATAATTACTTTCAACTAAGAACACGAAAGATTGCAAAGAAGAATTTGTAAAATAGTTTTAAAATATAATATAAATGATGATATAGAACCATTAATACAAAGTTATGACTTTGCAGTTGAATGGATTCTCTCCAGTATGAATTCTTTCGTGTATTACGAGACAACTTCCAGTAGAAAAAGATTTTGAACAGAACTTGCAGTTGAATGGTTTTTCTCCGGTATGAATTTTTTCGTGTTTACAAGATAACTCCTAATAGAAAAACCTTTCGAACAAACTTTGCAGTTGAATGGTTTTTCTCTGGTATGACTTCTTTCATGCATTACAAGATTGTAAGTAACAGTGAAACATTTTGAACAGAATGGTTGCTCTCTGGTATGAATTCTCTCGTGTTTCACAAGATAACCTCTACCAGTAAAACATTTCGAACAAACTTTGCAGTTGAACAGTTTTTCTCCAGTATGGATTCTTCCGTGTAGTAAGACTACTTCTAGAAGAACGAGTTTTAGAACAAACTCTGCAGTTGAATTGTTTTTTTGCGACTTTGCAGTTGAACTTTTTTCTTTCATATAAGTTAGATTGTGCTCTGCAAGGAGATAGCTGGACGAAACATTTTTTTAACAGACTTGGCACTGGAACGTAACCTTACTTTCATTCGGTCGTTTTCGGAAATCTGATAAAAAATAACAGAAAGGGTGGGATCAAAATGTTGACCTTGACGAATTGGACTGGAAGTGAAATTTTTGTTATATAACAGAACAAATTTGTCAGAGGTGGAAGTTTACAACGGGAAAGTAAAACTGAATGCAAGTTCAGGACAATAATGAGGCCGGAGTTTTCAGTGAATGAAACCCGGCTGAAACTAGCACTCGGGGATGATATAAGAAGATATAAACTTGTTTCTACCCCAAATATAATGGAAAATGTTTTGAAAAAAGCTGAAAAAACAAGAAAATCATTCGATACGATACTCGATGCGCCATCTAGCAATACGTGCCCAAACTAATGAGAGAATACAAAAATTCATTCTCAATAAATTATGCATTGGTATTTTCATACATGATAGCAGAAAAAGTGTGATAGCAAAGTGATAATGATCTAAAAGGTCAGAATAATCTTTTCATAGCAACCATCTTTTCATTTTGAGCACAATAATAAAATTTCCTTTGTAGAATGATGAAAACGCTGTTCTTGAATATGAAAATGATACCTGCTTGCTTGCCGTAACACCCCAGAAATTTTATCAGGGGCTACAGAAAAAGGGTCAGACAGGAATATCCTTGAAGAGGAAAAAGGGAAAAAGTATTTCAATAGAATTTATTCAGTTTGATGAAAAACAAAGATGAAAAAAATACAACAGTGCAAAAAGGTATTTATCACTCTGAAATACTCTATGCTACAAGAATGTTGATGAGTGACTTTCGATACAGCCGTGATTGTATTATTATTATTATTATATAATAGTTTTTCTACGGTTCTTTCGTGTTTTACAAGATTGGATCCAGTAGATAAATGCTGGGAACTGCCTTTGCTGTTGAATTTTCAACTGAAAAATTCGGTCAGGCTATGCTGCCGAGAGGATTTTCTCCAGCATGAGTTCTCTCATGTTTCACCAAAACACATCGTTGTCTGAAAGATTTAGAACAGACTTTGCAGTTGAACGGTTTCTCTCCGGTGTGAATTTTTTCGTGCGATACAAGATTAAATCTTGAGGAAAAAGACCTGAAACAGACTGCACAGTTGAATTTTCTATCGGCATGAGTTAGTTCGTGTTTCATCAAGTCGCAAAGTTTGCCGAACATCTGAGAACAGATTTTGCAGTTGAAAAGTCCGGTATGGATTCTTTCATGTCTCTCGAGATTATACCTAGCAGAAAAACTTTTCGAACAGACTTTGCAGCTGAACGGTTTTTCTCCGGTATGAATTATTTCGTGCCTCGCGAGACCACTTCCACTAGCGAAAGATTTTGAACAGATTTTGCAGTTGAATGGACTTTCTGCAGTAGGAGTTACGTCTTGTTTCGCCAAGTCGCCGCGTTGATTGAAAGATGCAGAACAGACCTTGCAGTTGAATGGTTTTTCTCGATTATTTGGTTTAGAATGTGCCAGAAGACTATGAGCTTTAGGGCAAGATTTCGAACAAACGCAGCCTAAAAGATTCTCTCCAGTATGAATTATTTTGTGTGCTACAAGTTTATGTCTGATGGAAAAAGATTTCGAACAGACTTTGCACTTGAACGGTTTTTCTCCGGTATGAATTCTTTCGTGTATTATAAGATTGCTAAGTTTGATGAAAGATTTGGAACAAACTTTGCAGGGAAAGCGTTTTTCTCCGGTATGAATTAGTACACGCTCTGCAAGATTACAATTTTTCGAAAAGACTTGAAACTGGAATGTAGCCTTATTTGATTCACTCGCTTGTTTTCGGCAATCTGAAAAAAAAACAGGAAGGGTAGAATCAAAATGTTCACCATGACGAACTGGATTGTAAGTAAAAGTTTTTGTTGAATTAATAATAATATGGCCGGAATATCAGCAGTGTTCAGGATTTCTGTTGCGTCTGGTAAATAAATCTCTATTGAAACTGTAAGTAGCGTTTAACGATGATATAAAAGAACAACTATAGAATGATGCACATGAACCATATTTTTTCCAACAGAGTGATAGAGGAGGCCCTAGTTATGGCCGCCGCGGTCTCCCGATTTGAATCCATTGAATTTTTTTTGTAGGGGCATCTCGAAAGGCGTGTTTGCCGTACTATTATTTACACATGAGATGATTCATCTAACAGAGTAACATTACATTGTGAACGTTTGCTCTTGAGGAATGTGATTGATATATGCGCGATTTTTGTTAGGTAAATGGGTTTGCGTTATGAAGAATTCATTCTATTACTGGATTTTTCATGAAAAAATATATTCAAATAACGATGATCCTTCAGCCCAATATGGTATATATTTTTCTAGTCATAAAAAGTACGGAAATTATTAAACATACCTGAACTTCAACGTTCCATGACGAATAACTGATAGTCTTTCAATGACCTGTCAAATTCTGATTGCAATTTTTCATTAATTCCAGCATTTCAACAAGCCTATTACACTAAATCATTCATTGAATCATTGAACTACACAACACAATTTGGCACTAGGTACAAAATGCATATATTTCATACACTGTAAACTGTACGATAACATTTTGACCTAAGCGTACCTTTTCTCGATTATATCTTGACGACTATGGGATTTCATTTGTCTGATACCAGTATGAACGTTTATCAAGATCATCTTTGTTAGTCCTATAACAGATCATGCTCTCCCTCTTTTATCAAGACGCACAGATACATCCCAATTATTCCTTCTTGGTTTTCCGAAAGGAAATTGCATTGTGTTAGTTCTGTATCATTTAAACTGTGTCTACCAATGACAAACGTAATTTGTAATACCAATAGTATTTTTTATATCAATCTTCATACTTCATATATCAATGACACGCAAAATAAATATGATTGGGCCAAGTACACTGCCTTGTGGTACTCATCACCTGAAAATTGTTCAACTAACCTTTCCAAGATTCTTTGGAGGTACCAGGCTGAACGTCTTCATTACTGGCATCACTATCAGTTGGTTCTTCTTTCACACTTTTAATCATATTTTCACAAAAAATATCCTCATCCTCAGTTTTCACCTCTCCTGTTTCACACTTGACAAATTCAATATTTGTGGACAAATATTCGGGGCTATCGAAGTATTCTTCCTCTTTTACTGTGACTTCTGCTTTAATTAGCTTCATAAGGAAATCCTCTTCTTTCTGAGTATTCTGCAATGAGCTGGAGTTGGTATTCCCCACTTTTGGTTTCACATGCTCCTTGGGACCTAAAATGATTTATAAATGTTAACCTCTTGCTTCCAATAACGTATTTTTGTCCCTACTATTGTTGTGCAGACCATCTGCGGAACACAAATTTGGTACTTGCAATTTATCGTCTAGTCCATGGGTTTTAAGCTGAATACACTTTGTTTCGTTATCAGAATTCTCGCTACACATTTCACATTCGATGAGCTCTTCCTTTACTGTTTCATTTCTTATATCTCTGTTGATAATTTCGTGAAAAACTTGCTCTTTTTTAATTTGTGCTAATTCATTTTCACTAATAATAATATCCATTTTCCATAAGAGATTTGGGAAATGTTCCTGTGAAAATGTAATTCAATCTAATTTTCCGTCAATGAAATTTCAAACGACACGAAAGACGAAAATGACAAGTGTCTCCATCCTTTAAGGTTATGTCGTTTTTGGACCCTGCTTCCTATACGCGCACTTGTCCAGCACTTCTTCCCTTTCGTATGCAAATGTGCACTCATGTAAATTGTTCATTATTTGATGTTCTACTGTTCCACTTGTGTCCTTTAGTTTTCTTCCTTCTATTCTCTTTTCTATCTGGTGTGACAAAAGTACATGCTGACACAGAAGAACAGTGTTGCCACAGTGCTTACAACTACTACCATTAGTTGCGTTTTATTAGTCGCTTTCCTGCAACGTAAATGAAAAACTCGGTAAAGCCCAGTTACGGCTCTTTTTTGTTCCAAGAAATCAAAGAACTGCACCCAGCTCCCCATGTACATTGCTGGAGAGCGCCTATTGGTTCCATTCCGGTAAAAGTAGGAATAATAACAATGAGTTTCTTTGTATGAATAAGTCACAGAAGGTATGAATTGACATATACAAATAAATCGTTCAAAAATTACAGTTAATTACATTTGTGATGAGACAATGACAAGTAGCAACTGGAATAGGAAAGTTGCAAATAAAACGACAAAAATGGTCACTAAATGTAATTTTTCATTTCCAAAATGATGCAGAAAGGTATCTTAACGATCTACACCGAATGAATTAGCTGTGACAACACTGCTAGAAATATTTCTGTCAGCTGTCACTGATTCAGTTCTCTTTTCGCTAAAAGTGGCCTTAGCAACCAGGACAACTAGGCCGGATGATATCGTAGATTTGATATTTGGGGTTTGGATTATTTTAGATGTTTTTGAATCAAACTTGACCAAGTAAGACTCATTAAAAAATGTGTATTATGGTAACAACTAACGTCACAACATTACCACATGTGAATGATAAATGAAAAACTCCTAAAATCATGCAGCTGTAAGTTTGTTTACAATAACAAGAATCCGCTTGGAAATAAATTCATGGCAAATTCGAATACAGGGTATTCCACTTCAAAATATAGTTTATTGGCTAAAAACAGAACCCGTGACATCTGGAATTAGTCCATTGAAATCACTTTTATAGCTCGTGGTTTGCCATACACTTATCGAGTCACTCGGCATTGTATTCCCACGTAAAATAATTTCGCTCACACTGCGCTTTGAATTGATTTGTCTCCGCTGTGAATTCTTTTGCGGTTGAATAAATTTTCTTTTGCATGAAATTTTAAATGTCTTGTCAACTTGCCACCTTGAACGAAATATTTATAACATACTCTACATTGAAAAAGATTTTCTCTAGTATGAATTCTTTCGTGTCTGATGAGATTACTACTAGCAGAGAAAGTTTTCGAACATATTTGGCAGTTGAATGGTTTTTCTCCAGTATGAACTCTCTCATGACTCGACAAATCAGAACGTCTTCTGAAAATTTTAGAACAGACCTTGCAGTTGAATAGTTTTTCTCCAGTATGAACTCTCTCGTGACTCGACAAATCACAACGTCTTCTGAAAAATTTAGAACAGACCTTGCAGTTGAATAGTTTTTCTCCAGTATGAACTCTCTCGTGACTCGACAAATCACAACGTCTTCTGAAAAATTTAGAACAGACCTTGCAGTTGAATATTTTTTCTCCACTATGAACTCTCTCATGACTCGACAAATCATAAGGTCTTCTGAAAGATTTAGAACAGACCTTGCAGTTGAATAGTTTTTCTCCAGTATGAGTTCCTTCGTGTGATACAAGACCATATCTAGTAGAAAAAGATTTCGAACAAGTTTTGCAGTTGAATGGTTTTTCACCAGTATGAATTCTCTCGTGAGTTGCGAGGTTATATCTAGACGAGAAAGACTTCGGACATACTTCGCAGTTGAATGGTTTTTCTCCGGTATGAATTCTTTCGTGTCTTAGAAGATAACTCCTAGTGGAAAAACATTTCGAACAGAATTCGCAGTGGAAACGCTTTTCTCTGGTATGAGTTTGTTTGTGCTTTGCAAGATGAGATGTGGTAGGATAATGTTTTGAACAGACTAGACACTGGAAATCATTCGTTTCATTCCCTCGTTTTCCGTTATCTGAAAAAAAAAACACCAATAGTAGGATCAAATTGTTTATCGTGATTATGAGTAATATTTTTGTTAAATAGTATACAAATTGAAAACTCATGATTTAACTAAACAGTTGTATCAGGTAAAACAGAGTGTATTTGTATATAATTTTAATAATATAATAATGATAATACATTATAATATAATATTATAATATTTTGAATTATAATAGTAAATATTCCTCATCGCATTTTCAGAACAACTAGCACCTATTTTATAACTCCAAACAATGGATTTGCTCGAAATATAAGGTCACGTAAGGCTCCCTCCACACATTGTTTATAGAAAAGACAGATTATAGTAGAAAGAGGTGTAAAACTGCATTTTCAGTTGGATTTTTCTCCGATATGAGTTTTCTCATGTGTTACAAGATCACAGCGAGCGGAAAAAGACTTCGAACATACTTTGCAGTTGAATGGCTTTTCTCCAGTATGAATTCTTTCGTGTGCTAGATGACCTCTAGCATGAAAAGATTTCGAGCAGACTTTGCAGTTGAATGGTTTTTCTCCAGTATGAATTCTTTCATGCACCACCAAGTAGCCACGTTTGGCAAAAGATTTCGAACAGACTTCGTAGCTGAATGGTTTTTCTCCAGTGTGAACTTTCTCGTGGCCCACAAGATTGGATTTGGTAGAAAAAGGTTTGGAACAAACTCTGCAGTTGAATTTTCTTTCGGTGTGATTTATTTCATGTTTCACCAAGTCGCAACGTTTACCGAAAAATTTGCAACAGACTTTGCAATTGAATGGTTTTTCTCCAGTATGAATTCTTTCGTGTGCTAGAAGATGACCTCTAGCAGAGAAAGATTTCGAGCAGACTTTGCAGTTGAATGGTTTTTCTCCAGTATGAATTCTTTCATGCACCACCAAGTAGCCACGTTTGGCAAAAGATTTCGAGCAGACTTTGCAGTTGAATGGTTTTTCTCCGGTATGACTTCTTTCATGCACTACAAGATTGTAACTAACAGTGAAAGATTTTGAACAGACTTTGCATCTGAATGGTTTTTCTCCAGTATGAATTCGTTCGTGTGTCGCAAGATTAGATCTAGAAGAAAGAGATTTGGAACATACTTTGCAATTGAATTTCCTGAAGGCATGAGTAATTTCATGTAGTACCAAGTCGCACCGTTTACTGAACAGTTGGGAACAGACTTTGCAGTTGAAATGTCCAGTATGAACCAATTCGTGTCTCTCAAGATTGTACTTATTAGAAAAACATTTAGAACAGACTTGGCAGCTAAACGGCTTTTCTCCAGTGTGAGTTCTTTCGTGTCTAATCAAGTCGCATCGTTGACTGAAAGATTTAGAGCATACTTTACAGTCGAATGGTTTTTCTCCGGTGTGAATTCTTTCGTGTATCACCAAGTTTCCAAGTTTGGTGAAAGATTTGGAACAAACTTTACAGTGAAAACGTTTTTCTCTGGTATGAGTTAGTTCGTGCTTCGCAAGTTGAGATCTAGAACAACTTTTTGAACAGATTCGGCACTGGGATGTATTCTTATTTGTTTCATTCTTTTGTTTACAGCAATCTGAAATAAAACAAGAAGCTTAGGATGAAATGTTATGAAGAATTGGACTGTTTTATTTTTGTTGGATGAAAGAATATTTTAGAAAGAGGCGGAAGTCTTACATCAAGGAGTATCTCATAAAATCGCATAAAAGTTCAAGACCGGAGTTTCAAAAGTGTTCAGGAACTCCGTTGGATCTGGTGAATGAAACCTAGCTGAAAGTTCAATGAGCATTAGTGCAAAACCATCTCCATCCCGCGACGAAGTCCCCACTATTCACACCAGTAATGATGCTGGCTCAGGTAAAGCGGATCTCTACATACTGGGGAGAGCTGGATAATCGCGCCTATGGGAACCAAGTCTAATAAAACTGAGACTAGAGAGAGGAGAGAGCCCTTTCTGCTTCGACCTGCCGCATATGCTTCATCGTCGCACAAATTCACTTGCCCCATATATCCTGCACGTTTATTTCGAGTATAGTCAGCGTCACCAATATTTAATAGTCTGCAATTTTCAAGTTTCCGCCAAAGCTCAGTGATCTAGTTCGCAAGATACATACTATATTACAAGTGGAAACGACACACCCAAATACAACAGAATACTTAAAAGAGGCTTTGGATATGGTTTTTCACGAGTATGAATACTTTCGTGTGTTACAGAATTACAGCCAATGGAAAATGGTTTCGAACAGAATTTGGAGTCTAAATGTTTTTCTCTTGTACGAGTTCTCTCATGTCTCACCAAGTTCGAATATTTGCTTTTCTATTGTATATGAAAAATACACAGTGTGTATTAATTTGGTCATTATGAATCAATTGCCGTTCGCAGAATTGCTCTGTTTCAAACCGTTCGCGAGTTGAATAGTTCACCTGGAGTAGAGAGCTGTCATTTGCCGCCAAATATTTTTTTTTTCATAATTTTTCTATTGGTTTTCGGAAAATTCAACCTTTTTGTATATACTCACCAAATTTGAAATCGACTGCGAGTCAATTCAAAATTTCATAGGCTTTTTACGGAACCTCTGCAATTTCGAGTAGAAAATTTTCGAAAATTTGTTATTGTGTCCATTCAAAAATCAGTCTGTTGATATTTTTATTTCAAATTCACAGAGCATACTAATTTCATCATTTTAAATCGATTGGCGTTCGCAGAATTGCTTTATCTCTAACCGTTCTCGAGTTGAATAATTCACCTGGAGTTGAGAGCGGTCATTTTCCGCCAGAAATTTTTTTTCATAATTTTTCTATTGATTTTCGGAAAATTCATCCTTTTTTGTATAAACTCACCAAATTTGAAATCGATTGCGAGTCAATTCAAAATTTCATAGGCCTTTTACGGAACCTCTGCAATTTCGAGAAGAAAATTTGTTATTGTGTACTTTCAAAAATCAGTCTGTTGATATTTTTACTTCAAATTTACAGAGTATACTAATTCCATCATTCTGAATCGATTGGCGTTCGCAGAATTGCTCTATCTCTAACCGTTCTCGAGTTGAATAGTTCATTTGGAGTTGAGAGCGGTCATTTCCCGCTAGATATTTTTTTTTCAAAATTTTTCTATTGGATTTCGGAAAATTCAATCTTTTTGTATATACTTACCAAATTTTAAATTGATTGCGAATCAATTCAAGATTTTATAGGATTTTTACGGAACCTCTGCAATTTCGAGTAGAAAATTTTCGAAAATTTGTTATTGTGTCCATTCAAAAATCAGTCTATTGATATTTTTATTTCAAATTCACAGAGTATACTAATTTCATCATTTTAAATCGATTGGCGTTCGCAAAATTGCTCTATCTCTAACCGTTCTCGAGTTGAATAGCTCACCTGGAGTTGAGAGAGGTCATTTTCCGCCTGAAATTTTTTTTCATAATTTTTCTATTGATTTTTGGAAAATTCATCCTTTTTTGTATGAACTCACCAAATTTGAAATCGATTGCGAGTCAATTCAAAATTTCATAGACTTTTTCGGAACCTCTGCAATTTCGAGTAGAAAATTTGTTATTGTGTACTTTCAAAAATCAGTCTGTTGATATTTTTATTTCAAATTTACAGAGTATACTAATTCCATCATTCTGAATCGATTGGAGTTCACAGAATTGCTCTATCTCTAACCGTTCTCGAGTTGAATAATTCACCTGGAGTTGAGAGCGGTCATTTTCCGCCAGAAATTTTTTTTCATAATTTTTCTATTGATTTTCGGAAAATTCATCCATTCTTGTATAAACTCACCAAATTTAAAATCGATTGCGAGTCAATTCTAAATTTCATAGGCCTTTTACGGAACCTCTGCAATTTCGAGTAGAAAATTTTCGAAAATTTGTTATTGTGTCCATTCAAAAATCAGTCTGTTGATATTTTTATTTCAAATTCACAGAGTAAACTAATTCCATCATTCTAAATCGATTGGCGTTCGCAGAATTGCTCTATCTCTAACCGTTCTCGAGTTGAATAGTTCACCTGGAGTTGAGAGCGGTCATTTTCCGCCAGAAATTTTTTTTCATAGTTTTTCTATTGATTTTTGGAAAATTTATCCTTTTTTGTATAAACTCACCAAATTTGAAATCGATTGCGAGTCAATTCAAAATTTCATAGGCTTTTTACAGAACCTCTGCAATTTCGAGTAGAAAATTTGTTATTGTGTACTTTCAAAAATCAGTCTGTTGATATTTTTACTTCAAATTTACAGAGTATACTAATTCCATCATTCTGAATCGATTGGCGTTCGCAGAATTGCTCTATCTCTAACCGTTCTCGAGTTGAATAGTTCATTTGGAGTTGAGAGCGGTCATTTCCCGCCAGATTTTTTTTTTTTCAAAATTTTTCTATTGGATTTCGGAAAATTCAATCTTTTTGTATATACTTACCAAATTTTAAATTGATTGCGAATCAATTCAAGATTTTATAGGATTTTTACGGAACCTCTGCAATTTCGAGTAGAAAATTTTCGAAAATTTGTTATTGTGTCCATTCAAAAATCAGTCTATTGATATTTTTATTTCAAATTCACAGAGTATACTAATTTCATCATTTTAAATCGATTGGCGTTCGCAAAATTGCTCTATCTCTAACCGTTCTCGAGTTGAATAGTTGATCTGGAATCTAATGATTTTTAGAGGTCTACCCCTTAGGACTTTTTTCGAGTAAATTTTTATTTTTTTCGAAATTCACAGAGTTCACTAATTCCATCATTCTGAATCGAATGGCGTTCGCAGAATTTCTCTATCTCTAACCGTTCTCGAGTTGAATAGTTTACCTGGAGTTGAGAGCGGTAATTTCCGGACAAATATTTTTTTTTCAAAAATTTTCTATTGAATTTCAGAAAATTCAACCTTTTTGTATATACTCACCAAATTTTAAATTGATTGCAAGTCAATTCAAGATTTCATAGGCTTTTTACGGAACCTCTGCAATTTCGAGTAGAAAATTTTCGAAAATTTGTTATTGTGTCCATTCAAAAATCAGTCTGTTGATATTTTTATTTCAAATTCACAGAATATACTAATTCCATCATTTTAAATCGATTGGCGTTCGCAAAATTGCTATATCTCTAACCGTTTTCGAGTTGAATAGTTCATCTGGAATCTAATGATTTTTAGAGGTCTACCCCTTAGCACTTTTATCGAGTAAATTTTTATTTTTTCCGAAATTCACAGAGTTTACTAATTCCATCATTCTGAATCGATTGGCGTCCGCCTAATTGCTCTGTCTCCAACCGTTCTCGAGTTGAAAAGATTGTCCAGAGTTGAGAGCTGTAATTTCCGCCACATATTTGTTTTCGATTTTTTTTGTTTCATATTTGAAAAATTCGACCTTTTTTGTATAGGTTCCCTGAATTTTAACTCGGTTTCGAGTAAAATAGAGATTTGGTAGACTTTTAACGGAACCTCTGCAATTTCGAGATGAACCTTTTTTTCGAAAATGTTTCTTACTAATTTTTCGAAAAATGGCAAACTCATTTCAAACGTATGTGGACGAGCGATTTCGAATTTCACGTCAGAAACTGAATTCGAAGACGAATAAACAAAATGAGGGCAATTTATTCGTCAGAATCACAAGAATTGTCTTTATTTCGTCATTTTCGTCATTATTCCAAATATGTTATGAATATTTAAAAAATAAAGTTGAATTTTTCGAGGTTTATCAAATCCTAGATGCCTTTTTTGGCATTGCACCATAACCATTATCATTCCCCTTAACAATGATAAAACTTGCATAGGTTTGAAAAAAAATCAGACCTAAGCTCAATTTCCTCGAAACTAAATAAAGAATGTAGTAGTTAAGTTGGTATTTGCAAGCCATACTACTAGTACACCTGCTATGAACTTTTATGAAATTCATGTACTTTTCTGTTTTGTTTTCTTTGTTACATAGCGTGTAATGTTCTTACTCTGTATATGCTGAACAAATAAATAAATCATCTATCTCTTATGTAGATTAGGATTTCCTAAATAAACGTATTCA
This sequence comes from Chrysolina americana, assembly GCA_958502065.1. Lineage (NCBI taxonomy): Eukaryota > Metazoa > Arthropoda > Insecta > Coleoptera > Chrysomelidae > Chrysolina > Chrysolina americana. The sequence goes on along the minus strand of OY293418.1, from coordinate 1,180,151 downwards.
TTCATATCTATCTATGGAAGATATCATTCTGCCATGTTGAATAATTACCCAATAGATATTAAATTTGTATTAATAAAGGGTATGAAAATTTTAAAACATACCTGAATGTGAATGCTGCATGACAGATAGTCTTTCAATGACCTGTCAAATTTTGGATGCAAGTTTCAATAAACTATAAATCTGACAAGCCTATTACGCACTACTATTCATGTGAACATTAAACTAGACAACACAATCAATCACTATATCCAAATGACTTATACAGTATCGTATTATATGGTAACACTTTTGAGAACTTTTTCTCTCTTATACCTCAATAACAGCGAAAAAAAAAAGATAATTTTACAATATAGTCCAATTATTCCTGTAATCTAGATCTTTTACTAGTCAAGTAGAAAAAGCAGTGGGCAAAAATGCTATCAACAGTATTTTTACACCATTTCCTACATGAAAATGACTCTTCTCACTGCCACCTGCACATTTTCGAGATCTGTCTACCTTACCTTTCAGGGGATCTTTGGAGGAACCAGGCCGAATGTCTTCATTGCTGTCTTCGTATTGTGCCAACGTACCTGAGCTCAAACTGTCCTCATGATCAGTTGGCTCTTCTTTCACACTTTCAATCTTGACACTCTCACAGAAACTATCGTCAAACTCAGTTTTGACCTCTCCTGTTTCACACTTGATAAAGTCCATATTTGTAGACAAACGCTCGGGGCTATCAAGATATTCTTCCTCTTTTACTGTGACTTCTGTATCAATGAGCTTCAAAATGGAATACTCTTTTTCCTGAGATGAGTTGGAATTGGTATTCTCCACTTTATATTTCACATCTTCCAAGAACCCTGAAATTATTTTCAAATGATAACACGTCCCTTCCTGTTAGGTACTTCTATCCTCACTATTGTTGTGTAGGTCATCTTCTGAGCACAAACTTGGTACTAGCAATTTGTTGCCTTGTTCTATATCACCCAGCCCATCATTTTTGACGTGAACACACTCGGTTTCATCAGAATTCTGGTTACACATTTCACATTTGATGAAATACACCGTTTCCCTCGCCTCCTTTTTCACTATTTCAGTTTTGATATCGTTGTCGATAATTTCGAGAAACGTAGCGTCCTCTTCCTTCACTTGTGCTGATTCACCTTCGCTAATATCCATTTTCAAATCTTTAAAGATTGGATGTCTATAAGATCGAGAAATCGACCCTTTAATATTGAAACCAATTTTACAGTTACACAACAAAAACAAATAAGAAATTATTATATTTATTATCAATACAAAACAACAAAACTGATTCTTGCAGTACTTTTTAGGTTAAGGAACAGAATAGGTCGTAACAAAAGTGACAGCTCTGATCTTAGTAGTTTAGTATAGGACGACCTTGGGTAGTTCATCTGTCATCATTGGTTTTTGCCTCCATTCAGGATTATTCAGCCAGCTCGTTTGGGGACGATACAACTTTTACTGCTCAGTTTGATTCTTCAAATTTTTTATTGACAAATGTTGGTTCATAATAACTGACCAAATCACAGCACAAGTAAACATGAAATGCCAAATACCATAAATAGAATGGTTGACGCACAAAACACAGATATGTTTCTAAGACTTTTCTCTGTGGACCCAAGCTTTATTATGTCTCAACACCCTGTGCTCTCGAATCTAAACATTATATCGGCAGAAATCCCCTATAGCCATTTTTCCACGTGTGTGGGTAAATGTCACCAGCATGCTCTTCGAATGTACTAGCGCTTTGGAGGAAAGGTCTGACTGGAACATCCCTGAGGATAAAATAATAGTAATACTAGAATGTATTCAATAACAGCACAAATATAGACCAAAAATATGATGGTACAAAAAATATTTACCACTCAATTGGTCTAAATTCGCCGTTTTTCGCTAAAAGAATGTTGTGAAGTGATCGTATCTAAACATATTAGTTCTAATTATTGAAAAATACAAGTTACAAGAAGCATAGAATTCTAATTGAAGGATTAGTTACCAAGATACAAACTATATCAACGGATAAATTACACTTCTGGAAGCGATCTAAATACTAAAAAAGTGTTTTGAACAGAATCTGCAGGTGAATGATTTTTCTCTAGTTTAAATATAATAAATATCTTTTAGAGGGGTTTCGAACAGATTTTGCTATTGATTTTCTTCACTATGAAATATTTTCTGTGATTCAAGATTAGATCTCGTAGAAAAAACTTTGGATCCAACTTCGCAATTGAACAGTTTCTCTCCCACATATCACCAAATCGCCACGTTTAACGAAATTGGAAGATGGGTTGAATGATTTTTATCCGGTGCGAGTTTTCTTGTGTATTTTCAAGCAGTCAGCGTTGATGTTTTCTTCTGGCATGAATTTTTTCGTGTGACTTCAGATTACTTCTAGTAGAACAAGATTTCGGACAGACCTTGCAGGCAAATGGTTTTTCTCCGGTATGAACTCTTTCATGTCTCACCAATTGTCCCCGCATAGTAAATGATTTAGAACAGACTTCGCAGCTGAATGGTTTTTCTCCAGAATGGAACTTTTCGTGTACCACTAGGTAAAGTCTAGAAGAAAAACGTTTGGAACAGATTTTGCAGTTGAAAGGTCTTTCTCCAGTATGAATTCTTTCGTGTGTTATCAGATAACTTCCACTGGAAAAAGACTTTGAACATTCTTTGCAGCTGAATGGTTTTTCTCCAGTATGAATTCTCTCATGCCTCTTCAAGGCGCCGCATTGATTGAAAGATTTAGAACAGAATTTGCAGTTGACTGGTTTTTCTCCAGTATGAATTCTTTCGTGTACTACAAGAGTGACACTGGAAGAGAAACTTTTCGAACAAACTTTGCAGATGAATGGTTTTTCTCCATGAGTTCTCTCATGTATCATCAATTCCCAACGTTCACTGAAAGATTCAGAACATAATTTGCAGTTGAATGGTTTTTCTGCACTATGAATCCTTTGGTGTATAACAAGATACCGCTTTACAGAAAAAGATTTTGAACAGACTTCGCAGTTGAATCTTTTTTCACCGGTATGAGGTCTCTCATGTCTCTCCAAGTCGCCATGTGTACAATGAGTCAGATTGTGCTTTGCAAGATGAGGTTTGGTAGCAAATATTTTTGAACAGGCTTGGCACTGAAATGTATCCTTATTCGTTCCATTTTCTCGTTTTCGGCAATCTGAAAATAATACAAGAAGGGTAGAATCAAAATGTTCGTTACGATAAACTGGATTGCATGCAAACGAGAAAAATAATAATACGGCTGAAATATCAGTAGTGTTCAGGATATCCGTAGGACCTGGTAAAAAAAACTGCTGACACTGTTCAAACCATAGCTTCTTCCTTTAGGCTTTTCTCTTTGAAACCATATTTGATATACACATGTCGCTGAATGTTATTATTTATTAGTTTTGATGTAAATCACTTTGTAGATGTTTTGATAAAAGCCACTGTTCTTGACTTTTTTATATAGTATAGTAGTAGTATAGTAAACGACTACTGTCCATAATTGACTGAGTTTTCAGATAGAATGACACAGCATTTATATCTCCATTATTAGTAGATCAGTATTTCGAATACCTGCTTTTATATCAAACAACAGTAATGAAAGGAAACGTTTATTTCAATACACAAATATTACATCAATCAAGTATTCATAATGCATGCGATCAAAATAAAAACAGAACTTGCTGAAGCTTCAACAAAAAATATTCAAATCTCATTCCAAATTTACCTAGTCAAATGAAAGTGAGGTTTTTGAAATTCGAGAATATTTTCTTAAATCAACGAATTGCCCATCCAACATCATTCAATACTCTAAACATTTTGTTATATATAATCAAAAAATTAAAGTTAATAGGGATTCTTTGAAAGAATGTCTCTAAATACATAGAAAATATATCAAAAACTCGGTAACGATAATAAATTGCATTGCACAAGATAAATAAGAAACGTATATGGTGCTACTTGGGAGTGTTTTGTCTTGTTCTTGATTTCCCGTGCGGATGGCGCTGCGATCAACTTTGTTGTGCGTCGTAGTGTCATCCGTGGGGAAATATTAGTTAAACGGTTGATTATTATTCATTGGCAGGGACAGGGCAATTATAATGTTGTCCGACCTACCCTGTCACTGATGAGAGGCAATGAACCTCGAAACATGCATGTCTGCAGGTGGTCATTCCCAGCCAAATGAATGATAATATTCTGTTCAATTACAGGATAAGCACTTGCAACTGGGTCTTCTTGGAAGAACGTTGCACAAATATCTGTCAGATGTAGTTGAAAGTCCGTCGTGGTATTAGCCAGGGAAGTCGTTGTTTTCTGACAGATGTTTGCCTTTATTTTTCCACTTGGTGGAAACGCTTAGAGAGAAGGGTGCCCCGTATTCTTTCACAAGAAACGTATAACAGGCAGTCAAAAAGCTGCGAGTTATTTCGTCTCTGAGAAGTTTGCAACAAGATATGTATTCGAAAAAGGTTTGGAGAAGCTTCGCAGTGAAATGGTTTTTCTCCAGTATGAATTATTTTGTATGTTACAATAGATCTAGTGTAAACAGTTTTGGGATTGATTTTGCAGTTGAATAGTTTTTCTTCGGTATGAAATCTCTCAGGGCTCACTAAATCTTAACGTTTACGGAAAGTTTTCGAACAGACTTTACAGCTGAATGGTTTTTCTTCGATGAGTTCTCCCGTGAATCACTAGGCCGCCCCTTGTGCTGAGAGCTTTAGAACAGACTTTGCACTTGAATGGTTTTTCTCCGGTATGAGTTCTCCCATGTCTAACCAAGTCGCAACGAGTGATGAAAGATTTAGAACAGACTTTGCATTTGAATGGTTTTTCTCCGGTGTGAGTTTTCCCATGTCTCAGCAAATCGCAACTAGTACTGAAAGCTTTAGAGCAGACTTTGCACTTGAATGGTTTTTCTCCGGAATGAGTTCTTCCATGTATAACCAAATCGCCACGTTTGCTGAAAGATTTCGAACATACTTCACAGTTGAACGGTTTTTCTCCGGTATGAGTTCTCCTGTGTCTCACCAAGTCGCAACGTACCCTGAAAGATTTAGTACAGACTTCGCAATTGAATGGTTTTTCTCCGGTATGAGTTCTCCCATGCACCGCTAAGCTACTATTGGTCATGAAGGTTTTAAAACAGACTTTGCAGTTGAAGGGTTTTTCTCCGGTGTGACTTCTTCCATGTGTCACCAAATCGCCACGTTTGACGAAAGATTTCGAACAGACTTTGCATGTGAATAGATTTTTTCCAGTATGAGTTCTCTCATGTCTCACCAAGTCGCCAAGTGCACTGTAAGACTTGGAACAGAGTGTGCAGTGAAAACGTTCATTTTTTGTATGAGTTACTTTATGCTTCTCAAGTTGAGCTCTGGTAAAAAAAGGTTCTGAACAGACTTGGCACCGGAATGTCTCCTTATTTTTATCCACTTGTTTTCGGCGATATGGCTTTGTCTTACAATCTGAAAAAAAACGAGAAGGATAGTCTCAAAATATTCAGCACTAAGAACTGGTTTGTATACAATTTTTCTGTAGAATTAAAAAAGGCGCTTGAATCCTACTCTATTTTCTGAATAATACTTGAATAGGAACCAGAAGGTAAAAAATGGGTTATAGTTCTACACAAAGAGTATCTTGAAGAATATTTCTTGATAGATCAAGTATCAGTAGTATTCAGATTTCTAGTGAATACATTAATTATTCAGGTTTTGTTGGTATTTGAATCAGTTTGAAGAAAACTATCGTTTCTTGTCGACGTTTCAGATTTTAATAAATCCTCCATCAGGGTTCTGAAACGATGAGTTTCATACATTGAAACAGGTCAAAAATTGAGAAAGAACAAAATACATAATGCCACAAGTGTTGAAACATTTACCAAAAATAGTAATGGGAATACCACTCTGAGGGTATTGAAAAAGTTGTCTATCTGAAAAAAAAGGGATACTTTATTTGGTTCAATAGTACAAAGACGCAAAACAACGTTCATAATAAAAAGGAAACAGTCACCGCTCTACATTACAAGAAGCAATTTTCTATGCGGTCATGATCGTATCACATATAAATCCAGGTTACGTGCATTTATCTACTAGTCTCGTCCTATTACAAGGACTAATCGGAGGTTTATCAGTTGATATAACACTTATAGAATTAATCAAAATACCACAAAAGATTTGAACACACTTTTCTCTAGTATGAGGTTTTTCGTGTGTTTTAAGATTATCCATAGCAGAGCAAGTTTTTGAATAGATTTTACAGTTGGACGATGTGAGTTCCCTGACGTATCGAGCTAACAAAGATAAAGAAATCTTTGGATCAGACTTTGGTACGAACTCTACCATGTCTAACCAAATCGCCTCGTATACTGAAAGAATTTGAAACAGAAAAAGATTTTGAACAGACTTTGCAGTTGAATGGTTTTTCTTCGGTATGAATTCGTTCATGTGCAACAAGATTGGAACGAGCAGAAAAAGATTTCGAACAGAATTTGCAGTTGAATGGTTTTTCTCCGCTATGAGTTCTTTCATGTTTAACAAGATTAAAACGAACAGAAAAAGATTTCGAACAGACTTTGCAGTTGAATGGTTTTTCTTCGGTATGAATTCGTTCATGTGCAACAAGATTGGAACGAGCAGAAAAAGATTTCGAACAGACTCTGCAGTTGAATGGTTTTTCTCCGGTATGAACTCTTTCATGTGTTACAAGAGAAGAACGATCAAAAAAAGATTTCGAACAGACTTTGCAGTTGAATGGTTTTTCTCCGGTATGAATTCGTTCTTGTATAACAAGATTAGAACGAACAGAAAAAGATTTCGAACATACTTTGCAGCTGAATGGTTTCTCTCCCGTATGAGTTCTTTCATGTTTTGCAAGAGAAGAACGATCAAAAAAAAATTTAGAACAGAATTTGCAGTTAATGGTTTTTCTCCGGTATGAGTTCTTTCATGTTTAACAATATTAAAACGAACAGAAAAAGATTTCGAACAGACTTTGCAGTTGAATGGTTTTTCTTCGGTATGAATTCGTTCATGTGCAACAAGATTGGAACGAGCAGAAAAAGATTTCGACCAGACTTTGCAGTTGAATGGTTTTTCTCCGGTATGAACTCTTTCATGAGTTACAAGATTAAAACGAAGAGAAAAAGACTTCGAACAGACTCTGCATTCGTATGGTTTATCCCGATTATTGTTCTCCCAAGTCCGGTCAAGTCGGCACGTGTACTGAAAGATTCAGAATATACTTTGCAGTGAACACTTTTTTCTCTGGTATGCATTACTCTGTGAGCTTCAGAGTGAGATCTGGTAGTGAAATATATTGAACAAACTTGGCACTGGTATGTCTTCTTGCTGGTTTCATCCACTGGTTTTGGGCGAAATAGCTTTATCTCAAAATCTGCAAAAATCGAGAAGGGTTGCTCACAATATTCACTACTAGGAAATTGAATTGTAAGCAATTTTGTGTCGATACGCTCTGAATATTACAGGGCATTTCTTTCCGCGGGATAAATGAAAATGTGACAGTTCTACAACATCTCGATTAACGTTGTCTGAAAGCTACAAGCTTTTAACGGCAATATATGTGAAAGAATTATTATAAAATATTTATGTAATATGCTCGCATGCGTTTGCATCGATTTTCTATCGCCGCACAAATTCACTTGAACCTCTACATCGACGACTTCAGAAAGGGATTCTCATTATGGTTTTATTTTTGATTTTATCCGTACATTGCAAGATATATGTCGTCTGTAATTGAATGTATGTCGTGGCATTAACCAGGAAAGTAGTCGTTTTCTGTCGAATATCTGCCACACGGTGGAAAGGAAAAAAAATTCATTCAATTAAAGTTTGTCATATTGATACATTTTCGAACTTTCTAAGTACATTTTTAAATTCGTACACAAACCTACTAGAATAGAATTTATTCATCATTAAAATATCACACACATATAACACATTGTAGTGAAAATACACTTAACTAATTTCGCTAATTTATTTAAAACTTGTCTAAACAGTAACTTAATTTATTTGAAACATTCATATCAAAGTCGCTATTTCAATTTATCTTCACTGTCGCTGTCTTTCTGAGGACTCTCGAACTATATCTGCAACGCAACTCTGCGACTCTGCCCGCCCTCTCATATACCGACAAGCATATTCCTTTTACAGTAACGCTCAATTGTTGTTCTGCAGTATGGGTAATCCCGTATTCAACCAAGCCTCAACATAAAGAAAGATTTGGATTAAACATAGAACATGGCCCGTTTTCTCTGGTATGAATTCTCTCATGTCTCACCAAGTCGCTACGTGAACCCAAAGATTTGGAACAAATTTCACAGGTGAATGGTTTTTCTCTCGTATAAATTCTTTCATGTGTGACAAGATTAGAGCGAACAGAAAAAGTTTTAAAACAGACTTTGCAGTTGAATGTTTTTTTTCCGGTATGAGTTCTTTCATGTTTTACAAGATTAGAACTAAGAGAAAAAGATTTAGACCAGACTTTGCAGCTGAATGGTTTCTCTCCCGTATGAGTTCTTTCATGTGATACAAGAACAGAACGCACAGAAAAGGATTTAGAACAGACTTTGCAATGAAATGGTTTTTCCCCGGTATGAGTTCTTTCATGTACTACAAGATTAGTACTAAAAGAATAAGATTTCGAACAGACTTTGCAGTTGAATGGTTTTTCTCCGGTATGAATTCGTTCATGTGTAACAAGATTAGAACTAACAGAAAAAGATTTCGAACATACTTTGCAGTTGAATGGTTTTTCTCCGGTATGAACTCTTTCATGTGTTACAAGAGAAGAACGATCAAAAAAAGATTTCGAACAGACTTTGCAGTTGAATGGTTTTTCTCCGGTATGAATTCGTTCATGTATAACAAGATTAGAACGAACAGAAAAAGATTTCGAACATACTTTGCAGCTGAATGGTTTCTCTCCCGTATGAGTTCTTTCATGTTTTGCAAGAGAAGAACGATCAAAAAACAATTTAGAACAGAATTTGCAGTTGAATGGTTTTTCTCCGGTATGAGTTCTTTCATGTTTAACAAGATTAAAACGAACAGAAAAAGATTTCGAACAGACTTTGCAGTTGAATGGTTTTTCTTCGGTATGAATTCGTTCATGTATAACAAGATTAGAACGAACAGAAAAAGATTTCGAACATACTTTGCAGCTGAATGGTTTCTCTCCCGTATGAGTTCTTTCATGTTTTGCAAGAGAAGAACGATCAAAAAACAATTTAGAACAGAATTTGCAGTTGAATGGTTTTTCTCCGGTATGAGTTCTTTCATGTTTAACAAGATTAAAACGAACAGAAAAAGATTTCGAACAGACTTTGCAGTTGAATGGTTTTTCTTCGGTATGAATTCGTTCATGTGCAACAAGATTGGAACGAGCAGAAAAAGACTTCGAACAGACTTTGCAGTTGAATGGTTTTTCTCCGGTATGAACTCTTTCATGTGTTGCAAGATTAAAACGAAGAGAAAAATACTTCGAACAGACTCTGCATTCGTATGGCTTTTTCCCGGTTATTGTTCTCCCAAGTCCCGTCAAGCCGGCACGTGTACTGAAAGATTCAGAATATACTTTGCAGTGAACACTTTTTTCTCTGGTATGCATTACTCTGTGAGCTTCAGAATGAGATCTGGTAGTGAAATATATTGAACAAACTTGGCACTGGTATGTCTTCTTGCTGGTTTCATCCACTCGTTTTGGGCGATATAGCTTTGTCTCACAGCCTGAAATAAAAACGAGAGTGGTGGGCTTGGAATATTTTTCACAATTGTTTCTATTGAATAAAAACAATAACAACATTGGCATCTCGAGTGATGTTGCCTGAAAGTTCAAGAAAATAATGTAGCAGAGAAATACCGATTCAGAATCTTCATTGAGTATGCCAAATAAAATAAGCGTTCAGAGGTGATATAAAAAAAGGAATTTCACTCAATTGAATTTTGTCATATCGATATATATTCTTAAACTCTTAAAATACATTTTTTAATCTTAAATCAATTGGGAGTAGTTTTTTCCCACAATTTTTTTGCGAGGACGCCCAATTACTTCCAATCATTATGGAGTTTGTTTCATCGTGATAGGTAAATTAGTTCAAAAGATATAGCGTTTTGTTCACACAGGGGTCACGGTAGCAAACAAAATTTTTTTGCTTTTTGCTTCTACTAAATTCTTTTCCATATACAAGACAATTTTCCCAGTTTACCTACAGTTGGAGTTTATAATAATACCCAGATTCAACAACTAGTACCACCCATACCTTGTAGCCAGGTTTTAGAGAATCCATTCCTTTTTTAAAGAATGCACAATGAATTTTATTACAGACTCGTCAACTGCCAATATTTCACCTAGACTGAAACATCCCAAAAATCTGTTTTGAATATTTTTCAAGATAAGATTGGACTTTTCAAAGTTTATCAAATCCTAGACGCCCTCTCTTGGCATTGCACCATAACCATTATCATTCCCCTTAACAATGATAAAACTTGCATAGGTTTGAAAAAAAATCAGACCTAAGCTCAATTTCCTCGAAACTGAATAAAGAATGTAGTAGTTAAGTTGGTATTTGCAAGCCATACTACTAGTACACCTGCTATGAACTTTTATGAAATTCATGTACTTTTCTGTTTTGTTTTCTTTTACATAGCGTGTAATGTTCTTAATCTGTATATGCTGAACAAATAAATAAATCATCTATCTCTCATGTAGATTAGGATTTCCTAAATAAACGTATTCATTCATATCTATCTATGGAAAATATCATTCTGCCATGTTGAATAATTACCCAATAGATATTAAATTTGTATTAATAAAGGGTATGAAAATTTTAAAACATACCTGAATGTGAATGCTGCATGACAGATAGTCTTTCAATGACCTGTCAAATTTTGGTTGCAAGTTTTAATAAACTATAAATCTGACAAGCCTATTACGCACTACTATTCATGTGAACATTAAACTAGACAACACAATCAATCACTATATCCAAATGACTTATACAGTGTATTATATGGTAACACTTTTGAGAACTTTTTCTCTCTTATACCTCAATAACAGCTCGTGTTCTCTCTCTTCCACCAAGACAAAAAAAGATAATTTTACAATATAGTCCAATTATTCCTGTAATCTAGATCTTTTACTAGTCAAGTAGAAAAAGCATTGGGCAAAAATGCAATCAACAGTATTTTTACACCATTTCCTACATGACAATGACTCTTCTCACTGCCACCTGCACATTTTCGAGATCTGTCTACCTTACCTTTCAGGGGATCTTTGGAGGAACCAGGCCGAATGTCTTCATTGCTGTCTTCGTATTGTGCCAACGTACCTGAGCTCAAACTGTCCTCATGATCAGTTGGCTCTTCTTTCACACTTTCAATCTTGACACTCTCACAGAAAATATCGTCAAACTCAGTTTTGACCTCTCCTGTTTCACACTTGATAAAGTCCATATTTGTAGACAAACGCTCGGGGCTATCAAGATATTCTTCCTCTTTTACTGTGACTTCTGTATCAATGAGCTTCAAAATGGAATACTCTTTTTCCTGAGATGAGTTGGAATTGGTATTCTCCACTTTATATTTCACATCTTCCAAGAAACCTGAAATTATTTTCATATGATAACACGTCCCTTCCTGTTAGGTACTTCTATCCTCACTATTGTTGTGTAGGTCATCTTCTGAGCACAAACTTGGTACTAGCAATTTGTTGCCTTGTTCTATATCACCCAGCCCATCATTTTTGACGTGAACACACTCGGTTTCATCAGAATTCTGGTTACACATTTCACATTTGATGAAATACACCGTTTTCCTCGCCTCCTTTTTCACTGTTTCAGTTTTTATAGCGTCGGTAATTTCGAGAAACATAGCCTCTTCCTTTACTTGAGCTGATTTACTATCAATTATATCCATTTTCAAATATTCTAAGAAAGAATTGAATGAGACGAAAGATTTAGAAAATATCCCTTTGAAATTGTTCGAAATCAATTTTCAATTGAAAATACAATAAACGAAAAGAACAATAATATATACAATATTATCAACAACCCACAGAAAGTGATCACTACGAACTACGATAGTTGACATATGACATACAAATGAAACATAAAACGACAAAAATTGCAAATCTGCTGGGGTGGGTTCCGTGAACCATAAATTCTACTTTTCATCAAATAAGACAGCTTGATGATCACGTGATACTAATCAGCATCTGGTCACTCTGCTCGATCTTAGGAAACCGAACGCACCTAAGAAATCTCACCCCAGGAAGACTAACATATGAAATAAACAAATAACAACAAAAATGAAACCAATAGAACAGTTTCGTTCTATATTCTGTGCCACTGTCAGGCTGGAGTAGAGCGGATCTCTACATAGTGGGAGAGAGCTGGAGAATAAAGCCTCGAGGCAGCTGATCAAGAATTTATAATATTTACAAAAGCCTCTTTCCAATTGCCACAGGGTGTAGCTCCGAGTAACTCTGGGTAGCTCCTGAAGTGATCTGACACATCAGGATAAATCATGTTCCAATTAAACCCAATTCATAAAGTCAGGTGTGGTTCACTTCTGGTTCAGTTCAGGGGTAAAAAGCTCCACTGTGTGCTCCTTTCTACCCCTTATGGAACAGACAAATTGAAGGAAAATTCAGACTAAAGGCCGATTCAGATACATTCGTGCCCACCCTGCATGTTTAATCCTGCTTGAGAAATAGGTGCCTGTCGACGTTCATGTGGTTGACGACAGGCACGCCTTTCTCATGAATGGTTAAAAATGCAGGGTGGGCACGCATGTGTCTAAATCGGCCTCATGAGAATGATCATGGTCATACGAGTACACTCGATTCTTGAAGCTTATGAAACTCTTCAAAACAGTTTCTTTTGATGCAGAGAGTAACTTTACACTTCTTACATTGCCACCTTATACGAAAATGGCATACACGGCATCTCAGTGGGTTGGCGAGTTTTCCGGGAAAATGACCAACGTTGTCTTGTGAAACGCTTAATGGGTCCACTGAGGAAGTTTCAGAGAAACGCGATTCAGTAGAGGAGTTGGAAGATGTCTCTATCAAGTGTTGTTCTTAACGTTCACAGAATTTCGTGGTAGTGGAATTCGCTTGTGAAATACCGAGAGAAGAGTGCATTTTACGCAAAACGATAGGTTTAGTGAGATCTACGTTTGCTGGCGGTTTGCGATTTTGTATTTCTGAAACTAATTTCGTCACTCTCTGCTGAAATTCCGTTGTTTCTGCATCGTCAAATGTTTCTAGCGAGGACATTATTCCACTGAAAAATGAAGAGTGACGATCATGCCTTTGCTTGCTGGCATTAATCACTTCTGGCTCAACGGGGTCTGGTTTCCTTTTTTCCTTGTTCAGTTGGATTGGTTTTCGGAATGTTGAACCTTCCTCTGCCGCATTGTTAGTCAGTCCTTCGATTAGCTGTGTTTCGTCCGAGAAACTGTAAATGTAAGTTTTGGGTGGATGAATGTCGGTCCCTGACGACTTTATAGAAATTTTGTATTTCTTCATAGTCCTTTGGAAAGAATCTCGAATAGTCATCCCCTTCTTAATGACAGTTTCAGCTGAAAAAAATATTCCATATTACTTTTATTACTCATTATTTGTGATTATAGTTGAATGAAACTAAGATTTTTCGTTTTATAAATATGTTTTATTAGTATTATAATACTATATATTTAATTTAATTTAATCAAATTCAATTTGTTAAGGAATTAAAATATTTTTCAAATTCAATGACAGCACAAATATGGACAAGAAACAAAATAGTACAAAAAGTATATATTTTTACCAATCTTAATTAGTCTACATTCACCGCTTTTCACTAAAAGTATGTTGTGAAGTGATTTTCATTGCACCCTTGATCGTATCCAAACATATAAGTTCTGATTATTGAAAAATACAAGTCTAATTGAAGGTTTAGTTCCCAAGGTACATACTATTTCACCGGATAAAATTACACTTCTGAAAGCGATCTAAATATTACAAAAGGGTGTTGAACAGATTTTGCAGCTGAATGATGTTTCTCTAGTTTAATTTTTTCGTGTCTTGCAAGAAATATCTTCTAGAGGGGTTTCGAACAGATTTTGCTATTGATTTTCTTCAGTATGAATTTTTTCGTGTGCTCTCAGATTACTTCTAGTAGAACAAGATTTCGGGCAGACCTTGCAGGTGAATGGTTTTTCTCCAGTATGAACTCTTTCATGTCTCACCAATTGTCCCCGTGTAGTAAATGATTTAGAACATATTTTACAGCTGAAAGGTTTTTCTCCAGCATGAAACTTTTCATGTATCACTAGGTAAAATCTAGAAGAAAAACGTTTGGAACAGATTTTGCAGTTGAAAGGTTTTTCTCCAGTATGAATTCTTTCGTGTCTGTTCAAGTTGTTGCGTCGATTGAAAGATTTGGAACAGACGTCGCAGTTGAATGGTTTTTCTCCGGTATGACTTCTCACATGTATCACCAAGTCGGAACGTGCACTGAAAGATTTGGAACAGACTAGGCACAGGAATCTCTTCTTCTTCGTTTCATCCACTTGTTTTGGGTGATACAGCTCTGTTCCACAATCTGTAAAAAAAGATGGGTAGGCTCAGAATATTTACTAGTAGGAAATCTTTGAGAGTCATTATTGAGGTGAATTCGAATATCTATGAGGTAGAACTATTCTGAGGAATTATGGAGCTCCAAGAATTTACCAGTTAAAGGTACCATTGAGTCACCCGAAATTGTTTTCCTTCTTTATCAATTTGATGTGGAGGTATGACAACAATTTTGATTACATTGCACTATGTTGGCTGTAAATTAGTCGTTTATGATGAGTGGAGGCGTACTATATGAGTATTTTGGTGTTTGCATGAAATCTATTCGAAACATTTTTGCTGAAAGATTTAGAACAGACTTTGCAGCGAAATAATTTAAAAAGAACCTTAACACAATAAAACGAAGTCATATTTTCCTAAAATGTAACTTGTTGGTAGTGTAATAGTGTTAGCCATAACACAGCCTTTTGAAAATGGGCCCATTACCTAGAGCAAACCATCAATTATCGAGCAAGGCGTCCTTCAAGGCTCCATACTTGGGCCTTTACTTGTTCTCATGTATGCTAATGAGTCGATGTATTATTTCGATGATCTTCCAACATGTTCTGCAACTGTTTTGAACTGCTTTATGCATGTAGTGGTTTTCATATGTTACTAACATTTTAATGGCGGGGTATATTACTAAAACTTAAAATTTTCTTGCCCTGTACAGTATGGAAGTCACTGAGTCATATATACCTCATATTAAACAACTATAATGAGAGGAAACGTTTATTTCAATAACCAAAAATTACATCAATTAAGGATTCATTGCATATGTGATAAAAATATAAACGGAACTAGTATAAGCTTAAAAAAAAAAAATTCGCTATTGACTAACAGGTCCAGTGAAATGAAAATGAGTTTTTGGAATTTGGTAACATTTTCTTTCGTAAATCATCACATAGTCCATCCAAAATCATTCGTTCCTTGAATATTCTAATATGCATTATGAAGGTTAGTCGAAAACTCAAAAATTACTTTGAGAAGAAAGCTCAAATTTTAGGTATAAGGAAAGTATTTCACATGAATTTATAATTTATAATTTTAAATTAAAATATCATTTCGAATGTACACAATAACAGATTTTCAACTCGAAATTGCAGAGCGGTTCCGTAATAAGCCTATGAAATCTTGAATTGACTCGCAATCCATTTTAAATTTGGTGAGTATATACAAAAAACAGTTGAATTTTCCAAAAATCAATAGAATAATTATGAATAAAAATTTATGGCGGGAAATGACCGCTCTCAACTCCAAATGAACTATTCAACTCGAGAACGGTTAGAGATAGAGCAATTCTGCGAACGCCATTCGATTCAGAATGATTTAATTAGTATACTCTGTGAATTTCAAATGAAACTATCAACAGACAAATTTTTGAATGTACACAATGACAAATTTTCGAAAACTTTACCCTCGAAATTGCAGAGGTTCCGTAAAAAGCCTATGAAATCTTGAATTGACTCGCAATCAATTTAAAATTTGGTGAGTATATACAAAAAGGTTGAATTTTCCGAAATCCAATAGAAAAATTTTGAAAAAAAAAATTCTGGCGGAAAATGACCGCTCTCAACTCCAGGTGAACTATTCAACTCGAGAACGGTTAGAGATAGAGCAATTCTGCGAACGCCAATCGATTTAGAATGATGAAATTAGTATACTATGTGAATTTGAAATGAAAATAACAACAGACTGATTTTTGAAAGTACACAATGACAAATTTTCGAAACTTTTACACTCTAAAATGAAGAGGTTCCCTAAAAAGCCTATGAAATCTTGAATTGACTCGCAATCGATTTCAAATTTGGTGAGTTTATACAAAAAAGGATGGATTTTCCGAAAATCAATAGAAAATTTTTGAAAAAAAATATTCTGGCGGAAAATGACCGCTCTCAACTCCAGGTGAACTATTCAACACGAGAACGGTTTAAGATACAGCAATTCTGCGAACACCAATCGATACGGAATGATCTCGTCAGTATTCTCTATGAATTTCGGCGAAAAAAAGGACTCTAAAAAAATCATATGAATCCAGATAATTTTGATCTATGTATTGTTTTATCTCCGCTGTGATTTATTTCGTGTCTTATGTCTTATATAAATGTTATGGTGTTTCATTTTCTCGTTTTGGGCAATCTGAAAAAAAAAACAAGAAGGGGAGAATCGAAATGTTCGTTACGATAAACTGAATTGTGAATAATGTTTTTGTTAAATAACAATAAATTTGGTAGAGCCGAGTGAAGGAGAACAATAATAATACGACCGAAATATCAGTAGTGTTCAGGATTTCCGTATGGTCTGATGAATTAAACTAACTGGCACTTCAATCAGCACTTCCAACTTGAAAGTAGAGAAAGAGGAGGCTCTGAAGAATACTCAATTTTCCGAATCTGACTAGACTTTGGCGTTCACATCGTTACTACTTTTAGTACTTGCTATAGTTTCCTCCTGAAGAAACATTGCACAAATAAATGGCAGATGTAATTCAGTGTTTGTAAAGGAGAGTAGTTGTTTTCTGACAGATATTTGCCTCAAATTTTAGCCATTTCGGGATAGTGTGGAGAGAAGCAGATTTCGACTTCGTCAAATTAATTAGTTTAACTTGTTTGAATTGAAATACACCGACACACTTTTTTGAACTTTGTTCGAATTATCATTATATTATAGCTTATTTTAACGAATGAAGATTATTTTACCTATTGCAAGAATACTTTCTCATAATATTCTTATTTTGTGCATACGTCGAAAGGGCGCACTAACCTGTGCACTTTCCTTTGAAAAGGAGTTGTTTTTTTCAAAAAATTCTCCACGAAATGGATGTCTGACATTCTGTCCCAGAGTACGCATTGAAAATACAACCAACGTTCAAGTATTGTAAACATTAAATCGGTGACTCGAGTTACCGTTTTCAAATTAAACAACAGTAACGAAAGGAAAAGTTTATTTCAATATCCAAATATTACATCAATTCAGGATTCATTTCGTAAAAAATGTGTAAAATTATAAACAGAACTTGGTACAAGCATCAACAAAATATAAAAATTCAGTATCGATAAAGAGTTTCAGAGAAATAAAAGTGAGATTTTAGAAATTCGGGAAAATATCGTTAATCGACTAATTGTGCATCTAACATCATTAAATATCCTCTAAACATTCAGATATGTATCATAAAGGTAGTCGAAAATAATTATAGAATATAAAAATCACTGAGGATTCTCTGGATGGATATTTCGGAATATCTAGAAAATATATAAAAAAAATCAGTGAATTCAGAACACAAACTAAATTGGGAACGTATATCAAAGAGCCAAAACTAAATATGAATGTAATCTGCTTGAATATAAGGAAAAATATGTTGTCAATTCCAATTTAAATAGTTTAAATAGTAAAGATATTATAAATACGATATTCAGCCCTATGCTTTATCACTTCCGTTGAAAATAACGTCAACGTTATTCGCCATATCCGTCCTTTTGTTATAATTGGTAATATGGATATATATCTAGAAGAAAATTACTTGGAACAGTCCAAGTTGTTAAATGGTGTTTCTTCAGTAAGGGTTATTTCATGATACATTGAGCCACAAAATTTATCAAATGATTTGGTTGGACATTGGAGATCTTTAGTTCTGTTATTCTCTAGTATGAATTCTCTCGTGGCTCGCCAAGTTGCAACGTTTGCTGAAAGATTTAAAACAAACTTCACAGTTGAATGGTTTTGTATGAATCCTTTCGTGTGTTATAAGACTAGAATTAGCAGAAAAAGATTTCGAACAAACTTTACAACTGAATGGTTTTTCTCCGGTATGAGTTCTTTCATGTGTAACAAGATTAGAACGAACAGAAAAAGATTTAGAACAGACTTTGCAGTTGAATGGCTTGTATCCAGTATGGATTCTTTCATGTGTTACAAGACTGGAACTAACAGAAAAAGATTTGGAGCAGACTTTGCACGTGAATGGTTTTTCTCCGGTATGAGTTCTCCCATGTTTCACCAAGTCGCAACGTGCACTGAAAGATTTGGAACACACTTCGCAGTTGAATGGTTTTTCTCCGGTATGACTTCTCACATGTATCACCAAGTCGGAACGTGTACTGAAAGATTTGGAACAGACTAGGCACAGGAATCTCTTCTTCTTCGTTTCATCCACTTGTTTTGGGTGATACAGCTCTGTTCCACAATCTGTAAAAAAAAGATGGGTAGGCTCAGAATATTTACTAGTAGGAAATCTTTGAGAGTCATTATTGAGGTGAATTCGAATATCTATGAGGTAGAACTATTCTGAGGAATTATGGAGCTCCAAGAATTGACCAGTTAAAGGTACCATTGAGTCACCCGAAATTGTTTTCCTTCTTTATCAATTTGATGTGGAGGTATGACAACAATTTTGATTACATTGCACTATGTTGGCTGTAAATTAGTCGTTTATGATGAGTGGAGACGTACTATATGAGTATTTTGGTGTTTGCATGAAATCTATTCGAAACATTTTTGCTGAAAGATTTAGAACAGACTTTGCAGCGAAATAATTTCAAAAGAACCTAACATAATAGAACGAAATCATATTTTACTAAAACGTAACTACTTGGTAGTGTAATAGTGTTGACCATAACATAGCCTTTCGAAAATGGGCCCATTACCTAGAGCGAATCATTAATTATCGAGCAAGGCGTCCTTCAAGGCTCCATACTTGGGCCTTTACTTGTTCTCATGTATGCTAATGAGTCGATGTATTATTTTGATGATCTTCCAACATGTTCTGCAACTGTTTTGAACTACTTTAAGCATGTAGTGGTTTTCATATGTTACTAACATTTTAATGACGGGGTATACTACTAAAACTTAAAATTTTCTTGCCCTGTATAGTATGGAAGTTACTGAGTCATATATACCTCATATTAAACAACTATAATGAGAGGAAACGTTTATTTCAATAACCAAAAATTACATCAATTAAGGATTCATTGCATATGTGATAAAAATATAAACGGAACTAGTAGAAGCTTAAAAAAAAATAAATTCGCTATTGACTAACAGGTCCAGTGAAATGAAAATGAGTTTTTGGAATTAGGTAACATTTTCTTTCGTAAATCATCAAATAGTCAATCCAAAATCATTCGTTCCTTAAACATTCTAATATGTATTATGAAGGTTAGTTGAAAACTCGAAAATTACTTTTAAAGAAAGCTGAAATTTCAGGTATAATGAAAGTATTTCACATGAATTTATAATTTATAATTTGAAATAAAAATATCATTTTGAATGTACACAATAACAGATTTTCGAAAATTTTCAACTCGAAATTGCAGAGGTTCCGTAAAATGCCCATGAAATCTTGAATTGACTCGGAATCGATTTCAAATTTGGTGAGTTTATACAAAAAAGGTTGAATATTCCGAAAATCAAAGAATAATTATGAATAATAATGTATGGCGGGAAATGACCGCTCTCAACTCCAGATGAACTATTCAACTCGAGAACGGATCGAGATAGAGCAATTCTGCGAACACCAATCGATTCGGAATGATCTCGTCAGTATTCTCTATGAATTTCGGCGAAAAAAAGGACTCTAAAAAAATCATATGAATCCAGATAATTTTGATTTATGTATTGTTTTATCTCCGCTGTGATTTATTTCGTGTCTTATGTCTTATGTTACATAAATGTTTTGGTGTTTTGTAAGAATATATCTACGGGAAAGAAATTCGATACATATTTGCAGATATATATTCATCTCCAATATAAATTCTTTCGTGAGTTACAAGATTGCATCTAGTGAAAAATGCATGGAGCAGACTTAGTCGTTGAAAATTTTTCCTCCAGTACGGGGTTATATTGAGGAACATGTAATAAGACATTTGGTTAGACATTGGAGATCAGCAGTTATTCTCTAGTATGAATTTTTTCGTGATTCACCAAGTCACGACGTTTAGTGAAAGATTTGAAACATACCTCGCAGTTGTATGGTTTTATTCCAGCATGAGTTTTCTCATGTTTCACAAGATTAGAACTGGAACAGAAAGATTTAGAACAGACTTTGCAGTTGTATGGTTTTTCTCCAGTATGAATTCGTTCATGTGTTACAAGGCTAGAACTATAAGAAAATGATTTCAAACAGACCATGCAGTTAAATGGTTTTTCTCCGGTATGAGTTCTTTCGTGTGTTAAAAGATTATGCTTGGAAGAGAAAGACTTAAAACAGACTTTGCAGTCGAATGGTTTTTCTCCAGTATGAATTCTCGAATGTATAACCAAGTTGCCACTTTTGCTGAAAGATTTGAAACAGATTTCGCAGTTGAACAGTTTCGTTCCAGTATGAATCTTTTCGTGTGTTAGAAGACTAGAATTAACAGAAAAAGATTTCGAGCAGACGTTGCAGCTGAAAGGTTTTTCTCCGGTATGAGTCCTCCCATGCCTCACCAAGTCGCAACGAGTAATGAAAGATTTAGAACAAAATTCGCAATTGAAAGGTTTTTCTCCGGTATGAGTTCTCGCATGGGTATCTAAGCCTCCGCTTGTGCTGAAAGATTTAGAACAGACTTCGCAGTTGAATGGTTTTTCTCCGGTATGCGTTCTCTCATGAATAACCAGCTTGGCACGTCTGATAAAAGATTTCGAACAGACTTGGCACGTGAATGGTTTTTCTCCAGTATGAATTTTTTCGTGTGCTGCAAGGCTAGAAGCAACAGAAAATGATTTCAAGCAGACTTTGCAGATGAACGGTTTTTCTCCGGTATGCATTCTCCCATGTCTCACCACGTCATAAGGTGTTCTGAAACATTTAGAACAGACTCCGCATTCGAATGGTTTTTCTTCGGTATGAATTCTCTCATGTCTCACCAAGTCGCAACGTGTCCCGAAAGGTTTAGAACAGACTTTGCATTGAAAGCGTTTAGCACTGGTTACTTTGTTTCCTGCAGGCTTAGATCTGGTAGGAAAAGATTTTGAAGATTCTTGGCACTGCAATGTCTTCTTGTTTGTTCCATCCACTCGTTTTGGGTGATACAGCTTTGTCCCACAATCTGCAAAAAACGAGAGGGGTAGGCTCAGAATATTTACCACTGAATTGGATTATTAGCAATAATTATTATTAGAATAAAGGAAGGTACTTGGTTTTTACGATTCACTGTGAATATTACAGGACTCTGAAATACAACTGTGAATCAATAGTTATTAGGATTTTTGGTGAGTCAGGTGAACAAAACTCAGCTGATGCTTCACTCAGCTTTTAGAGGTGACATAAATAAAGAATGATCATGAAATAATCACACAAATTACCAGCTAAGACCTCTGCAAAATGAATTATTCCGTTAAAAATTCTCTAAAACAAAATTAAAACTATACAGCAATTTTAAACTACGAAAAAACTTTGAGAATAATCATCGAGTATGGTGGAACTCCAATAGTTTACCATTTAAAGAAGGTGGTTATACTGTATTGTCATCCTTTTCTTTCAATTTGTTGTGAAGTTATGGCAATAATTTCGGATAAGTTGCACCTTGTGTTTCGCTGTCTATTATTTTCTCCGGAAAGAATAATTTTTCTTTCTCTCGTTGACTAGTATTAAGTAGAGAGTATTTCTATAAACACAGTAACACGTATTACATACGTTGGATCAAATAGTCACTTTCAAAAGGAAGTTTAAATAAAGCACTGATGTCCCACAATCCCACAAACTGATTTATTTTGAAAACCACTTCCGACAATGATACTCGTTCAAATTTTCTTACCAACTAATAATTTCATCTATTCCTAATCGATCAGTCTATATCATGCAAGAAGAATTCATCGCCTTTCGTCAAGGATACACATTTTTCATAAAGAAATAAGTAAAAATTATATAAGTTCTCACATATTGTTAAAGTTTTATTTGCAAGGAAATATCTATTCAGAAAACGTTTGGAACAGTTTTGCAGAAAAGGGTTTTCTCCAGTATGGATTCTCTTGCATGTTTCAAAATCAGATCTAGTAGAAAAGCTACAGAACATACTTTGCAGTCGAATGGATTTTCTCCGGTATGATTTCTACTATGGTCCAACAAGGCACTACTTGAAGTAAGATATTTAGTAAGTTTGGGAGTTAATATTTGTTCTCTATTTATCAATAAGTATTTTTTTTAACGAATTCTTTCGTGTGCTACAATGTTAGGACTAGAAGAGAAATGTAACAACATATTTCATTATTGAATGTTTATTTTTCAGTATAAAATCTTCCATGGGCCACAATATTGGAACTGGAAGAGAATGATTTAAGACAGACTCTGTAGTTGAATGGTTCTTATCCGGTATGAGTTCTCTCATGATTCACCAAGACGTAACGGGCCCTGAAAGATTTAAAACAAACGTTGCAATTGAATGGTTTTTCTCCAGTATGAGTTTTCCCATGAGTTGCTAAGCCACTGTGTGAATTGAAAGATTTAGAACAAACTTTGCAGTTGAATGGTTTTTCTCCGGTATGAGTTCTTTCATGTACTACTAGATTAGAACTAACAGAAAAAGATTTCGAACAAACTTTACAGTGGAACGGTTTTTCTCCTGTATGAGTTCGTTCATGTGTTATGAGATGAGAACTAACAGAGAAAGATTTCGAACAGACTTGGCAGGTGAATGGTTTTTCTCCAGTATGAATTTTTTCGTGTGCTGCAAGGACAGAAGCAACAGAAAATGATTTCAAGCACACTTTGCAGATGAACGGTTTTTCTCCGGTATGCATTCTCCTATGTCTCACCATGTCATAACGTGTTCTGAAACATTTAGAACAGACTCCGCATTCGAATGGTTTTTCTTCAGTATGAATTCTCTCATGTCTCACCAAGTCGCAACGTGTGAAGAAAGGTTTAGAACAGACTTTGCATTGAAATCGTTTAGCACTGGTATGAGTTACTTTGTTTCCTGCAGGCTTAGATCTGGTAGGAAAAGATTTTGAAGATACTTGACACTGCAATGTCTTCTTGTTCGTTCCATCCACTCGTTTTGGGTGATACAGCTTTGTCCCACAATCTGCAAAAAACGAGAGGGGTAGGCTCAGAATATTTACCACGGAATTGGATTATTAGCAATAATTATTATTAGAATAAAGGAAGGTACTTGGTTTGTACGATTCACTGTGAATATTACAGGACTCTGAAATACAACTGAGAATCAATAGTTATTAGGATTTTTGGTGAGTCAGGTGAACAAAACTAAGCTGATGCTTCACTCAGCTTTTAGAGGTGACATAAATAAAGAATGATCACAAAATAATCACACAAATTACCAGCTAAGACCTCTGCAAAATGAATTATTCCGTTAAAAATTCTCTAAAACAAAATTAAAACTATACAGCAATTTTAAACTACGAAAAAACTTTGAGAATAATCATCAAGTAAGGTGGAACTCCAATAGTTTACCATTTAAAGAAGGTGGTTATACTATATTGTCATCCTTTTCTTTCAATTTGTTGTGAAGTTATGGCAATAATTTCGAATACGTTGCACCTTGTGTTTCGCTGTCTATTATTTTCTCCGGAAAGAATAATTTTTATTTCTCTTGTTGACAAGTATTAAGTAGAGAGTATTTCTATAAACACAGTAACACGTATTACATACGTTGGATCAAATAGTCACTTTCAAAAGGAAGTTTAAATAAAGCACTGATGTCCCACAATCCCACAAACTGATTTATTTTGAAAACCACTTCCGACAATGTTACACGTTCAAATTTCTTACCAACTAATAATTTCATCCATTCCTAATCGATCAGTTTATATCATGCAAGAAGAATTCATCGCCTTTAGTCAAGGACACACATTTTTCATAAAGAAATAAGTAAAAATTATATAAGTTCTCACATATTGTTAAAGTTTTATTTGCAAGGAAATATCTATTCAGAAAACGTTTGGAACAGTTTTGCAGAAAAGGGTTTTCTCCAGTATGGATTCTCTTGCATGTTTCAAAATCAGATCTAGTAGAAAAGCTACAGAACAGACTTTGCAGTCGAATGGATTTTCTCAGGTATGATTTCTACTATGGTCCACCAAGGCACTACTTGAAGTAAGAGATTTAGTAAATTTGGGAGTTAATATTTCTTCTCTATTTATCAATAAGTATTTTTTTTACGAATTCTTTCGTGTGCTACAATGTTAGGACTAGAAGAGAAATGTAACAACATATTTTTATCCGGTATGAGTTCTCTCATGATTCACCAAGACGTAACGGGCCCTGAAAGATTTAGAACAAACGTTGCAATTGAATGGTTTTTCTCCAGTATGAGTTTTTCCATGAGTTGCTATGCCACTGTGTGAACTGAAAGATTTAGAGCAAACTTTGCATTTGAATGGTTTTTGTCCGGTATGACTTCTTAGATGTACATTCAAGTTTTCACGTTTGCAGAAACCTTTCAAACATACTCCGCAATTGAATGGCTTTTTTCCAGTATGAATTCTTTCGTGTACTACAAGATTACTAATAGAATAGAAAGATTTAGAACAGACGGTGCAGTTGAATGGTTTCGTTCCAGTATGAATTCTTTTGTGTGTTACAAGACTAGAATTAACAGAAAACGATTTCGAACATATCTTTATTCATCATCTTAATTTTTACAAATAAAAGTTCAATACTATTTCTGTTGAATAAAATGAATAACAAGTACTATATAATTTAATCGATTGCTATATTTTCAAATAATTATTTTAAAACTATTTATGGAAACCAAATCCAAAATTAATGATTTATACGCAAGGACGTCGCAATTTTTTTTTTCTTGGGGCGTGTGAAGGCTAGTTAGGAATAGGATTTGTTGTGTAAGTGTAGATGTAGAAAATGTGCGATAACTAGGAATGGGACGGAATTATTCTTTGGGGGGGGGGGTAATTACCCCTATCAACACCCCATATCGACACTCTTGTTTAGACGAAAAGCCTGATGCAATTGATCGAACTGGTAGAACTTGCAAAAGAAGTTTTGTTGAACATAAATGTAACTTAATTATTGGTAAGAAACGAGTCTCAAATCACATAACTACAGAAAAAAGTTCAACAGTACTCTTCATTCTCGACCAACAACAAAATTATTTCGGGAACCAACGAATGTGTTGCATATATCTTCCTTTGAAACAAGTTTTCTTAGATAGCTGAAAAATAAAGTACATCAATATCATTAACATAATCCATGTGCCACAAGATTGGAACTGGAAGAAGAAGATTTAGGACTTTGCAGTAATTGAATGGTTTTTATCCGGTATGAGTTCTCCCATGAGTCGCTAAACCACTGTGTGTTCTGTAGAATTTAGGGCAGACTTTGCAGTTGAATGGTTTTTCTCCGGTATGAGTTCTCCCATGAGTCGCTAAACCACTGTGTGTACTGAACGATTTAGAGCAGACTTTGCAATTGAATGGTTTTTCTCCACTATGTGTTCTCCCATGGGTCAGTAAGCCACTACGTGTACTGAAAAATTTAGAGCAGACTTTGCAGTTGAATGGTTTTTCCCCGGTATGAGTTCTTCCATGTACATTCAAGTTTTCACGTTTGCTGAAAGATTTCAAACATACTACACAGTTGAATGGTTTTTTTCCTGTATGAATTCTTTCGTGTGCTACAAGACTACTACTAGAATAGAAAGATTTAGTACAGACTTTGCAGTTGAATGGTTTCGTTCCAGTATGAATTCTTCTGTGTCTTACAAGACTTGAATGAACAGAAAACGATTTCGAACAGACGTTGCAGTTGAATGGTTTTTCTCCGGTATGAGTTCTCCCATGGATCACCAAGGCACCACTTGTAGTGAAAGATTTAGAACAAACTTTGCAACTGAATGGTTTTTCTCCGGTATGATTTTTCCCATGGTTCATCAAGGCGCTACTTGAAATGAAAGATCCATCACAGAGTTTGCAGTGGAATGGTTTTATTCCAGTATGAATACGTTCGTGTGCTACAAGATTATTCTTAACAGAAAAAGATTTAGAACAGTGAAAACGTACATCTCTGGTATGAGTTACTATGTGTTCCTCAAGGTGAAGTGCGCTAAAAAGAGATTTTGAGCAGACTTGGCACTGGAATGTCTTCTTGTTCGTTTCATCCACTCGTTTTGGGCGATATAGCTTTGTCCCACAATCTGCAAAAAAAACAGAGGGGTAGGCTCAGAAAATTCACTACCATCATCATCTTATGTGTATGTCTAGGTACTATTCGGTGTAAAATAAGGATTCATACCTTTCAACGGAATCGGCAAACAAAACAAAATAAAAAAGGTCGCTCTGTGTTGATATGTATATGGCTTTTGATATAAGATATGAGAGTCAAGGTATTTAAAATGTCGTGGGAAGAAACAAGGGCTGATATTGACCACCCGCGAGGCCCACTTAGATGAGGGCACTTTGCGTTGGACCGATGAGTGTTCTATATCAAGTAAGCAGCTTCATTATATATTTTCAACATTTATCCAAGACAAATAATAATAATAGCAGTTTCGTTATAAACTTGGGGTGTGTTTGATCTATTTAAAAGCATTGCTAGTTTGGATAGGCATACGAGATTTAACATTATATTTTTATCATTATTATTTAGGTTTTAGGCATTGGCTATCATTTTAAACTAAAGACGTTATGAGGACGAATACGAGTGAATAATAAAAATAACTTAAATATAAACTTGGTCATATTTTTTATTGTAATTGGAATGTGTATCGTATAAGTAAGAATGACTACTGTCTCTTACAAATTATGTTCACAGCATAGTTTGTTGTCAATTTCTGTGGTGGCATTAACCAGGAAAATAGTCGCTTACCGTCGAATATCTGCCAAACGATGGATGGGAAAAAAAAAAAAATTTCAATCAAGAAAAGTTTGTTATACTTATATATTCTCAAACTCTAATAACACATTTTTGAATACAAACTTAAATCTAAAGACACATGTAATCAAAAAAATCATGACCGAATTTCAAGAATCGAAATATAAGAGATGAGAAAAATGTTCGTGAGACCAACAGATGATTGTTTTCTTGTTGTTGGTGGACGATACTGTTGAAATGATAAGAATCCTAAACCATTACTGATTCCAAATTCCCGTAATGATTGATATAAAGAATGAGAAATAGAAACTCTTTTATTTGTCGTTTTCTATAATGACCTCCTACTACGTAGTAATGACAACATCTGTCAATTCATCTTTCAAAATGTCTTATAGTTTCAATAGTTTTCCGGTTAA
Source organism: Chrysolina americana (assembly GCA_958502065.1). Lineage (NCBI taxonomy): Eukaryota > Metazoa > Arthropoda > Insecta > Coleoptera > Chrysomelidae > Chrysolina > Chrysolina americana. The sequence continues at coordinate 1,152,341 of OY293418.1, read as the reverse complement.
CGGAGTTGAATACACCGTTTCATTTTCGGTGTTTCATAGAATATATATACGGGAAAGAGCTTCAGAACTCATTTTGCTGATAAATCTTTTTCCACAGTATGAATTTGATCGTGAATTACAAGATTAGACCTAGTAGATTTTTTTTAACAGACTTTGCAGTTCAAGTTTTTATTTCCGGTATGAATTCTTTCGTATTTTACAAGATTAGAACTAGCAGAGAAAGATTTCAGATAGATTCTGCAACTGAATGGTTTTCATCCGGTATGAGTCCTCCCATGTTTCACCAAGACGTAACGGGTCCTGGAAGATTTAGAACAGATTTTGCAACTGAATGGTTTTTCTCCAGTATGAGTTCTTTCATGTGTAACAAGATTAGAACCAACAGAAAAAGATTTCGAACAGACTCTACAGTTGAATGGTTTCTCTTCGGTATGAATTTTCCCATGTTTCACCAAGTCGCCACGTGAACCAAAAGATTTAGAACAGGTTTTGCAACTGAATAGTTTTTCTTCAGTATGAGTACTCCCATGAGTCGCTAAACCACTGTGTGTTCTGAAAGATTTAGAGCAGACTTTGCAGTTGAATGGTTTTTCTCCGGTATGAGTCCTCCCATGTTTCACCAAATCGTAATGGACCCGGAAAGATTTAGAATATACTTTGCAATTGAATGTTTTTTTTCCACTATGTGTTCTCCCATGTATCACATAGCCGCGTCTGGTACTAACAGATTTAGAACAAACTGTGCAGTTGAATGGTTTTTCCCCGGTATGAGTCCTTTCATGTACAACTAAGTCTCCGCGTTTGCTGAAATATTTGGAACAGACATCACAGTTGAATGGTTTCTCTCCGGTATGAGTTCTTTCATGTGTTACAAGATTAGAACGAACAGAAAAACACTTCGAACAGAATTTACACTGGAATGGTTTTTCTCCGGTATGAATTCTTTTATGTGCTACAAGAGAAGAACCAACAGAAAAAGCTTTCGAACAGACTTTACATTTGTATGTTTTTTCTCCAGTATTAGTTATCCCATGCTCCAGTGAGCTTCAACATCTAATGAAAGATTTGTAATAGACATTGGAGATGCTCTGCTAACCTCTAGTATGAATTCTCCCATGGCTCACCAAGTCGCAACGTTTACGGAAAGATTTAGAACATAATTCACAGTTGAATGGTTTTTCTCCGGTATGAGTTCTTTCATGTGCTACAAGATAAGAACTAACAGAAAACGATTTAGAACAAACTTTACAGTGGAACGGTTTTTCTCCGCTATGAATTTTTTCATGTGATACAAGAATAGAACGAACCGAAAAAGATTTAGAACAGACTTTACAATGAAAGGGTTTTTCCCCGGTATGAGTTCTTTCATGTACTACAAGATTAGTACTAAAAGAATAAGATTTTGAACAGAATTTACAGTTAAATGGTTTTTCTTTGGTATGAGTTCTTTTATGTACTACAAGATTAGAACTAACAGAAAAAGATTTCGAACAAACTTTACAGTGGAACGGTTTTTCTCCTGTATGAGTTCGTTCATGTGTTATGAGATGAGAACTAACAGAGAAAGATTTCGAACAGACTTTGCAGTTGAATGGTTTTTCTCCGGTATGAGTTCTCCCATGTTTCACCAAGTCTCCACGAGTACCGAAAGCTTTAGGACAGATTTCGCAATTGAACGGTTTTTCTCCGGTATGAGTTACACTATGTGTCACTAAGCCACTGTTTTTACTGAAAGATTTCGAACAGACTTTGCAGTTGAATGTTTTTCCTCCGGTATGAGATCTTTTTTTTGTCACAAGATCTGAACTAACAGAAAAAGCTTTCGAACTGATTTCAGAGTTGAATGGTGTCTCTTTGGTATGAATTTTTTCATGCCTCACCACTCCGCCACGCGTACTGAAAGATTTAGAACATATTTTGCAGTTGAATGGTTTTTCTCCGGTATGAGTTATCATGTGTCTCACCAAGTCGCAACGTTTACCGAAAGATTTAAAACATGCTTTGCAGGGAAATCGTTTATCACTGGTATGAGTTACTATGTGTTCTTCAAGGTGAGGTCTGGTAGAAAAAGATTTTGAACAGACTTGGCACTGGAATGTCTTCTTGTTCGTTTCATCCACTCGTTTTGGGCGATATGGCTTTGTCCCACAGCCTGAAAAAAAAACGAGAGAGGTAGGCTCAGAATATTTTTCACAATTTTTATTTTTGAATGAAAGAAGTCATTTGGTTTCTACCATACGCTCTGTATACAGGACTTTCCGTTTCGTAGAATTAGAAAAAGACGTGGAACTTCCACAATATTGAGCATCTCAATTTATGTTGTCTGAAAATTCAAGACAACAATATAGCAGAGATATACTGGTATTCAGGATATGCGCTGAGTATGGCGAATGAAACTAGCATTCAGTGGTGATATAAATAAAAGAATCATTGAAAAAAAAAAACATTAGCCAGGGAAGTAGTCGTTTTCCGGAAAATATCCTACACGATGGATAGAAAAACTGAATTACACACAAGTGAAGTATGTCATATCTCTTTATTCTTGAAGTAACAAAAAACTTAAAGTTATACTCAAATCTAATGAATGAAGTATATAACCAGAAAGGTCATATCCACATTTGAGAATCAAAATGGAATAGGTAAGAAAGATACTGCGGAAATTGTGAACATCCTAAACCAGTACATATGAATTCCCATTTGCAGTTATAATTGATTAAAATAGATTCGTCCTTTTCTATGATGATATCTCACTACGTAGTGATAGATATATACATCAATTCATCTTTTAAAAAGATTTATTGCTTTGAAAGTTTACCAGTTGACGAAGATCAATACACTATCAATTTGTTGTTGAGTTTCTATGACCAATAATTTTGATATGAGTATTGTTCTATCTTCTCTGTGAATTTTCTTCAGTATTGGTTACCCCTGAGTCCATTGAGACATTGGAGATGATCTGTTGATCTCTAGTATGAATTCTCCCATGTTTCACCAAGTTCCAATGTCTATGGAAAGATTTCGAACAGACTTCACAGTTAAATAGTTTTTTCCCAGTATGAATTCTCTTGTGTATCGCAAAATTAGAACTAGCAGCGAAAGATTTCGAACAGACTTTGCAGTTGAACGATTTTTCTCCGGTATGAGTTCTCCCATGTGTCATCATCTCGTTACGGGTCCTGAAAGATTTAGAACAGACTTTGCAGTTGAATGGTTTTCTCCCACTATGAACTTTCTTGTGTATTGAAAGAGAAGAACTAACAGAGAAAAATTTCGAACAGACTTTGCAGTGGAACGGTTTTTCTCCGGAATGAGTTCTGCCATGTCTCACCAAGTCGCCACGTGTACTGAAGGATTTAGAACAGGTTTTGCAATTAAATGGTTTTCTCCGGTATGAGTTCTGTTTTGCTTTGCAAGATAAGAACTATAAGCGAAAGATTTCGAACAGACTTTGCAGTTGAATGGTTTTCTCCCACTATGAACTTTCTTGTGTGTTGCAAGAGAAGAACTAGCAGAGAAAGATTTCGAACAGACTTTGCAGTTGAACGGTTTTTCTCCGGTATGAGTTTTTCAATGTTTCACCAAGTAGTTATGGGTCCTGAATGATTTAGAACAGACTTTGCAGTTGAAAGGTTTCTCTCCGGTATGAATTCTCCTATGCCCCACCACTCCGCCTTTGCAAGAAAATCGTTTATCACTGGTATGAGTTAGCAAGTGTTCTGCAAGGTGAGAACTGGTAGTGAAATAGTTTGAACAGACTTGGAACTGTAATTTCGCCTCGTTCAATTCAGCCACTCGTTTTTGGCGATATAGCTTTGTTTCACATCCTGAAAAAAACCAGAGGGGTAGGCTTAGAGTATTTAACACAATTTTTTTGTTGAATAAAAGAAGGTACTTAGTTTCTATGATGCGCCAACAATATTACAGGATTTTCCGTTTCGTAGAATTAGAAAAAGAGGCAACCGTTCTGAAACGTTTGGCATCTCGATTACTGCTTGAAAGTGTGAGACGACAATACAGCTGAGAAACACAGGATCTCTGTTGAGTACGGCGAGTGAAAGTAACAATTAGAGGTGATATAGAATTTTTTTTCCCGTTTCGAAGGCAAATAGCGAAGTCGTTGTGAAGAACAGGATTCTTCATACTCTAAATCACACCATATTATAAAAGAAATTATATTATCTGGGATTCAGGGATAACTTTCTATCCTGCCTAATGTAATATCTTGACAATAGACAGATATATGTGAAACTTAGCAATGGGTCCTCAGACTTTCACGATATCAACCTAGGAGTTCCCAAGGGTTCTATATTGGGACCTGTGATTTTTCACTCATTTATCAATGATATGCCATCAATCATAAGCATAAAATGCACTATTATATTTGCAGATGATTGTTCTTTTGCCGTGAATGTGGAAAATATGATGAACTGGAAAAAAACTGAATTTAATATCGCAAGAATTCACAAACTGGTCTTCAAAAAATGTATTAATTGTCAATTCCAGTAAAACTATTTTCATGCAGTTCTACTCAAGGCTGAAAAATACTCTCAATGTTACTGAAATGTCTTATTCTACAGTTTTTGGGTACCTACATCAATTCTGATATTAGCAGGTCACTACATATTGATTACGTATAAAAAAAGGAGTAATTTTCCGGCGAATATCTGCCACACGATGAATAGGAAAAAATAAATTTCAGTCTATTGAAGTCATATCTATTTATTCTTGAATAATCGAAACACTTTTTTTAAATTATAATTAAATCTAATTAATAAGGTAAATGGAAGAGATGAGAAAAAGGTTCTGAACATATTTTGCAGATGTTTTTCTCCAGTATGAATTCCTTCGTGGCTTGGCTTGGAACAGACTTTGCCGTTGAGTAGTTTCTCTCCAGGATGGGTTATCCACGACATCTAAGGAAAGATTTTGATAAGGATAAGACATTGAAGATGATCAGTTATTCTTTGCAGTCGAATGGTTTTCCTCCAATATGAATTCTTTCATGTGTTACAAGATTATTTTTAAGAGAAAAAGATTTAGAACAGACTTTGCAGCTGAACGGTTTTTCTCCGGAATGAGTTCTCCCATGTCTTACCAAGTCGCAACGAGTAATGAAAGATTTATTACAGACTCTGCAATCGAATGGTTTTTCTCCGGTATGAGATCTCGCATGGATCATCAGTCCGCAACTTGTGCTGAAAGATTTGGGACAAACATTGCAGTAGAATGATTTCTTTCCGGTATGGGTTCTTTCATGTGTTAGAAGATTAGAACTGACAGAAAAAGATTTCGAACAGAATTCACAGTTGAAAGGTTTTTTCCCACTATGAACTCTTTCGTGTGTTATAAGATTAGAACTGGTAGAGAAAGATTTAAAACAGACTTCACAGTTGAATGGTTTCTCTCCGGTGTGAGTTCTTTCGTGTTTCACAAGATTGGAACTAGCAGAGAAAGATTTCGAACAGACTTTGCAGTTGAACGGTTTTTCTCCGGAATGAGTTCTGCCATGTCTCACCAAGTCGCCACGTGTACTGAAGGATTTAGAACAGGTTTTGCAATTGAATGGTTTTTCTCCGGTATGAGTTCTTTCATGTGTTGCAAGATTAGAACTAACAGAAAAAGATTTCGAACAGAATTTACAGATGAATGGTTTCTCTCCGGTATGAATTTTCCCATGCCTCACCGCTCCACCACGCGTAGTGAAAGACTTAGAACATACTTTGCAGGTAAATCGTTCATCACTGGTATGAGTTACTATGTGTTCTGCAAGGTGAGGTCTGGTAGAAAAAGATTTTGAACAGACTTGGCACTGGAATGTCTTCTTGTTCGTTTCATCCACTCGTTTTTGGCGATAAAGATTGGTCCCACAGCCTGAAAAAAAAAACGAGAGGGGTAGGCTCAGAATAGTTATTATTTTTTTGTTGAATAAGAGAAAGTACTTGGTTTTTATGATACGCTATGGATATTACACTTGCCTCACGTCGGGCGCCCTGCTACCAGCAGGGTTAGACTTTCCGTTGTAACAGTGAGCACTGTTATAAACTTTAAATGGAGTACCCTGTATAAAAAACGGTCTTTAAAAAGTTTAAGGAATCATATGTGTGTCTAGGTTTTATTCAGTTAGAAATAAGGATTCATATCTTTTAACGAAATCTGTTAATACTGTTCATATGAGCAAACTGTGAAGGGTTGATAAATTTAACGGCTTACAACCAAAAATAAGAGTCGAGACTTCTTTTAGGATGTCGTAGGAAGTAATCAATATCTGACACACGAGATAGGAAAAAAAAATGTTCAATCAATTGAAGTTTGTCGTACTCATATATTTTCGAACTCTTAAAATACATTTTAAAATTCATACCTAAATCTAACGAAGCATGTAATCAGAAAAATCATTTCCAATTTCAAATATGAAGATGGAAAAAATGTTGCTGCGACCAAGAGATATTTTTTTGTTGCTGGTTGAAGATAATGTTGAAATCATAAAAAGCCTTAACCAGTAATTACCTTTTCTACGATGATCTCTTACCATGTAGTGACCACAAACATCGATTCATCGTTTAAAAAGGTTTATTCCTTCAATATTTCACCGGCTGACGAAGATGGAACACTCACATTCTTTGTTGAGTTGTGGCAATAATTTTGATCTACGTATTATTTTTTTTCCTAGCGTCTTATGAGTTGAGATCTATTATATCAGTTTTTTGGAGGCTTGTGAGGAGATATTTACAGAAAAAAGGTTCGGGACTTATTTAGCATATGTTTTTCTCCAGTATAAATTCTTTTGAGTTACAATATCGTAGAAAAACGCTTGGAACAGACTTTGTTGCTGAATAGTTGTTCTACAGTATGGGTTATCTCATATTTCACTGAGTCACATCATCTAACGAAAGATTTGGATAAAAAATTGGGGATTACGAGTCATTTTCTAGTATAAATTTTCTCATGGCTGTGAAATATTTCGAGTCTCACGAGTTGAGACCTGCCACATGAATTATTTGGTGTTTTGTAAGAACACATCTACGGTTTTTCTCCAGTATGAGTTCTTTCGTGGGTAACGAGATTAGATCTAGCGGAGAAACATTTGGAACAGACTTAGCAGTCAAATGGTTTTCCTCTAGTATGAATCCTTTCATGTGTTACAAGATTAGATCTATGAGAAAAAGATTTCGAACAGACTTTGCAAGTGTATGGTTTTTCACCGGTGTGAGTTCTCCCATGTTTCACCAAGGCTCCACTTGAAGTGAAAGATTTAGAACAAACTTTGCAATTGAATGGTTTTTCTCCGGTATGAGTTCTCCCATGGACTACTAGGCCGCTACTTGTGCTGAAAGATTTAGAACAGACTTTGCAGTTGAATGATTTTTCCCCGGTATGGGTTCTTTCATGTGATGCAAGATAAGAACCAAAAGGAAAAGATTTCGAACAGAATTTACAGTTGAATGGTGTTTTCCCAGTATGAAGTCTCTCGTGTATTAAAAGGTTGGATTTATCATAAAAAGATTTCGAACAGACTTTGCAGCTGAATGATTTTCCCTCGATATGAGTTGTTTCATGTCGTACAAGATTATAAATAACAGCGAAAGATTTCGAACAGACTTTACAATTAAATGGTTTTTCTCCTGAATGACTTCTCCCATGTCTCGCCAAGTCGCAACGTGAACTGAAAGATTTAGAACACACTTTGCAATCAAATGGTTTTTCTTTGGTATGAGTTTTCTTATGGATTACTAGGCAGGTACTGGTGATGAAAGATTTAGAACAGACTTGGCACTGGAATGTCTTTTCGTTCGTTTCATCCACTTGTTTTTGGCGATATAGTTTTGTCCCATAACCTGAAAAAAACGAGAGGGGAAGACTCAAAAAATGTACAATTTTTTCTTTGAATAAAAGAACGTACTTGGATTCTATCATACGCTCTAAATAATACAGGACTTTCTGTTTAGTAGGATCGGAAAAAGAGCTGAGAGTTCTAAATCATTGAGCATCTCGATTAACGATTTTCCAGGCCGATGAGAATGCTCTGCATATAGTTTAGTTTTTGGTTTTTCCTGTATATTGTATAGGTCGTATGTTATTCAATGTCTGTTGTGGCATTAACCAGGAAAGTAGTCATTTTCCGTCGAATATCTGCCACATGATGGAGAGGAAAAAATAAATTTCAATCAATTAAAGTTTGTCTTATCCATATATTCTTGAACTCATAAAATACATTTTTAAATTCATACTTAAATCTAATGAATTATATATTTAATCAATGAAATTATGTCCCAATTTCAAGAATGAAATTGGAAGAGCTGGAAAAAATGTTCATGCGACCGAGAGATACTTATTTTGTTCAAATTATAAAAATCCCAAACCAGTAAATATTATAAAAATATTTTATAATAATGACAAATATCAATCAAATGGTTTATCTCCAGTTTATGGCTGAATGTTTTTTTCCGGTATGATTTTTATGGATCACCGAGCCGCTACTTGGGATGAAAGATTCAGAACAAACTTTGCAGCTGAATGAATTTTTCCCGGTATGGATTCTTTCAAATGTTACAAAGTTAAAGCAAAACAAAAAAAAACAGAACTTACAAATGAGTGTTTCTTTTTTCAGTATGAATTCTCTTGTGGTGTGTTATAAGATTAGAACTAGCACAGAAAGATTTTGAACAGAATTTGCAGTTGAACGGTTTGTTTTGCGTATGAGTTCTTTCATGTGTTACAAGATTAGAACTAACAGAGAAAGATTTGGAACAGACTCTGCAGTTGAACGGTTTTTCTCCGGTATGAGTTCTCCCATGTCTCACCAATTCTCCACGTGTACCAAAAGATTTAAGACAGATTGTGCAATTGAATGGTTTTTCTCCGGTATGAGTTCTCCCATGGATAACCAGGCCGATACTTGTGCTGAAAGATTTTGAACATACTTTGAAGTTGAATGATTTCTCCCCGGTATGGGATATTTCATGTGTTGAAAGACTAGAACTGAAAGAAAAAGATTTCGAACAGAATTTACAGTTGAATGGTTTTCTCCCAGTGTGAACTCTCTTGTGTGTTGCAAGATTGGAACTAGCAGAGAAAGATTTCGAACAGACTTTGCAGTTGAACGGTTTTTCTCCGGTATGAGTTCTCCCATGTCTCACCAAGTCTCCACGCGTACCAAAAGATTTAGAACAGATTTTGCAATCGAATGGTTTTTTTCCGGTATGAGTTATTTCATGTGCTGCAAGATGAGAATTGGCAGAAAAAGATTTCGAACAGACTTTGCAGTTGAATGGTTTTTCTCCGGTGTGAGTTATCCCATGTTTCACCAAGGCTCCACTTGAAGTGAAAGACTTAGAACAGACTTTGCAATTGAATGGTTTTTCTCCGGTATGAGTTCTCACATGGACTACTAGGCCGCTACTTGTGCTGAAAGATTTAGAACAGACTTTGCAGTTGAATGGTTTTTTTCCGGTATGAGTTATTTCATGTGCTACAAGACGAGAATTGACAGAAAAAGATTTCGAACAGACTTTGCAGTTGAACGGTTTTTCTCCGGTGTGAGTTCTCCCATGTTTCACCAAGGCTCCACTTGAAGTGAAAGACTTAGAACAGACTTTGCAGTTGAATGGTTTTTCTCCGGTATGAGTTCTCACATGGACTACTAGGCCGCTACTTGTGCAGAAGGATTTAGAACAAACTTTGCAGTTGAATGGTTTTTTCCCGGTATGAGTTCTTTCATGTGTTACAAGATGAGAATTAACAGAAAAAGATTTCGAACAGACTTTGCAGTTGAACGGTTTCTCTCCGGTATGAGTTCGCCCATGTCTCACCAAGTCTCCACGTGTACCGAAAAATTTAGAACATACTTTGCAGGGAAATCGTTTATCACTGGTATGAGTCACTATGTGTTCTGCAAGGAGAGATCTGGTAGCGAAATATTTTGAACAGACTTGGCACTGGAATGTCTTCCTGTTCGTTTCATCCAGCTTCGTACGACAGCCTGAAAAAAAAAAAGGTCGCATGTAATTCAATGTATGTCGTGGCATTAACCAGGGAAGTAGTCGTTTTCCGTCGAATATCCGCACACAATGGATAGGAAAAATAAGCTTTCAATCAATTTTAGTTTTGTCATATTTATATATTCTTCAAGTTTTAAAATACAAAAAAAATCATATCCCAATATCATGGATCAGAAGGGCGAAATTTTGGTGAATCCGAGAAATAATTTTGTTTTTTCGATGGTTGAAGATACTGAGATAAGGGATACTGTTGACCATTATCAAAAGAGGAACATAAAAAGTAGTTTCATCAATTGACAATATTTCAAAGGCTATCGGTGATCGTTTTTTTGCTGTCAGGTTGGTAATGAAATTTGATTTTTATTATTTGAGACACTGTATTTTGATACGCTGACATGTGTCAGCAATGACAAATGTCAAATTGTTATTGGCTGGGGATTGGTTATAATAATTTGAAATTTGTCATTGCTGACACATGCCACATGTCAAAGTATCAAAATACAGTGTTTCAAATATTAAAAATAAAAATTCATTACCAACCTTATATTTAAAAAAAACGATCACCGATAGCCTGTGGAATATTGTCAATAGCAAAACATTCAAAATATGTGAATCAACTAAATACAAAACGGAATTCTACATGGTGAGTAAATATTCTCAACTAGAAAAAAAAATCAATTTTCCATTAGAAAAAGTTCGGCTTTTTTATAAAATCAACAGAAGTCTTAGCGAAACACAATGTTGTTGAGAAAATTTCATTATTTGTGTTTCATAATACTTTTATCCCGTCAACTATATTTCAGTACGACACTGGTCCAAAAACACTTCCATTACCATATTCATAAAAAAATAAACGTTTGATTTTTACTATTTTCACATGCACCAACTGGACTTTTTTTCAGCAAACTCTGTATTGATAGACGTTTACAGAAATATCCATCAATATACCCTTTGAAAAAGTTAATCTGTTAACAGAAGTGAATAAATACATTCATTTCAACCCTATCAATTTATTGTTTTGATAACATTGCACTATGTGATTTACCTTCGCTGTGAAATATTTCGAGTCTCATGAGTTGAGACGTGCAACATGAGTTTTTTGGTGATTCGTAAGAAGATATCTACGAGAAAAAAGTTTGGAGCATATCGTGCACATAAACGGTTTTTCTCCAGTATGAGTTCTTTCGTGGGTAACCAAATTATATTTAGCGGAGAAACATTTGGAACAGTCCTTGCAGCTGAATGGTTTTTCTCCAGTATGAATTCTCTCATGTCTCGTCAAGTCGTCACGTCTGACAAAAGATTTGGAACAGACTTTGCAGGTGAACAAATTTTCCCCGGTATGAATTCTCTCATGCCTTGCCATGCCGCAACGTTTACTGAAAGATTTGAAACAGACTTTGCAGCTGAATGTTTTTTCTCCAGTATGAATTCTCTCGTGAGCTACCAGATTAGAGTAAACAGAAAAAGATTTCGAACAGGATTTGCAGATGAATGGTTTCTCTCCAGTATGAATTATTTCGTGCCTTATAAGAACCGTCTTAGTAGAAAATCGTTTGGAACAAACTTTGCAGTCGAATGGTTTTTCTCCGGTATGAGTTCTTTCATGTACGACTAAGTCGAAACGTCTGATGAAACATTTGGAACAGACCTTACACACGAAAGGTTTTTCTCCGGTATGAGTTATCTCATGACTGACAAAGTCGCCACGTTTATTGAAAGATTTGGAACAGAGTTCGCAATTGAATCGCTTTTCTCCAGTGTGGATTCTAACGTGTGCGACAAGATTAGATCTAACAGAAAATGATTTCGAACAGACTTTGCAGCTGAATGGTTTTTCTCCAGTGTGAATTCTTTCGTGTGTTACAAGGGTGGATCTAAGAGAAAAACTTTTGGAACAGATCGTGCAGTTGAATGGTTTCTCTCCGGTATGGATTCTTCCATGTACTACAAGACTGGAACTGAAGGAAAAAGATTTCGAACAGACGATACACTGGAACGGATTTTCCCCGGAATGAGTTCTCTCATGTGTCACCAAGTCGCCACGTTTGTTGTAAGATTTCGAACAGACTTTGCAGTTGAATGTTTTTTCTCTTTCGTGAGTTATTTCGTGCTCTGCAAGTTGAGATCCTGTAGAAAAGGGTTTTGAAGAGACTTGGCACTGGAATGCCTCTTCATATGATTCATCCACTTGTTTTGGGCGATATACTGTTCCACTATCTGAAAAAAAAAAACGAGAGGGGTAGGCTCAAAATATTCACCAGTTGAGGAGGAGATGGGAAATGTATGCCATTTTCACCGTTCCGCTACAATCAAGCTATGATTGTGATTCGCACTACATATGCAAAATATCATGTTGATTCCTCAAACATGTGATTTGGCTATGAAAAATCGAATATTGAGGACTTTTTCTTTTTTATACAATAGATTTTCATCAATAAAATCAACATATTAAGTGAATCAGAAAATAGAGATTCCTACAGATTATAAATACTTTTTTTTTCAAGTAACTCATAGTTTGGCATATAAAAAAAAGTACTACGACAAAAATTTCACGAATAGTAGTAGAAGAATTAAATATGGAGTAAAATGACTCCTTTCAACTCCAGATGGACTTTTCAACTAGAGAACGGTTGAAGATAGAGCAATTCTGCGAGTGCCAATCGATTCAGGATGATGAAATTAGTATACTCTGTGAATTTCGAGTCAATCGACGTGAAAAAGAATTACTCGAAAAAAGTCCGAAAAGTCCTAAGGGGTAGACCCCTAAAAATCATGAAAAATACGAAATCATAAGATTCACTTGTAATTCGCACTACATACTCAAAATATTGTGTTGATTCCAAAAACACGTGATTTGACTATGAACAATCGAATATTGAGGACTTTTTCTTTTTTATACAATAGATTTTCATCAATAAAATCAACATATTAATTGAATCAGAAAATAGAGATTCCTACAGATTATATATACTTTTTTTTTTCAAGTAACTCATAGTTTGGCATATAAAAAAAAGTACAACGACAAAAATTTCACGAATAGTAGTAGAAGAATCAAATATGGAGGAAAATGACTCCTTTTAACTCCAGATGAACTTTCCAACTCGAGAACGCTTGAAGATAGAGCAATTCTGCGAGTGCCAATCGATTCAGGATGATGAAATTAGTATACTCTGTGAATTTCGAGTCAATCGACGTGAAAACGAATTACTCGAAAAAAGTCCGAAAAGTCCCAAGGGGTAGACCCCTAAAAATCATGAAAAATACGAAATCATAAGATTCACTTGTAATTCGCACTACATACTCAAAATATTGTGTTGATTCCAAAAACACGTGATTTGACTATGAACAATCGAATATTGAGGACTTTTTCTTTTTTATACAATAGATTTTCATCAATAAAATCAACATATTAATTGAATCAGAAAATAGAGATTCCTACAGATTATATATACTTTTTTTTTTCAAGTAACTCATAGTTTGGCATATAAAAAAAAGTACAACGACAAAAATTTCACGAATAGTAGTAGAAGAATCAAATATGGAGGAAAATGACTCCTTTTAACTCAAGATGAACTTTCCAACTCGAGAACGCTTGAAGATAGAGCAATTCTGCGAGTGCCAATCGATTCAGGATGATGAAATTAGTATACTCTGTGAATTTCGAGTCAATCGACGTGAAAACGAGTTACTCGAAAAAAGTCCGAAAAGTCCCAAGGGGTAGACCCCTAAAAATCATGAAAAATACGAAATCATAAGATTCAATTGTAATTCGCACTACATACTCAAAATAGTGTGTTGATTCCGAAAACACGTGGTTTGGCTAAGAAAAATCGAATATTGAGGACTTTTTCTTTTTTATGCAATAGATTTTCATCAATAAAATCAACAGTAAATCAGAAAACAGATACGTGGGAAAGTAAATTACGTGGGAATCAACAGTTATAAAAAGAGGTTAAAGTCCTACATACTGTTTTCAATTCATAAACGACATGAAAAGATCATTATAAAATTTCTTCTGTCTGCTTGGAAGAAAAATAATCAAGTCGCTATGAAAGAACAATACGAGTTTTCCGGAATAGATTATATTAGATTGGTTCTGCACCTTACCATAATTTAAACGAAATTGATAAAAGTCTTATATTCCTTTATATTTTGGTTTTAAATAATGTCACAGATTTTAACCTAAAACTTAAATCAAGTTTAGACCTATATATGAGTTTTCTGGTGTTTTATAAGAAAATATCTACTGCAAAAAGCTTTGGAACAGATTGTACAATCATATGGTTTTCCTCCAAGATGACTCCTCTCGTGCACTACAAGACTGGAACTAACAGAAAAAGTTTTCGAACAGACTTTGCAGCTGAATGGTTTTTCTCCGGTATGAATTCTTTCGTGCGCTACAAGGATAGATCTAGTAGAAAAACGTTTGGAACACACTTTACAGTCGAAAGCTTTTTCTCCGGTGTGAATTTTCTCGTGTGCTATAAGATTGGTTCTAGTGGAGAATCGTTTGGAACATATTTGGCATTCGAATGGTTTCTCTCCGGTATGGATTCTTTCGTGTCTCACAAGATTGGATCTAGAAATAAACCGGATGGAACAGACTTTGCAGTTGAATGGTCTTTCTCCGGCATGAGTTTTTTCATGTATCACCAAGTCGCTACGTTGAATGAAAGATTTAGAACAGACATTGCAGATGGATATCTCTCTTCCTGTATGAGTTCTCTCATGTTTCAGCAAGTCGCGACGTAGACTGAAAGATTCAGAGCAAACTTTGCATTTGAATCGCTTTTCTCCTGCATGAATTCCTTTGTGTTTCACTAGATTAGAATTAACAGAAAAAGATTTCAAACAGACTTTGCAGCTGAACGGTTTTTCTCCAGTATGAGTTCTCTCGTGTACAACAAGATTGGAGTTGACAGAGAAAGATTTCGAACAGACTCTGCACTTGAACGGTTTTTCTCCGGTGTGAGTTCTTGAATGTGTCACCAAGTCGCAAGGTCTGAAGAAAGATTTGGAACAGTTTTTACAGTGAAAACGTTTATCTCTGTTATGAGTTATTCTGTGCTCTGCAAGCTGAGATGCCTCTTCATCCGTCTCATCCACTTGTTTTGGGCGATACAGCTCTGTTCCACGATCTGAAAAAAAACGAGAGGGGTAGGCTCAGAATATTCACCACTAAGAACCTGATTTTGATGCCCAAATCAAATTGGTTTTTCAAGTGTTCACGAATTCTGAAAAGCGTAAGTTCAAAGGTATTTCGTGAGACGATCCTTGACATTTTCTCCGTATCAGTAAGAAAATCTGTGTTGATAAGAAATCGGTTTTGAGCGAACTAGAAGTTAAAGTTTCCTGTTCTTGTTCACTACAAAGAAATGATTCAACTTTGCGACTTCAAAACGAGGCTGTTACACCAGTGTTTTGAGTGAAACCTTTTGAAAGTTATACTCATCTAACATTCGATAATATTCCCGAATAGTTACGCTATCAATGAAGAGGGTCATAACTCACTTGGGATATTATAGATTCTATAATTCCCTCTACCTTTCACATGTAAATATAAAATAAGAAATGCTAATATATCTTTGTGTATATATTTATGAAATGAAAACTGAACCTTATTTTGTTTATTCACGTCATTACAAATAATAAATATAAAATTCTGAAATGTGTCCCAACAATTACTTTCGCCACTGACAAAATTTCTTCTTTTGTATAGCTGGTGCTTCTGTTCACTACTGTCGAGGTACCTGCCTCTTCTGATGGCAAAGTAGACAACAAACACGCTGTTTCATTTCTTAATTCGGTGCTATTCTCCAAATACCCCTCCGCCACCAACCTCCGTGTCTTTTTAAGTTAGTGATAGTTGCTCCTGCGTCAGCTAGAGTAGTGGCAGAAGTACGACGAAGGCAATGTCCCATATAGAAAGATGGGTTTGGCAATCCTAAATACATTGCGATTTGCTGGGGATTTTCCCAAACATGTCTTTTTCAATTGGCTGACATGTACATTTATTTTGTCGGAAGCTCAAGAAAAGTCGTTCAATACCTTCAAGACGCAATGACATATAAAGTCTTAATAAAGGCAAAGCGGAGTACTCTTTTTCATTCACAACTGTACATTTCTTCAATACAACAGTTTTATTTTCCGGTACGTTCTTTACCATAACGGAATCCCGGTCCTCTATATCTGATATCTTCATATTCAAAAGTTCCTGACTTCTTTATTTCCAAAAGGTATAATCTAATTAAAGGAAATTTACAAAGGTTTATATAAAATATACATTAACTGAATTAAAATTGAAAATATACAACTAATGAAAATATTACAAAAAGAAACAATCGACTTAAAATTAACAGAAACAGAATTCGAACAACAGACTTTGCAGTTGAATGGTTCTTCTCCAATATGAATTCTTGTGTGCGTTACAAGAATTTCTGTTGTGGAAAAACGTTTGCAACGACTTTGTATTTGAATGGCTTCTCTTCTGTGTGGATTCTTTCGTGTCTTACAAAAATGGATGAAAAAAAAACTACATGGAACAGAATTTGCAGTTGAATGGTTTTTATCCGATATGAGTTTTCGCCACGTTTAATGAAAGATTTGGAATAGACATTGCAAGTTCTCTCATGGCTTTTCAAGTAGTAACCCATACTAAAATATTTAAAGCAAACTCAACAGTTCAATGATTTAGCGGTGTGAATTCTCTCATGTTTTACAAGATTAGAACTAACAGTAAACGATTTCGAACAAACTTTGCAGCTGAATGGTTTTTCTCCAGTATGAATTCTCTCGTGTTTTACTAGATTAGAACTACCAGAAAAAGATCTCAAACAGACTTTGCAGCTAAATGGTTTTTCTCCAGTGTGAGTTCTTTCGTGTACTACAAGCTGAGAACTAACAGAAAAACATTTCGAACACATTCTACACTTGAATGGTTTTTCACCGGTATGAGTTCTTTCATGGATCACTAATTGGCTATGTCTGAAGAAAGATTTGGAACAGACATTGCAGATGAACATTTTGTCTCCGATATGAGTTTTCTCATGGCTCATCAAGTCGCAACGTACACTGAAAGATTTAGAGCAAACTTTGCATTTGAAAGGTTTTTCTCCGGTATGAATTCTCTCGTGTTTTACAAGATTAGAATGAACAGAAAAAGATCTCAAACAGACTTCGCAGCTGAATGGTTTCTCTCCAGTATGAATTCTTTCATGCACTACAAGATTGCAATTGACAGAAAAGGATTTCGAACAGACTTTGCACTTGAATGGTTTTTCTCCGGTATGAGTTCTTGCATGTATCAGCAAGTCGCAGTGTCTATTGAAAGATTTGGAACAGACATTGCAGATGAACATTTTGTCTCCGGTATGAATTTTTTCATGGATCTTCAAGTCCCAACGTAGATAGAAAGATTTAGAACAGACTTGGCAGCTGAATGGCTTTTCTCCAGTATGAATTTTTTCGTGTTTTATCAGGTTAGAACTACCAGAAAAAGATCTCAAACAGACTCTGCAGCTGAATGGCTTTTCTCCAGTATGGATTCTTTCGTGTACAACAAGATTGGAACTAACAGAAAAAGATTTCGAACAGACTTTGCACCTGAACGGTTTTTCTCCAGTATGACTTCTCTCATGTATCTTGATGTCGCCACGTGTACTGAAAGATTTGGAACAGACTTTGCAGTGAAAACGTTTATCTCTGGTATGAGTTTTTTTGTACTCTGCACGTTGAGATCTTGTAGAGAAAGGTTTCGAAGAGACTTGGCACCGGAATGCCTCTCCAATTGTTTCATCCACTTGTGAGCGATATATTTCATGGCCAAAATCTGAAAAAAAAACGAGAGAAGTGTAGGCTCAAAATATTTACCACTTAAACTGAATATCAAGCAATTTCTGTATTGAGTATGAATTGTTGGTTTGTTCCTACGATATTCTCTGAATATTACAGAACTTTCTTCTTTGTAAGAATCAGAAAAAATAAGTGAAAGTCCTACACCGAGCATCTCAAGTAATATTGTCTGAAAGTTCAAGACAATAATACAGCTGAGTATCAGTAGTATTCAGGAGGGTAGTAATCTAAAAGAAGCTTCAATCAGCTTTTAGAGGTGATATAAAAGACTGATTAAAAACATTCTCTCATCGTTGTGAAGAATAACCTCAGTTTTTCGGAATCGATCAGACTTCTGTCCAAGCTATTTGATTCTACACCACGTTAAGTTCGATTCTTCATCATAGCACAAATTCACTTGAACCCAAACATCCCCCATATTCTGAATATATTCAGTTTGCTTTGACTGATGCCCAACTACTACTGTCTGTGATTTTGAAGTTTTCACAACGTCTGAAAGGCGTATGTTCGAAGGTATTTCATGAGACAGTTCGGGATCTTACAGACAGACAAGGAAGCTCTGCACTTTCTCATTGTTTTTTTTTTTTAATTTGAATTAAAAGAAAAACTACGGTGTCTCACAGCTTTATTTTCCATCGTTGAAACTGTCAAGTGTCATGACACATACGATAATCACTTAAATACAGAGTATTCCAAAAGGAAACTTTTCCAACGACCTGTAATGCTTAAAGATTTGTAGCTCCAATACCACTAAACAAAAGGTAATAGACTATTGAGTCACCTGGTATGGTTTAACTACCAAATCAATTAATTAATTAATTATGGCAAACATTTTGATCACATTGCCCTATGTTATGTCTCCGCCGTGACTTCTTAAAACCTATATATGAAATTTCATGTGTTTTGCAAGACGATATCTACTAGAAAATTTTTTGGAACAGACTTTGCAGCAGAATGGTTTTTCTCCAGTATGAATTCTTTCGTGTGTTATAAGACCCGCTCTACTAGAAAAAGTCTTCGAACAGTCTTTGCAGCTGAAAGGTTTTTCTCCAGTATGAATTCTTTCGTGTATTTTAAGAACGGATCCGCTAAAAAAAGTCTTCGAACAGACTTTGCAGCTGAATGGGTTTTCATCAGAATGAATCATTTCGTGCGTTTTAAGAATATATCTAGAAGAAAAACCTTTGGAACAGACTTTGCAGTCGAATGGTTTTTCTCTGGTATGGATCATCTCGTGTACACGCAAAATTTGCCGTTTACTGAAAGATTTCGAACAGACATAGCAGTTGAATGGTTTTTCTCCAGTATGGGTTCTCTCATGGTTCACCAAGTCGCAACGTTTACTGAAAGCTTTGGAACAGACCTTGCAGTTGAATGGTTTTTCTCCAGTATGAACTCTTTGGTGGATTTCTAGGGCAGATGCAGAAAAAAAACTTCTAGAACAAGTTTCGCAGATGAACGGTTTTTTTCTAGAATGCCTTTTAATATGAGTTACAAGAATACTTTTGTTGGAAAACCGTTTGGAACAGATGTTACACTGGAATATCTTCCTATCAGTTGTCTCCACTCGTTTTGGGCGATATAGCTTTGTTCCACAATCTGAAAAAAAAAAAACGAGAGGGGTAGGATCGAATATTCACCACTGAGAGCTGGATTTTGGATAATATTTTTTATGTAATAAAAGACGGTACTGGGTTTATACGATATTCACTGAATATTTTTATTTTTCCCAGTATGGATTCTTTCATTCGTTATAAAAACAGATCCACTACAATAAGTCTTTGAACAGACTTTGCAGTTGAATCTCCAGATTTATTTATCAACTATTTTTAATATTATTATCAGTAGTAGGTCGCTAGTTGGTTTCAACAACTCTGAGGAGTCATGTCTCAGCCACTCGTGTTTGATTTCTTTCACATGTTAGCGTTTAAGGAAGTTTCTGGACTCCTAAGCCATCATCAGATCAAACTCTGGTGAGGGGTGAGGGGGTTCGATACAAAAGACGTACAACACTAGAATTTCTTGTTTTGTGGGCTTACATATCAAACAACAGTAAGAAAGGAAACGTTTATTTCAATGCCAAATTATACATCGAGTCGTTATCAGGATGCGATCGAAATATTAAAGGTTTAACTACTGAACAAAAGAACGAATTTTCGAATTTGGGAACTAACCTTGCTCAACAATTTGCCCGTCCAATATCATTCGATATCAACATTCTGATATGTGTTATCCACATTCATTGAGATCGAAAACTTGAGTATTCATTATTGGCAACATAAGATCAAGTAGATAAAGGTTGTGTAGATATTTTCTGTTTTTCTTTGGCATGAATTTTCTGATGCCGTCCAAGCCCACTTTTTGATGAAAAAGGCTTCGAACAGACTCCGCAGTTGAACGGTTTTTCACCAGAATGATTCACTTCGTGTGTTTCAAGAGCATATCTAGTAGAAAAACCTCTGGAACACACTCTGCAGTTGAATGGTTTTTCTCCAGTGTGGATCCTCTCATGCACGCGCAAATTGTTACGTTTGCTGAAAGCCTTGGAGCAGACATTGCAGTTGAACGGTTTTTCTCCAGTATGGGTTCTCTCATGGTTCACCAAGTCGCAACGTTTACTGAAAGATTTACAACATACTTCGCAGATGAATTGTTTTTCCCCGGTATGGGTTCTCCCATGATTCACCAATGCGGTACGTCTACTGAAAGATTTGGAACATACTTTGCAGTTGAATGGTTTTGCTCCAGAATGGAGTTTTTCGTGCGCTACGAGATTAAGCCTCCCATAAACTGATTTCGAACAGACTTTACAGTTGAATAATTGTTCTCCAGTATGAGTTTTTATGTGTATTTTGAGAATAGATGTAGTAGAAAAACTTCTGGAGCAGACTCTGCAATTGAATGGTTTTTCCCCGGTATGGATTCTCTCATGTACACGCAAATTGTTACGTTTGCTGAAAGACTTGGAACAGACATTGCAGTTGAACGGTTTCTCTCCGGTATGAATTCTCTCGTGATTCACCAAGTCTGAACGTTTACTGAAAGCTTTGGCACACACACCGCAGTTGAATGATTTTTCCCCGGTATGAAGTCTTTCGTGCGCTACGAGATTAGACCTCTTAGAAAGAGTTTTCGAACAGAATTTGCAGTTGAGGAGTACACGAGACATGGTAGAAGAGTGTTTTGAACATATTCTCTGGTGTAATACTAATCTTGAAAAGTCTGGAAACGATTCTGGGCAGGATTTGCACCGCAAAGATTCGTCTACAGTATGAGTGAATTGATGCAATGTCTCCTTGTTCGTTTCATCTAGAAGTTCTGTCCCGCGATCTGAAAAAAAAAACGAAAGGGGTAGGCTCAGATATTTACCGGTGAGAACTTGCTTGTGAGTAATTTATTTGTCAAATAAAAGATAGCACTGAATAATTCCCGGGTACCCAGATACGATCTTGAATATTGTGAACAGACGATCATTTGGAAACCTTTTAGTCAAGATCTGTTTTAAAAATATGGAAAAGAATATAGGGGGAATCAAGACTGCGTGATCAGTAGCCCGTATTTCGTAAATATTTAAATTTTGTTTTTGAATCGCTTAATCAAATATGGGCTTGCATATCAAACAACTGTAATGAAAAGAAACTTTATTTCAATGTCAAAATATACATCAAATCAGTATTCATGGAGTATAAAACAACAATAGTGTTTACACGAAAAAAAAGTACTGAAGGTTTTAGGTCACCTGTACTGAACGGGATAGAAACTTCATTTTTCCAAGAGGCAGTAAGTTAACATGGAATCAACACCTACAAAAAGTTATAGAAAAAATTGGGGGCTACAAGCAAAACTTACTGCATGGATCTTTGCTAGAGTTATCAGACCCATGAGTACGTACGTGTCAGTGGTATTGTGGCCAAAGACCAAGCAGGTAGGAATGGTTCGATGCTTCGGAACATTGTAAAGACAAGCATGTCTAAGTGCCATCGGGGCCATGGGTCACGAGCAAGTTGCTTAGAGGACAAGCGCCCATAAGCAACATGCAACATACGAAGAGTTGGCAAACAACCCTGTTATAAGAATGTCATAACGGACAAGGATGCGTTCAGGGGCCGGCATTTATGGAACCAAGACGAAGATGATAATCTCATGTACACTTTTTTTAGTTTTCTTTGATATGAACTTTCTCTTGTTGTCCGAGGCCATTTTTTTCTGAAAAAGCTTTCGAACAGACTTCGCACTTGAATGATTTTTCTCCGGTATGAGTGCTCGCATGTCTTATGAAGTCTATACGTCTACTGAGAGATTTGGAACAGACCTCGCAGTGGAAGAGTTTCCCTTTGGTATGAATACTCTCGTGATGTGCGAGACTACTCTTGGATGAAAAAGGTTTCGAACAGACTCTGCAGTCGAATGGTTTTTCTCCGGTATGCGTTCTCTCATGATCCAACAACGCAGCACGTCGAATAAACGATTTTGAACAGGCCTTGCAGTGATACGGTTTTTCACCAGTATGAATCCTCTCATGTATCAACAAGTCGCCACTTGCTGTGAAAGATTTGGAACAGTATTTACAATTGAATGGTTTTTCTCCGGTATGGATTCTCCCATGTCTCATCAAGTCGCCACATGTTACGAAAGATTTGGAACAAAAATTGCAGTTGAATGGTTTTTCTCCGGTATGAGTCTTCTCGTGTCTTACCAGGTTGAAACGTCTACTGGAAGCTTTGGAACATACTTTGCAGCGAAAACGTTTTTCTTTGTTGCGAGTTTTTTTGTGCTGTGCAAAACTAGAACTATTATCCATATTCTTTTCTTTCACTTGTTTCGAGCGGTCTAGTTTTGTCTCACAATCTGAAAGAAAAACGAAAGGAGTAGGTTCAGAATGTCTGCTTGAGATTGAATTGTATGCATTTTTTACTAGTTCAACCGATCATCTCGTCCTATTTGAACAAAACAAAATCCATATAATTATATCTGATCAAGTAGAAATAATTTATTTGTATTCGGCGGGTTTTTTCAAGAATAGAATTGGAACTCCAAGAATAACTTTTTATTTAAAAAAACAATTACGTTTCAGTCAACAAATAATTCTTAATAGCAACTCCATTTATGAAATGATTTATTTTATATATACAGTATCATATTTCCAACAAACAACACACCACTATTTGGAAGATTTCAACATTTAGGACTCGATAAATTCTCTCTGTCGTATATTCTAGCTGTTTACCGGATTATATGCAATTGAGTAGCCAACAGATTTCATATGCATCTAAGGAACGAACAATGAAATCACGATACCGTAATCATACAGGTAGACAATGGCAACATTCCATCCGGTCAGGTAACCCAAACACCCCAAGCAAAACAAATGAAATTATTGAAAACAAAGTAATTAGCCAGCTATGACTATTAATTGCGAGGAAGGACCCTTCAACTGCCGTATCAGTATTACGTAGCTCTTCGGGAAGGCAAAATCCACTGAAGATGCTCACCGCAGTTGTGAGCGAAACGTCAATGGTCACACATAACGGTATATACTACTATTATCCTACCACATTTAACTTTCGCGTCTTCAATACTGTACGTAGCAAATAAAAATGAAAAGGACAGAATTCAAAAGCTGCAAAATCGAGCAATGCGTACAATTTTGGGTGATTCCAAAGATACATCAATCAAAAATATGTTGTGTACTTTAAATTGAATGTCATTAAAACATTATTTTAGCTTTGGTTTTTTTACATAAAATGAAAACCTCTCACTCCGTATTTGTCGTCTAAACTGACATTTAACAATAATATTCACACTCGCAATACACGCTCACAAAATGAGATATATGTTCAGAAAAAAAAAAGAAAAAAGCACAAAAAAATCATTGTTGCATATTGGTATCATTTGCCATAATGAACTTCTTGAATCTTTGAAGACCTGCGTTGCTATCAATTTATTCAAAGTAAAGCTGAAAAAGAGACACTGGACCAATGCCATGGACGAAGTAGTTGAATGTTCTCAATCTTTCATGTATGTATGTAGTGATAACTGTGTGATATATCATTTACGGTTTTCCTTTTTTCCTTGTAACTTTTCGACATGTGAAATATTATTTATTAATATTTTTTTAACATATTTTATTTATTGTATATGTAGTGACGACTGACGTTTGAAATAATATTAACAATATTTGTTTAATGTACATATGTGAAATTTTATTTACGAACATATTTTCTTAAATGTCCTCGTTACCTTTTAAATTTGATCAATTATATAAGTGTTCTACATTTTGTGCAATTTTATAGGTATACGTGTATGCTCTGTAATTAATTGAATCAGTTTTTTGCTAAATAATGACCTAATAATAATAATAATAATAATATTAATAACCGATTCCACAGAGGTGAACCGACCACGGCCCCAAAGCCCTGAAGCCATACTTCCTTATTATTCTTTCAGCCGTGAAAGCCTTCATTTTATGCTCAACTTTGAATACGTTGCACTGTGCATCATTTGGTGTGTAATGAGTTGAGATCTACTACAAAAGGTTTTCGAACAGACTCTGCAGTTGACTGGTTTTTCTCGAGCATGGGTTTTTTCGTGTCTCACAAAATTAGATATAAATGCAAAAGATTTGAAACAGAGTTTGCAAGTGAATGGTTTTTCTCCGGTATGAATCCTCTCATGTTCCACCAACTCGCCACGCTGATTGAAATATTTGTCACATACTTTGCAGTTGAACGGTTTTTCTCCGGTATGAGTTCTCCTATGTTTCACCAAGGCTCCACTTGTAGTGAAAGGTTTGAAACAAACTTTGCAATTGAACGGTTTTTCTCCGGTATGAGTTCTCCCATGGTTCACCAAGATGCTACTTCTAGTGAAAGATTTAGAACAGACTGTGCAGGTGAATGGTTTTGTTCCAGTATGAATTCTTTTGTGTGTTACAAGACTAGAATTAACAGAAAACGATTTCAAACAGACGTTGCAGTTGAATGGTTTCTTTCCAGTATGAGTTCTTTCATGCCTCACCAAAGCGCCTCTTTCGAAGAAAGATTTGGCACAGACTTTGCAGTTGAACGGGTTCTTTCCAGTATGACTTCTCTCATGCCTCACCAAGGTGCCTCTTGCGGTGAAAGATTTAGAACAGACTTTGCATTTGAATGGTTTCTCGCCGGTATGAGTTCTCTCATGATCCATCAATGAAACACGTCGAATAAACGATTTTGAACAGGCCTTGCAGTGATACGGTTTTTCACCAGTATGAATCCTCTCATGTTTCAACAAGTCGCCACTTGCTATGAAAGATTGGGAACAATATTTACAATTGAATGGTTTTTCTCCGGTATGAGTTCTCTCGTGTTTCACCAAATCGGAACGTCTATTGAAAGCTTTGGAACATACTTTGCAGCGAAAACGTTTTTCTTTGTTGCAAGTTTTTTTGTGCTGTGCAGAACTAACACTATCATCCATATTCGTTTCTTTCACTTGTTTTGATCCGGATAGCATTGTCTCACGATCTGAAAGAAAAACGAAAGGAGTAGGTTCAGAATGTCTGCTTGAGATTGAATTGTATGCATTCTTTACTAGTTTAACCGATTATCTCGATCTATTTGAACAAAACAAAAGTTCATATAATTATTTCTGATCGGGTAGAAGTAATTCATTTGTATTTAGCAGGTTTTTTTCAAAAATAGAATTGGAACTCCAAGAATAACTTTTTATTTTCAAAAACAATTACGTTTCAGTCAACAAATGATTCTTAATAGCTACTACATTCATGAAATGATTCATTTTATATATACAGTATCATATTTCTTATCAAACACCACATTACTATTTGGAAGATTTCAACATTTAGGACTCACTACTCTCTGTCGTATGTTCTAGCTGTTTACCGAATTATATGCAATTGAGTAACAGATTCCATATGCATCTAAGGAACGAACAAACGAAATCACGATACCGTAATCATACAGGTAGACAATGGCAACATCCCATCCGGTCAGGTAACCCAAACACCCCAAGCAAAACAAATGAAATTATTCAAAACAAAGTAATTAGCCAGCTATGACTACTAATTGCGAGGACCTTCAACCGTCGTATCAGTATTACGTAGCTCTTCGAGGAGAAAAAATCCACGCTGAAGATGCTCACCGTAGTGGTGAGCGAAACGTCAATGGACACGCATAACGGTATATAATACTATTATCCTACCACATTTAACTTTCGCGTCTCCAATACTGTACGTAGCAAATAAAAATGAAAGGGACAGAATTCAAAAGTTGCAAAATCGAGCAATGCGTATAATTTTGGGTGTTCTCAAAGATACATCAATCAAGAATATGTTGTGTACTTTGAATTGGATGTCAATAGAACATTATTTAGAGTATCAAGCTTTGGTTTTTATACATAAAATGAAAATATCTCTCACTTCTTCGTATTTGTCGTCTAAACTGGTATTTAACAATATTATTCACACTCACAATACACATTCACGAAATAACATGTCCAGAAAAAAATTTAAAAAAACACAGAAAAATCATTGTTGCATATGGGTATCATTTGCCATAATAAACTTCTTGAATCTTTGAAGACCTGCGTTGCTATCAATTTATTCAAAGTAAAGCTGAAAAAGAGACTACTGGACCAATGCTATGGACGAAATAGTTGAATGTTCTTAATCTTTCATCTTATAGTTATATAGTGATAACTGTGTGAAATATTATTTACGTTTTTTCTTCTATCTTTCAACTTTTCGACATGTGAAATATTATTTAATAATATTTTTTTACATATTTTATTTATTGTATATGAAGTGACGAATGTCGTTTGAAATAATAACAACAACAACAACAACAACAATATAAGTGTTCTACATTTTGTGCAATTTTATAGGTATACATGTATAATCTGTAAATTTGTGAATAAGTATTTTTGCTGTACAAAGACCTGATAATAATAATAATAACCGCCTCCTCATTATACTTTCAGCAGTGAAAGCCTTCATTTTATGCTCAACTTTGAATACGTTGCACTGTGCATAGTTTGGTGTGTAATAAGTTGAGATCTACTACCAAAGGTTTTCGAACAGACTTTGCAGTTGACTGGTTTTTCTCGAGTATGGGTTTTTTCGTGTCTCACAAGATTAGATACAAGGGCAAAAGATTTCAAACAGAGTTTACAGGTGAATGGTTTTTCTCCGGTATGAATCCTCTCATGTCCCACCAACTCGCCACGCAGATTGAAAGATTTAGCACAGACTTTCCAGTTGAACGGTTTCTTTCCAGTATGAGTTCTCTCATGCCTCACCAAGGCACCTCTTGCGGTGAAAAATTTAGAACAGAATTTGCATTTGAATGGTTTCTCACCGGTATGAGTTCTCTCATGATCCAACAACGAAACACGTCGAATAAACGATTTTGAACAGGCCTTGCAGTGATACGGTTTTTCACCAGTATGAATCCTCTCATGTATCAACAAGTCGCCACTTGCTATGAAAGATTGGGAACAGTATTTACAATTGAATGGTTTTTCTCCGGTATGAGTTCTCTCGTGTTTCACCAAGTCGGAACGTCTATTAGAAGCTTTGGAACATACTTTGCAGCGAAACCGTTTCTCTTTATTGTGTGTTTTTTCGTGCTGTGCAAAACGGGAACTATTATCCATATTCGTTTCTTTCACTTGATTCGAGCGGTCTAGCTTTGTCTCACGATCTGAAAGAAAAACGAGAGGAGTAGGTTCAGAATGTCTGCTTAAGATTGAAATGTATGCATTTTCTACTAGTTCAACCGATCGTCTCGTTCAATTTGGACGAAACAAAAGTCCATATAATTATTTCTGATCGGGTAGAAGTAATTCATTTGTATTCGGCAGATTTTATGAAGAATAGAATAGAAACTCCAAGAATAACATTTTATTTAAAAAAAAAAAATTACATTTCAGTCAACAAATATATTCTTTATAGCAACTCCATTTATAAAATGATTCATTATATATACGATATCATATTTCCTATCAAACATCACACCACTAATTGGGAAATTTAAATATTTAGGACCCGATAACTACTCTCTGTCGTATGTTCTAGCTGTTTACCGAATTATATGTAATCAGTAGCCAACAGATTCCATATGCATTTTAGGAACGAAGGAGAATATACTACTGAGTCTTCTAGCATGGTTTTTCCCAATATGAAGAATGGCTTGAAAGAATACGAGTTAAATAAGTTCGATAACCAAGAAGTATGGCTTCCGGGCTATGAGGCCGTGGTCGGATCACTTCCGTGGAGGAGGTTTCTACGGACGTTTCGCTTAACTGCGGTGAGCATCTTCAGCGTGGATTTTGTCTTCTCGAAGAGATACGTAATACTGATACAGCGGTTGAAGGGTCCTCGCAAATAATAGTCCCAGCCTGGCTAATCGCATTGTTCTGAATAATTGGCAACATCCCATCCGGTCAGGTAACCCAAACACCCCAAGCAAAACAAATGTTCGCGGGACATCAAAGAAGTCGCCGGATAGACTAGATTGATCGAGAACTGTGCATAGAATCTGCTTGCGGATATGTAAGTCGCTCATAGGGAGATGGCAAGGATGGAGAGTCACAGAGCGTTACAAATACAGTTCGAGAGTTCGCAGACAGAGAGCGATAGTCAAGATAAATTTGAAATATGGAAGTCAATGTTTTAGTAAAAAAAATGTTATTGTTGTTCCTTACTATACTTTCAGCCGTGAAAGCCTTCATTTTATGCTCAACTTTGAATACGTTGCACTGTGCATAATTTGGTGTGTCATAAGTTGAGATCTACTACAAAAGGTTTTCGAACAGACTTTGCAGTTGACTGGTTTTTCTCGATCGTGAGTTTTTTCGTGTCTCACAAGATTAGATATAAGGGCAAAAGATTTCAAACAGAGTTTGCAGGTGAATGGTTTTTCTCCGGTATGAATCCTCTCATGTCCCACCAACTCGCAACGCTGAGTAAAAGATTTAGCACAAACTTTGCAGTCGAACGGTTTCTCTCCGGTATGAGTTCTTTCATGCCTCACCAAAGCGCCTCGTACCGTGAAAGATTTAGGACATACTTTGCAGTGGAATGGTTTTTCACCGGTATGACTTCTCTTGTGTCTTATCAAGTCGATACGTTTACTGAAATATTTAGAGCATACTTCACAGTGAAAAGGTTTCTCTCCGGTATGTGTTACTTGATGCTGTTTAAGATGAGATCTGGTGGAACACTTTTGTGAACAGAGTTGGCACTGGAATGTCTCCTTGTTCGTTTTAGCCACTCGCAGTGGGCGATATAGCTTTAGCCCGCAATCTGAAATAAAAACAATAGGGGTAGACTAAGAATATTCACCACGATGAACCGATTTGTAAACAAAATTTTTGTATTACATTTGTGAATAATAGTTCAAAACAATAGTTCATCCTGAGTGTCAGAATTCAGAATGTCGTTGGGTTTGGTGAATAAAAATAAACAACCTAACTGAAGTGTCCAATGGCGTTAGGCAATGACATAACTATAGAATTTCACTCAGTTTTCCGAAATTTCTTCGTCTTTTTTAGTTTTATAATGCGTTTGTTACAAATCTTCAACTTCGCACAAATCACTCACTTAGGGGGTAATATTTGAAGTTTTTTCAATACAGATTGAGTTTTGCTTACCATAGCTCATCTGCATTTTTTCTGGGATGTGTCCAGGATAACTTCCTGCAGTCGACATTGAAAATTACAACTGATGTATGATGATTTGACAAATTTATTACATGAGAAATGTATAACAGCCAGCCAAACGTTAAATATAAAAATCAACATGAATATCAAGTTTTCGGACCCAAGTCCATCAATGCTGAAAATAAAAAAATTGTTTCTATATATGTTTCTCTGAAATAACACTTCAAGTGCAACCATTAAAATAAATTATCTAGTCCGATAATATTAGTGGGGGAAACAGCAGACTCGGCTACAAACTGTGGAAATGGGTGAACTTATCACGACAACAATTTTTGATAGTGCCCCAAATAAAAATACTTTATACAACATTTTGTTCTATAACATGCAGAAATGTTTATAAAGAATGACTTTTTTCCTAAAACGAAAAATCGTCATAATTTTGCTGACGTTGCAACAAGTCGGATTATTTTAATCACATTCCTCTATAGTTGAGCTTTGAGGTGAATTTTTTTGTGTCTCACAAGATTAGGTCTAGTAGAAAAAGATTGCGAACATACTTTGCAGTGAAACAGTTTTTCTCTTGCATGAGTGTTCTCGTGCTGTCTGAGACCAGTTTTTGTCGAAAAAGGTTTCGAACAGACTTTGCAGTTGAATGGCTTTTCTCCGGTATGAGTTCTCTCATGATCCACCAAAGCAACGCGTTGACTAAACGATTTTGAACAGACCTTGCAGAGAAAAGGCTTTTCATCGGTATGAATTCGCTCATGTCTCACCAAGTTGGAATGTTGAACGAAATATCTGAAGCAGACTTTGCAGTGGAAAGGTTTTTCTCCGGTGTGAATTCTTTCGTGTGTTTCCAGTTTGGATCTACTACAAAACGGTTTTGAACAAACTTTGCAGTCAAACGATTTTTCTCGGGAATGAGTTCTTTCATGCCTTGCAAGGCTACCAGAAAAAGGTTTCGAACATATTTTACAGATAAATGGCTTTTCACCAGTATGAATTCTCCCGTGTGTTGCAAGATTAGATCTGGTGGAGAAAGATTTGGAACAGACTTTGCAGTTGAATGGTTTTTCTCCGGTATGGACTCTCTCATGTCTCACCAAGTCGCCACGTTTAATAAACGATTTGGAACAGACTTTGCAGTTGAATGGCTTTTCTCCAGTATGAATTCTCCCATGTACCACTAGGTCGAAAGTTTTACTGAAAGATTTGGAACAAACTATGCAGTGAAAACGCTGATCTCTGGTGTGAATTATTTTGTGCTGTGTCTTCCTATTCAGTTCATCCACTTGTATTGGGCGATATCGCTTTTTGCTGCAATCTGCAAAAAAACGAGAAGGCTCAAAACGATGAATTTGAATTGTGAGAAATTATTTTGTTTGATATTAAAGTTTCTTAGTAAAGCTAGAAGTGCTACAACAACGATAATCTCGTTTAATTTCAGATGAAAGTGGAAAACAATAATACAGCTTGTGTGTCACTGCTACTCAGAACTTCTGCTGGGTCAGCCAAAGCTTCAAGTAGCATATGGTTGTCAAATTGGGGGATTATCATGAAACCCACTCTTCATTATTGCACCAATTCACTTGAAACCCCACACCATGCATCTATCATATTCGGATCACTTTGCCTTGCAAGTCCTAACAAGTCGATGGGTCTCCAACAGCAAACAACTACTGCCCTCCAAGATCGTTGAACAATATCTGTTAGATGCTTGGCAAAGTTTTCTACCATAACTACTTTGCAAATCTCTCATAATCAAATCTTACAAAATACTATCTTTAAAAATAAGGAAGAATTGAAGTAAAATATTCTCTAGATCACACTTCACTAAGAACTTATCCGTCTCTTCTGTGAATCATTTCGTGTATTGCACCTTGAAGGAAAGATTTGGAGCAGACTCGGCAATAAAAATGTTTTTCTCTAGTATGTATTTTTTCACGCTTTATCGAACAGCTCCGTTCAATGAAAGATTTTGAACAGACCCGGCAGTGAAAAGGTTTTTCTTAGGTGTAGATTCTTTCGTGTCTGGCAAGTTTAGATTTGCTACAAAAAGGTTTCCTACAGGAGTTGGGCAGTAGATATCGGGCCTCTTGAGACCACCCCCTCCACTTTCACTTCAGATTCCCCGCCCCTTCTGCCCAGCGGCCAATCAGAGCGCAGCACGATCATGACCGACTATCAGAGCGCTCATCATCTGTCGTAGTTAGTGGACAGGTGATGGATGAACAGCTCTATGATTGGTCGGTCATGGAACGTGCTGCGCTCTGATTGGTCGGTGGGGAGTAGGGCCGGAGGACTCAAAGTGGAAGTGGAGGGGGTGGTTTCAGGAGGCCCGATATCTACTTATGGCAAAACAACAACAGACATTCGAGTATTTACTCCAAGTCACACTGAACTAAGAAGTAATGTGTCATTTGCGGTGAATTGTTGTATGTTTTTTGAGACCAGTTTTACTAAGAAAAGACCGTGAACACTCTTGACAGTCGAAACATTTTTCTCTGGTATGAATATTCTCATGAACAGTGACACCAGTTTTTCTCCGGTATGAGTTCTCGCATGTTCCACCAATGATAAAAGATTTGGAACAGAATTTGCAACCAAAACGGTTCGGTTCAGTGTGAACTCTTTCGTGTTTTATCAAGCTGCCCCGTTGGAGAAAATATTTGCAACAGACTGCTTCATCCACTTGATTTGGGCCATATAGCTTTGTCCCGCTATCTGGCAAAAAACAAGAAGGATAGCCTCAAAATATTGACTATGACAAACTGGAATGTATTCAATTTGTTGAACAAAAAAAGTACTTGGAAGAGATGAACGTCCGAAGACTAGGAGTATCTCGTTTAATTTTGTATAAAAGTTGATTCGGCTTGTATTATTCTCCACACGTTTCCACCAAGTGGAAAAAAGAGGCAAACATCTGTCAGAAAATAACTACTTCCCTGGCTTACACCACGACGGACATTGAACTACATCTGACAGATATTTGTGTAACGTTCTTCCAAGAAGACCCAATTGCAAGTGCGTATCTTTGTTATTGCGATTTATGCATCCAAAGAACGAACGAACGAAGAATATACTACAACCTAGTCTTCTGGAATGGTTTTTCAGGATAGGAAGACTGGCTGGAAAGAATACGAATGAAATAATTTTGATCAGGTTGCACTGTGCGTTTATTTAGTATGTTTTGAATTCAGATCCACAACCACAAAGGAATTTTGAATTGACACGTTGCAGTTGACTGATTTTCAACGAGTATGATATTTTTCGTGTTTTACAAGATTACATTTGAGGGTAAAAGACTTCGAACAAAATTTGCAATTGAGTTTTTCTCCGGTATAAATTCTTCCGTGAGTTTTCTCATGGGCCATAAAGTCCGAAGGCAAAGAGAAATATTTAGAACAGACTTTGCAGCGGTATGGTTTTTCTCCAAGATGAATTCTTTCGTGTTTTATTAGATTAGAACTGATAGAAAAAGTTTTCGAACAAACTTTGCATTCGAATGGTTTTTCTCCGGTATGAGTTCTCCCATGTCTCACCAAGTCGCAACGTGCACTGAAAGATTTAGAACAGACTTTGCACTCAAATGGTTTTTCTCCGGTATGGATTCTCGCATGTCTCATCAAGTCGCCACATGTAACGAAAGATTTGGAACAAAACTTGCAGTTGAATGGTTTTTCTCCGGTATGAGTCCTCTCGTGTCTTACCAGGTTGAAACGTCTACTGAAAGCTTTGGAACATACTTTGCAGCGAAAACGTTTTTCTTTGTTGCGAGTTTTTTTGTGCTGTGCAAAATTAGAACTATAATCCATATTCGTTTCTTTCACTTGTTTTGGGCGGTATAGCTTTGTTTCACGATCTGAAAGAAAAACGAGAGGAGTAGGTTCAGAATGTCCGCTTAAGATTGAATTGTATGCATTTTTTACTAGTTCAACCGATCATCTCGTTCTATTTGAACAATACAAAAGACCATATAATTATTTATGATCGGGCAAAAGTAATTCATTTGTATTCGGCAGGTTTTTTCAAGAATAGAATTGGAACTCCAAGAATAACTTTTTATTTAAAAAAAAAATTCATTTTAGTCAACAAATAATTCTTAATAGCAACTCCATTCATGAAATGATTCATTTTATATATACAGTAAGTATCATATTTCCTTTCAAACACCACACCACTATTTGGAAGATTTCAACATTTAGGACTCGATAACTACTCTCTGTCTTATGTTCTAGCTGTTTACCGGATTATATGCAATTGAGTAGCCAACAGATTCCATATGCATCTAAGGAACGAACAAACGAAATCACGATACCGTAATCATACCGGTAGACAATGGCAACATCCCATCCGGCCAGGTAACCCAAACACCCCAAGCAAAACAAATGAAATTATTAAAAACAAATTAATTAGCCAGCTGTGACTATTATTGGTCGGTCGGTCAGGATAAGAAGACTGGCTTGAAATAATGAGGGTAAAATAAGTTTGATTAGGTTGCACTGTGCGTTTATTTAGTATGTTTTGAGTTCAGATCCACAACCACAAAGGAACTTTGAACAGGCACGTTGCAGTTGACTGGTTTTTAACGAGTATGAGATTTTTCGTGTCTTACTAGATGAGATTTGAGGGCAAAAGATTTTAAACAAAGTTTGCAAGTGAATGGTTTTTCTCCGGTATGAATTCTTTCGTGCCCTATCAAGTCGCCACGTTGATGGAAAGATTTAGCACAAACTTTGCAGTTGAATGGTTTCACTCCAGTGTGAGTTTTCTCATGCCTCCCCAAGGTTCCTTGTGTGGTGAAAGATTTCGAACATAATTTGCAGTTGAATGGTTTTTCTCCGGTATGAGTTCTCGCATGTTCCATCAAGTCCCAACGTTTCCTGAAAGATTTGGAACACACATTACAGATGAACTTTTTGTGACTTTCCTCATGGGCCAACAAGTCCGAAGGCAAAGAGAAATATTTAGAACAGACTTTGCAGCGGTATGGTTTATCTCCAGGATGAATTCGTTCGTGTTTTATTAGATTAGAACTGATAGAAAAAGATTTAAAACAAACTTTGCATTCGAATGGTTTTTCTCCGGTATGAGTTCTCCCGTGTCTCACCAAGTCGCCACGGGTGATGAAAGATTTAGAACAGACTTTGCACTTGTATGGTTTTTCTCCGGTGTGAGTTTTCCTATGTCTCTCCAAATTGCCAAAATTGATGAAATATTTCGAACAGACTTGGCACTGGAATGCCCCTTCATTTGTTTCATCCACTTGTGGGCGATATAGTTCGGTGCCACAATCTGAAAAAAAAAACAAGAGGTGTGGGCTCAAAATATTTACCATTTAAAATGGATTTCAAGCAATTTTTGTATCGAGTAAATAAGTGGTTTCTTCCTACGATATTCACTGATATTCTCACACAATTTCAAGCCTATCGTTGTGCACTAAAATTATTCGAAATATCGAAAAAAGTCCAAAGGGGTAGACCCCTAAAAATAATCCGCACTATATACGCAAAATTTCATGCAGATTCCGTAAATACATGATTCGTGTGCGCTCAGACACAAGGTTTGGCATATAAAACTAATACAACGCCAAAAATGTCACCAATAGGACTAAAAAAAATGGAGATAAATAACTCCTCCCTCCCTAAAATGAACTCAATGAAGACAATCATCACAATATTTTCATTTTCATGTATATTACAAATTTCGATAAAACATGTGAAATGAAAAAATTAGTGTCCGTTTCTCCTTACATAAAAAAATTTAAAGGGAAAAATATATAATGGAAAGATTGAAATATTTAGGACTCGATAAATACGCTCTGTCGTACGTTTGTATACAGTATCAGAAAGAATTCATCTTGGGTATTTTGATGTAATGAGACCGTAAAGAATAGCCTGCTAAATATTGAGAGACCATTACAATTTCGCCTCGAATAGCTCGAAGATGGGGTATCGAATATTGATATTGAATAGATATTGAAGAGTATTGGCCCAAGGACGGTTCCCTGCGGTACTCCATAGAGCTCTTTAAGTTGCCTATTGCTAGCTGCCGAGCTTCCAAGAAGACCCAATTGCAAGTGCGTATCTTTGTTATTGGGATTTATGCATCCAAAGAACGAACGAACGAAGAATATACTACTACCGAGTCTTCTGGGATGGTTTTTCAGTATAGGAAGACTGGCCTGAAAGAATAAGGGTAAAATAAGTTTGATTACGTTGCACTATGCATTTATTTGGTAGTTACGAGTCGAGATCCACTACTACAAAGGAATTTTGAAAGGCACGTTGCAGTTGACTGATTTTTAACGACTATGAGATTTTTCGTGTCTTACAAGACAAGATTTAAGGGTAAAAGATTTCAAACAAAGTTTGCAAGTGAATGGTTTTTCTCCGGTATGACTCCTTTCGTGTCCCATCAAGTCGCCACGTTGATTGAAAGATTTAGCACAGACTTTGCAGTTGAATGGCTTCACTCCAGTATGAATGTTCCTATGTCTCCCCAAGGTTCCTTGTGTGGTGAAAGATTTCGAACAAATTTTGCAGTTGAATGGTTTTTCTCCGGTATGAGTTCTCGCATGTTCCATCGATAGGCAGCGATAAAAAAAAGATTTGGAACAGAATTTGCAACCAAAACGGTCCCGTTCAGCATGAACTCTTTCGTGTTTTATCAAGCTGCCCCGTTGAAGAAAATATTTGCAACAGACTTGACATTGAAGACGCTTTTCTCCGGTGTGGATTCTTTCGTGTGCTGCAAGTCTGGATGTGAAACGAAAAGGTTTGGAACAGAATTTGCACGGAAGCTGTTTGCCGGTATGAATTCTTTTGTGGAGTGCAAGACGAGATCTGGTAGAAAAAGATTTCGAACAGACTTGACACTGGAATGTCGCCTCATCTGCTTCATCCACTTGTTTTGGGCCACATAGCTTTGTCCCGCTATCTGGAAAAAACAAGAAGGATAGTCTCAAAATGTTTACCACTCAAACTGGATATAAAACAAATTTTTGTTGAATAAAAAAGCTAGTTTGTTCCCACGATATTCACTGAATATAAAAGAACTTCTCTTTGTGGAGATCAGAAGTAAAAAAAAGTGAAAGTCCTTCAACAAAGAAGATCTGTTGAAAGTAACCGAGCTGAAGTTCCTACCAGCTTTTGATATGGAACGAAAAAAAAAATCGTATAAGCTTCAAAGGCAAAAAAATAATGAAGTAGCTGTGAAGAACACTAGGTTTTTCGAAATTCATTACATTTCCTGTCATGTTTTTGCTGCTTTTTAGGTTTTCCGCGATTTTTCCATTCAATAACATTGCTCAAATTCAGTTGAAACTCCTCCAGATAACAACTACTGCCCTCCAAGATCGTTGATCGTTGAACGATGTAACAGGACATCTTTGCCCTGTATGTTTTTTTATACATACATTTATATGTTTTTCTATTCAACTGGACCTGGTATTACACCATTACATAATCAATTTCTATGTTTTCTCTTGCTTTTTTCAAACTACACCATAAAAAACAAAACTGATATGAACACTTTGATATTTCGGTTTCAATTATCACAAAATTCGAAATACCTATGTTCAAAAGGCTTCCATCAACAATCGTAACAATTTTTTGCCGAAAAACCAATTGTTTCGAGACGAACGTTTAATTTAATATCCCTGAGAGCATGCAACTATTCAAAAAAAAGCTAGAACAAATCTTTTGGCAATTTTTAGTAGGCAACTGATTACAGGCTGTTAAATTTGAGAAAATTGTTTATTAATCTGTGAGGAGAAACTCAAACATCCTATAGACATATACCTCGTGAAACTTATGTAGCGAAAATAATTTTACAGCTTCAATGATTTACCAGTTATCGAGTTTCGAAGCTGAAGCTGAGTCAGCCCGGATATTTTTTTGAAAAGACCAATCCAAGGACACGTTTTATCGAGTTTCGAAGCTGAAGCTGAGTCAGCCCGGATATTTTTTTGAAAAGACCAATCCAAGGACACGTTTTATCGAGTTTCGAAGCTGAAGCTGAGTCAGCCCAGATATTTTTTTGAAAAGACCAATCCAAGGACACGTTATCTTTATTCGGGGGGGAGCACTTGCAGGAAATCATAATAATGAAATAGTAGGTCACTTGAATATAATATTTTATGTTTTCTATAAGCATGCTCATTTTCAATATGTATAACTGAATCACCACAAATTTTACTGCTAAAAAAATACTAGGAAATATCCCATTCGCTTCGAAAGTTAAAAATAAAGTCGCTGTTAATACAAACGGTAAATTTTCCCTAAATTCCCCTCTTCCATGTTAATGTTCGATCCTCGGTATTGCCTACATTTGCTAAAATTCTTCAATGTCGCACAAATTCGCATAAAAACCCACACCAAGTCCACATCATATCCAGTTTGCATTGCTTGATGCCACCTCCCAAATTCCCTTATGACTCAACTAGTACAGATATTCCTGGGGCCAATATAATTAATAATAATTATACACTTTTTTTCGCGTCACCTCGTCCACTTATTGCAGCATTTGCACATGATTGTTAACCGATATATTTCAATAAAACTCGTGAAGAACGCATGAGTCACCGCACTTCGAAGAAACAAGAAGAGAATCGAGGAACAGCTAATACAATTTCAACAGACTATGACTATGACTTTTCTCGTGCTTTCTGAGACTGGACTTTCTGGAAAAAGGCATCGAACACGATGTACAGATAAATGGTTTTTCTCCCGTATGAGCTCTGTCGTGGTCTGTCAACTCCACGCGTTCGGCAAAACATTTTGAGCATAATGTACACCGAAAAGGCTTATCTCCAGTATGAATTCTCTCATGTCTCACCAAATGGGAACGTTGATTGAAATATTTGGAACATACTTTGCATTGAAAGGGTTTCTCTCCGGTGTGAATTCTTTCATGTTTGACACAACTAGAACGAATAGAGAAAGATTTCGAACAGACTTTGCAGGGATACGGCCTTTCTTTGGTGTGACTTTTCTCATGGGCCACCAAGTCATCGTGTTTGATAAAAGAATGTGAACAAACTTTGCAGTGGAAAGCTTCCTTTCCGGTATGAGTTTTGTGGTGTCTTTCCAGGCGAAATCTTGTAGAAAAAGATTTGGAACAGATTTTGCAGTTGAATCCATCTTCTCCAGTATGCGTTTTTTCATGTTTCGTCATGTGGCTTTGTTGAATGAAAGATTTGGAACAGAATTTGCAAGTGAAAGGTTTTTCTCCGGTGTGAATTCTTTCGTGCGTTCTAGCTTTAGTTCTAGACGGAAAAGGTTTAGAGCAGAATTTGCATAGAACTCTGAAACTGGACGGCTTTTTTCCGGTATGAGTTCTGTAGTGTTTTGATAGGCGATATCTGGTAGGAAAAGAATCTGAACAGAATTTGCACTGGAATGTCTCCTTATTCGTTTCATCCACTCGCTTTGTCCCGCAATCTGGAAAAAAACGAAATGGTGGGCATAAAATATTCACCACGATGAACTGGATTGTCACTGATTCATTTGTTGGATACAAAAAATAGAGATGAACATCTCACAACTATCTTGTATGATGTAAGTTGTATTTACATTGATTATTATTGATAATTTCTCTCAGTAACTATAAAATGGGATATAAAAAATAACAGATTAACATAAATTCACTTTATTGTCAGAATTTAATAGACAAAAAATGCTTCGAATGAAAGTTGTAGAGAGCAATAAAAGCTATGTTCCAAAAATAACCACCAACATACAGGGTGACCGATAAATGTGTGACTAATCAAAGTTAGGTTTTTTAAATGAAACTCCCTGTATATTTTCACTCCATTGCATTTATTTGAAAGAGTGTTTCTCAAAAGTATAAAAACAATGTGAACAATGTCCATCATATTCAATGGGTTGAGGACAAGTTTCCCAGTAGAAAAAGAGTCTTCTGGATTGATTATCGGGTGCGTGAAAATGTAGTATGATGAGTGAAATGATTTGGATCACATTGCACTATGGATGTATGTGCTACGCAACGATACATCTATAACAATTTCACCAGACTATGATTATGGCTCTTCTCGTGCTTTGTGAGACTGGCTTTTCTGGTAAAAGGCAACAAGCATGATGTACAGACAAATGGCATCTCCCCGGTATGCACTCTCTCATGACCCACCAACAACGCACGTTGACCATAAGATTTTGGGCACAATTTACACTGGAAAGGTTTTTCTCCAGTATGAACTATCTCATGTGCCTTCAAGTGGCCTTTTTGAGTAAAACTTTTGGAGCATACTTTGCATCGAAAAGGTTTCTCTCCGGTGTGAATTTGTTCGTGTTTTGCACAGCTAGAACGGAAAGAAAAAGATTTCGAACAGACTTTGCAGTGATACGGTCTTTCTTTAGCGTGACTTTTTTCATGGGCCACCAAGTCGTCATGTGTGACGGAAGAATATGAACAGACCTTGCACTGGAAAGCTTCCTGTCCAGTATGAGTTTTGCGGTGTCTTTCTAGGCGAAATTTAGAAGAAAAAAGTTTGGAACAGATTTTGCAGCTGAATCGATTTTCTCCAGTATGGACTTTCTCATGTTTCACCACGTGGTTCGGTTGGACGAAGGATTTGGAGCAGAATTTGCAATTGTAACGTTTCTCGGCGGTGTGAAGTCTTTCATGTTTTACACAACGATGACGATAAGGAAAAGATTTCGAACAGAATTTGCAGTAAAACGGTCCATCTTTGGTATGAATTTTCTCATGGGCCATCAAGTCGTCGTGTGTGATGAAAGAACGTGAACAGACTTTGCAGTGAAAAGCTTCCTCCTTTCCGGTGTGAGTTTTGATGTGTCTTGCCAGGCTGAATGCAGTGGACAAAGGTTTGGAACAGATTTCGCACTGGAATGTCTTCTTGTTCGTTTTATTTACTTGTTTTGGGCGATATAGCTTTGCCTCGCGATCTGGAAAAAAACGAAACGGGTAGGGATAAAATATTCACCACTATGAACTGGATTGTCACTGATTCATTTGTTGAATACAAAAAATAGAGATGAACATCTTCCAACTATCTCGTATGATGTAAGTAAAATATTGATAATTTTTTTCTGTAACTCTAAAACAGGATATTAAAAACAGCAAATTAACATAATTATATCACTCAGGTAAACTTTATTATCAGAATTTTATATACCCAACTAACCCAATGAATATATTAATTAGATCACTAACAATTTAATAGTTGTTTCATAAAGATACTGGGAATATTGTAGTGAAAATACACTCGACTAATTCCGCTAATTTATTTGAAACTCTTCTAAAACGATAATTTATTCAAATCTATAACCATTTCAACTATCGCTCTCTATTTATGAACTCTCGAACTATATCTGTAACTGCAACTCTACGACTCTGCCCGCCATCTCATGTCGAGCATCACATATACGGACAAGCAGATTCCCTTTATGGTTCTAGAACTATCGAGACTACACGA
This sequence comes from Chrysolina americana, assembly GCA_958502065.1. Lineage (NCBI taxonomy): Eukaryota > Metazoa > Arthropoda > Insecta > Coleoptera > Chrysomelidae > Chrysolina > Chrysolina americana. Next base: position 1,111,370 of record OY293418.1, on the reverse strand, counting down.
AGGCTCATTCAAATGACTCCAGTACGTTCTTGACCGTGGGAAGAACATTCTTCAGCGAGTTCTCGTTTCTTTCAAGTGATGCGTGGTTGTACCTGTTGGTAAGCGGAGATACTTTGTTTACAAGCCAAGGTCAATTAATTAGCGAACAGGGCCGGCCTCAGAATCGTTACAAGTATGTCATTTTGATTCAAACACGAAGTTGAATTATTACATTTTATAATAAATAACAGTAGTCGAAGAAGAGTATAATAATTAAATAATAAAATTATTCGATTCAATTCCATAGTTTAACATAAAGGGTGAAGTTTCGAATCCATACTTATACAATCTATGAATTGATGAATAAATTACAATCCCATAGTAAATATAAGATATATTGATAATAATAATAATAATAATAATAATAATACTCCCTCATAAACACCCTGATGAATTGACAAAAAGGTACAGAAAGAAATCTTTCAGCTACCATTCAATAATTTCATGTATTTTTCCCGTTTTTGTATCAGATAAAAATTTTTGTAACATTCTTTTGGATGTTTTAGGAGAAAATTCCATTTTTAGGTGTTGAGGTAAAAGTACATAGTTAGTTTTTTCAAAATTGATTGATAGGAGTCGACTATCAAACCATTTCATCAAATTGATGAGATCATTTTCAGCTTTCAGTTTCAAACTATGCCAATTTTCCGATTTTTAAATAATAACTGTATCATCTGCGAAGCTGATAATTTTTCCAGCTCTGTCCAGTGAAAATCAATTATTCAGGTAAATAGTAAATAAAACAGGCCCAAGTACAGTCCTCTGAGGTACTCCACAGTTTTTTTGAAGTATTCTGTTCCTTTTCAACACATTTTCGACAGTAGGTTATATTATCATTAATTGAATTCAATTTTAATATTAATCCAAAACCAAAAAGCTTTGTCTATAAGTTTTTATAACTTCCGACAATAAAGTATATTTTGACTTTGACTTTGTTCAACTAATATTTCAACATTGTTTTTAATATTAGATATGAATTTTTAAGATTTTCGTTAGTCGGACAAGATTTCCATTTATGGAACATTTCATTTTTTTATTAACAGATTTGATGAGTGATTTCGTAATCCATTTTTTCCTCTTTTGATCTTTTCTTATTTCAATTAGTTTTTTTAGACTTTTCGACACATTTTTTCAATATTTCAATGAATTTGTTTGAATCACTGTCAAGATTACGTTGCGTGATGACCTCTTCCAATGTGTTTTTTTTGTACTGATTCAACCAACTTTTTTCATCAATTATTTCAAAATATTGGATGAATGAGTTGATATATGAATGAATTGGTTATGAGACCTGTGTTTAATCATCTGATTTCTCAATATATATAATATATAATCTAAATATTAAAACAATAATATGCCTTACAAAATAAATTAAGAAAAATATACAAGGTATCTATTTGAAGAAAATCTCTATTTATTTATAACGGTCACTTCATATCAACTGTAAAAATAAAATGGCCCAGTAAAATTTGTAGTGGAAAAGAGTCTCTTCTGAATTGATCATCGTGTGTGTGAACAGATAGCTTAATGAGTAAAATGATTTGGTACATTGCACTATTAACGTGCTACACACAATACATCTATAACTATTTCACCAGACTATGATTATGGGTCTTCTCGTGTTTTGTGAGATTAGATTTTCTGATGAAAGGCAACAAGCATAATGTACAGAGAAATGGCATCTCTCCGCTATGGACTCTCTCATGACCCACCAACATTGTATGTCGAGTAAAAGATTTTGGGCACAATTTACACTTGAAAGGTTTTTCTCTAGTATGAACAGGCGCATGTGCGTCCAAGTGGTCTTTTCGACTAAAAACTTTGGAACATACTTTGCACCGAGAAGGTTTCTCTCCGGTGTGAATTTGTTCGTGATTTATCCAAACAGAACGAGAAGGAAAAGATTTCGAGCAGACTTTGCAGTGATACGGACTTTCTTTGGTGTGACATTTCTCATGTGTGAGTTTTTGGTGTCTTTCTAGGCGAGATTTAGAAGAAAAAAGTTTGGAACAGGTTTCGCAGCTGAATCGATTTTCTCCAGTATGGACTTTCTCATGTTTCACCACGTGGTTCGGTTGGACGAAGGATTTGGAACAGAATTTGCAATTGTAACGTTTCTCGGCGGTGTGAATTCTTTCATGTTTTACACAACGATGACGATACAGAAAAGATTTCGAACAGACTTTGCAGCAAAACGGTCCATCTTTGGTATGAATTTTCTCATGGGCCATCAAGTCGTCGTGTGTGATGAAAGAACGTGAACAGACTTTGCAGTGGAAAGCTTCCTCCTTTCCGGTGTGAGTTTTGATGTGTCTTGCCAGGCTGAATCCAGTGGACAAAGGTTTGGAACAGATTTCGCAAATGAAAGATTTTCCTCGGGTGTGAATTCTTTCGTGTATTCTTACTTTAGTTCTAGTAGGAAAAGGTTTAGAACAGACTTGGCACTGGAATGTCTTCTTATCTGTTTCATCGACATATAGCTGTGTCCCGGAATCTGTAAAGAAACGAAAATGGTATGCATAAAGTATCCACCATGAACTGGATGAATAGGATAGAGATGAAAATCCTACAAATATCTCGTGTAATGTAAGTTGTATTTACGTCGATTATTATTGATAACTGCGATATACGATTTTTTATACATGAGTTGAATTGTTAATCAAAATACTGGAAATATAGTTTTGATTCAGACTTCTGACACCAAGTTGAATACAAAAAGTTTCTATTTACATGTACAATAAGATCAATTTGTACAAATAAAACTCATGAGATCTTGACACGTATGTACTAAAAAAATAATCATATAGCTCAATGGTCGAGGACGAAGTTTCCCAGTAAAAAGTAAGCTGGAAAGAATTCTCTATTGAATAGATTATCGAGTGTGTGAACAACTAGAACATTGCAGTACGGATCTATATGACCACGCAACAATACATCTAAAACAATTTCAATAAACTATGATTATGGCTCTTCTCGTGCTTTCTGAGACTGGACTTTCTTGTGAAAGGCATCGAACATGATGTACAGATGAATGGCTTTTCCCCGGTATGAACCCTGTCATGATCCACCAATTCTGCGCGTTGAGTAAAAGATTTTGAGCATATTTTACACTGAAAGGGTTTTTCTCCAGTATGAATTCTCGCATGTCTCTTCAAGTTGCCACTTTGAACGAAATCTTTGAAACATACTTTGCACTGATGAGGTTTTTCTCCGGTGTGAATTTTTTTATGTTTCGCACAACTAGAACGAGAAGGAAAAGATTTCGAACAGACTTTGCAGTGATACGGTCTTTCCTTGGTGTGACTTTTCTCATGGGCAACCAAGTCATCGTGTTTGATAAAAGAATGTGAACAGATTTTGCAGTGAAAAGCTTCTTTTGTGGTATGAGTTTTGTAGTGTCTCTCTAGGCGAAATCTAGTAGAAAACGGCTTGGAACAGATTTTGCAGTTGAATCCATTTTCTCCAGTATGAGTTTTCTCATGTTTCACCAAGTGGCTTTGTTGAATGAAGGATTTAGAACAGAAGTTGCAAACGAAAGGTTTTTCTCCGGTATGAATTCTTTCGTGCGTTCTAGCTTTAGTTCTAGAAGGAAAAGGTTTAGAGCAGAATTTGCATAGAACTCTGAAACTGGACGGCTTTTTTCCGGTATGAGTTCTGTTGTGTTTCGCAAGGCGATATCTGGTGGGAAAAGAATCCGAACAGAATTTGCACTGGAATGTCTCCTTGTTCGTTTCATCCGCTCGTTTTGTCCCGCAATCTGGAAAAAACGAGAAGGGTGACTCTCAATGTTGATAACGATAACGAGATAACGAACATCCTTCTACTACGAGTATCACATATAATTCTGTATAAAATTTGATACAGCTTTTATTACTGTGAAATCTAGCAGAAGCACCAACTAGCATTTTAGAGTAAAATCGAAGGTTTATAAGAAATGTCATTTGTCCGCTTCAGATATGAAGAAAAAAGGTGCTGTAACCAACAGACACTCAGTTTACTCCGATCCTTCGCTTTAATTCCCACAACCCGCATATTTCAGTTTGTGTTGCCCGATGCCGAACTCCTTAATATGCGAACGTTTCGTTGATTTCCGTAATTGATCGCAGTATAGGCACAAACATTCATCGTATTTGATAAAAAATAAAATTAAAATTGATTTCTTCATCATACAATTGTATCCCTTCCAAAACTCTTAAAGTTCATATTAAACAAAGCTAATGAATGAATGAATACGTTTATTTCAATATCCAAATATTACATCGACAATTTATTGTGATATATCCAATCGAAATATAAGAACCCATTATTTAAACTCACCGCTGATAAAATGTTCGGTCAAATAAAAAGTCATTCGATTCAATATTTGTAACATCAAAAAAAATCTTCCATGCCATTCTGATAAATAACATTAATTTTTAAAAGAGATACATTGAAAAATAACTCGGAATATGAACATTTCAATTATAAAATAGTTTATATGGAGTGATATTGTTACAGAAGAAAAATCAACAGTCAGAAGTAGAGGTTAGGGTTTGAGAGGAGATCCCCTCTCCTCCTTTTTTCTCTGACCAATCAGAACAAAGTTTTTTTCTCCACCTGTTCAACGGTTGACCACGCCCTTATGGGAGTGTGACACCAATCAGAACTTTGTTCAGCCCACAGCTTGTTCAGCCTTCTTCCTCAATGTGATTGTTCAACCAATAAAAATCAAGGGCGTCTCCAGGATCTGATCTAGGGGGGGGGCAGTTGTTACAGTGGGGGTAGTAGCAAGGTGACGACGACAAAATAAAACTTTAGAAGATTCTAGAAAATTATTTTTATTCATAAATTTTTACGCTAATAATAATTTTCTAGGATTATAGGAGCTCTTCAGGTGTACTTCAACTACTTCAAGACAGATAGCTCTGCGATTCATTTTCTATTCTGTCAATTATGATTGTATTTCTAGTCTCTTTTTTTGTTTTTGAGCTTCTAGGGGGGGCAGCTGCCTCCCCCTGCCCCTCGCTGGAAACGCCCTTGATTAGAATGAAGAATTGACATCTAGCTGCCCAGATAAGGAACTGTAGGACCAATTTCGCCTGCAAGGAAACCTCATGTTTTCATTGGAAAATGTATAATCATCCACGAAACCACGCCCATTTTAGTACCGCCTTCCCAAACTGTACAATTAAAAGACCTTTTCAAGCATATTCGTTGAAAATATCCTTTTGTTAGCAGGTACTAAAATGGGCGTGGATATTTGCTAATGATTACACATCTTCCAATGAAAACATGAGGTTTCCTTGCACCTTGCAGGCGAAGTTTATGGATTCGAGCCTTATTTCAATTGGTCCTAGAGTTCCTTATCTGGGCAGCTAGATGTCAATTCTTCATTCTGATTGGTCGAACAATCACAATGAGGAAGAAGGCTGAACAAAGTTCAGATTGGTGTCACGCTCCCGTAAGGGCGTGGTCAACCGCTAAACAGGCGGAGAAAAGAAGCTTCGTTCTGATTGGTCAGAAAAAATAAGGAGGAGAGGGAGTCTCCACTCAAATCCTAACCTCTACTGTCAGACAAACCCAACAAAAAATACAAACAATAATCCTAACGAACATACCAAATATAGTAATTTTTGTATTAAGTGCGTAATATGAGTGTTATTTCATGGCACATAAGAGTGTTAATTTTTGGTCGAGACGGCAGGTCGGGGCCAAAAATTCTTTCAATTGTGCTATGAAAACTTATTTCATACACGAAATACAAACAACATTTTTTGTACAACTGTGAATGTGAATTTACATCATCCGAAATATAGTAAAAATGAATACTTCCGATACATCTTGACGTGATTTTTTCTGAAAAAAATTAGTCTAAAATAACTAAATAATACTTCTCCTTTCCATACATGTTATCCTTAATTTTATCAATACTTCCAATACAATTTCACAGCATCCAGTGGTCTTTCTGTGTCGTTACTATAGAAACCGTTTGGTCGCACTCCGCGTGTTTGACTGTTTGAAAACACTGCCTAATTTTCATGTCCCCCTTTCAAATATTGCAATGGAACGAACCTTCTAAACATACTACACAGTCGAGTGGATTTTCTCCATTACGGCGCGGCGTCGTGATCTACTCAATATTGAAATCGAGTGAAAGATTTCGAGCAAACTTTACAATGAAAGAGTTTTCCGGTGTGAGTAATTTCGTGATTTGCAAGACTAATTTTAGTTAGGAAAGTTTTTAAACAGACTTTGCAGTTGTACGTTTTTTCTCTGGTATGGATTCTCTTATGTCTCACCAAATCGCCACGTTGAATGAAAGATTTGGAACAGAATTTGCACTGAAGTGGTTTTTTTTCGGTACAAATCATTTTGTGGTGTACAAGATTAGATCTGGTAGAAAAGGATTTGGAACAGACTTGGCACTGGAATTTCGCCTCCTCTAATTCATCCAATCGTTTTGGGCGATTTGGCTTCGACCCGCAATCTGGAAAAAAACGAGAAGGGTAGGCTCAAAATTTTTACCACGATGAACTGGATTGCACACAATTTAAAGTATAATATGTGGTTGGTGGAGGTGAACGACTGAGTGCCATTCAGCTCTTGGAAATACAAATGTAATAACGTATAGGTCGGTGTAAAAATGTCATATTTTAAATCATTTTTATTTAAAAGAGCCTCAGTTTGCGAAATTTCAAATTGCAAGAGTAGAAGCGGTAAGATGGCAGAATCATTCCGTGGAATCCCTTCAATTTCTCATTAGAGAAAAAATATAAATCCCCTTTCAAACAAAATACTTCAACTGTGGATTCAGGCAACTAGTAGAGACTTTTGAGAAACTGAGGTATATATGAATAATCTAGAAAGTACAATCAAAAATCAGTTGAATAGTTTTTATTTCAGGAAAGGCGAGTGTTTTTAATGGTTTACTGTAGATACCAAATCAATCTCTGACTACAAAAGAAGTACAAAGTATGCAAAGATGGAATCGTAGGAAAAGACGTATTAAAAGAGAAAAAGAAAGAGCAAATATTTCAGATATTAGAGATAAAATTAATTATTCTGAACAACGAAATGTTGGCTACATGTCGATAGTAGATAATCATCTACCATTACAATCGATTCAGAATGATGAAATCAGTATACTCTGTGAATTTGAAATAATAATATCAACAAAAGAGATTTTGGATAAACATATTAGGAACATTTCGGAAATTTCCAGCTCGAAAATGCAGAGGTTCCGTAAAAAGTCTCGGTCTATGCAATCTTGAATTGACTCGGAATCGATTTCAAATTTGGAGAGCATCTGAAGAATAAATTGAATTTTCTGAAAATGAATAGAAAAATCGTGAAAAAAAATCTAGCGGAAAATTACCGCTTTCAACTTCAGATGAACTTTTCAACTTGGGAAGGGTTAGAGATAGAGCAATTCTGCGAACGCCAATCGATTCAGAATGATGAAATTAGTATACTCTGTGAAATTCGGAAAAAATTTAAATTTACTCGAAAATAGTCCAAAGGGGTAGACCCCTAAAAATCATTAGATTCCAGATAAGCTTTTCAACTTGAGAACCGTTCGAGATAGAGCAATTCTGCGACCGCCAATCGCTTTAGAATGGTGAAATTAGTATACTCTGTGGATTTGAAATGAAAATATCAACAGGCTGATTTTTGAATGGACACAATAACAAATTTTCGAAAATTTTCTACTCGAAATTGCAGAGGTTCCGTAAAAAGCCTATGAAATCTTGAATTGACTCTGAATCAATTTAAAATTTGGTGAGCATTTACAAAAAAGATTGAATTTTCCGAAATTGAATAGAAAAATCGTGAAAAAAAATCTAGCGGGAAATGGCTGCTTCCAACTTCAGATGAACTTTTCAACTTGGGAACGGTGAGAAATAGAGCAATTCTGCGAACGCCAATCGATTCAGAATGATGAAATTAGTATACTCTGTGAATTTCGGAAAAAATTAAAATTTACTCAAAAATAGTCCAAAGGGGTAGACCCCTAAAAATCATTAGATTCCAGATAAGCTTTTCAACTTGAGAACCGTTCGAGATAGAGCAATTCTGCGACCGCCAATCGCTTTAGAATGGTGAAATTAGTATACTCTGTGGATTTGAAATGAAAATATCAACAGGCTGATTTTTGAATGGACACAATAACAAATTTTCGAAAATTTTCTACTCGAAATTGCAGAGGTTCCGTAAAAAGCCTATGAAATCTTGAATTGACTCTGAATCAATTTAAAATTTGGTGAGCATTTACAAAAAAGATTGAATTTTCCGAAATTGAATAGAAAAATCGTGAAAAAAAATCTAGCGGGAAATGGCTGCTTCCAACTTCAGATGAACTTTTCAACTTGGGAACGGTGAGAAATAGAGCAATTCTGCGAACGCCAATCGATTCAGAATGATGAAATTAGTACTCTCTGTGAATTTTGGAAAAAATTGAAATTTACTCGAAAATAGTCCGTCCAAAGGGGTAGACCCCTAAAAATCATTAGATTCCAGATAAGCTTTTCAACTTGAGAACCGTTCGAGATAGAGCAATTCTGCGAACGCCAATCGCTTTAGAATGGTGAAATTAGTATACTCGGTGGATTTGAAATGAAAATATCAACAGGCTGATTTTTGAATGGACACAATAACAAATTTTCGAAAATTTTCCACTCGAAATTGCAGAGGTTCCGTAAAAAGCCTATGAAATCTTGAATTGACTCTGAATCAATTTAAAATTTGGTGAGCATATACAAAAAAGATTGAATTTTCCGAAATTGAATAGAAAAATCGTGAAAAAAAATCTAGCGGGAAATGGCTGCTTCCAACTTCAGATGAACTTTTCAACTTGGGAACGGTGAGAAATAGAGCAATTCTGCGAACGCCAATCGATTCAGAATGATGAAATTAGTATACTCTGTGAATTTCGGAAAAAATTAAAATTTACTCAAAAATAGTCCAAAGGGGTAGACCCCTAAAAATCATTAGATTCCAGATAAGCTTTTCAACTTGAGAACCGTTCGAGATAGAGCAATTCTGCGAACGCCAATCGCTTTAGAATGGTGAAATTAGTATACTCGGTGGATTTGAAATGAAAATATCAACAGGCTGATTTTTGAATGGACACAATAACAAATTTTCGAAAATTTTCTACTCGAAATTGCAGAGGTTCCGTAAAAAGCCTATGAAATCTTGAATTGACTCTGAATCAATTTCAAATTTGGTGAGCATATACAAAAAAGATTGAATTTTCCGAAATTGAATAGAAAAATCGTGAAAAAAAATCTAGCGGGAAATGGCTGCTTCCAACTTCAGATGAACTTTTCAACTTGGGAACGGTGAGAAATAGAGCAATTCTGCGAACGCCAATCGATTCAGAATGATGAAATTAGTATACTCTGTGAATTTCAGAAAAAATTAAAATTTACTCAAAAATAGTCCAAAGGGGTAGACCCCTAAAAATCATTAGATTCCAGATAAGCTTTTCAACTTGAGAACCGTTCGAGATAGAGCAATTCTGCGAACGCCAATCGCTTTAGAATGGCGAAATTAGTATACTCGGTGGATTTGAAATGAAAATATCAACAGGCTGATTTTTGAATGGACACAATAACAAATTTTCGAAAATGTTCTACTCGAAATTGCAGAGGTTCCGTAAACAGCCTATGAAATCTTGAATTGACTCTGAATCAATTTCAAATTTGGTGAGCATATACAAAAAAGATTGAATTTTCCGAAATTGAATAGAAAAATCGTGAAAAAAAATCTAGCGGGAAATGGCTGCTTCCAACTTCAGATGAACTTTTCAACTTGGGAACGGTGAGAAATAGAGCAATTCTGCGAACGCCAATCGATTCAGAATGATGAAATCAGTATACTCTGTGAATTTCGGAAAAAATTAAAATTTACTCAAAAATAGTCCAAAGGGGTAGACCCCTAAAAATCATTAGATTCCAGATAAGCTTTTCAACTTGAGAACCGTTCGAGATAGAGCAATTCTGCGACCGCCAATCGCTTTAGAATGGTGAAATTAGTATACTCTGTGGATTTGAAATGAAAATATCAACAGGCTGATTTTTGAATGGACACAATAACAAATTTTCGAAAATTTTCTACTCGAAATTGCAGAGGTTCCGTAAAAAGCCTATGAAATCTTGAATTGACTCTGAATCAATTTCAAATTTGGTGAGCATATACAAAAAAGATTGAATTTTCCGAAATTGAATAGAAAAATCGTGAAAAAAAATCTAGCGGGAAATGGCTGCTTCCAACTTCAGATGAACTTTTCAACTTGGGAACGGTGAGAAATAGAGCAATTCTGCGAACGCCAATCGACTCAGAATGATGAAATTAGTATACTCTGTGAATTTCGGAAAAAATTAAAATTTACTCAAAAATAGTCCAAAGGGGTAGACCCCTAAAAATCATTAGATTCCAGATAAGCTTTTCAACTTGAGAACCGTTCGAGATAGAGCAATTCTGCGACCGCCAATCGCTTTAGAATGGTGAAATTAGTATACTCTGTGGATTTGAAATGAAAATATCAACAGGCTGATTTTTGAATGGACACAATAACAAATTTTCGAAAATTTTCTACTCGAAATTGCAGAGGTTCCGTAAAAAGCCTATGAAATCTTGAATTGACTCTGAATCAATTTCAAATTTGGTGAGCATATACAAAAAAGATTGAATTTTCCGAAATTGAATAGAAAAATCGTGAAAAAAAATCTAGCGGGAAATGGCTGCTTCCAACTTCAGATGAACTTTTCAACTTGGGAACGGTGAGAAATAGAGCAATTCTGCGAACGCCAATCGATTCAGAATGATGAAATTAGTATACTCTGTGAATTTCGGAAAAAATTTAAATTTACTCAAAAATAGTCCAAAGGGGTAGACCCCTAAAAATCATTAGATTCCAGATAAGCTTTTCAACTTGAGAACCGTTCGAGATAGAGCAATTCTGCGAACGCCAATCGCTTTAGAATGGTGAAATTAGTATACTCGGTGGATTTGAAATGAAAATATCAACAGGCTGATTTTTGAATGGACACAATAACAAATTTTCGAAAATGTTCTACTCGAAATTGCAGAGGTTCCGTAAAAAGCCTATGAAATCTTGAATTGACTCTGAATCAATTTAAAATTTGGTGAGCATTTACAAAAAAGATTGAATTTTCCGAAATTGAATAGAAAAATCGTGAAAAAAAATCTAGCGGGAAATGGCTGCTTCCAACTTCAGATGAACTTTTCAACTTGGGAACGGTGAGAAATAGAGCAATTCTGCGAACGCCAATCGATTCAGAATGATGAAATTAGTACACTCTGTGAATTTCGGAAAAAATTTAAATTTACTCGAAAATAGTCCAAAGGGGTAGACCCCTAAAAATCATTAGATTCCAGATAAGCTTTTCAACTTGAGAACCGTTCGAGACAGAGCAATTCTGCGAACGCCAATCGCTTTAGAATGGTGAAATTAGTATACTCGGTGGATTTGAAATGAAAATATCAACAGGCTGATTTTTGAATGGACACAATAACAAATTTTCGAAAATGTTCTACTCGAAATTGCAGAGGTTCCGTAAAAAGCCTATGAAATCTTGAATTGACTGTGAATCAATTTCAAATTTGGTGAGCATATACAAAAAAGATTGAATTTTCCGAAATTGAATAGAAAAATCGTGAAAAAAAATCTAGCGGGAAATGGCTGCTTCCAACTTCAGATGAACTTTTCAACTTGGGAACGGTGAGAAATAGAGCAATTCTGCGAACGCCAATCGATTCAGAATGATGAAATTAGTATACTCTGTGAATTTCGGAAAAAATTAAAATTTACTCAAAAATAGTCCAAAGGGGTAGACCCCTAAAAATCATTAGATTCCAGATAAGCTTTTCAACTTGAGAACCGTTCGAGATAGAGCAATTCTGCGAAAGCCAATCGCTTTAGAATGGTGAAATTAGTATACTCGGTGGATTTGAAATGAAAATATCAACAGGCTGATTTTTGAATGGACACAATAACAAATTTTCGAAAATTTTCTACTCGAAATTGCAGAGGTTCCGTAAAAAGCCTATGAAATCTTGAATTGACTCTGAATCAATTTCAAATTTGGTGAGCATATACAAAAAAGATTGAATTTTCCGAAATTGAATAGAAAAATCGTGAAAAAAAATCTAGCGGGAAATGGCTGCTTCCAACTTCAGATGAACTTTTCAACTTGGGAACGGTGAGAAATAGAGCAATTCTGCGAACGCCAATCGACTCAGAATGATGAAATTAGTATACTCTGTGAATTTCGGAAAAAATTTAAATTTACTCAAAAATAGACCCCTTAAAATCATTAGATTCCAGATAAGCTTTTCAACTTGAGAACCGTTCGAGATAGAGCAATTCTGCGAACGCCAATCGCTTTAGAATGGCGAAATTAGTATACTCGGTGGATTTGAAATGAAAATATCAACAGGCTGATTTTTGAATGGACACAATAACAAATTTTCGAAAATGTTCTACTCGAAATTGCAGAGGTTCCGTAAAAAGCCTATGAAATCTTGAATTGACTCTGAATCAATTTCAAATTTGGTGAGCATATACAAAAAAGATTGAATTTTCCGAAATTGAATAGAAAAATCGTGAAAAAAAATCTAGCGGGAAATGGCTGCTTCCAACTTCAAATGAACTTTTCAACTTGGGAACGGTGAGAAATAGAGCAATTCTGCGAACGCCAATCGATTCAGAATGATGAAATTAGTATACTCTGTGGATTTCAGAAAAAATTAAAATTTACTCAAAAATAGTACAAAGGGGTAGACCCCTAAAAATCATTAGATTCCAGATAAGCTTTTCAACTTGAGAACCGTTCGAGATAGAGCAATTCTGCGAACGCCAATCGCTTTAGAATGGCGAAATTAGTATACTCGGTGGATTTGAAATGAAAATATCAACAGGCTGATTTTTGAATGGACACAATAACAAATTTTCGAAAATGTTCTACTCGAAATTGCAGAGGTTCCCTAAAAAGCCTATGAAATCTTGAATTGACTCTGAATCAATTTCAAATTTGGTGAGCATATACAAAAAAGATTGAATTTTCCGAAATTGAATAGAAAAATCGTGAAAAAAAATCTAGCGGGAAATGGCTGCTTCCAACTTCAAATGAACTTTTCAACTTGGGAACGGTGAGAAATAGAGCAATTCTGCGAACGCCAATCGACTCAGAATGATGAAATTAGTATACTCTGTGAATTTCGGAAAAAATTAAAATTTACTCAAAAATAGTCCAAAGGGGTAGACCCCTAAAAATCATTAGATTCCAGATAAGCTTTTCAACTTGAGAACCGTTCGAGATAGAGCAATTCTGCGACCGCCAATCGCTTTAGAATGGTGAAATTAGTATACTCTGTGGATTTGAAATGAAAATATCAACAGGCTGATTTTTGAATGGACACAATAACGAATTTTCGAAAATTTTCTACTCGAAATTGCAGAGGTTCCGTAAAAAGCCTATGAAATCTTGAATTGACTCTGAATCAATTTCAAATTTGGTGAGCATATACAAAAAAGATTGAATTTTCCGAAATTGAATAGAAAAATCGTGAAAAAAAATCTAGCGGGAAATGGCTGCTTCCAACTTCAGATGAACTTTTCAACTTGGGAACGGTGAGAAATAGAGCAATTCTGCGAACGCCAATCGATTCAGAATGATGAAATTAGTATACTCTGTGAATTTCAGAAAAAATTAAAATTTACTCAAAAATAGTCCAAAGGGGTAGACCCCTAAAAATCATTAGATTCCAGATAAGCTTTTCAACTTGAGAACCGTTCGAGATAGAGCAATTCTGCGAACGCCAATCGCTTTAGAATGGCGAAATTAGTATACTCGGTGGATTTGAAATGAAAATATCAACAGGCTGATTTTTGAATGGACACAATAACAAATTTTCGAAAATGTTCTACTCGAAATTGCAGAGGTTCCGTAAACAGCCTATGAAATCTTGAATTGACTCTGAATCAATTTCAAATTTGGTGAGCATATACAAAAAAGATTGAATTTTCCGAAATTGAATAGAAAAATCGTGAAAAAAAATCTAGCGGGAAATGGCTGCTTCCAACTTCAGATGAACTTTTCAACTTGGGAACGGTGAGAAATAGAGCAATTCTGCGAACGCCAATCGATTCAGAATGATGAAATCAGTATACTCTGTGAATTTCGGAAAAAATTAAAATTTACTCAAAAATAGTCCAAAGGGGTAGACCCCTAAAAATCATTAGATTCCAGATAAGCTTTTCAACTTGAGAACCGTTCGAGATAGAGCAATTCTGCGACCGCCAATCGCTTTAGAATTGTGAAATTAGTATACTCGGTGGATTTGAAATGAAAATATCAACAGGCTGATTTTTGAATGGACACAATAACAAATTTTCGAAAATGTTCTACTCGAAATTGCAGAGGTTCCGTAAAAAGCCTATGAAATCTTGAATTGACTGTGAATCAATTTCAAATTTGGTGAGCATATACAAAAAAGATTGAATTTTCCGAAATTGAATAGAAAAATCGTGAAAAAAAATCTAGCGGGAAATGGCTGCTTCCAACTTCAGATGAACTTTTCAACTTGGGAACGGTGAGAAATAGAGCAATTCTGCGAACGCCAATCGATTCAGAATGATGAAATTAGTATACTCTGTGAATTTCGGAAAAAATTAAAATTTACTCAAAAATAGTCCAAAGGGGTAGACCCCTAAAAATCATTAGATTCCAGATAAGCTTTTCAACTTGAGAACCGTTCGAGATAGAGCAATTCTGCGAAAGCCAATCGCTTTAGAATGGTGAAATTAGTATACTCGGTGGATTTGAAATGAAAATATCAACAGGCTGATTTTTGAATGGACACAATAACAAATTTTCGAAAATTTTCTACTCGAAATTGCAGAGGTTCCGTAAAAAGCCTATGAAATCTTGAATTGACTCTGAATCAATTTCAAATTTGGTGAGCATATACAAAAAAGATTGAATTTTCCGAAATTGAATAGAAAAATCGTGAAAAAAAATCTAGCGGGAAATGGCTGCTTCCAACTTCAGATGAACTTTTCAACTTGGGAACGGTGAGAAATAGAGCAATTCTGCGAACGCCAATCGACTCAGAATGATGAAATTAGTATACTCTGTGAATTTCGGAAAAAATTTAAATTTACTCAAAAATAGACCCCTTAAAATCATTAGATTCCAGATAAGCTTTTCAACTTGAGAACCGTTCGAGATAGAGCAATTCTGCGAACGCCAATCGCTTTAGAATGGCGAAATTAGTATACTCGGTGGATTTGAAATGAAAATATCAACAGGCTGATTTTTGAATGGACACAATAACAAATTTTCGAAAATGTTCTACTCGAAATTGCAGAGGTTCCGTAAAAAGCCTATGAAATCTTGAATTGACTCTGAATCAATTTCAAATTTGGTGAGCATATACAAAAAAGATTGAATTTTCCGAAATTGAATAGAAAAATCGTGAAAAAAAATCTAGCGGGAAATGGCTGCTTCCAACTTCAAATGAACTTTTCAACTTGGGAACGGTGAGAAATAGAGCAATTCTGCGAACGCCAATCGATTCAGAATGATGAAATTAGTATACTCTGTGGATTTCAGAAAAAATTAAAATTTACTCAAAAATAGTCCAAAGGGGTAGACCCCTAAAAATCATTAGATTCCAGATAAGCTTTTCAACTTGAGAACCGTTCGAGATAGAGCAATTCTGCGAACGCCAATCGCTTTAGAATGGCGAAATTAGTATACTCGGTGGATTTGAAATGAAAATATCAACAGGCTGATTTTTGAATGGACACAATAACAAATTTTCGAAAATGTTCTACTCGAAATTGCAGAGGTTCCGTAAAAAGCCTATGAAATCTTGAATTGACTCTGAATCAATTTCAAATTTGGTGAGCATATACAAAAAAGATTGAATTTTCCGAAATTGAATAGAAAAATCGTGAAAAAAAATCTAGCGGGAAATGGCTGCTTCCAACTTCAGATGAACTTTTCAACTTGGGAACGGTGAGAAATAGAGCAATTCTGCGAACGCCAATCGATTCAGAATGATGAAATTAGTATACTCTGTGAATTTCAGAAAAAATTAAAATTTACTCAAAAATAGTCCAAAGGGGTAGACCCCTAAAAATCATTAGATTCCAGATAAGCTTTTCAACTTGAGAACCGTTCGAGATAGAGCAATTCTGCGAACGCCAATCGCTTTAGAATGGTGAAATTAGTATACTCGGTGGATTTGAAATGAAAATATCAACAGGCTGATTTTTGAATGGACACAATAACAAATTTTCGAAAATTTTCTACTCAAAATTGCAGAGGTTCCGTAAAAAGCCTATGAAATCTTGAATTGACTCTGAATCAATTTCAAATTTGGTGAGCATATACAAAAAAGATTGAATTTTCCGAAATTGAATAGAAAAATCGTGAAAAAAAATCTAGCGGGAAATGGCTGCTTCCAACTTCAGATGAACTTTTCAACTTGGGAACGGTGAGAAATAGAGCAATTCTGCGAACGCCAATCGATTCAGAATGATGAAATTAGTATACTCTGTGAATTTCGGAAAAAATTGAAATTTACTCGAAAATAGTCCAAAGGGGTAGACCCCTAAAATTCATTAGATTCCAGATAAGCTTTTCAACTTGAGAACCGTTCGAGATAGAGCAATTCTGCGAACGCCAATCGCTTTAGAATGGTGAAATTAGTATACTCGGTGGATTTGAAATGAAAATATCAACAGGCTGATTTTTGAATGGACACAATAACAAATTTTCGAAAATTTTCTACTCGAAATTGCAGAGGTTCCGTAAAAAGCCTATGAAATCTTGAATTGACTCTGAATCAATTTCAAATTTGGTGAGCATATAAAAAAAGATTGAATTTTCCGAAATTGAATAGAAAAATCGTGAAAAAAAATCTAGCGGGAAATGGCTGCTTCCAACTTCAAATTAACTTTTCAACTTGGGAACGGTGAGAAATAGAGCAATTCTGCGAACGCCAATCGATTCAGAATGATGAAAGTAGTATACTCTGTGAATTTCGGAAAAAATTTAAACTTACTCGAAAATAGTAATAAAAATCATTAGATTCCAGATAAGCTTTTCAACTTGAGAACCGTTCGAGATAGAGCAATTCTGCGAACGCCAATCGCTTTAGAATGGTGAAATTAGTATACTCGGTGGATTTGAAATGAAAATATCAACAGGCTGATTTTTGAATGGACACAATAACAAATTTTCGAAAATTTTCTACTCGAAATTGCAGAGGTTCCGTAAAAAGCCTATGAAATCTTGAATTGACTCTGAATCAATTTCAAATTTGGTGAGCATATACAAAAAAGATTGAATTTTCCGAAATTGAATAGAAAAATCGTGAAAAAAAATCTAGCGGGAAATGGCTGCTTCCAACTTCAGATGAACTTTTCAACTTGGGAACGGTGAGAAATAGAGCAATTCTGCGAACGCCAATCGATTCAGAATGATGAAATTAGTATACTCTGTGAATTTCAGAAAAAATTAAAATTTACTCAAAAATAGTCCAAAGGGGTAGACCCCTAAAAATCATTAGATTCCAGATAAGCTTTTCAACTTGAGAACCGTTCGAGATAGAGCAATTCTGCGAACGCCAATCGCTTTAGAATGGTGAAATTAGTATACTCGGTGGATTTGAAATGAAAATATCAACAGGCTGATTTTTGAATGGACACAATAACAAATTTTCGAAAATTTTCTACTCAAAATTGCAGAGGTTCCGTAAAAAGCCTATGAAATCTTGAATTGACTCTGAATCAATTTCAAATTTGGTGAGCATATACAAAAAAGATTGAATTTTCCGAAATTGAATAGAAAAATCGTGAAAAAAAATCTAGCGGGAAATGGCTGCTTCCAACTTCAGATGAACTTTTCAACTTGGGAACGGTGAGAAATAGAGCAATTCTGCGAACGCCAATCGATTCAGAATGATGAAATTAGTATACTCTGTGAATTTCGGAAAAAATTGAAATTTACTCGAAAATAGTCCAAAGGGGTAGACCCCTAAAATTCATTAGATTCCAGATAAGCTTTTCAACTTGAGAACCGTTCGAGATAGAGCAATTCTGCGAACGCCAATCGCTTTAGAATGGTGAAATTAGTATACTCGGTGGATTTGAAATGAAAATATCAACAGGCTGATTTTTGAATGGACACAATAACAAATTTTCGAAAATTTTCTACTCGAAATTGCAGAGGTTCCGTAAAAAGCCTATGAAATCTTGAATTGACTCTGAATCAATTTCAAATTTGGTGAGCATATAAAAAAAGATTGAATTTTCCGAAATTGAATAGAAAAATCGTGAAAAAAAATCTAGCGGGAAATGGCTGCTTCCAACTTCAAATTAACTTTTCAACTTGGGAACGGTGAGAAATAGAGCAATTCTGCGAACGCCAATCGATTCAGAATGATGAAAGTAGTATACTCTGTGAATTTCGGAAAAAATTTAAACTTACTCGAAAATAGTAATAAAAATCATTAGATTCCAGATAAGCTTTTCAACTTGAGAACCGTTCGAGATAGAGCAATTCTGCGAACGCCAATCGCTTTAGAATGGTGAAATTAGTATACTCGGTGGATTTGAAATGAAAATATCAACAGGCTGATTTTTGAATGGACACAATAACAAATTTTCGAAAATTTTCTACTCGAAATTGCAGAGGTTCCGTAAAAAGCCTATGAAATCTTGAATTGACTCTGAATCAATTTCAAATTTGGTGAGCATATACAAAAAAGATTGAATTTTCCGAAATTGAATAGAAAAATCGTGAAAAAAAATCTAGCGGGAAATGGCTGCTTCCAACTTCAGATGAACTTTTCAACTTGGGAACGGTGAGAAATAGAGCAATTCTGCGAACGCCAATCGATTCAGAATGATGAAATTAGTACACTCTGTGAATTTCGGAAAAATGAAAATTTACTCGAAAATAGTCCCAAAAGATGAACTTTTCAACTTGAGAACGGTTTGAGATAGAGCAATTCTGCGAACGCCAATCGATTCCATATGATGAAATTATCATACTCTGTGAATTTGGGAGAAAATGAAAATCTACTTGTAAAAAGGGTTAGACCGAATTAACCACTCTCAACTTCAGATGAACTTTTCAGCTTGAGAACGGTTGCATTTTAAAAAGATTCACAGACGATCAAAATCAAGTAATGCAATATTTAATAATGAAGAAACCAAATTTTCGAAGATTTCATTCTGTTAGATATAATTCAATGCCTGCCGTGGCATTAGCCAGCCATTAACCTAGCAAAAGCTTCAACTAGCATTTGGAGGTGAATCAAAGGATTATTATTCCTCATCCACTTCAAGTCGAAGAATCAAGTCACAGTTTTTTTGGTTCTCTATGCATTTGCTCCGATTTTTCTTAGCTGCACAAATTCACTTGAACTCCTATACCCGCATATTCCGATTGAATTCAGTTCATATTACGTGAATTTATGTATATGTCTAAAAACTGCGTATTTTCTGAAATATTTCCTTCTTTATATACAAAGAATATGTGGTAAAAAGTAGTTATTCAACGCGGGTTCTGAATCACCCCCACCACTTTTCCTCACATGAAGCCGATCTGGAACTGTACGAACTGTGTACAGTGCCGACAGAATATTTTTCCAACACGAAATAACTGAGATTTGAACGATATTTACACATGACAAGCTTTGGTATCAAATACACATAGAATAACAATGTAATTACGAATTCATTGCGAGTTATTTCGTGCCTTGCCAACTATAAATGTAATACACAATTATTTTGAACAGGTTTGTCCGGTATGAATTTTCTCGTGCCGCCTGAGACTAGTTCTTGAACTGAAAGATTTCGAGCAGCATGTGCAGCTGAATGGTTTGTCTCCGGCATGAGTTCTCAGATGATCCATCAACTCAACACGTTGACTGAACAGTTTCAAACATAGTTCACAGCTGAAAGGTTTTTCTCCAGTATGAATTCGCTCATGTCTCACCAAGTTGGAATGTTGAACAAAATATTTGGAACATACTTTGCACTGAAAAGGCGTTTCCCCGGTGTGAATTCGTTCATGTGTTTTGAGATGAGTGCTAGTAGAAAAAGATTTCGAACAGACTTTGCAGTTGAACTGCTTTTCTCCCGTATGGATTCTTTCATGATCCACCAACTCAACACGTTGAATGAAAAATTTCGAACAAAATTTGCAGTGTAGTGGTTTTTCTTCCGTATGACTTCTCCCATGGGCCACCCATTCGCCTTGTTGAGTATGGTGTTTTTCATGTATTACAAGAGTGGATCTAATTAAAGGTTTGGAACAGAATTTGCATGGAAATTTTTTTTCGCTATGAATTTTTTCGTGGTTTGTAAGACGACATCTGGTAGGAAGAGATTTCGAACAAACCGTGCAACGAAACGGTTTTTCTCCAGTGTGAATTCGCTCATGTCTCACCAAATGGGAACGTTGAACAAAATATTTGGAACATACTTTGCACTGAAAAGGCGTTTTCCCGGTGTGAATTCGTTCATGTGTTTTGAGATGAGTGCTAGTAGAAAAAGATTTCGGGCAGACTTTGCAGTTGAACTGCTTTTCTCCCGTATGGGTTCTTTCATGATCCACCAACTTAACACGTTGAATGAAAGATTTCGAACAAAATTGACAGTGAAAAGGTTTTTCTACGTTGCGATTTCTTTCATGTGTTGTAAGTTTGGATGTATGAAGAAAACGTTTGGAACAGAATTTGCAATAGAACGTTTTTTTTTCGCTGGCAAGATATTCCTCATCTCTTGCAACACTAAGTCTGGTAGAAAAATGTTTCGAACAGACTTGGCACTGGAATGTCTCCTCATTCGTTTCGTCCACTCGTTTTGGGCGAAATAGCTTTGACCCGCAATCTGGAAAAAAACGAGAAGGGTAAGCTCAAAATGTTTACCACAATAAACAGTATTGTGACTATGTGATTTCTATGAACAGACAAAATTGAAGCCAAACACTCGGTCTGGTGACTGCAAATTTCCTTATGGGCGACATCTAGATGAAGCAATCAACACATACGATTTGAAACTAACCATTTGGCGTCTATAAGTAAATGACATCTCTCAACAACCGACAATTATTGAAATTACTTCATGCCAAGAAAGAAAACATTGTTACGTTGGATGAAATAAAATTATAAACACTCGTTAAATTTATTTATTGAATGAATTATTGGCTAACAAAAATATGAAGTGCAATCTTTATACATTTTGGTTAAAATTGGTTAAGAGTGTACAGGTACAACAAATCAAAATATTCATGTTTTAAATTATGAAGTTCCATTGCACATTTTTTTTGCGTCATGTGATCCTTTCCATTGATCAAATACTAAGTTTTCGTTGTTTAAACAGTTTATTTCTGCTACCCCAGGTTTTGCGGTATCACCTCAAGTAACACTAAATTTCAGTGATTTTAAAAACTCGTGGATTTTTCCACTCTCCAAATCAATCTAGTTAGCAGCATAATCATCAGTTTTGCTGGTGCAAATAACACAACACGAATAATCTAGAACACTCTGTACAAGACTGGAAACCCATCGATAAATAGTATTGATAATTTTACGTCTACAAGATGGTTTGTTGTTGTATGTTGAATTTACCTACATTAATATTGATTTTGTCATTCAAGATATATTTTATGCACTAGCTGGCGGTTCGCCGGGCGTAAAGTGGCACTTTACCGCCCGTGGGCGCATCATGGCCCGCGGGCGGTAAAGTAGACAATATACTAAAATTGTCCATATATACCTACGTACATCATTTCACGGAAGACCTACCACGAAACAATGAATTCAGTTCAATGAAGAAATACTCATTTAACAACTTTTATTCATAATCTACATTTTTGCTCCATAACCCTGAAAATTAGAATTTTATATTAACTATGCAATTGTTACAATTTTGAATATTGAGGGTGGGATATTCACTTTTCTCTTGAAAATAATTATTTCCTTTTGAAACATCCTCACCACTCATTTTAGATGCGGATGGTAGGTCCAAATAAATATTATTTGGTATCGGTCCATCACCATCGCCGGCAATTTTTTTGGCAATATTCAATTTATTTTAAATCGATTGTTCATGTAGCTCTCTGCTACTGGAGTTGATTTCCAACCAGCGTGTCTTTTGATATTGGTGATACTTTCCCCAGCATCAGCCAATAAAGTGGCTGAAGAACGCCTGAAACAATGACCCGTATGTTCTTCTGGGCCTGGCAGCTTCAAAAATGCTGCAATTTTTCTTGGAATTTGACCGAGGATATTCTTCCCAACAACTTGTTTTGTACATTTGTTGTTCTTATAGAATATAAAAAACGCCCATGTTCAGTATTTGCGGGACTTTTTTTATCAATAGTTTCTAAGAAAATGTAATTCTTCATAAAAGTTAGTTTCCCATGCTGTTCCAAGATTTTGGTGGACACTTTATGAACCGCTAGTGCATAAAATTTTGTTTCACGTGCGTAAAATGCGTTTATGGCCTTCGGCGTGTAATGGCCCTCGGCTAACGCCTTCGGGCCATTATCCACGCCGCAGGCCATAAATGCCTACTTTGCGCCCTTGATACATAAATAACTATTATCATCAGAATTTTGGGTAATTATGGTGAATATAAAACCAGTGCAATTAATAAAGGAATCAAATCACTACAAATCCAATATACTAAATTACAAACTACACGATCAAATATCATTGAGTAATATACATTCAAGCGGCAAAATGACGGCTTTTTCGGAAATGAAATGCATGAATTCAGACTGTTCTGAACTAATGTATACATCACCCGATGAGGAATTCATTCTTGAACACAATAATAACCCTAAGGTATTTTCGTAGTACAAGATTATTTATGCCACCCGAGTTTAGATTTGGTAGTAAAAGTTTTAGAACAGCTCGTGCAGCCGAATATTTCCCCGGTATGAGTTCTTTCATGATTCTCCAACGTGCCACGTTCAGTGAAAGATTTCAAACACTGAAAAGGTTCTTCTCCAGTATGAGTTTTTGCGTGTCTCACCATGTTGGAACGTAGATTGAAACGTTTGGAGCATACTTAGCACTGAAAGGGGTTTTCTCCAGTGTGGATTCTTTCATGGCATAAAAGACTAGAATGCGAAGGACAAGATTTCGAACAAAATTTGCAGTGCAGTGGTTTTTCTTCCGTATGACTTCTCCCATGGGCCACCCATTCGCCTTGTTGAGAATGGTGTTTTTCGTGTATTACAAGAGTGGATCTAATTAAAGGTTTGGAACAGAATTTGCATGGAAATTTTTCTTCGGTATGAATTTTTTCGTGGTTTGTGAGACGACATCTGGTAGGAAGAGATTTCGAACAAACCATGCAACGAAATGGTTTTTCTCCAGTATGAATTCGCTCATGTCTCGCCAAGTTGGAACGTTGAACAAAATATTTGGAACATACTTTGCACTGAAAAGGCGTTTTCCCGGTGTGAATTCGTTTATGTGTTTTGAGATGAGTGCTAGTAGAAAAAGATTTCGGACAGACTTTGCAGTTGAACTGCTTTTCTCCCGTATGGGTTCTTTCATGATCCACCAACTCAACACGTTGAATGAAAGATTTCGAACAAAATTGACAGCGAAAAGGTTTTTCTACGGTGCGATTTCTTTCATGTGTTGTAAGTTTGGATGTATGAAGAAAACGTTTGGAACAGAATTTGCAATAGAACGTTTTTTTTTTCGCTGGCAAGACATTCCTCATCTCTTGCAACACTAAGTCTGGTAGAAAAATGTTTCGAACAGACTTGGCACTGGAATGTCTCCTCATTCGTTTCGTCCACTCGTTTTGGGCGAAATAGCTTTGACCCGCAATCTGGAAAAAAACGAGAAGGGTAAGCTCAAAATGTTTACCACAATAAACAGTATTGTGACTATGTGATTTCTATGAACAGACAAAATTGAAGCCAATCACTCGGTCTGGTGACTGCAAATTTCCTTATGGGCGACATCTAGATGAAGCAATCAACACATACGATTTGAAACTAACCATTTGGCGTCTATAAGTAAATGACATCTCTCAACAACCGACAATTATTGAAATTACTTCATGACAAGAAAGAAAACATTGTTTTGTTGGATGAAATAAAATTATAAACAGTTGTCAAATTTATTTATTGAATGAATTATTGGCTAACAAAAATATGAAGTGCAATCTTTATACATTTTTGTTAAAATTGGTTAAGAGTGTACAGGTACAACAAATCGAAATATTCATGTTTTAAATTATGAAGTTCCATTGCACATTTTTTTGCGTCATGTAATCCTTTCTATTGATCAAATACTAAGTTTTCGTTGTTTAAACACTTCATTTCTGCTACCCCAGATTTTGTGGTAACACCTCAAGTAACACAAAATTTCAGTGATTTTAAGAACTCGTAGATTTTTCCAATTTCCAAATCAATCTAGTTAGCAGCATAATTATCAGTTTTGCTGCTTCAAATAACACAACAGGAATAATCTAGAACACTCTGTACAAGACGGAAACCCACCGATAAATAGTAATGATAATTTTACGTCTACAAGATCGTTTGTTGTTGTATTATATGAGTTTTTGCGTGTCTCACCATGTTGGCACGTAGATTGAAACGTTTGGAGCATACTTCACACTGAAAGGGTTTTTTTCCAGTGTGGATTCTTTCATGGCATAAAAGACTAGAACGCGAAGGACAAGATTTCGAACAAAATTTGCAGTGTAGTGGTTTTTCTTCCGTGTGACTTCTCCCATGGGCCACCCATTCGCCTTGTTGAATATGGAGTTTTTCGTGTATTACAAGAGTGGATCTAATTAAAGGTTTGGAACAGAATTTGCACGGAAATTTTTTTTCGGTATGAATTTTTTCGTGGTTTGTGAGACGACATATGGTAGGAAAAGATTTCGAACAAACCGTGCAACGAAACGGTTTTTCTCCGGTGTGAGTTCTTTCATGTCTTGTAAGTTTGGATCTGAACCGAAATGGTTTGGAACAAAATTTGCATAGAAATTGATTTTTGGCGGCATGGATTTTTTTGTGATTCCCAAGACGAGTTCTGGTAGAAAAAGAGTTCGAACAGACTTGGCACTGGAATGTCGCCTCATTCGTTTCACCTGCTCGCTTTGGACGATAAGGCTTTGTCCCGCGACCTGGAAAAAAAGAGAAGGGTAGGCTCATAGTATTCAGCACGATTAACTGGATTGTAATCCACTTATTTGTTAAATAATATGAGTACTTGGAAGAGATGAACGTTAGTTGGTGTGGTGTCCATCAGAATAGACCAGACAAGCCAAACCTTACCCGTCTTGCAAGAGTCTAAAGGGCAAGATAGCGCCTTTACGGAACACAAATTGGCGCCCAACGTGGAGAAAATTTTTCAACAAATTGTTAAATGAATGCTCTCAAGGGGACCAGATACCGAAAAAATTGATCATATTCTTCGTTTCGCTGATTTATTTCCAAGCGTAGGCGGGGAATACTTGCCAGGTGGTAGTGAATACATGTCCGAAAAGCAGGGATTATTCAACAATTTTTTATGTAAAGAATATTAAGCATAATACTTGCTACAAATTTCCAATTAAAACTGTTAATCAAACGCTTTAAACCATTATGTTAAATAAAGTCTTCCAATTCCGGGGGCTGTGGATAAAAGAATGAGATATCTAAACCCAAGCAGACATTGACCAAGGCCAGTTTAGTCAAACCGCATTCGTCTTTAAGAGTCTTACGGACTAGGTAGCGCTGTTACATATCACAAATTGGCGCCCAACGTGGGGAAATCATTTTTAACCAACTGTGAATGAATACGGAAAAGAAGGAATCATATTCTTTGTTGTTCTAATTTATTTCCAAGCATAAACGGGGAGTGCTTGCCAGGTGAGAGCGAGTCAAAAATTGCGGATATTAAGAGGGGTGGGAGAAATGAGATAAATTTGCATTATTTAGAACTAGTTTGCATAAGTGATAAGGTAGTTCTGATTATGAATTCGAAAATATTTTCGACTGATTCTGCCAAGTACTATAATTCTTTGGAAATATCGTAGGTTGCATCGCTACTTGCGTGCAATATATTAAATCACTTGAAATGGCCCTTTCTATGTTATTTTGTTCAGTTTTGATTTAGCTGGCGGGAAATTACCGCTCTTAACTCCAGGTGAACTATTCAACTCGAGAACGGTTGGAGATAGAGCAATTCTGCGAACTCTATCACTCATACTCTCACTAATCGACATGTAACTCGGTTTTTTTATTCGGCTGGAGGCTTTAATTCCGCAGAAAAATGTTCTAGAGAAATAACTCAATGACAATTTTCTCTATGTAACTCCACTTTTACTTTTATATTAATTGTTTCAAACATGTATTTGTCACAAATATATTATATAACTATTGGTTTTTCCTCCTTCACATATCTTCACGTAAGTGATACATATTGTGCTCTGCTGCCTTCACTTACATCGTCTTTCTTTTATTGTAGAATTTCAACTTCAGCTGATGATAAACCTATACAGGTTCGAAACATATACTTCTGCTTATAACTAATCGATAGTTATCACTACTTCACCATCACCAATCTTTGAGTTTTTCTACTTGGTAAAATCACACCACTCCACTTCGAGATACAATGGACTTCTACCACAGATTGTACTATGTTTGTTATACATTCGAGAATTTTTGTATAAGCCAAAACTACACTTTCTAAATAATACTTTTCATTTTTTAGTACAAAACTACGTGGTCGAAAGTAAAGTAGTTGATACATGTCGGTTCTGAATCACCACTTCATATGATGCCCTGTGACGTCAACTGGACGAGAAATAATAATAGTGGCGTAAAATATAAAATCGAATTAAATATAAATTCTTTAATACGCAATTCCGACATCAAGTTTCAAGAGAAGTTTATAACGATAATAATAATAACATAAAGCGGCAATAATTATTGAAAATTTACAACGAATTAAAACTTGATTGAGGATTCAAACAGGTTTCATTCGAAAAAATTGAAAGTTGAAACGTATCTAGAGGAAAAAGTCCCATCATGGAACGCATTTTCTCCTGGATTGATTATATAGTGTGTGAACAAAGGTGATGAAGGTTTAAATGCACATTGCACTAGAAATTTACTTGTCTCCGCAGTGATTTCTTCCGTGTCTTGCAAGATTAGATCCGGTAGAAAAAAAATGCGAACATTCTTTGCATTCAAATGATTTCTCGCTGGTACGATGACTTTTCTCGTGCCGCAGAAGACTAGATTTGGCAGAAAAAGTTTTCGAGCAGCAGGTGCAGACGAATGGATTTTTGTCACTATGAACTATTTCATGTTCCTCCAACTCGACGCGGTGAATAAAAGATTTTGGACACAATTTACAGTGAAACTGCTTTTCTTCAGTATGGATTTTCTCGTGACACGCCAAGCTGGAACTCTGAACGAAACATCTGGAACATACTTTACACTGATAAGGCCTTTCTCCGGTGTGAATTCTTTCGTGTATTTGGAGTTGATTTTTAGTTCGGAAGTATTTCGAGCAGACATTGCAGTCAAACGGTTTTTCTTTGGTATGAGTCCTTCTATGGTTCACCAAGTCGCTGTTTCTGATAAAGTACTTTGGACAGACGAGGCAGGGAAAAGGTTTTTCTCCGGTATGAGTTTTCTCATGTCTCGCCAAGTCGGCGTGTCGAATGTAAGACTTGGAACAGATTTTGCACTGAAAGGGTTTTTCTCCGGTGTGAGTTCTTTCATGAGCCGCCAAATCGGAATTTTGAATGAACGATTTGGAACATACTTTGCAGTGAATCTCTCCGGTATGAGTTTTCTGGTGTCTCGTAAGAAGAGATCTGGTTGAGAAAAGTTTCAAACAGTCCTTGCAGTCGAAAGGTTTTTCTCCCGTATGAATTCTCCCATGATTCACCAACTCGCTTTGACTGATGAAAGTTTTCGAACAAACCGTGCAACAAAAAGGTTTTTCTCCGGTGTGGATTCTTTCGTGCACTTTGAGTCGAGATTTAAAACGAAAAAGTTTGGAACAGAATTTGCATGGAAACTGTTTTTCGGTGTGATTTCTTTTATGTAGTGCAATACGAGATCTGGTGGGAGAAGATTTCGAACAGACTTGGCGCTGGAATGTCGTCTCATTTGTTTCATTCACTTGTTTTGGTCCATATAGCTTTTTCCCGCTATCTGGAAAAAACAAGAAGAATATGCTCAGGATTTTGACCACGACAAACTGGATTTTTTTCAATTTGTTAAATTAAAAAAGTGCTAGGAAGAGATAACGTCAGACAACTAAGTGTATCGCGTATAATTTTGTATGAAAGTTGAAACAGTCTCTCTGATGTGTCAACAAATAGTATAATGACGACAATTATTTTGCCCATTGCACAATAAATTTACTTATCTACCCAGTGAACTTTTTCGTGCCTTGCAAGATTAAATTTAGTAGAAAAGAATCGTGAACATCCTTTGCATTCAAACGATTTTGGTTTGGTACAAATTTGCTCGTGCTGCCTAAGACCACGTTTTGAAGAAAAAGTTTTCGAACAGCATGTGCAGATGAATGGATTTTTGTCCGTATGAATTATTCCATGTTCCTCCAACTCGGCAAGTTGAATGAAAGATTTCGAACATAATTTGCAGCGAAACGGTTCTCTTTCACAATTAATTTTCTCGTTTTTCTTCAAGTGGGAACGTTGGCTAAAAATTTGCAACATACTTTGCACTGAAAAGGCTTTTCTCAGGTGTGAATGCTTTCATGTGTTTATAGTTGATTTTTATAGCGGAAGGTTTCGAACAGACGTAGCAGTCGAATGGTTTTTCTCCGGTATGAGTTCTTTCACGGTGTGCAAGACGAGATCTGGTAGAAAAAGATTTCGAACAGACTTGGCACTGGAATTTCGCCTCATTTATATCATCCACTGGTTTTGGGCGATGTAGTTTTAACCCCCAATCTGGAAAAAAACGAAAAGGGTAGGCTCAAAATGTTCATCACGATAAACTGTTCAGTGTGACTCAAAATGTTTATAACGATAAACTGGATAGTAAACAACTATTTTTTAAATTAAATAACTACTTGTTGAAGATGAACGACAACTACGAATGTCTCGTATAATTTTGTAGGCAAATTAATGCAGCTTGTTTTATTGCTGTTGGATGAGGTAAGGTTAGGAAAATGACAAATGTCCTTTTTTATCTGAAAATTATTGGATTGTTTCACCCATTTCTTCGCTGGTTCTTTGATTCTGAATCACGACTGTTTTGATTCTTCACCGTTATACGAATTCACTTAAATTTCCAAAACCTATTTCAGTTTGTGATACCCGATGTCGAATCAAGTCTTTGTCTTCAATTATGAAAATGTTCGACCTTTAGTCCATTTGACCTGTAAATTTTCGGTCCAAATTGGATGAGTGGGCTTCGAAGCACTTTGAAATGTCTAGTAAATGAAAGAATTATTTCTGTCGCTCACATTTTCGGTTCTTTTTAATTTCACCACAAGTCAATTTCACTTTTTCGCTGTTTTTATGCATACATTATTGTATCTTTACTTTTTCCTTCAGAATTTTAGTAAATGTCTTATTTTTTCCAATTCTTCAACATATTTCTGTATCACGATCGGTCAATTCTGTTGCAATCTTCTTTCTTGCCCATTCTTTCATTTCTTCTAGTTTCCTGTTCCACATAATCATCTTTTTTTAACATGCTGCCAACAATTATTATATTTGCTTCGATTTTTCATCTTTACACAAACTCACTCAACCCGCATATATCGAATATACTCCTTTTGCGTTGCCTGATGCCGAACTGTAATCTTTTCTTCATTTCTCAATATTTCCTTCAATACTTTCCATATTTCTCGTTTTCTATGTTCTTATAATCATCTTTGTTTTCACATAAATCGTCAGGATATTCATTTCTGCACCGAATGATACTGTAACAATCCTGAAGCCAGCCGTGACCGCGTTTGTTTGGATATTCACGCTCGGCCTGCCCGGATAATCTTATCTTTGCTTGTTAACGGTACACCCATGAGTCATCACATCCAAGAAGGAGCGAGAAAAACGTAAGAAAGATCCAGAGAAGTTCAAACAAAAGCCTTTCCGATATAAATGAAGGAATCTCGAGCGGGTGAGTCAGTCAGTCATAGTTATAGCTGGTTCCAAAGTCCGCAAATAGACAACGTGCCACGAATACAAAAGTATCAGAGAAGAAATTTCAACAACACGCACCGATATAAAAAACTGTATAGAGGCTAGTGAAACTAGTCTCCTATTAAAAATAGAACAACTCAAGAGCACAGTATCAAAACTTGAAACCGAAAATAACGAACTTAAAGGAGAAATAGAATTTCTCAAAAGAGTACAAAACCAGAGAAATATTTTAATATTTGGGCTAAATAAAAAACGAGAGGAGGTTACAGCTTGGTATTGAGCTGAAAGATCGCGATTTTAGCGACGTTTATCCATTGGGAAAATTGGAAAACTGCCCCATAAAAATTGAATTCAATTCAAATTACAAGAAAAAAAAAGTTCTGAAAAATTGTAACAAACTGAAAGGGAAAAAGATATCAATAGCCAACGACCTAACCCCCAAGCAAAGACAGGAAAATATGATATTGAGGAAACACCTTCTTCTCGCCAGACAAGACGAGAAATACGGGGAATGCTACATAAAAGGAAATAAACTGATTGTTGATAGAATTGCTTACGGAATTGAAGTGGAGCCTATGTAGAAGTCTCCATCAGCACGCCAAAAGTTCATACAACAAAGAAACCAACCCAAATGTTTGTAACACAGGAAAAGCCAAGAACACGGTCGGTCAACAAAAATAAGGCGCGCAGAAAAGACTCTTGTAGTAAGACTCTTATCTTAAATCTATTTGCCGCGTTTTTTCATGTGTTATTTTAAATTTTAATCCTTCGAATATTTAAAACAGTTAATTTCGTTGTGCCTCAGTGAATCAAAAATGGATCAATATGTAAGGGACTTTGTTATTGACACAGTAGAAACATACTCATTAGAATACCCACAAGAATGCCGAGAAATTTTAGAGATCAACAATGCTTTTCTCAATTTCAAAATAATTCATCAAAACATACTCCTAGAAAATATATCTACAGAATTCGATTGTATAGTATTTACAGAAACATGGGCAATACAAAATACAGATCTTTATAATCTGAGTGGATATACTAAATTATACAACGAAGGAAATCAAATCAAAATGATGGTGTCGTTGTTTACATTTAATCTGAATATCCTTATACCTACTCAATTATTCCTCTTAATGGGATAAAGATGTTCCAAATCAAAATCTCTCTGAACGATAAAAACCAAATTCTCATCAATGCTATTTATAGGTCCCCAAACAGTAATCTCCAACAGTTCATTAATGACCTACAACATTATTTCGAGGGTCCAATATTTCAACCTGAAAATCATACATGAACGCAGTTCTTGTATCGATCATATGTTTGTAAATACCAAACCTAACACACTGGATCAGATATTACCAATGATATCACAAACCGACATTACAGATCATTTCTCCACGATCTTACAGCTTGTAATTGAGAAAGTCGAGAACACTAAAGAACAGAAACATGCGAAATATATCGATCATATGAAACTTAAAAATTTTCTCAGAAACCAGACTTGGGATTCAATATATTCTGAACCAGATCCAAACTCGGCGACAGACAAGTTTATTGGGACACTTCATGAATATATGCACAACTCTGCCTTCATAAACATTGTCAAAAGGAACAACACCAAAATCACTTCCTAGAACAAATGCCTTGATTAAATCAACGAATACAAAAAACAACATGGCTAAACTAATAAGAAAAAACCCAAACGACAACAACCTGAGAAACCAGTATAAAAAATATAGAAATAAATTGACAACCCTTATTGAGAAAACTTAGGGATAACGTTGACAAATGATATAGAGATTGCGACCGAATTCAATGTAACTTTCAATAACACTGGAAAAAAACTTGCAGAAAGAATAAATCGCGATCCAAACTTCAAAACCAGTAGACCGTCCCTTCCAAATTCGCTCATACTCTTACCAACAAACCCGCATGAACTAAAAAGCCTTATTAATGAATTGAAAAACCATAAAGCCGTAGGGCCGGATGAAATTAAAGCGGAAACTCTGAAAACCGTCACGTCATATATAATCGATCCTCTCACTCATATTTTCAACAAGTGTATGGAAACTGGTATCTGGCCCAAAGCTTTCAAAGACCCAACATTGTTCCAAAATATAAGAAGGGCGACAGAAAACTAGCGGATAACTATAGGCCTATATCTCTCATCTCCCACTTATCAAAAATTCTTGAAAAGTTGTTGAAAATCAGACTAGAAAATTTTATAAAAAAATATAGTATCATTTCCGAACGACAGTATGGATTCAAGCAGAAAACTTCCACACAAGATGCCATCCTCTACTTGACAGAAAAAATTCACAACTCTTTAAATGAAAACAAATCATGCCTGTGTGTATACATTGATCTATCAAAAGCCTTCGATACGTAAGCCATGAATTACTCTTCCAGTCTTTAGAGGATATGGGTATCAGAAATACTTCATTAGATTTATTTAAAAGCTACATCACGATCAGACGTCAAACAGTTAAAATAAACGATGCCTTACCTGTTGAATACGGGGTGCCACAGGGTACGGTCCTTGGACCACTACTCTTCAACATCTATTCGGATGGCTTATTTTCTGTGAAGAGTGAAGGGGACATTGTTGGATTTGCCGATGATAGCGCAATCTTTTACAAAGCTGATTCATGGAAAGAAGTGAAAAGAATCGTGCAAACGGATTTTATTCTGATCAAGAAATGGCTTGAAAACAGACTTTTAACAATAAATTTTCAGAAACTTTTTACCTATTAGCTGTAATAAAACAAATCTCTCCCCTCTCACCGATATTCAAATATCTGACGGAGCAACTAACCTAATAATAACAGCTAAAAATGATGTTAAATATCTTGGAGTCATGATCGATTGCCACATGAAATTTTTCTTATTTGTATCTCCTTTCATGTATTGGAACCTTTCACCTAAGCGCAGATGTGCTTGTGTTGTGTTAGGTATCCTATACTCAAAAGGAGAGTTATGTCAACAGTTCAAGTTTTTTGTGTTTCTGGAGAATGGAGATTTCAAGGGCATATGTTCAATATAAATTTTCAATAATAAATTCATTGCAGCATACAAATGATTTTATAGCAATTTTGTATTTCTTAATGTCTATAATATTCCTGGACTCTAGAGGTAATAAGTTGAAAAGTTTTGGACCAAAGTAATGCACAAATCTCTGTGAGTGACTCTTTTTGAATAATGGTATAGGGACAGACTTTTTCTAGAACAGATCTGGTTTCTTTGGCACTTGTTGTCCTCAGATAGTTGACTTCATTGTGAAATATCCAAATTAAACATGAGTAGGAATAAAGATTTCTTAAAGACTTCTTACATATGATACCATGAATATATGAATAAAATCACTACAAATTAAAATGGTCAAGTTTGAAGTATACAATCAAATATAATATAATATTAGGTCTAATACTTTTCTACTGACAACAAAAATTACATGAAACGTTTATATTTAATAATGGGACTCTCACGTGTATGTACAAAATATAATCATTCGGTTATATACCGCGCAAAATGATCTAGCAACCCCTATAGTCTTTGTTTAATCAATATTTCTTGAAGTCCTTTCTGCACACGTATGGATTAAGTCCACTTTTCGTGGAACACTACAGTGCGATACGTTACTCTCCTATGTGGTCATAGAAAAAAGGCGTTTTCTAGTGTTGAGTGTTCTCATGCTTCCTGAGACTAGATTTAAAAGCAAAATATTTCGAACAGAACTTGCAGTGAAAAAGTTTTTCCCCAGAATGTGTTTTCGCATGCTTCCTGAGACTAGATTGAAAAGTAAAAGATTTCGAACAGAATGTGCAGCTGAATGGTTTTTCCCCGGTATGAGTTCTCTCATGATCCACCAACACAGCACGTTCCCTAAAAGATTTCAAACACAACTTGCAGTGAAAAGGTTTTTCTCCAGTATGAATTTTCCTGTGCCTCGCCAAGTTGGAACGTTGAATAAAACATTTGGAACAAACTTTGCACTGAAAAGGTTTTTCTCCCGTATGAATTTTGTTATGTGTAATAAGGTAACAGCTAGTACTGAAAGACTTGGAACAGACTTTGCATTCGAATGGTTTTTCTTTAGTATGAGATCTCCCGTGAATGACCAAGTCGCCCTTTCTGATAAAAGATTTGGAACAGACCGTGCAGTGAAAAAGTTTTTCTCTGGTGTGAAGTCTTTCGTGAAGTGCGAGTTTGTATTTGTAAGGAAAAGTTTTGGAACAGAATTTGCAGCTGAATGGTTTTTCCCCGGTATGAGTTCTTTCATGATCCACCAACACAGCACGTTCCGTAAAAGATTTCGAACACAACTTGCAGTGAAATGGTTTTTCTCCAGTATGAATTCTCCTGTGCCTCGCCAAGTTGGAACGTTGAATAAAACATTTGGAACACACTTTGCACTGAAAAGGTTTTTCTCCTGTATGAATTCTGTTATGTGTTATAAGATGAGAGCTAGTACTGAAAGACTTGGAACAGACTTTGCATTCATATGGTTTTTCTTTAGTATGAGTTCTCACGTGAGTCACTAGGTCTCTATTCCTGATAAAAGATTTCGAACAGACTGTGCAGTGAAAAGGTCTTACTCCGGTGTGAATTATTTCATGTGCCGCAAGTTTTGAACTACCAGGGAAAGATTTGGAACAGACTTTGCACTGATATGGCTCTTGTCCGGCATGATCGATTCTGTAGTGTGCAAGACGAGATCTGGTAGAGACAGATTTCGAACATACTTGGCACTGGAATGTCGTCTTTTTCATTTCATCCACTCGTTTTGGGCGATATAGCTTTGTCCCCCAATCTGGAAAAAAACGAGAAGGGTAGGCTCAAAATGTTTATCATAATAATTTTGATTGTAAATTATTTATTTGTCGAATAAAACAAGTACTTGGAAGAAATTAACGTCGTATAACTACGAGTATCTCATTTAATTTTGCTTGAAAGTTGATTCAGCATGTATTATTGAATGTGGATAAGGTGACAAAAACATCTGGAGGTAATATTGAAGGCTTGTACGAAATATTTATTATGCGTTTCGAAAGCAAAGAAAGAATTCGCTGCCCACAACAAAACTCAGTTTTTCTAAATCGACTGGATTTCTTTGCCCATGCCGTCGCTTTTCCATTGATTCTGCGCTGTATTTGCTTCGATTCTTCATCGTTACACAAACTCTCTCAACCCGCATATTTCAAAAATATTCGATCTGCTCTGCCCGATGCCGAACTTTATGAAAAGTTTTTATGAGCATGAGTTTTCTTGTGCCGCCTGAGGCTAGAACTTGTAGTGAAAGTTTTCGAACACCTAGTGCAGCTGAATGGTTTTTCCCCGGTATGAGTTCTTTCATGATCCACCAACGTGCCACGTTCGGTAAAAGATTTCGAACAGAGTTTACAGTGAAAAGGTTTTTCTCCTGTATGAATCCTTCCATGTCTCGCCCAGTTGGAATAATGCATAAAATACTTGGAACACACTTTGCACTGAAAAGGTTTTTCTCCTGTATGAATTCTGTTATGTGTTATAAGATGAGAGCTAGTACTGAAAGACTTGGAACAGACTTTGCATTCATATGGTTTTTCTTTAGTATGAGTTCTCACGTGAGTCACTAGGTCGCTATTCCTGATAAAAGATTTCGAACAGACTGTGCAGTGAAAAGGTCTTTCTCCGGTGTGAATTATTTCATGTGCCGCAAGTTTTGAACTACCAGGGAAAGATTTGGAACAGACTTTGCATTGATATGGCTCTTGTCCGGCATGATTCATTTTGTAGTGTGCAAGACGAGATCTGGTAGAGACAGATTTCGAACATACTTGGCACTGGAATGTCGTCTTTTTCATTTCATCCACTCGTTTGGGGCGATAAAGCTTTGTCCAGCAACCTGGAAAAAACGAGAAGGGTACGCTCAAAATCTGTAAATCCTAGTACGAAATAGCAGTCGATTCAACACGAAAACTGGTTGTGGCTACACTAAACTGGGGTACTGGAATCGTCTATGGTAAATTATGTCAACTTCGATTAAAACTTGCGAATAATTAGCTTTGTGTTAAAAAAGGTTTTTATATCAATAATTTTTTCTTTGTGACTCTAAAAAACAGGATATTAAAATCCGTGAATTACCTTAATTAAAAAAATCGTCTTTAAATTGAATAAAATATTTTTCTTATATTTATTAGTCGATTATTCAAGGTATTGTAACGATTTTGAGACCGGCACTGATCACCTAATTAGTTATGCAGAGAGTTGCAGATATAGTTCGACAGTCCGCAGATAAAGAGCTACAGTAGAAATAAATAGTTCTAATTGAATAATTGTTCAAGTAGTGTTTTAAATAAATTAGCAAAATTAGTTTAGTGCGTTTTTACTACAGTATACTTCATTGGCAGAATTTAATAGGCAAAGCGTATGTATAACAGTTAAAATATGAGAAATAAAACTTCCTATTTTGTGCACCACTTTTGTAAAATTGATTGCGAGTCTTTATAAAGTGCACATATTGAAATGAGGGAAACTATGCTCAATTTTATCGACGGAAAATATATTGAAAAAATCGAGAAAAAAAATGTTTTTAGGGAATTTAAAAAATGTTGTTTTGCTATCGTGACCCCTGTGTGAACAAAACGCTATATCTTTTGAACTAATTGACCTTTCACGATCAAACAAACTCCATAATGATTGGAAGTAATTGGGCGTCCTTGCAAAATAAAATTGTCGAAAAAAACTGCTCCCAATTGAAAATAAACATATTTCTTTAGCAAAAATCTGTTTGTTTTTCATCAATTTTTACAATAATCGTAAATTTTTTCAATAAAACGCCCACATTACATAAATTGTCTATCAACCGTTCAAGAACGGCCTAACGCACGACTACGGATTATTGTTTTCCAGGTAGAAAATGTTACAATTGAGTTAATAACATGAAATTTTTACCATTCGGTAGATAATACGATGAAGAATAACTTAAATTTATTTATTGAAAAAATTTACGATTCTTGTAAAAATTGATAGAAACAAACATATTTTTGCTAAAGAAATATGTTTATTTTCAATTGGGGGTATTTTTTTTTCCACAATTTTCATTTTGCGAGGACGCCCACTTACTTCCAATCATTATGGAGTGTTTCATCGTGATAGGTCAATTAGTTCAAAGGATATAGCGTTTTGTTCACACAGGGGTCACGGTAGCGAACAACATTTTTTTGAATTCCATACAAAATGCAATTTTTTTTTTTTTTTCGATATTTTCAATACGTTTTCCGTCGATAAAATCAAGCATAGTTTCCCTCATTTCAATATGTGCACTTCATGAAGACTCACACTGTATATTAATAATATTAGGAACAGAATTAGTCAAAACGAACACAATATAAAATTGAATTACAAATACAAGTGATACCATGAATATATGAATAAAATCACTACAAATTAAAATAATCAAGTTTGAAGTATACAATTGAATATACTAAGTTTCCATTCCGCACACGTATGGATTAAGTCCACTTTCCGTGGAACACTCTGTGCGATACACGTTACTCTTCTATGTGGTCGTAGGAAAAAGGTGTTTTCTAGTGTTGAGTTTTCTCATGCTTCCTGAGACTAGATTTAAAAGAGAAAGATTTCGAACAGAATGTGCAGCTGAAAGGTTTTTCCCCGGTATGAATTATTTCATGATCCACCAACGTGCCACGTTCAGTAAAAGATTTCAAACACAATTGGCACTGAAAAGGTTTTTCTCCATTATGAATTCTCTCGTGCCTCACCAAGTTGGAACGTTGAATAAAATATTTGGAACAAACTTTGCACCGAAAAAGCTTTTCTCCTGTGTGAATTTTGTTATGTATTATAAGGTGAGAGCTAATACTGAAAGACTTGGGACAGACTTCGCATTCAAATGGTTTTCCTTTATTATGAGTTTTCCTGTGAACCACCAAGTCCCTATTCCTCATGAAAGGTTTGGAACAGAACTTGCATTGATATGGCTTTTGTCCGGGATGGTTGATTTTGTAGTGTGCAAGAAGATATCTGGTAGAGACAGATTTCGAACAGAGTTTGCACTGGAATATCGTCTTTTTCATTTCATCCATTCGTTTGGGGCGATATAGTTTTGTTTTGCAACCTGAAAAAAAAACGGGAAGGATAGACTCAAAATCTGTAAATCCTAGCAGTCGATTTAACCCGGGAATTGGTTGTAGCAACACTGGATAGGGGTACTGGAATTGTCTATTGTAAATTGTGTCAACTTCGATCAATACTTGCGAATGATTAGCTTTATGCGTTAAAAAAAGTTTTCATATTGTTACGAGATTGATAAAAATCCCCGAGCTACGCCGCTGGATAGACTTGCACGCGTATCATCGATATGGTTTCCGAGAAAAAGGCAGATAGCTGCCGGTAATGAATATTCGGAATAACCGAACCGTCGCGTCGCGAAGATTCTGGTTTACACTTGAGTACCTATATAAACGCGTGACATTTGGCTGGGAAAGAAGAGTTTTTATGAAGAGAATTATTTAAGAAGATTAGAAAGTGATAATAAGCAGAAGTGTTCGAAATATTTAGCTAGTTGTATTGCTGTATAGATCCAAGTGTTTTATTAGTCAGTGAAGTGTTGTATGTTTGTTTATAGTGAAGTTAGAAAATAAACAGTTTAGTAGTGTGCTCGGACTATTATTTAGCAAAAACGTAACAATATCAATAAATTTTCTCTTTGTAAGTCTATATCAAAATCCGTGAACTAACATATTTCTTTTAAAAACGACTTCTTAATTAGAATCAAATATGACTCTTATATTTATTAGTTGATTATTCAACGTATACTTCATTGTCAGAATTTCATAGACAAAGCATATGAATGGTATATGAATAGCACTTGAAATATGAGAAATAAAACTTCCTATTCTTTGCACCACGTTTTTAACATTGATTTTACTGCAGATTCATTCTTTATGAACATTATTACTAGGTAAATGCAATAGTTACATCAATGTAAAAAACAAAAACAGAAAATAATATTGAATTACAAATACAAATAATACCATGAATATATAAATAAAATCACTTCGAATTAAAATGGTCAAGTTTAAAGCATACGATTAAATATAATCAAGTCTTATACTTTTCT
This sequence comes from Chrysolina americana, assembly GCA_958502065.1. Taxonomy (NCBI): domain Eukaryota; kingdom Metazoa; phylum Arthropoda; class Insecta; order Coleoptera; family Chrysomelidae; genus Chrysolina; species Chrysolina americana. Next base: position 1,072,020 of record OY293418.1, on the reverse strand, counting down.
GGCAACAAAAATTGCATTTAACGTTTATATTTGATAATGGGACTTTCACGTGTATGTACAAAATATTACAACGTTTATTTAGTATTTACAATTTTAATTGTGTTCTAGTGAATTTGTATATTAGGATTCCTATTTCAAAACAAATAAAGATCTATTTAACTATATAATCGTTCGGTTATAAAGTGCGCTAAATGATTTATCAACCACTATAATCTTTGTTAAATCAATATTTCTTAAAGTCCTTTCCGCACACGTATGGATTAAGTCCACTTTCCACTATATTCATTGAATCCACTATATGGTCATAGGAAAAAGGTGTTTTCTAGTATGAGTTTTTTCGTGCTTTCTGAAACTAGATTTAAAAGCGAAAGATTTCGAACAGAATGTGCAGCTGAATGGTTTCTCCCCGGTATGAGTTCTTTCATGATCCACCAACGTGCCACGTTCAGTAAAAGATTTCAAACACAATTGGCATTGATAAGGTTTTTCTCCATTATGAACTTTCTCGTGTCTCACCAAGCTCGAACGTTGAATGAAATATTTGGAACATATTTTGCACTGAAAACGTTTTTCTCCTGTGTGAATTTTGTTATGTGTTATGAGGTGAGAGTTAGAACGGAAAGACTTAAAACAGACTTCGCATTCATATGGTTTTTCTTTAGTATGAGTTCTCCCGTGAGTCACTAGGTTGCTATTCCTGATAAAAGATTTGGAACAGACCGTGCAGTGAAAAAGTTTTTCTCTGGTGTGAATTATTTCGTGTCCCGCAAGTTTAGACCTACTACGGAAAGATTTCGAACAGACTTTGCACTGGAACGTCGCCTTATTCGTTTTATCCACTCGTTTGGGGCGAAAACGCTTTGTCCAGCAACCTGGAAAAAAACGAAAAGGGTAGGCTCAAAATCTGTAAACCCTAGGACGAAATGGCAGTCGATTTAACCCGAAAACTGGTTGTGGCAACACTAAATAGGGGTACTGGAATCGTCTATGGTAAATTGTGTCAACTTCGATTAACACTTGCGAATAATTAGCTTTGTGTTAAAAAATAAGGTTTTTATATCAATAATTTTTTCTTCGTAACTGTAAAACAGGATATCGAAATCCGTGAATTATCATAATTTAAAAAAATCGTCTTTTTCAATTAAATCAAATATTTCTCTTACATTCATTAGTCGATTATTCAAGATATACATCACTGTCAGAATTTAATAGACAAAGCATATGAATAACACTTATAATAAGAGGAATAAAACTTCCTATTTTTGCACCACTTTTGTAACATTGATGTTACTGCAGTTTCGTCCTACATGGACATTACTACTCAGTATTACAAAAATACACGTAGAAAATTTATTCATCATATTTCATGATCTACATGTAGTAATGGCTACATTCATCAATTTATATAATAGAATAGATTTATTTCAACTGTTAAAAAGTACGAAATGACAATAAAAAATAATTTTGCACAATTACAGATCACAATATATTAATAATATTAGGAACAGAATGACTGAAAAAGAACACAAAATTATACCATGAATATATAAATAAAATCACTACGAAATAAAATGGTCAAGTTTGAAGTATACAATTAAATATGATCAAGTCTTATACTTTTCTACTGACAACAAAAATTACATGAAACGTTTATATTTAATAATGGGACTCTCACGTGTATGTACAAAATATAATCATTCGGTTATATACCGCGCAAAATGATCTAGCAACCCCTATAGTCTTTGTTTAATCAATATTTCTTGAAGTCCTTTCTGCACACGTATGGATTAAGTCCACTTTTCGTGGAACACTACAGTGCGATACGTTACTCTCCTATGTGGTCATAGAAAAAAGGCGTTTTCTAGTGTTGAGTGTTCTCATGCTTCCTGAGACTAGATTTAAAAGCAAAATATTTCGAACAGAACTTGCAGTGAAAAGGTTTTTCCCCAGAATGTGTTTTCGCATGCTTCCTGAGACTAGATTTAAAAGCAAAAAATTTCGAACAGAATGTGCAGCTGAATGGTTTTTCCCCGGTATGAGTTCTTTCATGATCCACCAACGTGCCACGTTCCGTAAATGATTTCAAACACAATTGGCACTGAAAAGGTTTTTCTCCATTATGAACTCTCTCGTGTCTCACCAAGCTTGAACTTTGAATAAAACATTTGGAACATATTTTGCACTGAAAAGGTTTCTCTCCGGTGTGAATTCTTTTGTGATTCACAAGACTACTGAGCAAAGAAAAAGATTTCGGACAGACTCTGCACTCGTACGGTCTTTCTTTGGTATGAATTCTCTGATGTTTTACCAAGTCGCCTTTTCTGACGAAAGACTTTGGGCAATCAGTGCAATGAAAAGGTCTTTCTCCGGTGTGGATTATTTCGTGAGTTGCGAGTTTGTATTTATAAGGGAAAGTTTTGGAACAGAAATTGCACTGGAGTGTTTTTTTTTTCGTACAACTCATTTCGTGGTGTACAAGATGAGATCTGGTGGGAAAATATTTCGAACAGGCTTGGCACTGCAATTTCGCCTCGTTCTTTTCATCCACTCGTTTGGGGCGATAAAGCTTTGTCCAGCAACCTGGAAAAAACGAGAAGGGTAGGCTCAAAATCTGTAAATCCTAGTACGAAATAGCAGTCGATTCAACTCGAAAACTGGTTGAGGCTACACTAAACAGGGGTACTGGAATCGTCTATGGTAAATTATGTCAACTTCGATTAAAATTTGCGAATAATTAGCTTTTATATCAATAATTTTTTCTTCGTAACTCTGAAACATGATATCAAAATCCGTAAATTATCATAATTAAAAAAATCGTCATTTTGAAACGAATCAAATATTTCTCTTATATTCATTAGTCGATTATTCAAGATATACATCATTGTCAGAATTTAATAGACAAACACTTGAAATACGAGAAATAAAACTTCCTATTTTTTGCACCACTTTTGTAACATTGATGTTACTGCAGTTACGTCCTATATGGACATTACTACTCGATATATGCAGTAAATACATTAATGTTACAAAAATACGAGTAGAACAAAAACAGAAAATTTATTCATCATATTTCATGATGATCTCCAACCATGTAGTAACGGCTACATTCCTCAATTTATATAATAGAATGGAAAAGATGTATTTATTTCACATGTTGAAAAGTACAAATAAATTATAAAAAAATATTTTGGCACAATCGCCAGGAAGACGATGTACAAATAAAATTAGGAACAGAATTACTCAAAAAAAACACAAAATCAAACTCCGGGAAGAGTGAACTGTAATATTTCAAACGAAGTTCGAAAATATTGTGCCACAGAATTTAATATATACGTATTCATTTCACATTGTTGTTACCTTTCTGGCACACTATTTTTGAACTTCGTTCGAAATATTACAGTTCACTCTCCCTGGAGGCTGTGCTACTTGGGATTGTTTTGTCTTGTTCTTGATTTCCCGTTCGGATGGCGCTGCGATCAACTTTGTTGTGGATCGTAGTGTCATCCGTGGGGAGATATTTGTTGAACGGTTGATTATTATTCATTTGGCAGGGACAGGTCAATTATAATGTTGTCCGACCTACCCTGACGAGAGGTAATAAACCTCGAAACATGCATGTCTGCAGGTGGTCATTCCCAGCCAAATAAAGGATAATCTTCTGTTCCATTACGAGACAAGCACTTGCAATTGGGTCTTCTTGGAAAAACGTTGCACAAATATCTGTCGGATGTAGTTCTATGTCCGTCGTGGTATTAGCCAGGGAAGTAGTTGTTTTCTGACAGATGTTTGCCTTAATTTTTCCACGCGTATGGATTAGGTCCACTTTCCGTGGAACACTACAGTGCGATACACGTTACTCTTCTATGTGGTCATAGGAAAAAGGTGTTTTCTAGTGTAGAGTTTTCTCATGCTTCCTGAGACTACAATTAAAAGCAAAAGATTTCGAACAAATCTTGCAGTGAAAGGGTTTTTTTCCAGAATGTGTTTTCTCATGCTTCCTGAGACTAGATTTAAAAGCAAAAGATTTCGAACAAATCTTGCAGTCAAAAGATTTTTCTCCAGAATGTGTTGTCGCATGTGTCTGGAGACTAGATTTAAAAGCAAAATATTTCGAGCAGCATGTGCAGCTGAATATTTTTTTCCCGGTATGAGTTCTTTCATGATCCACCAACGTGCCACGTTCGGTAAAAGATATCAAACACAATTGGCAGTGAAAAGGTTTTTCTTCATTATGAAGTCTCTCATGTTTCACCAAGCCTGAACTTTGGATAAAACATTTGGAACATATTTTGCACTGATAAGGTTTCTCTCCGGTATGAATTCTTTTATGTACTGCAAGACTAGAACTCATCGAAAAAGATTTCTGACAAACTCTGCACTCGTACGGTCTTTCTTTGGTATGAATTCTCCGATGAGTCACCAAGTTGCCTTTTCTGATGTAAGATTTTGGGCAGTCGGTGCATTGAAAAGGTCTTTCTCTCGTGTGGAATATTTCGTGAGATGCGAATTTAGATTTGTAAGGGAACGTTTTGAAACAGAAATGGCACTGGAGTGTTTTTTTTCCGTACAACTCAATTCGTGGTGTACAAAATCAGATCTGGTAGGAAAAGATTTCGAGCAGACTTGGCACTGCAATTTCGCCTCGTCCAATTCATCCAATCGTTATGGGCGATTTGGCTTCGACCCGCAATCTGGAAAAAACGAGAAGGGTAGGCTCATCACTTCTATCACGATCAACTGGATTGTAAATAATTGATTTGTTAAATAAACCAAGTACTTGGAAGAAATTAACGTCGTATAACTACGAGTATCTCATATAATCTTGTATGAATGTTGAAACAGCTTGAATTGCTGTATTTGGATGAGGTGAATAAAACATCAACAAGCATCTGGAGGTAATATTTGAGGGTTATAATAACACTTTTTTTTTTTCGGCCATGCCGTCACTCTTCTTTGATTCAGAGCTGCATTTGCTTCGATTTTTCATCCTTACACAAACTTACTCAACCCGCATATATACAGGGTGACCCAGGGTTAAACCGCCAAACGTTCAGTATCGATTTTTAGGTGAAAATAAGATGTTTTCTTCGTTTTAGAGCTACAGAGTGTCAAAGTTTTCATAAAAAATCAGTTTTTTATTCATTACTCAAAAACCTTTTGGTTGATTCTGATGAAACTCATGTTTATTTGCGGTGATGGGAGGCTTATTCTAATGTACCTGGAATTAAAAAAAATTAAAGAAAAATCAACTTGAGAACGAAACAAGTTTTGCCACATGCTTGTATGAAGAAAAAATCTCATTTTCACCTAAAAAACCAATGCTGAACGTTTGGCGGTTTAACCCTGGGTCACCCTGTAAATCGAATTTGCGTTGCCTGATGCCGAACTTCAATCTTATCTTCATTTCTTAATATTTCCTTCAATACTTTCTTCATTTCTTATTTTCTATGTTCTTATAATCATCTTTGTTTTCACACACATCGTCAGGATATTTATTTCTGCACCGAATGATATTGTAACAATCCTGAAGCCAGCCCTGACCGCGTTTGCTTGGATATTCACGCTCGGGCTGCCCGGATAATCTTATCTTTGCTTGTTAACGATACACCCATGACTCATCACATCCAAGAAGGAGCGAGAAACACGTAAGAAAGATCCAGAGAAGTTCGATATAAATGAAGGAATCTCGATCGGGTGAGTCAGTCAGTCATAGTTATAGCTGGTTCCAAAGTCCGCAAATAGACAGCGTCATTGAAAACAAATTAGAACGGTTATAGTTATTGAGTTACAAATAAATGACTAGAATTATAGTCAAGTTCATTTTTACTGCAATATCAAAAATCAATTTTAGATCTCATCGGAGGGCAGTTTAATTTTTTTTTTTTCAAAAAATAGGTGTAACAAGTGTTTAACTATTGAAAAAGTTTAATCAGTGCTTTGAAGGAGAATATCCGCTTTCAGTATTCATGGTGGATATCAAAAGATAAGCAGAACTTGATGAATTATGCAAAGAGACACTGTTTGTCATAATTACGGTATTGAAGATGATTTTCAAAATAACATTACATGCTTGTCCGGAAAGATTTTTTATGTATGAGTTCTCTTGTGCCGTGCGAGGCTAGTATTTATAGCAAAAGTTTTCGAACACACTGTACAGCTGAATGGTTTTTCTCCGGTATGAATTCTTTCATGATCCATCATCGCAGCACGTTTGATGAAAGATTTTGGACAGAACTTGCAGTGAAAAGGTTTTTCTTCAACATGAGTTTTCTTGTGCCGCCTAAAGCTAGATTTTATAGCAAAAGTTTTCGGACACAATGTGCAGCTGAACGGTTTTTCTCCGGTATGGATTCTTTCATGATCCATCATAGCAGCACGTTGGATGAAAGATTTCGAACAGAACTTGCAGTGAAAAGGTTTTTCTCCAGCATGAGTTTTCGTATGCTTCCTGAGACTAGATGAAAAAGTAAAAGATTTCGAACAGAATGTGCAGCTGAATGGTTTTTCTCCAGTATGACTTCTTTCATGACCCACCAAATCATTATGTTGATGAAAAGATTTTGAACAGACCTTGCAGTGATAAGGTTTTTCACCAGTATGAATTCTCTCATGTCTCGTCAAATGGATACGTCGAGCAAAATATTTGAAACAGACTTTGCATTCGAACGGTTTTTCTCCAGTATGAGTTCTCCCATGGATTATTAAATCGAAATTCCTGATGAAACTCTTCGAGCAGACTGCGCAGTGAAAACGTTTTTCTTTGGCGTGAATTTTTTCGTGTTCTGCAAGTCTGCATTTATAATCGAAAAGTCTGGAGCATAATTTGCATTGAAATGTTTTTCTCCCGGCATGAGTTTTTTTGTGCTGTACAAAATCGGATCTGGTAGAAAAAGATTTTGAACAGACTTGGCACTGGAATTTCGCCTCGTCCAATTCATCCAATCGTTTTGGGCGATTTGGCTTCGACCCGCAATCTGGAAAAAAACGAGAAGGGTAGGCTCATCACTCTTATCACGATCAACTGGATAGTAAATAATTAATTTTTTCAATAAAACAAGTACTTGGAAGAAATTAACGTTGTTCAACTACGAGTATCTCATATAATTTTGTATGAATGTTGAAACAGCTTGAATTGCTGTATTTGGATGAGGTGAATAAAACATCAACAAGCATCTGGAGGTAATATTTAAGGGTTATAATAAATAACACTTTTTTTCGAAATTGATAGGATTTCTTCGGCCATGCCGTCACTTCTTTTTCGATTCAGTGATGCATTTGCTTCGATTTTTCATCCTTACATAAACTCACTCAACCTGCATACCTATATATCGAATATACTCCGTTTGCGTTGCCTGATGCCGAAATTCAATCTTTACTTCATTTTTCGATATTCACTTCAATACTTTCTTATTTTCTTTGTTTTTATAATCATCTTTGATTTCACATACATCGTAGCAATCCTGAAGCCAGCCCTGACCGCGTTTGCTTGGATATTCACGCTTGGCCTGCCCGGATAATCTCATCTTTGCTCCTTAACGGTAAACCCATGACTGTTAACATCCAAGAAGGAACAAGAAACACGTAAGAAAGATCCAGAGAAGTTCAAACAAAAGCCTTTCCGATATAAATGAAGGAATCTCGAGCGGGTGAGTCAGTCAGTCGCAGTTATAGCTGGTTCCAAAGCCCGCAAATACACAGCGTCATTAAAAATAAATTACTAGAATTATAGTCAAGTGCATTTTTACTGCAATATCTACAATCAATTTTAGATCTCATCGGAGGGCAGTTTAAAAAAAATTCTTCAAGAAATGGATGTGTTCGAACTATTGAAAACGTTTAATCAGTGCTTTGATACAGAATATCCGCTTTCAGTATTCATGGTGGATATCAAAAGATAAGCAGAACTCAAAGAGACACTGTTTGTCATAATTACAGTATTAAAGATGGTTTTCAAAATAACATTACATGCTTGTCCGGGAAAAGATTTCTTATGTATGAGTTCTCTTGTGCCACCTGAGGCTAGATTTTAAGGCAAAAGTTTTCGAACACAATGTGCAACTGAATGGTTTTTCTCCGGTATGGACTCTTTCATGATCCATCATCGCAGCACGTCTAAGAAAAGATTTTGTACAGTACTTGCAGTGAAAAGGTTTTTCTTCAACATGAGTTTTCTCGTGCCGCCTAAAGCTAGATTTTATAGCAAAAGTTTTCGGACACAATGTGCAGCTGAATGGTTTTTCTCCGGTATGGATTCTTTCATGATCCATTATAGCAGCTCGTTGGATGAAAGATTTCGAACAGAACTTGCAGTGAAAAGGTTTTTCTCCAGCATGAGTTTTCGTATGCTTCCTGAGACTAGATGAAAAAGTAAAAGATTTCGAACAGAATGTGCAGCTGAAAGGTTTTTCTCCAGTATGACTTCTTTCATGACGCACCAAATCATAATGTTGATGAAAAGATTTTGAACAGACCTTGCAGTGATAAGGTATTTCTCCAGTATGAATCCTCTCATGTCTCGTCAACTGGATACGTCGAGCAAAAGACTTGAAACAGACTTGGCATTCGAACGGTTTTTCTCCAGTATGAGTTCTCCCATGACGTATCAAATCGAAATTCTTGGTAAAACTCTTAGAGCAGACTGCGCAGTGAAAACGTTTTTCTTTGGCGTGAATTTTTTCGTGTTCTGTAAGTCTGCACTTATAATCGAAAAGTCCGGAACATAATTTGCACTGAAATGTTTTTTTCCCGGTATGAGTTGTTTTGTGCTGTACAAAATCGGATCTGGTAGAAAAAGATTTCGAACAGACTTGGCACTGGAATTTCGCCTCGTCCAATTCATCCAATCGTTTTGGGCTTCTATCACGATCAACTGGATTGTAAATAATTGATTTGTTAAATAAACCAAGTACTTGGAAGAAATTAACGTCGTATAACTACGAGTATCTCATATAATCTTGTATGAATGTTGAAACAGCTTGAATTGCTGTATTTGGATGAGGTGAATAAAACATCAACAAGCATCTGGAGGTAATATTTAAGGGTTATAATAAATAACACTTTTTTTCGAAATTGATAGGATTTCTTCGGCCAATCCGTCACTTCTTTTTCGATTCAGTGCTGCATTTGCTTCGATTTTTCATCCTTACATAAACTCACTCAACCTGCATACCTATATATCGAATATACTCCGTTTGCGTTGCCTGATGCCGAAATTCAATCTTATCTTCATTTCTCAATATTCACTTCAACACTTTCTTATTTTCTTTGTTCTTATAATCATCTTTGATTTCACATACATCGTCAGGACATTTATTTCTGCACCGAATGATATTGTAGCAATTCTGAAGCCAGCCCTGACCGCGTTTATTTGGATATTTACGCTCGGCCTGAGCGGATAATGTCATCTTTGCTCGTTAACGATACACCCATGACTCATCACATCCAAGAAGGAACGAGAAACACGTAAGAGAGATCGAGAGAAGTTCAAACAGAAGTCTTTCCGATATAAATGAAGGAATCACGAGCGGGTGAGTCAGTCAGTCACAGTTATAGCTGGTTCCAAAGTCCGCAAATACACAGCGTCATTAAAAATAAATTAGAACGGTTATAGTTATTGAGTTACAAATAAATTACTGGAATTAAGTGCATTTTTATTGCAATATCAACAATCAATTTTAGATCTCATCGGAGGGCAGTTTAAAAAAAAATTCATCAAGGAATGGGTGGTGTGGAATTACAAGTGTTCGAACTATTGAAAACGTTTAATTAGTGCTTTGATAGAGAATATTCGCTTTCAGTATCATTGTGGATATAAGCAGAACTTGGTAAATGATGCAACGAGACATTGTCATAGTTAAAGTATTGAAGATGGTTTTCAAAATTACATTATATGCTTGCCCGGAATAAGATTTTTTTAGATATGAATTCTCTTGTGGCGTGCGAGGTTAGAATTTGTAGCAAAAGTTTTCGAACACAACGTGCAGCTGTATTGTTTTTCTCCAATATGAATTCGTTCATGATCCACCATCGCAGCACGTTGAATGCAAGATTTTGAACAAAACTTGCAGTAAAAAAGTTTTTCTGGCTTTTCTCCAGTATGAATTTTCGCATGCATCCTGAAACTAGATCTCGAAGCAAAAGACTTCAAACAGAATGTGCAGCTGAACGGTTTTTCCCCGGTATGAGTTCTTTCATGATCCACCAACGTGCTACGTTCGGTAAAGGATTTCAAACAGAGTTTACAGTGAAAAGGTTTTTCTCCAGTATGAATCCTTCCATGTCTCACAAAGTTGGAATAATGCATAAAATACTTGGAACACACTTTGCACTGAAAAGGTTTTTCTCCTATATGAATTTTGTTATGTGTTATAAGGTGAGAGCTAGTGATGAAAGACTTGGAACAGACTTTGCATTCGAATGGTTTTTCTTTAGTATGAGTTCTTCCGTGAGTCACTAGGTCGCCATTTCTGATAAAAGATTTGGAACAGACCGTGCAGTGAAAAAGTTTTTCTCTGGTGTGAAGTCTTTCGTGTTCCACAATTTTACATCTATAAAAGAAAGATTTGGAACAGAATTTGCATTGAAATGGTTTTTGTCCGGCATGATTGATTTTGTAATGAGCAGGACGAGATCTGGTAGAGATAGATTTCGAACAGAGTTGGCACTGGAATGTCGTCTTCTTCATTTCATCCACTCGTTTGGGGAGATACAGTTTTGTTTTGCAACCTGAAAAAAAACGGGAAGGGTAGACTCATAATCTGTTAATCATAGCACGAAATGGCAGTCGATTTAACCCAAAAATTGGTTGGGGCCACAGTGAATAGCGATACTGGAATCGTCTATTGAAAATTGTTTCAACTTCGATTAATATTTTCTAATAATCAGCTTTACGTGTTGAAAAAGAAGGTTATTATATCAATAAATTTTCTCTTTGTAACTATAAAACGGGATATCCAAATCCGTGAATCAACATAATTCAAAAAAATCTCTCTTAAAGCATATGTATTTGGATACGAAGAACACTTGAAATATGAGAGAAAAATAAATCCTATTTTTTGTATCACTTTTGTAACACTTAAGCCGTAGACACAATGGAAGTTTTATGTAATACGTTTTAAGTTTTGGGATTTTGAATATCAATTTTACAAATAAAACAAGATGCAAAACAGAATTGAAAAATGTAGCTTGAATTTTATCACCAAGATTTTTTATGAGGAGTGATCAGAATAATAATGGCAATGATAGATTCGCGTTAAAAAATATCCAAAATTCTGAAAATTAAAATTAAAAACATAAAACTTCCTTTGTGTTTCAGCCTTTATGTTACTGCATTTTCGTCCGATATGGACATTACTACTCGGTATATGCAGTAGTTACATTAATGTTACAAAAATACAAGTAGTACAAAAACAATGAAAGGAAAAAATAAATAAAAATATTATTAAGATTTCTACTTTTCCACTCGCAAACTAAAACTACATATAAAGATTATATTTAATGATAGCACCTTCACGTGTATATACAAAATAAATTAAACGTTCGGGCATGTTTCATAGAAAAATGGTGTTTTACAGTGTGAGTTTTCGCGTGCTTTCAGAAACTAGATTTAAAAGCGAAAGATTTCAAACAGAATGTGCAACTGAATGCTTTTTCTCCGCTACGAGTTCTTTCATGATCCACCAAATCAGTATGTTGAATAAAATATTTTTAACAGAATTTACTATACTTTCATACTATCTTCTACTTTATTACACATCGACAGAATGGTATATTCTGTAACAAGGTTAGAATGAAAATTCGAAGCGAGTGGAAAGTTCCGAGCGCGAGCCGAAGGCGAGCGGGAGGAACCACGAGCATCACGAATTTTCATTCTAACCGAGTAGCAGACTATACTTTTTCCACGATCAAAAATTTTAAAATATTTTTAAATGGAAGCGAACAAAAGATAATTTCCACACGAAATAATAACTATTATTCAAAAACACTGTTTATCAGAAAGGACTAATCCTGGACTAACCAGAACTAATTTTTTTATCGCAAAGATGCATTAAGAATGAACTATTAAATAAAAAAAAAATTGTCTTGGCGGTGGCTCGTACACATAACCCCTCGTCTACTATGCCAATGCTATACCATCTGAGCCATCCGGCCTCTCATTAAAACAAGTTTGATAAATATTATATTAACGGCATTCTCTTGCACGAAAACTACGAGTCTCAATTATTCACTTTCCAGTATATTATTATTTGTACTCTTTGTAATTTCAGGTGGTGTATTTCCACACTCTGATTCTGAATCACTGGATGAATTCATGATACTTTATATATTTTCGAATGGAAACGTGACAGCAATAATTTTGCCACTACGGTGACAATCAACTGCGTCAAGGCTAATGTTATTATTGCTAACCAGTGTGAGAATATTATTCTATTACAAGAGAGAGAATGTAAATACATTTGAATTGCATTGGGGCAGAGGTGTTGCAAAATATTTCTTCAGTCTCAGGAGAGAGAATTCCAGCATTCTGTAATCAAATTTCATTTCAGAATTAGCAAATTCTGTGATGATCGTGGAGAATATTTATTTCTGCACCGAATGATATCAACATTCAATTTGAGATGTATTTCGAGGGCGGTTAAAAAAAAATTCTTCAAGTGATGGGTGTATGTGGGATTACTAGTGTTCAACAACATGAAATGGCAGAGAGATAGTTCGAGAGATTGCAAAAAGACAGCGTTAGTGAAGATACATTGAAATAGTTATGTGAAATCAGTGTTTTAAAAAAATAATTGTTTAAGAAGAGTTTTAAATAAATTAGCGAAATTAGTTAAGTGTATTTTCACTACAATATTATAACAATTTTTTAGGTATGAGTTCTTTTGTGCCGTGCGAGGCTAGTATTTATAGCAAAAGTTTTCGAACACACTGTACAGCTGAACGGTTTTTCTCCGGTATGGATTCTTTCATGATCCATCATCGCAGCACGTTTAATAAAAGATTTTGGACAGAACTTGCAGTGAAAAGGTTTTTCTTCAACGTGAGTTTTCTTGTGCCGCCTAAAGCTAGATTTTATAGCAAAAGTTTTCGGACACAATGTGCAGCTGAACGGTTTTTCTCCGGTATGGATTCTTTCATGATCCATCATCGCAGCGCGTTGAATGAAAGATTTCGAACAGAACTTGCAGTGAAAAGGTTTTTCTCCAGAATGAGTTTTCGTATGCTTCCTAAGACTAGACGTTAGAGTAAATGATTTCGAACAGAATGTGCAGCTGAATGGTTTTTCTCCGGTATGAGTTCTTTCATGATCCACCATCCCAACACGTTGATGAAAAGACTTCGGACAGACCTTGCAGTGATAAGGTTTTTCACCAGTATGAATTCTCTCATGTCTCGCCAAGTTGACAGGTTGAGCGAAATTCTTGAAACAGACTTTGCATTGAAACGGTTTTTCTCCGGTATGAGTTCTCCCATGGAGTATCAATTCGCCGTTCGTGATAAAACCCTTTGAGCAGACTAGGCAGTGAAAACGTTTGTCTTGGGCGTGAATTTTTTCGTGTGCTGTAAGTCTACATCTATAATCGAAAAGTCTGGAGCATAATTTGCATTGAAATGTTTTTTTCCCGGTATGAGTTTTTTTGTGCTGTACAAAATCGGATCTGGTAGAAAAAGATATCGAACATACTTGGCACTGGAATGTCGCCTCGTTCATTTTATCCATTCGTTCTGGGCGATATAGCTTCGACCCGCTATCTGGAAAAAAACAGAAAATGGTAGCCTCAGAATGTTCGCCACGATAAACTGAATTACGAAAAATTCATCAGTTAAATTAGAACTTGGTAGAAACAAACGTCCTACAACTTCGAGTATCTTGTTTAATTTTGTATGAATTGAGATACATCTGGTATTATTGTCATAAATGCTCTCGATGGAAAACTGCATATCTGCGGGTTATTCATTGATTTCTCTTGACCTTAGATAGTGTAAATCATGTACTTTTACTTCAGAAACTTGAGAGATATGGTGCGCGAGGAATTGCTTTGAAGCTGATGAAGTCATATTCGGAGGACAGTACTCAAAAAGCAGTCGAAAAACTGTCAGACAATCAGCAACTATTGAGCAAGGTGTTCCTCAAGGTTCAATGCTTGGCCCATTACTTTTTCCCATATATGCCAACGACCTGATGCAATACTTCAAAAGTCTCACTGCAATGGGCCGTGATGGTCGTGTGGTAGAGCGCTCGCCTTACACGCATAAGGTCGTGGGTTCAAAGCCCAGCACGGCCATCGGTCCCGGATCTTTTCCTTGCTCGTACAAGCTCCTAGGAGCTTCTGAGGGGTTTCCTCTTTCTGGAAACCTGGAAGATTCGTTAAAAAATAATAAAAAAGCTCACGTATTTGCTTATGCGGACGACACCAATTTCCTCATAACGGAACAGAACGTGTTAGCTCTCACAGAAAAACAAAGTGTTTATGAGCGGGTTGTCACTTGGGCTGACAAAAATCACTTGGCCCTGAACATCACCAAAACGAAATTGTTGAAATTAAATAAGTAATGTCCCTGAAGACTTCAGCATTTTTGAGAATGACGAGGTACATGTTGGAACTGACTCAACAACAATGTTAGCTCTCACGCTGGACTATAAACTCACCTGGACCCATCATATTGAAACTCTCTACGATAAATTACGCAAGAATTGTTACGCATTGAGTAAACTCAATAAAAACATCAACCTAGCACTTGGAGGTAAATATTAAGACTTATAAAACTGTTTGCAGTGAAAGGGTTTTTCTCCGGTATGAGATTTGTCGTATCTTGCAAGTAGAAAAGGGGTTGGAACTGAATATCCATTGGAACGTTTTCTTTCCCGGTACGAGTTCCATTGTGTTGTGTGAGACAGGATATCGTAGGAAAAGAAATTCCAACAGACTGCGCTGTAGCTTTGTCCCGCAACCTGATAAAAACCAAGATGGATATGCTCAAAATATTCGTCACGATCAACACTGTAACCAATTTATATAGTCTCACCAAGTTGGATGGTCGTTCATTATCACATGACCATCTAGGTAGCCGTGTCATACCGGCGCCTCCACCATTTTCACGGATGCTCAAGTCCTATTGCTTGGGACTTAATCAGTTAGAGACAAGGGAGACTTAAGTCCTGCTCAGAATACACATATGCCGCTTATCTGGCATAAAGTCTCCATAATTTTGCTACCCTTCATTCTAATGCGACTCGGGTTCGTCGTATCTTCAGATGTTAGCACTATTCAACACCCTGTACTGAAATGATTAATTTAAAATACGAAACATTTTATTAACTAATAAACAATAGGAACAAATGATAGTGTAAAATATGTATGCCTTACCATAAAACTATGAACACACCTCGGCACTATATTTTTTCACTATGTCACAAGAAATTTTCATGTATTCCAGAATTACTATCTACAATACAATTATCCAACCTTATTTTGATCACTGTGGAAGCATAATGTACACATTCAACCTCATATATTCGTATAAGTGTAACCGCTATAAATACATGTATTAGATTTATGTTAGACTGTTTACAATGGTTCTCTGTCTCACAGAGATTTTTACCAGTCATCAAACATTTTACCTGAATATTTAAGAAAAATTGTTTTTAAATTCAAAACTTCACCAAACCAGAGGTCAAACTGGCCAGCAATTCCACCTACCCAAATGTAACTCATCAGGTTCAATGAAATCATCATTTTCCGTCGACCGTTTATTTACAATGTATTTTAACGCACTCAAAATCGTTAATCAACGACCCCTGTTAATGAATGATTTGCTATTAATCAACGATTAACTTACATGCAACCCAATGTACATTCATTAACCCGCTCGCTCCGCTCACACGTTAAAATATCTCAATTGCTAATCGCCCTTTATAACCATTTATACAGGCTTACATGAGTACAACAAATTACCATGTAATGTCGAACAGTCAAAAACTGTTAGAGAATCCAAGAATCAGCTTGGCAGTCATATCAGATCTACATCACCTTGACTAAAACTAACTGCCATCAATGGCATGTATTCTGGCAAGCTTAACGTAGATGGCGCAATTGTTAGTGGAGGTCAGAATGGAGTGCATAACGGACATGAAAAGTTTATTCCTACCGTAATCGAGTAATCTGAAAGAATAAGATTTATATCCAGTAAATAAATTTCACCAAATATACACAAGTTAACCTACAAACTGACGTTTATGCACCAATTCCATCCACTCATTTTCGTATCAACTGTTCTTTGCGGCTGGAAGTGTTTGCTTTTCCTTTTTTCAATTCATAAATGAGGCTTTTTACGCTTATAGGGCCGTATTTCTCCATAACAGCAACTAATTGAAGTGTTATTGTATATTATTACTTGTTATTACTGCCACTCATGACCTCCACTCACACTAACGCTCTCTGGCGGGAGCGATATCGTTCATGCCTGCCATTATGTCATATCTAACCTTGACTAGTGTTACTTTCATGTGCTCATTTGTAAAAAATATCTATTCGTTTATAATTTATTTTATATCCAAAATTTCAATCAATTCCCTTTAAAACTACCGGAGATACGGGGGGTTTATCATGATCCTGTAACACAAGGTATATCTATCTTTATTTGTGGTCAATAATTGTATGTATATTAGGATATTTTTATTACTCAATTAAGGTTGAATCATTCATTCACTACCATGTCCTTTCCGGGACACCATAAGCGGACGACACCGCTATACAGTGTGTTTTCGAAATTGGAGCGATGAAGAAAATAGGTCGTTTATGGGACATAATACAAGAAAAAAATTGCATGAATTTTTGTTTTTGAAGCATACGAAAATTTTCAAAATATTGGCGCCTTCACTTACCTTTGTTTGGGAGACACTGGTTCGATTCTCCAAACCAGTGTTTAAGCTGGTACTCCTCCGGAATGCAGGGATCTGAAGTCACGCCAGGTCTTCAAACTAACACCAATAACACTAAACTATTTTCTATAAAACCTTCGTATCGCCAACAAACAGCACTAAATAATAGAACAAAAACAAACACGCTGGCCTATAAGCAAATCAAAAGACCAGCAATGTTGTACGCTAGTCCACTGTTCTGCAGTCTGGACAAAACCCAACTCACAAAGGCCCAGAGCCAGACAAACCCCGAACCCAAACGAAGCCTACGCTCTACGGGGAGTGCTGGCGAAAAGCGCCTCAAGGACGCAATGCCAATAACCTAAAAAGAAGAATGCTGGACAAGAGACATGTATTTTTATTGCATTTTAACAACTGTCAATAGTCATGTTTCATATCGACGTAGTGTTTTCATCTGAACTATTTATTACCAGTAAAAATTCAAAACAAATTCAATTTCCCAACAGAGGTAATTGAAAAATGTCAACATCAATTCACTTCTTATTCTCTGATATTTTTCAATTACAGCCGTTACGGAATTGAAAAAAAAATTATTTACTGGTAACAGTTCAATATTTCCAAAACATTGTAGTTCAGATGGAAATACTAAGCCAATATGACACATGACTTAGCATTATTTAAAACAATGCAATAAAAAAATACAGGTCTGTATCTGAAAATAAAAAGTTGAAGGTGGCCTCATTTGTACAATACTTTGTATATTATTGTTTTCCGCATATTTGGATTGTCTAGGAAAAGTTGAAATGGCAAAAAATTTTCACAAAACAAAAAGATATAGGCAAGACAAGAATTTCGAAATTTTCCTGTATAACTCCAGAACAAAAGCTAGATCAGATTTTTCTCTTTCACACAATTGACTTCTGCCGCAACTTTGCTCCCATTAAACTGCCTCTCTATATTTTACAGTTGCCAAATAACGAATAAAAAAATCACATTAGAATCAAAGTGGAATTCAATCAGTTATGAAATCATATTCTCTTGCAGCAATTTAAAAACGAACAGACGTACCATCATGTCAATTCCGATTTACAGAACAAATGCATGTAGGTCAACTGTAAAAGTAATGAATAATCCAACTTACCGAATAACTCATTTAGGGCTTTTGAACTCCAAAACCATCAGCAGATTCAACTGAGATGTCTGCCTTACCTCCATTATTCTTTCTCACAAAACTTTTCATTAACTGACATCGACGTCAAATTCACTCATCTCTGAACACTTCACAAAAACTAGCTCCGCAATGACCCTTCACCATGACTATTAAATAACTATTCATAACTCTGAACAGCATTCCACTATACGTTACACAAAGCAATTGCAACCCAAGTCTAGTAGAACCTTTGCATGGGTATCTGACAGATGTTATCCAATAGTCGGCGACGTATCGGCCAGGAATACACTTGTTTTCCCCGAGATACCACCAAGGAAACATCTAGGATATAGGAACATCCATTTATCAATTTTTCATTCAGCATTCTGTTTGTTACGAATTACTCTACTCTGAATGATGAACTAATAATGGTTAACGACATTTATGAGGCGCACCTGACGCTACTTGACAGAGTAATACTTTCCGAACGATTTCAGATTTGCATGAACATTCAAAAGCATCTAGCACTGGTTTAAAACAAATTCCAATGTGGTTGCTTCAATCGATATACACACCTCCATAAACTTGCAAGTTACCAGATAAATTTTCAATATCAATGAGGATGCCAGTCAGTTGTATAAGTACCTGTTGTTGTCCAAACAGGCCCTGGATCTTGATATGGGAATTGTCACCCAAATATTTTACTTCTGTGACACATTTTGGTGAAAAATTCTCCAACACTGCAAATTTTTCGCCAGCTTTTTTACTGATAGTCCAACATGGAACATTCTGTTGTCTAATTTGCTTACGTCAATTAGATGAAAACATCTTAGTGTCCAAATATTTCTAGTTGAACAGCTTGGTGCAACAAAATATCAGTTAAGAGATTCTTCCCTAGTTAATTTGTGATAATCATATAGGATGTAGTAAAATGATGACGACACTATAACACAAACAGTTACAAGTGTATTCTAAGATAATTGAAGGCGTTTAAAACTGACATAGTCATTTGACTATACTTTGATCAAGAGGGCAGACTGAGATAAGAACAGCTATTTTTAAAAATCATCAAATTAAACTGTACCTGTCAAGCTTTATATGCAATTAACTTATAATCTGTTTTAGGGCTTTTAGAACATTATCACCACTACTAACAATAATAATAAGCTGATTTTAAGAGTAATTAAGAACCAACTCTGTTACATTTCATTAACTCTTACTCAAAAAGCATTGAGAAATCTATCCGAACCAAGCACTTCACCTAAAACAACTACTATGAATAACAGTGGGCTGAGAATGTCACCTTGAAGCACTCCAGATTCTCAAGCTGACAGATTTTACAACTATGACTGGCCATCTGGACTATTTTAGGCACTTTTTGGCAAGTTTTCGGTGTGATATCTTTGTCGTCGTGCCTTGGTGACATTTTCTCATGTCACCGCCAAGGCAAATCATCTAATGAAAATTGACTTACCTTTGGAGGTGCCCGGCTTGACATCTTCGCTGCTGTCTTCATCTTGTCCTAAGATATCTGAACTCATGCTGGCTTCATTATCACTCAGTTCTTCTTTCACACTTTCAGTCTTTACATCTTCACACAATATATCTACATCCTCGGTTTTAATCTGCCCTGATTCACACTCTACAAAGTCTATATTTGTCGAAAGGTATTCGGGACTATCGAGGTATTCTTCCTCGTCGTTAGCGTCCCCTGTATCGATCAACTCACTAATGGAATCGTCTAAATCTTGACCTGAACTACGCTCTGTTTTCTCCACTTTTGGTTTCACGTCTACGAAAGAGCCTAAAATTTTTAATAAATTATCCTCGAACTAATTGAGTTCATCTATACTTACTATTGGCCTGCAGATCACCTGCTGAATGCAAACTGGCTGCTTGCAATTTAAAGTCCGGCTTCTGATCTGCAATGCCATCGTGCTGGAGGTGTACACACTTGGTTTCATTATCGGAATTCTCGTTACAAATTTCGCATTTAACAAAATCTGCATCACTCGGCTCTTCTTTCACTATGTCGGGCTTTATATCATAGTCGATGATTTCCTCAGGTATGGCGTCATTCTCTTCCTTAATTTGGGCTAACCGACTTTCATCAATATCCATTTTAAAATATTCAGAACTATAATTGCGTGTATGTCTCTTTGAAAACGCTCAAAAACCGACAATTTTAAACCAAAATAATGCTACATTTAACGAAACCAAAGAAGAAAAAAGGTAATATATATTCACTCACAAACTTCACATCACAGAAAAATGGCGTTGAAATGGCTGCTTTGGCGGACCACTTCCGCTACTTCCTGCTAAAATAACCGTTCAATAATTGACATCACCGAGTAAAAGCGAGTAAAACCGAGTAACTCCGAGTAGTTCATGAAGTGTTCTGTGACAGACCACGATTCCAATTAATCCATTTATAAAGTCAGGTGAAGTTCAGTTTAGGGGTGGGATTCCGTGTACCATAGAATTCTATAGTCGGTCAAATAAGTGAAATGCCATTGAATGGAACGATAGACATAACTGTCGACCATGGAATTATAAAGTACACGAAACCCCACCACAGATTCGGTTCAGAGGTAAAAACACTAAAAACTACTTGGGGGTATTACTCCGTGTGAATAGTTTCGGTTTGATAAAATTTGTTTGAAACATAAAATACGCGAAAAAATTCAAAATTTTGAACACGAAACATTAAATTAGAAAAAATGCAATCACTTTGAAAAAATCTTTATTTCCTAATTCAAAGATATGGAATATGGAGTATCTTAACAGGAAAACCATTATTGAAAGCGTTCTCCCTATGAAAATACATGCAATTATAACATAGGAAGAGACAATCAGCATTCTAAGTAATATTGGGCGAGATTTGTTAACACCTCTCCAAAAGTTCAAACGTGCTCTTAACTGATCAAATTGCCAAAGGTAACTGTAATATTCATGTAGAAAAATATATTTTACAATAGTTCACAGTTCAACGAAGTATACTGGGCAACAACCTAAACTATGCAGATAATTTCTTGAGAAAAATTTGTAAATTAAAAATAACAGTACACAAGTGCATGCAAATTGATTCCTAACGTAATAATTTCATTGTCACTCATAACACAATTTCTTATTATAAAGGACACCGCACAAAAATGTAGGGAGAGCATGACTGAGTTGAATCTACTTGACAAAGACATTACAGAATGAAACAGACTCAAAGTCTTTGGTCCTTAGCTGCTATTTCAGAATATTCTACAGACATACAAATAGTCAACTGAAAGACACATCAAAACTTTATTAACTAGTATAATTTCCTAGGTAAGAAGGGCAAATACTTGTGCCTTCTCTCTACTACTCAATCAAATGCCAGTAGGGAAAGCAAACAATTATCACAAAACAAAAAACTCTTTGAAACGTCTTACATAAGCTTGCATCAGTAATCCACATAGAAACGTAATAGAAGGGAAATAATTCCCCAAAAGGATAACGGGGCATCACAGACGCACTTTGATATGATGCACCCTCAAAGATACATATATACACTAATGGCTGTTAGCCTCTCAAGCTGCAAGCCAATATATTTAGAAGAGTTTTTAGGCTTGTTCTGCCTGGGTAATTAGCCAGCACATTTTGTATGTGGTTATTGATTATGCACCACTATGGATTACACCAATACTTAAAAACTTCACTGCTATAACTTATAAGAAGTTGTCCATATCCATCCATATTTTTTACCGTTTTCTCAAATTCAGTTTGCTATGAAATGTGTTATTCACATATTTATACTTTTATAGGCAACAAAACCTAACTTATTTTTCTCAGAGTATAGATGTGGACATGAACAACTTCACAGAGGCACTGCTACAATCCTCAACCACTAGTTCAAATCAACCGCGTCCTACCTAACAATCGGGTGTCTTATCCTAGTCTGGAACGCGTTGCTGTAGCACTTCAACGAACAAAAATAACAGTCAATAGGCACAAACATTTTCTCCCCCACCGACGTACTCACACTCTCAGCGATGGTCGTCAACATCAGGTTGTGAGAGCTCTTGAGAAACACCTCAAGACAAGCCCTGCCACACACACAAAAGCTAGCGTCGTCCAAATAGTTTATCACGGTGGCAGGTAAGGAACCCGGTGGGTATGGCAGGCGAGCCCCCAGCACCTTTCTAGAGGCGTACTCTTTGAGAGAGCAAACCCGTAGTGGAGTAGACACAACGGCAGGCCTGTAAGGAACGTGTTGCAGGAAATTATTGTGGGACACATCGATAGACTGCAGTCGCAGTTTCTTCATGCTACCAGGCAAGGAGGTGATTTTGTTGTTAGCCGCGAAGAAGGTTTTAAGCTTTTTCAGGTTGCCTAAGCCAGCCGGTAGGGCTTGCAAGGTGTTGTAGCTCAGGTTTAACGTCTGGAGTTCGTGCAACTTGCGTATTTGATTGGGGAGCTTGGCAAGTTCGTTGTGGCTAAGATCCAGCAGCAGAAGGGAGTTGGATAGGTTGCCCCTCATCCAGCCCCACTGCCTGAGAGATCCCTTGTGCAGCTGGTTCCGAGATAGGTTCAGCTCTCTCAGATTTGGCAGAGCGTTCAGCTCCTCAGGTATGATTTCAATGCAATTCGAGCTCAAGTCCAGGATTCTGAGCTTTGACAGCTGGAAAATCCCCACGTCAACACTGCACCGTCTTATATCGTTAATGCACAGCTCCTCCAGAGTCCTGGGAAAGCCTTTACTCGGGTAATCGGAGCGATTTGCAATGAGCAGCTTCTTAGGGGCCACATCTTGGGGTCTCACTGGCATGACTGCCATGCTGGACACGCTGAGCTCTTTGTCGGTCACCTTGTTCTCTAAAACCCGTCTGAAGAGGTGCAGGAATCCCTTCAGCTGGATGATGTCACAGGAAATGTAGAGGTCATGTTCCGGAATTTTGAATTGAATGGTGCACTTTCCTTCATGGACGAACTTTGTCAATACTTGTTTGATGTTTCCTTTCAGGTTGTACTTGGTGCCCGTTTTGTTCTGGGCCGTGAACAGGATGATGCAGAATTCGCCAGAGTTTGGGTGTTTGCAGAGAGCCAGGGTTGATTTGACATGCTTTCTAGGTTTATTGATGGACAAAGTCGGATGGAGGCGATTTCCGACCGATACATTACAAACAATTTTCATTATCTGTGAGAAATTTTGCTCAAATTGAAGAAACGAAATTTTGTTGAACACATTTGTCAACAGATTACCGACTACTCAATACATGCGAAGTATAATGCAGACAAATGTATTGTTTACCTTCCCAAACTCAAAAAATAACAGAAATGAGAAAACATATATCACAGAAACAGTTCTTCTTCTCAGAGTTGACACAGATCGAAATTGGGGAAAAATAAAAGGTAAAATGAAATATTGCCTTGACAATAGAGCCGCTTTCTAATTGCCACAAGGAGTAGCTCTGAGTAACTCAGGGTATCTCCTGAATTGATCTGACAAATTCGGCTAAATCATGTTTCAATTAAACCCCATTTAAAAGTCAGGTGAGGTTCACCTCAGAACAAGCTTCTACCCCTGGCAATTGGAAAGCAGCTTAGATCCTTATGCCTGAAAACTGCATGACCATTTACATAATATGTGCCTTTCACTGCTTGCGTTTATGCAAAATAGAACCGTCGAATTATATAAAGCGTATCTTTCTAAGTTCTGGTAGACGCATCCACTTCGAATTGAACGTCACTTGTCAGTTGTCACCTGCAATCTGTCACCAGTCACCACGACCTGCTGTCTTATGTCATGTTAATGTCAACAATGACAAAAATGAATTATTTCATTTCTTGGGTAATTTTTTCGGTAGCCCTCAACTATTCGATAATCCAGGCACAACCGAGCTCCGAGGATGAGAACGACACCAGCAGATACGTCATAGAAGGTAGGGCATTTCCCCTTTCTGATTACCAAGTGAGCCAACCCAACTGGCAGGCCAACACCAGAGTCCACGTAAACGGGGGCGAACTGATCGGCTTCGTGCGAAAAGATGGTTCTTTCACTGTTCACAACGTGCCGGCCGGCTCTCACGTGGTGGAAGTGCTCAATCCCGAGTACACATTTGAACCAGCCCGAGTCGAGATCAACTCCAAGGGGAAGTACAGGGCTAGGAAGGTGAACCACATCAAGACCTCCGAAGTGGTCGTGGTGCCCTACCCGTTGAGGATAAAAGCGTTGGGTAAGTAGGAAGGAAAACGGTCAGTTTGAAGTTCTGTTTTTGCTTCTTCTGCAGGTAGGACGAGGTACTTCCAAGTACGCGAGCAATGGAGGATAACCGACATCCTCTTCAACCCGATGATCATGATGATGGTGCTGCCGCTCTTCCTCATCATGGTCCTGCCCAAGATGATGAACGATCCGGACACCAAGAAGGAAATGGAGCAGATCCAGAACATGGCCAAGTTCGAGTTGCCGGAAATGTCTGACATGGTGTCCAATTTCCTCGCGGGGTCGTCCCAAAACGAGAAGAACGATAAGCTGCCGGCTGCCAGCAAAAGGAATCCGAAAGCCAGGAAACGGGTAGATAAGTAATTGGTGGCGAGTCACTGCCAGGATGGAAGTGGGTGTTGTAGTTTCTGAGAAGAGTGTCTGGTTACGAGTTGTTACATGTAAATGCAGGTTCATCACAGGTAATATCAGTGATCCATTGGAATTTGTATCCTAGATCAAAAAAACACCATTGTTTTTTTTGAAGTACACCTATAACGAAGACAGTTTGTTTGATAAGTTCCTGTTTTTTAATGAAACCAAACATTGTACTAAACTTCATTTCATTATAACAGATTTTCAACAATATATTTGCAATAATTATTAATTACTGTCCCATTTGGTCAGGGTATTTTGTACTTTTATATGGGATATGTGTATTCCTTCATTTGGCAATTGGTTGAAGTACCATTGTGGTGGATTGGTGTTAAGCCTTTTGACTCTTTTTAGACTGATGAAATATGATCATCATTACTCCTCTATCAAAGGAACCTCATGATAGACCTTATCATGATTGATTCTTCTGCAGATTTTCAGGGAATAAGCCTTTATTGTAACTTTTCATATTTCATTGTTCTTCTTCTTAATTTTATGGCCCTTGTTCCCTCTTGGTGCATTCAGCCAATTTCATTGTTATTTTCATGTCCTATTTTGTTTTGTTAATTTTCGGTATATTTTGTTAATGATATCGTCAAGTGTTCCTCACCTTAGATGATTATTGTTAGGAGAGTGAACTTTAGAAATAAATGCACTGAAGCTGTTTCAAGATTTTATTTGTAAATGATATTTTTAATTTGCGTTTTATTATTTTTATATTTGGTTTTGGTCTTTAGTTCATTCCGTATCGGAATATGACATACGATGCCGCTTTCCTATTGCCACATAGAGTAGCTCCGTGCAACTCCAGGTAGATCTTGAAGTGATAAGACAGATCACATCACGCTAGGCTTCCAATTAAACCCTATTTATAAAGTCAGGTGCGGTTCAGTTCAGGGGTAACAAGCTCCATTGCGTGCTCTACCCCAGGCAATTGGAAAGCGGCTCAAGTTGAACGACAAGAATGGCACGAATGACGTGTTGAAATCGGAATGGAAAGCGGCCCTTGCTATTGGTGGATTTTGACAAATGTCATTTTTTCGCCAATGAGCTAGAAGAACGCCCCGGTCCGGTCCCGGTGCAACAAACCTTCAAGAGAAAGAACCCAGTAAGTATTTGAATTTCCGTTGCTTACGTTCTAGACACTTCTAAAAGTAGAGGCAAGGCAAAGTACATTGTTTTGAACTTTAATCCCTGCTGATAGTAGTGATTAACTGGATAAAAAATGTTTTTTATATATTCAAATAATGGCCTACTCAACGATAGAAAGGGGGTCCCTATACTCGCCGGACTACAGAATGTATTTCCGAAACGAAACCGGCCCCATATCGCCTATTCACGACATCCGCTTGTTTGCAAACCCAGAAGGAACTATATTGCACATGATAGTTGAGATCCCCAGATGGACGAACGCCAAGATGGAAATCTCCCTGGATGAACCGCTGAACCCCATCAAACAGAACACCAAAAATGGAAAACCGAGGTTTGTCGCTAATTGCTTTCCGTATCGCGGCTACATGTGGAACTACGGGGCCCTGCCGCAAACTTGGGAGGACCCTGATCGCACTTTTCTTGAGACCGGTCACAGGGGGCACAACGATCCTCTGGACGTTATCGAAATAGGCCAAGGAGTGGCACAGCGGGGTGAGGTGTTGAGAGTGAAAGTCCTGGGGTTGCTGGCCCTGATGAGTGAAGGCGAAACTGACTGGAAGACCATTGCTATTGATGTGAACGACCCCCTAGCTGATAATCTCGCCAATATTCCTGATATTCATAAATATTTTCCGGAGCTGCTCCAAGCAAGTGTCGATTGGTTCAAGATTTATAAAGTGCCGGATGGACAGCTACAGAAAAGGTTCGATATTAGGGGAGAAGCTTTTGATGCGGATTTCGCTTGGAAAATAATCAAAAGTTGCCACGAGAAATGGGGGCTCCTTTATATGGATGCTAAGAGACAGTCTACGGATGTAAATACATTTGGAGTTAGTCCTGGCAATGCTCAAAAGATTATAGACGGGGCTCCCTGTTACAGAGAGCCGAGGACAGTTGGTGCTGAAGTGGATAAAGTTCACTTCCCAAAAAATTCGGGAAGTAAATTAAATTATAATAACTGTAGATACGCTAAGTTTTGAAAAATGTGTTCTGTAACTTGTAAACTGTGATATTATTTTTGACGAAAAATTTAAATAAAATTTTATTTTAGAACACAATATCTTCTTCAGGTCTCAGGTCATAGAATCCAAGTTATTTATTCTAAGAAATCTAACGAAAATCCACGAATCACCGCGGTGACGTCACTGACAGGCCCCAGAAGCATGTTTCCTTAGCCGAGTTCCGATGCCACTAGGAGTAACTCAGGGTAGCAAGAAAAATCATGTTCCTACTGATCCCCATTTATAAAGTCAGGTGCTTTTTACTTCAGGCTCTTATTGCGAAGAATTCGTGATCATGTGGCCTGGTTACCAGCGTAGAGGTCAAGAGACCTGACGTGGAAACCTAGTTGACAGGATGTTGCTTCAAGTAACTACTCCGGGTATGACCAGAAGTGACCTGACGGACCATAAAGAAATCATCTTCCAATTGAACTCGTTTTATAAAGTCAGGTGAAGTTCAGTTCAGAGATAACAGGCTCATTTTAATTATTTCACAGAACATGTGTTCCGAGTGTTAATTAATAAAACTTCACAGCACCGATTGTTCTATGCCTGTAAGATAATCAGAACAAGATCAAAAGTCAAAATATACTTTATTACAAAGCCTGAATAAAGTAAATATAAAAATAAACCTGTGATTGTATGTTTACAAAATGTAATGGACCTCAAGTAAGAAATTCAAGTAGTAGTTAAACACGTATCATTCAGCTAGGTAGGGTAGGGCACAGAACACACAATATATAAAGCACTATAATGAAAAAAGTTACGATAATAATAATAATAATAATAATAATTTAATTTTCATTACAATCTTAAAGAAAACATAACATACGAATATTTTTTCCACTGATTTCTACAGAAATATTAATACTTTGTCTACTGCATCATACGATAGGTGTTATAAACGAATGCTTTGAGTTGAACCCAACCTCTCCCCTGGAAAAGTAGCGGATTCGATCGCAAAAACTCCTCGCATTCCAGTTTTCTGGGGGAAATGTTTTCGCGTATGTGCTTCGAGAAGTGTTGACGGACCAGACTCTTCTCTTCCTCTGACCAGGAAATCCTTGTGCGTTTCACATTTTCCAATTTTTCATGAGGCCCTAAAACGATAGGAATTTTCAGTCGATGCAACCACAAAAACTCGCCACAGAAATCGTTACTGAATCCACAGTATACCTAACGAACAGTAGTAACACTTGATCGGCTGCTCTGGTAATTCTGAGAAAAGTTTTTGATCGGACGCCATGACACTTCGAGGATAAAACTTAATTTCTGTTAAAAAAAACTGCTGAATTGGTTACCAAGCGTAACTGCTTCGTCCACAGTATACTTGCCTTCTAATAAAAAGTGCTCAAACAACACTTAATCAGAAAACCATACGCCATAATAGCCTTGACTAATATTTCTTATCCTCAAAGAAAGATGGCGGCTGCCTGCCCAACTAAAATGAGTGATTTTTGTCTGACATCAGAGATACAGTTACACTACTGATTGTGAGGAATACTGGGTGTTAAAACGTTCACCTCAACTCCAATGTGAGAGGGGGTATATACATAACCTCTAACTATAATGGTAAGTTGATGAAACCTGTACCTTTCACTTCCGTCCTAGTCGAATCGCACTGTTGTGGCTCTCGAACGCTCTTCTTCGGCCGATTTGAAGAATTATCGCCATCTTTACGCGAACATTTAACTTTAGTCAAAAACCTTTCGAGCAGGGGTAGGTCGTCATCCTCGGACTCCGGATTCCGAACGTCGCCGTCATGTTCGGGTTGTGTTTGGTCGCAATTTGTTTCTCGTACCTCGACGTCTTGTTGCTTTTGCAATAACAGCCTTCGTGCCAGCTCGGTTTTTTGATAAATATTCTCGGGTAACCTTAAAAATGTTCGCTTTATCATAGAACGTCGAGATGAATTATATAAAAATTAATTTCACTACCTCAGTCCCACAGTAGCAGCTAACAGTTCCAGCTCTTCTTCTCGTACAGCCTCCAGCTGAAGGGTAGTCGCTATAAGGTTTCGAAACTTGTCCGACACCAGCACATCCGGGTCATTCGCTCCGGATCCTCTGGCCAGCTTGCGCAATACCGCATCCCCCGGCATCCACTCGGCGCCCGATCCCGGCGACGCAAAAAGATAAGGGTTGAACTGCGTAACAATATCCGTTTCCTCCCTTAGCCGCCACAAGCAGTCGATGTACGTTCGCGTCAGCTCGGGAATGAGGACGAAGCCCTGGTCCTGGTCGCTGCACACAACAGTCTTGAGTCTCGCTGCGAGAACCTCCTCGACGCCGGTCAGCGTTTTCGCCGAAAGCTCGCCCTCTTCCGCGCTGTACGAGTCCAGAGTCAGAGACTGGACTCGGGCGAGGGTTTCGCGGTTGAAGAACGCCGTCTGGCCCAAAACGCACTCGATCAGCTGCTTGTAGTCGCTAGGAGCAACGGGGGCGCCGCTGTTCAACCGCTCGAACGCGTCTAGAGCTAGCGCGTCGATGTGCTGATCGAGCAGCTTCACGTCAGTGGCCAGCTGCGACTCCTGCGGGGCGTCGCACGATTTTTGCCGCTGGAACAACCCGGACAGCGCGCTGGACCACCGGATGTGGAGCAGCGTCTTCAGTTGTTGTATCTCGCTTCTTCTATCCTCGCTAGCGTTGTCCAAGGCCACGCCGCAGAGGAATCGCAGATTGTTCCCCATATGGACGGCCAGCGAGGGCGTCCTGAAGGTTTTCGCGGTCGGGTCGTACCCGCTGATGGTCTGCGTGGCGGCCATCAGCTCGTCGAACATTTCCGGCTTCAGGGCGTCCGCCAATCCCGCGAGATCCCGCGTCGATCTGAGCGCCAGCAGCAGCCGGCTCATTTCCCTGATCTTGTTCGATACGGTGGTAGCGGCTGTTTTGCTGCCGAGCTTCGCGAGCAGCCTGTCGCCGTAGAGGCGAATGAGCGGGTCGTTTTTGGCGACGAAGCTGATGTGGTCGGCGCGCATGATGCCGAACACCTCGTCCTTCAAGCGGGACGATATCGACTCCCCGCTGCCGGCGTTAACTTCCGCCATGAAAGTCTGCGACGTCGACAGGCAGTTTCTCGACTGGACCCCTTCGGCCGTCGGCCGCATGTAGCATTGTTTGACGTGTCGGTGCAGGAAGCGCTTGGAGTAGTGACCCAGGCAGTACGGACAAACGAAGTGTTCGACATCGGGGTTGCTGGAGGCCCGTACCGGGATCAGGAGGTTGCTCTCGATCTGCAGGCGGAAGTAGCCGCGCTTCCTTATGGCGGCTAGCAGCTGCGCGCGCTCCTGGCTGTTCGGGTTCAGTTTTCTGAGCAAGCGCACCTCTTTGTTGTCTTTGTGGTGTCGCTCGAGGTGTCTGGGTAGATGCGAGACGATGCGCTTATTGCACACCGGGCATATTGGCGCTCGCAGTTTGGCAGCGGCGCGTTTTGCAAGCTTGTCTCTCTGGTCCTTGAACGGGGAAAATAAGGATTAGCAAATATCTTCGAGTGGTACTTGTTGAAAAGTTCCATGAACTCTGTTCAATGATTCATTTCCTGTCCATAAACTCAAAAATAAAAAAAAACGAAACCTTGGTTGATATTGGGAATGAAAACGTCGTCTAAGAATCTAAAGTGTTTGCATTGCATCAGAAAATACAAAACTGCAACTTTCTTTCACAATTTTTTTTGTAACTATCGGAAGATTTACAGAACTCTGATCAAAACTGCAAAGGAAAATCATTATAAAAGTGAAATAAACGAATCTGATATCAAATCGAAAACTAGCTGGAATATCATAAACGATCCGAGAAGTAAAAAAAGTCAAAAAAAAATCAAAAAAAAATCTATCATCCAATTGCACCATTGCCGGCTTAAAAACAAAAGATTTATCAAGGAATAACAATCCTATGAACCACTGTATAAATCCTCCTATTCCACAATTATTTTTACTTTACGAAACTGATAAACTGTTGAATTCATGGAAAAGACAGAAACATAACATTCACATATGAGGTTCCTGAGTAAAAAAAATAATATGAATAAATCCCATCACCCTATCAGTTTCTGGTTATCCCACCCTCATCTAGGGCAGCTAACTCTGTGTTGTGAGGAGTTCATGTGATGTATGTTGATCTAACATTAGTTGAAAGTCTGAACTATAGATATTTCACTCAATGAAAGAATGAAAACAATGTTGCCAATTCGGAGGGCTTCATATTGTGCATTATATATAAACATGGTTTATAAATTCCTGTTTATACACCACATATTGAGGAATATATCAAGTTTATGGATCATAATAACTGTATATAGAAGAGATAAATCCAATAACGTGTATTTAGTACACCATTACCTCAAAATAAATGTGATATAGATGATGATTTTGAAAAGTACTTACTTGTTTCTCACAGCTTGCATCACTGGTAACAACTATAGATTCCTGTGTGTCTCGTTTCTGTAGTGTATTGTCTGAAGAAAGCTGGGAAGCACATTTTTCAGGCAATGATGAAGAATCTCTAGGCTCATCACAATTAGCACCTCCACAAATAGCCAGTATTTGTTTCTTATCAACATCTGATTGGTGGCTTTGGGTTTCTGACTTTGCCAGCTCTTCAAAAATTTTCTCATCTTTAAGAATCCTCTTTATCTTGATTTGAATATTCTAAAACAAAAAAATTATTTGAAAAGTTATTTCAGTGTCTTTATTCACATTTAATGGTGTACCTACCATTGCTAAATTTATGTTTTGTTCTTCAGGTTCAGGTTGAGCATTCAGTATTTGTTTTTTCCTCTTTTTGCAAGCCACTAGGTCCCTATTCTCCGTCCTTGTACTGACGAAGCCTTCAACACGAACAATATCTTCTGTCGATGACTTGTCTTTCATTACATTCGATATACTAACGTTTACTTTGTTTTGTGGCTCTTTTTCAG
Source organism: Chrysolina americana (assembly GCA_958502065.1). NCBI lineage: Eukaryota > Metazoa > Arthropoda > Insecta > Coleoptera > Chrysomelidae > Chrysolina > Chrysolina americana. The sequence goes on along the minus strand of OY293418.1, from coordinate 1,040,314 downwards.
TAATGGTATCTGCCACTGATGAATTTATATTTTGCTTTCTAGGTTTTGGCCTTGGTGTTTGTCTTTTACTTTTTTTACAAGCCACTATGTTCCTATTCTCAGTCACTGTACTTAAGAGGCCTTCAATTCCCACAGGTTCTTCTCTTAGTGACTTATCTCTCACTATGTTCAATACACTAACATTTATTTCTTTATGTGGATCTCTTTCAGTAGGTGTATCTTCCATTGATAAATTTATATTCTGCTGTTCAGGTTTGGGTTTTGGAGTTTGTCTTTTCCTTTTTTTACAAGCCACTTTGTCCCTATTCTCAGTCACTGTACTAAAGAGACCTTTAATACCAACAGTTTCTTCTCTTGGTGACTCTTTTCTCACTGGGCTCGATACACTAGCATTTACTTCATGTGAATTTTCTTCAGGTGGCTCAATTTTGATACTGATTTCTTCATGTAGCCCAAGAAGTTGATCCAATTCCCTCCTAGCACTCTCGTTTTGTGTTTCTCTGCTATGGATTATACGTGGTACTGCGGTCTTCTTCATTACCTCACCCTCTCCAGTGAGCTTCCACTCTAGATAATTTTCCATATCTGATTCTAACTGAAAAAATCGATTATTCACAATGAATTGTTAAAATCAGGTGGCATGGGATTACGTACATCAAAATGATCTTCGCACACGTATATTCCTCTATTTGTGCTTGAGAAGTCGGTGGTTTTACGCCCGACAGCGTTCATCCAGGTATGGCGAAGTTCTTGATCCAGAGGCACTCTAATATATGCCTTTCCTGGAGATTTGGTAGAGTTGTTTCCACACGTCCGTACAATGCAATGTTTGTAAAAGGTTTTCCTCTTCGGCTTGTCCATATTTGTAATTACCTATTAGCTCTTCCTCCGACAACACAATTTCAACAACAGTAAGGTGTGAAAGTTTATGGTTCGGATATCGGTTGACCTACTAGTCTTTCCAGGCTTCCGATTTCTTCTAACCCAAAACAGATATCATAACATTATTAAATCGTTCATTTCATTACAATAAAATAATAATTCCATATTCCACTTGATACGCTCTATTTTTGATACGTTTGTAGCACCATAATAAGTATCAGTATAGAACTCTTGTCCATGATAATAAGCAGCATTACAAAAATAGCAGTGTCTAAATTCCGGCATCCGGTGCCAGAACTCAGACACAGCTTAATTAAGCTGTGACTCAGATGTGACAGGTGGTCACTTTAGAAATTTAACCTATAACAAACATCTTCAGGTCGATTCTGTTTAAACATTGCTATAAACCTTGCCGGTTTAGTCATATTGCTATCTCTCTTGTTATTTACATTTATCCTTCTATCTTTATTTTTTTAAATTGCTATCATAGCAATATTTTCACATTACAATATAGCTATTTTCGAACGGAATCGACCTGATATTATGTATCTTTTCAAGTTATGAAATTACTCTTCGATTTTAACAATATAAATTTTCCCCAACCACTAGCATTACTTGTGATTGTCAGACAAATGAAATGATCAGTACCGGGTTTTCGATATAAAAATATTCAGCTGTTGCTTATGTCTACGGATTCCGCAGCAATAGTCAGAATAATTTGGAAACTTTCTGCATTTGACAGTTGCAAATGTAAACAAAAACAAGAAGTTTCATTTCACATTTAATCAGTTTCCAATTTCCTCATCCGATTTATTCCTATCAAACAACTGAGCTCTAGACTATGAGTTATTATAAGACGCCCGCTGCTTGTTACCATTGGTGTATTGTACCTCTTTGTAATAACACAACAATCAAAACCCCACAGAAGGCTTTCATCCAAGTGCCCCTAGAAAACAGCAGAAGGTGCGTGTGGATCAAAGCCTCGCAAAGAAAACCAGACGAATTTTCCAAGGATAGCATTATCTTCGTATGCGAGGATCATTTTGAAGTGAGCATCAGACTAGTAATTGAAAAAAATAGATGAATAAACTTTTAATGCGATTTTCAGCTGCAACACGGCTTAGAAAACTACATCAAAGGAAATTCTGTGAAAACTAATGATATGGTGGTAAAGAGTAGGATCCAAAACAAGTTTGATTTGCCAAGTTGTTCCAGAAAGAGTTTTAGTTTTCTACAGTTCACTCCAAAGCATACTAAGAAGAAATTCCTACAGGTTGTAGCTAATAATAATGTGGTAAAGTGTGACTCATATCAAGGTTAGTGCGTTGTTTTCGTTATCACAACACTAATTATTGAATAATGGTAATAAAATTCGTGCACATGCACGGATTTCAAATCAAAAAATTCTCGTTACTACCCACAGAATAACTGAGGTATAGAAGTGACACTTTCCGGCGGTACCTTTGATATTAGTGGTACCAAATTGAATAACGATGGGTTGTTTATCTGTCACTATTACATGGCCTTTGTCTCCGTTCAGGAGTACTTAGCCAGCTCGTTTGCAGGAACTACAACTTTTACGTATGGATTCAATTTGTTATTCCAAGTGTTATTTGGTTCATAATAACTGACAAATACTATAGAGGTTGACGCGCAAAACACATACATATGCTTCTGTTTCAGAAAACCATATCTCCAACAACTCTGCAGTCAATTTCCAATCAGACTTGTGCAGTATTCTCAAAGGTACTTTCGACCCTGAGAAACCACAGGCACTTCATAATAACACCGTTGCAACTCAAGCACCCGCTCAAATTCCTGCGCAGCTGATGGAAGATTCGGATTACAATGAATCTGATGGTATGAGTGTAGATTCTGATTGGAGATGGTTCTTCGGAGACGTTTAAGAGTGAAAACATTTTTGAAAACTTTTCTGATTCTTGCGAACAGCAAAGTGAAACAAATCCCTTTTCAACTGGTGATATCAAAATTGATATTATCGAGAATACACTTCGAGGTAGGCAATATATTTTGGTCAAAACGTTATAAGCTTGAATATCTTTCTTCCATTTCGCAGATCCTGGAGGATACAGCAACGAATCAACACAAGTTCCTGAAGACGTCGCCCAGATACCCGAACTCAACAAACAAGGCCGTATAACCGTATACGACAAAATCCACGTCTACTTCTTCTGCGAGAAAGTCCTCCAGAAAATGAGAAGACACTTGTCAATGGTCCACTTCGAGGAACCGTCTGTAGCAAAGCTCCTCGCGCAAAAAGGCGGATCTGCCGGGTTATACGGGCCCTGTTCCCAGTGCTTGGGCTTCTTCATCAAGAAAACACTCTGGAAACACGTCAAGTCCTGCAAGCAGCGTGCCCCCTGCAAGGAGTACAAGAGGGGAAGCTCAATATATAGCAGCGCTTTTATTGCTAGCTACGCTAACGCCGTTTGGGGTCCGCGGTTCGATGCCGTCGTGTCGCCTGGCTTGGGCGACGACGAAGTAGGGCAAGTGTGCCGGAGCGATAAACTCCTTCGGGAGTACGGGATCTTCGTCTATCGGAACATCGGGCACGATCAGATTAGCCGGGTGAAGAAGAAAATGCGGGTGCTCGGGTCTCTGGTGGCTGAAGCCAGGCGGTATCGACACAACCCGGATCTATCTCTCTCGGAGCTAATTCTCCCGGATAATTTCGATTTGTTCATTCGCTGCGTTCGTTCTATGACCGACAACACTTCCGATCCTAGGTTAAAAAAATGCACGAAAGAGTTGGGATCCGCGATCCGGATTTGTTTGCTTATTCTTCGCGGCACTGACTTCAAACCGGATTTCTTACGGGAGGATGCAGATCTTCGGTACTCCAACAGGTTGTTCGATAGAGATTAGACCCGCGAAATAACGGACGTCAGTGACTGTAACTCTGATCTTAACTTGGAGTTCATATGTCCGGCTGATAGAAAAGATGAAGCGAATTGTTTGGACTGGGTGAACCAAGGAGACGAAATTTACAGGTATACTTATTATAGGGAGTAGCTCCGAGTATCTTCTGAAGTGATCTTACAGACCACGAAAAATCACGTTTTATTCAAACCCATCTGTAAAGTCAGGTGAAGTTCAGTTCAAGGATAACGAGCTCTCAATACACCATTTTAGTGACGTCAGAACTGTCAATTTTGTTGAGTTATGTCATATGCAATATCCAAACAATCTTTGTGTATGATTTATATATAAGCTGTTAGATTTTAAAGGGTTTTAAAGCAAATAACGATAGGTATCTTATCTGTAGATAATACTGTAACATAATATATTATATATAACTTTCATTTGTAGGTTGAAAATAGTGAGAATGCAATGTTTTTGAATATTTCACTAATTTTTCTGTTCTAACTTCGACAAAAACACTAAAAGTATACCAAATACACATTATTTCAATGATAAATACGGTTTGTTTGGATAATGGCCGGTGACCTTCATGCGGTGTGACGTCACATTATTAACTGGTATATTGGAAAGCGGCTCCACAAAAAATGCCATTTTATTCTCTACGTGTCATATCGTTCGATCAAAAACTATCCCGGAAAAGTTCAAAAAATGCCGATTCACATATACCACTGTTGATTCGACTCCTGACCGTCGTGTAGGCAGGAGTCATGTTAGGTTATGTGTTGTGATGTATTGTAAATGTCTGCCGTATAAACGTGCATTGCAAAGTCAAATATAAATTTGTTTGTGTAGTTCAAGAACTTATTGTGTAATTGTCAGCCCCTCTTGATCTCTACGCCGGTTAGAGGCCGGATGACAACGGATTTGTCGGATCGGAGGGTTTTTTAAGGAGAGAAGATATTGCCGTCTAACGTGCAACGCATCGAATAATTTATTATATATTGTGTATTTACTTGTGGTGAAAGGATTCCGGGCATCGTGGTATCACTTCGAGTGAGACTTCCACTTTGCCCACAGAAGGGGGGCCCAAAAGTGAGGTTAGGGTTCACGGTCCACGTGGCCCCCTCACAAATAGGTCTCCGAGGTTGGCAAACTAGCTTAGTAGCTAATGCCAAATACGGAGAGAAGAAGAATACACCACTGTTTATCAATGCAAATTCAAGAGAAATTAAATAGAAGAAGAAAAAGAAGTTGGGGAAAAAGCAGAGAACGACGAATCTTCCTTGTGCAGAGATATAGTTAGTGATGAGAGAAAAAATGTTCATCGGTGGAAAAATTCCGGAAAACCGTCTAATTCACAAAAGGTAAGTTGAAGCCAAATTTTAATGAGGAAATATTCGTTCATTTTAATGATTTTTCCCGTTTAGATTAAGGAAAGGAAGAAATGGACGAACAAAGAAGTAGATGCATCAGTGATGGAATATTTAAAATCCAATATAATTCCTAATAAAGTGGCAGCCAGCCATTGCATCGAATCTGCTAAAGATGCGGTGTTGAAGAATCGAACCTGGTCAGATGTGAAATATTTTGTACACAATCAAATAAAGAAAAATAAAAAACCCAATTAACATTAGTGAAAAAATGAAATGGCAGTAGAGACCCGCAAAGAGTTTTTTCATTATTTCAACTTTTATGCTGTATACATAATAATAATAATTTTGTACATGAACTAACTATACAATGCTCTTTAAAATAGCTGGCGAAAGGTTAGGAAGTAATTCCAAACTGAGTGAAAAAAATTATTGTGATGAGGTCGACGACCGAGAGATTCATATAATGGCCTGCTAATTTTCATACCCACAGAGGTTATTATAAAGTTTGTTGTAATTAAAGGAGAACCATGTTTTCCCATTGTTTATTTTATTATTTTCTAGAATATAATAGGAAGTATTTCTCTGTCTTGTGTATAATCAGTAAAAACTTTAAGGAAAACATATTTTACCCGCTTAAATATTACACCAAAAGAATATATGTACAGTTGTACAATTCAAAATTAATATATATGCACTGAAGTATACAGTCTCACTCAGTTTCTTGTCTCACAGACATTCCTTTCCAATTTTGTCCAATTTTGAGAACCCAATCGCTTTAGTATCAGTCGTCCGCGTGTTTTTATTGACTTCTACGTTAAAAATACCAAACCTCGGAGCTGTTAGCAGCGATATGATACATCCGTTTTCGTGTGATATGGCTTCTAAGTTTATTGGGGAAAGTTCTTTTGGATTCCAAGTGGTGATATGAACTTATAGACGTTTCTTGAAATCCATCGGAAATTGTATCGTTGAATACAATGCCTTGCGACGCATATGGACCTCCAGGTTCCTGCCACTAAATCGTTGAAGTGGTTTCATCATTTCGTGAATTTTACCTGAATGCATCTTGAGATATTGTGTTGGACGTCTCAATTAGGCAACAGTTAAATATGTAATTGGTGATTTTGTACAAAGTTCTGACCTGAGAAGTAACGTGAATGATTTGAATGCTACAAAGCACGCCGGACCAACCTGTGCACTTCTACTTATCCCCTTCCTTGTCGTACAGACACTCTAAATGTAGCGTGAGCGGAGTGGTCGGTGTTTGCATCTGAAGCCTGAATTCCAACTGCCCCTTATCGTTCAAGCTGTAGCACCTCTGAAGAGCAACCACTTTGCTTTTGGCGAACATCGCGGGTCCGATTACCTTAGAATCAGTCATCAGCGTGTTTTTTTCAACGGTGCCTTCTTCTACGGTGGCAATGCCGAAATTCTGAGCCGTCACCAGCGACACCAAACAGCCGTGTTCGTCTATACGGAGAAACCCGGCTTCTATGTGCATCGGAGACTTGTCCTTGGGATTCCAAGTTGTTGAATTGTAGTTCAGGAGAGGCTGGCCCAGAGATATGAAGCTCAGGCATTCTTCGTAATCCACAGGACACTTCATTGTGGGGTAGGATACACGGGCGCTTATAGATTTCCACGTTCCTATAAGCCATTGGAGAGGTTTTACCATATCGTGCATTTTGCCCAGGAGCATCTTGGAACATTTATTGGATTATCAGGCAACGGGTCAAGTAACTGGTAATTTTGTGAAAAGTTTGAAGGTGACGTACATTAATTTGAATTTTGAGTCAGATGCCAACCTCCAATTTCTTCCTCTTTTCAATTTCTATGGAAAATATAGTTGCCAGTGCAAATCATTTCGTAATTCATATTATAGTTTTCAGTGCATAGATTTATGAATTGGTTAAGGCTTTCGCGGACGGAATTTGAACTAGAACTATTTCTAATCGGGTGAAGGTGCGAGTTGAACCTGTTGGGATGTGTTATGTCTGGATATACTTGACACATGACGCACCTCTCATTCTGTGTTTTGTTGTTCCATCGTTCCATGGGTGTAATTCCTAACCTCAAAATATTAGTTTGTTATTGGTAATCATTTGATTTTAGCGCGAGTTTGTTCAATTTTGTTCTAAAAAGACAAGCACTTTTGTACTGATTTGCTATAATGTCAGCTACTGTATAGAAAGCTGGTCAACATTTTGAGATACCCGAATCGATTACAAGATATTCAATTTTTTTCGACATGACTTCTTTCAAATCCCTTTGTGAAAAATATTTCGGCTGCAGTGATTTCTACGAAATACTGAAAGTAGACAGCGATGCAACAGAAAAACAAAGTAAGTGTTCAGTATTCAAGTTGCGTACTTCACGTAAACAAAGACAAAGAAATTGAGTTTTATTCATAAATTTTTCTTGACTCTGTTTCAGTTAAAAAAGCCTATCATAGACTCTCCCTACTTGTCCATCCAGATCGTGTCGAAGAAAATCAAAAAGAAATAGCGACTGAGAAATTCAAAGCGCTTGGCAGAATCCACTCTGTCCTCCAGAATCCTGACAAGCGTAAGCTCTACGATGATGTTGGCGAATATGACGATGAAACGGAAGACTCCATGTCCAACTGGATGGACTATTGGCGCAACATGTTCAAGAAGGTACTTCTGAATGTTCAAAAGTGTTTAATTTCATCTCTGTTTGTCGTTTTGTTTCACAGATTGAACTGAAAGACATCGAAAAATACGAGCAAGAGTATATTGGATCTGAAACCGAGCTGAGAGACATAAAACGAGCATATGTCGGCGGCAAAGGCAACATGGACAAGATTCTGGAGATGGTGCCATTCAGCAACTGCGACAGCGAGCCGAGGATCATAGAAATTGTGCAGAAGATGGTGGATGACGGTGAGGTGGAACGTTACAATGCATTCTTCAAAGAAAGCAAGCAAAAGAAACTGAGGAGGCACAAGAAATGGGAGAAAGAGAAGAAGGAGTTTGAGCAGATTGATAGTACGTTGGATATTTGAGAAAATGTTTGTGGACCTGTACTGAGGTGTGGTTTTTCTCTTTCAGTGAAGGAACTTGAGAAAGAGATGGAGCTGAATATAAAACAGCGAGCATCAAGCTTTGAGAACTTCATGTCCAATCTGGAGAGCAAGTACACGCCCAAGAGGAAGAGGATGAGCATCACAGAAGGAGGGACTAAGAAGAAAAATAAAAAACCCAGCACTAAGTGAAGGACTGAAGCGCTTTAACTGTGTTATTCTTTAAGATCATTTAAATCCCGTGGAATGTTTATTTTGATCAGTTTTTTTGGTTTATTTTTTATACGCAATAAATTTGATCGTTTTCTCTATTTTGTTGTTTGAATACAAAATTTCATGGCCGAATATCTACATCAACCTCCCATTCAAAAGTTTCTCAAAGCTCTATACTAGGTTGTAACCTGCTCATAGAATCTTCAAAAAAATTATGGTGATTTAATGGCAAAATATACCAACTGAAATGTCTGTGTATTTTCTGCACAATTTAATAATCTGAAATAGGTTCCAGGAAGTTTCTTCTTTATCACAAAATTACACCAATAAATCATACAATCACAGCCTTCAAAATTTTGATCATCACCGATTTGAAGATATAGTAGCCAGATAACGAGTTGGTACAAAGTTTCTCAGAACTTTCAGATTCTCTTTGTACTTGTTGACCATGCTTGCGGCTTCTTCCCTGTAGAACCTGACTACAAAAATTACTTCTTTATGACACCCCGCTTTGTTCTCCAGTGAACCATACGCAGACATAAACCCTCCTTGGTCTGGTACGTTTGCCACAAACTTGAAATCCAGTTGAACGAAACTACTTCCACCGTCGTCCTCCACTTTGTTTGTTAGATAGTGTCCTAAACGGAGACTGAACTTGTGTACCCCCACGAGATGCATGTTATTGTTCTTGGGTGAGTAGTTTTCATTAAACTCGAGTATTTCGTCTATCGTTCGGTAGACGTAAGGCTTGTTTTGATCCTCGGAACCTACTCGAGTCATTTCTATTTTGCAGTTTTCTTGTACAACACATGTTCGATTAGGTAAATAGTCTTCGTAATGGTGATGGGTTTTGGGGCGTGTTCTGGGCTTCAGGGCTTTTTTGAATTTCTTCTTGGTCAGTTTGGGAGGTGTTTCGGTTATAATATCGCTATCGCTCGATTCATTTTCCATTTTCAAGATTTCCTTTTGCCTCCTAGGTTATTCCGTTAGTTATTTGAGGTTATGTTATGATAATATAAGCCGCTTTCCAGTTGCCACAGGAATAGCTCCGAGTAACTCTGGGTAGCTCCTGAAGTTATCTGACAGATCAGGATAAATCATGTTCCAATTAAACCCATTCATGAAGTCAGGTGCGTTCACTTCAGGTTCAGTTCAGGAGTAACAATCTGCACTGGGTGCTTCTACCCCTGGCATTTGGAAAGCAGCTATAGCCGCTTTCTTTTGAGAGTTTCAAGCATCGGGCTTCTTTTGCTGTACTTGCTATTGATGGATTTTGACAGATGTCATTTTCTAGACAATGATTGAGCGAGAATATGAAGACCTGGGGTGGGATTCCGTATAACGTGGAATTCTATAGTAGATCAAATAAGTGAGATGTCGTTATAGCGGCATTCATTAGAGAGAAAAAGACATAACTGTCGACTATTCCATGGTATGTGGAATTCTACCCCTTGTGCAACAATCCCTCAAAAAAAATCGTTAAAACGTCTAAAAACTTGTTGATCGTCATCCGCCATATTCATTGACATACCTGGGGTGGTATTCCGTGTACTCTAGAATTCTGTGGTCGACAGTTGTCTCTTTATCTTTCATGAATTTAACCATAATGTCATGTCACTTATTGCGTCGACTATAGAATTCTATGGTACACGAAATCCCACCCCTGCTAGTGCATAGACAAGAAATCCATAATATTTCGAACAAAATCCGAGAATACTGAGAGAAAATTCAGCAAATACTAAAACCACCTTGAAAAGTGAAATATGAAGTTATTTTACATGTGAAAGACGGAATATAATTTTACACATGAAAACCAACAAATAAATATCACATGAAAGTCGGTGAATAATTTCACACATGAAAGTCGATCGATAATTTTACACGTGAGAATGGTTAAATAATATTACACGTGAAAATCATAAAATCATTTCGACAGATAAAAATTCGTGAACTCAAACTTTACGTTTGGGATAAATATATCCCAACCTAATGGTCGAATGAAATTTAAAAAACAACCTCAACAAAGCCACCATGATGTGCTGGTTGCGAGTTTTCGTGAAAACCTGGGTGATTTGTAAAAACAAATTTTTCCACTGGGTACGATGTTATGGTATTCCGTCCACGCGTAAGTTTATGTCGATTTTCTCATTTTCTGCGATGTCAAATTTTGACGTCTCTCCTTGTGCCCCTCTTACCCCATTAAGTTCAAAAATAAAGTTGTTTCTGTATCAAAGAATTAGATCAGAGGTACACTCTGTGTTCAATGATATTGAATTCAGCGTCATCCAGAATCCTTGTCGCGCGACGTGAAAAGCAAAAACGCTGCATTGAAAACTCACCTTAACGGTAAGTAGACCTTTGGTCTCTTTGACATAAACGGCGTCCTCAAAAACAAATTTTGAGTTTTCGGTTTGCTTAGAATCTTAGAAAGCATGTCAATGTGTAGCCGGATTTGAAGCAGCTTCTGACTTGGTACTTCCCCATTCTTCTCAGTTTCTCTAACAGGCCTTTAATGTACAGTAGGAGGATATCATGGCTTGGTTGTTGATCATTGGTTTCTATGTTGCAAGAGCCTTGTTTCAGAACCTCTGCTATGACTGTATATGTGTATCTGTTCTGTTTCATGTGTCTCCATACGTTGGTGAGTTAGGTTGATAATAATTTCCTGCTGTTTGAGTTATGCCCTTTCTAAAAGAGCCTTTTTTCGTCAAAAAAAAACCACACCAATCGAAATAAAACTGACCACCAAATACAATTTATACACCATAAACTACGAAAAATGCAGCAAGGATTAGATATAGTAAGCAAGTTTTCACAATGTACTAACAATTAAAAAAAAAATTGAGATTAAGTTTAGATGCTGTCACTTCATAAAGAAATATTTAGTTAAGACTCCTATATTTTATGCAGGCAAATTATTTTATGTTTAGCTTATTTTTAGCTTTATTGTATACATTTTTCATATACATAAATTGTATATGAAAATGTAAGTGTTAGCTTTTTATTTTTATATATTGACATTTATTTTAAATATATACCTAGGTATGTAAGTTTGTGTATGTTTATTTTTTTTATATGTTCCCACATTGAATATTTTCTTTAAGTTTTATTATAATAATTATAGGCCAATATATTATTTTTGTTTTTTTTTTACTTGATTACTAATACCCTTTTAAACCTTGCACAGGATCCTGATCTTTCAAAATTCAACTCATACTTTTACAATTGTACCATCTGCAAGCCTTGAAGTTATTAATATCATCCAAAGTTTGAATAACTCAAACACAAAGTAGGGGTACCCCAAGGCTCCATTCTTGGGCCTCTACTGTATGTAATACACGTAAATGATGTCTCAATTGGCAATTCCATAATGTACACAGTGATTGGTGAAAATTGTATCAACTCTGATTGAAAACACAAGTAACTCAGTCTTAACTTGGCAGAACTGACAAACTTACCTGTATAATAGAAAAAACTCATTGAACACTTGACAGAAAAAAAAATCTACCAAGATATTCATCAACACCGTAAAAACAACTCTTAAGTAGAATTTCTTTGAGTTATTTGGTTAAAAAAAGTTAATGCTTATCATAGGAATATAACATGGTGATCTCAGTAGCTTTTAGTATTTTATTTTTTAGGTATAAATTTTAAAGGTAAGCAATTGATTATTTCCATACGGTTTGTGAATGTTCTAAGGAAATGAATGATTATAATTAAGTTGGCTGTCAGACTTTAATGTCAAACTTTGTTTCTTTGTGATGCAATGTGAAAAAATGCAACTTTGTTCAAATTCGTAAATAAAATTTATTTCTTCACTCCCATTTTTTCTACCTAACAGTTCTCACAGTGTGTGTTAGTGTTCAAAACATCAGAATTTTTGTTCAACATATATTTATAAAATTAGTAATACTTGTTCATATCCGGACAATTTTTTATCACAAAACAGCTATTTATATACAAAAAACTTTCTGCAAAGAAGTGCCACTTGTATTCCATTCACAATATCAGATTTTGGAGAAGAGGGAATTTGGTGGCGCCTCAGCTGCCTAACCTATCCAATTCTGCGAAGCGGCCCATTCTTAGGATCAATTCAGAAAACTGAATCACCCTGTACCGGATTCTTTCCAGCAATGTGATGCATTCTCAACCGAAATCACACAGAAACAAGCCAAAAGTGAATGAAACAGTCGCAAACCGGCGACGAAAGCGACGTTTCACTCCAAACGTACGTCATCAGACGCAACCAAAATCGGACTTTTTCCGTTTGGCCGCGCTCCCAAAAATCGAGCACCTCGTCTCGCGATCAAAACGCGTTGAAGTTCTGCCGATTCTGCGGTTCCATGCCCTGCAGCCGATCCAGTATCATCTTCTGCTTCCACTTTTCGTGATTCTCCCTCTTGATTTTCTCCTCTTCCTTCCTGAGTTTCATGCGGCGGTTTTGAAACCAGACTTTCACCTGCACCGCCGAAATGCCGAGCGCCGCGGCGATTTCGGCGCGTCGGAGCCCCGAGGGAAAGGGGTCGATGACGAACTCTTTTTCGAGTTCGAGGATTTCGTAGCGCGTATAGACGTGCCTGTGGCGCGGTTTGCGAGACTTGTCGGGGTTGTGATGTCTGTCGGGATCTGGAAAAATACGTTAATCGTTATGTCAGGGTCGTCCTCGATCGCGGCTACATCGGGTGTTCCGCGAGGATCCCATTTGGGGACATTACTTTTTAGTCTGTTTGTTAACGACTCTCTATAGTGAATTTCTTTTGTTTGCTGGTAATCTGAAGGTCTTTCAAGTCGTTCATGGCTCATCTGATAGTGATCAAAACAAACCGCGTGAAATATAAATGAAAATAGCAAGAAAAAATAAAAATAAAAATATTTGAAAAAACATGCAGATAATTAAATAAATAAATCAGCAAAATTAATTACCACAATGATATTTTTTTAAACTCTTCAAGTGCAGCTTTGAAATCTTCCATGATGACATTTTTTTTACGATTCAGTTAATTTGTTGTATTTGTGGAAATCTTTAAAAAAAACTAATTCATGGTAAATGCAGTTCTGTATACATATATTATTCAAATTTCTGGTGGTTATGAACATTTTTAGAGAGCTTTCTTAGTAAAAATATAAATGTTTATTGAGATTTTTGATATTTTTACACTGGTGTGTGGGTGTAAGTAATTTTCCATATTTCTGAAAGTGAATCCCATGTTTCTTTTGTTCTTGTCTCTGCAATAAGTGAAAGGACCTCATTAAGAGTTTTTGCATTTTATTGGGCTGTGGTATTGTCAGTATACAAACTTATGAACAAAAGAGGCCCTAAAATGGACCCCTGCAGTACACCAACTGTGATTTTTTCTATTGTTTCTCTCTCTTACAGTTTAAAAACGAGTTTCTGAATAAGATAACTAACTTCACACTGTTGACAGATATGTTATATTCTACCAATTTCTTCAAAAACAACATTGAATATTTTGGGTTTTCACTAGTTTCTCCATATAAAAAAACTATTCAATTCTCTTACCTTCTCTGAAGTTCACATTTCCAACTTGCAAGTGGGAAATGAAAGAGAGATCCCTGGACTCTGTTTCACTTTCGGTATCCGTAATGGTAACCACTTCGGAATTTTGGTCCATCGAATTCGAGGAACAAGTCGATTCGTAAAGACTGCTAAAAAACGCCGCTGCTTGGGTTTTCGAACCCTGCTTATTCATGAGTATTAGTTCATTTGTCACCTCACTGTGGGTATTTAAAAGTACTGCCTCACTCGTTGACTCACTGTTGAAATTTGAGAGTTCTACTTTAACTGTCGCCTCGCCTTGGTTATTGAGAAGTGCGATGGTCATCAGATTGTGGGCATTTGGAAGGGCTTCTTTATTTGTTTTCTCGCTGTAAGTATTTGAAGGTTCTACTTTAACTATCTTTGCATCATTTATTTCACTGTCGGTTTCCAAAAGTACTTCTTCTTTCGTTATCTCACCGTCCATACTAAATATTTCTGCTTTAATTGCTGGCTCGAAGTGGTCACTTGAAATGACTGCACCATTTGTCATTTTGTTGTCGGTTTCTAAAACTACTTCTTCATACTTCTTCTCACTGTATATATTTGAGGGTGTTGCCGTAGTTGTCATCTTACTATGATTATTTGGATGTGCATCTTCTTTCATCCGACTGTGATTATTTAAGAGTGGTTCTGTCATCCGACTTTGATTATTTACAAGCACTGCATGATTTTGTTCATTTAAAATTGGGTCTCCTTTCAACTTTATCCTTCTTGACCAAGTTTTTTTATACTCTGTGTTGTTGTATCTTGCCATATCACCGAAATCGGTAATTTCTTCTAGCTTTTGAAGACAGACTTTGCAAATGTACAGAGGGAAACCGTCATTTTCAACCTGCAAATTTTTAAATACGTAATTCAAGAAAGCAAAGTGAAATCAACTAATTACCTCGATACTGGTAATCGTTTTGAAAACATCCATTAAATAATCTTCACAGAAAAGTTGAAGGCCCTCTGATTCCAAACAAATTCGGCATATGTTGGGAAAATTGGGTAAATCAATCGCAGATTCCATATCCGATTCGTTCATTTTTGGTTTGGAGTATTGAATTTTAATAAAAACGATAAACAATTAAATATAGTACAAAAATCCGCCTAATTAATTATTGACAATTGACAGCTTGATTAGACTCTAAACGTCAAAACCTAAAAGGAAGGAATCTGTAAGTAAGGTGTTCTGTGCCACAGAATAGGTAAGGTTACAGAAGTGACACTCTCCAGCGGTACCATGGGGTGGGATTCCGTGCACCATAGAATTCAAAAGTTGATCAAATAAGGATGTGTTCCGTTAATAAACATGTTACCAAAAGTGGTTGACTGAAAATAACTCTGGTTTCGTGACAGCTACACTCTGGTTAGTGCGTAATACGGGACACTTCCATGAGTATTTACTGTCATTTATCATATTTATTTGTTATTGTTGTGTTATTTTCTCCTAGAATTTTGTTGTTTGAGAATCTTTACTCTTTGTGTTTTACAATTATATTATTTAATACTTATAATAATGCATGAAGCAGCTGCTAGTTTTTCCTTGATGATATTCTTTCTGAAAGTTTCAGAAGTGATGATGATTTTGTTGTTCGGGGTACTTTAGGTATATAAGGCATCTCATGATTTGTATGTAGTAAATTTCTTTTCAAATTCCTCCACAAGTTCATCCAATACTAAATTTGAATTATATTCTAATGACATACGACAGATCTCATTAACCGCTTACCTACGTGCAAACCCCGGTCGTTTTGGTACTACTACAAGTCACCAAAATTTCAGGAATCATGTCCCGTAACTCGCCAATCTTTCAGGAATATTTTATATATGGGACACAGAATGTGCAACCATAACGACCAAGTTTATTAATGGAACACATCCTAAGTGAGAAGTCATTAGCATGGAATTCATGGAAGAGAAAGAGGCATAAGTGTCGGCTATAGAATTCTATGGTACACGGAATCCCACCTCCGATTTTGGTAGTACCAAATTGAATGACCTTGAGTAGTTTATCATTATTACATAGCGTTTGCCACCGTTCACGAATATTTAGCCAGCTCGTTTGGAGAGGCTACAACTCATACGTTGATTAATTCAGTTTTTGGCAAACATTGGTTCATAAATTCACAGCATACCTGTATACGAAATGTCAAATATCATAAATAGAAAGTTGACGCACAAAACACATATATGTATGTGTTCTGTGTTGGCAATATGTCAAATAATTTACAAAGTGATTTAAGGTTAGGTCGTTGGGTTTTTCCGTTTTTCGGTTATTGTGTTTACGCTGTTCGCAAGTTGTGATTGTTTTTTTGTTTCCATCCCTTGAAATCCTATAACAAATGACTGACGGTAACTTACCAACTAGATCCCTCTACACTGGTCTCATCTCTCGATTTTTCAGAGGAAGTTATCAAGCGGCGGCTCATCTTCGACGGGGACGGCACCGGAGACGACAGACGCTTCAACCTCATGCTGAAAATGATCGCCAAGTGGGTGAACGCGGCGGACGAAAGCCCCGACGAGAGCAGACAGATGTACGACAAAATCCTGGCGCAACTGAGCATGATCGAGCACTCTCGCCAGCGATCCGAGCTCATCACCAAATCCAACGACGAGCAGCTGATCAAATACCAAAACCTGTACGCCGAGTACGAACAGAAGATCGCGGACATCAAGGAGGAGATAGCCAAGCAGCGGCTGGAGCTGGAAAAGGCCAAAACCATCAAGCAGAACAGGATCCAGTACGACCTGCTGGCGAACGGTATCGCGGCCGAGCCCCCCAGGAAGGAGATGAACAAGCAGCTGGTGTCGCTGCAGAAGCAGTTGAAGGAGCTGGGGGAGGAAAAGCGGCGACTGGTGCAGAAGCTGGACAAACGCAAGAAGCAGTTTCATGTGTTGTCCACTTCGGCAAACCAGTTGCAGGTGTATTTGAACGAAGAGGACGCCAACGGCGATTCGGAAATGAACACCTCGCTGGACGATGTGAATACGAATAGTCCGGAGCCCATGTCTGAGTAGAAAGTTTGATCTGTCGAGATGTCCATGCAAGGCTATATGTTTGAGTAAACTCGTGATTTTGTGTAGCGAGAAACAAAGCACTCAGAAATGGTGTGTTGGGTAAATATGTGTTTAAAGTGCTCCATATAGTTTTGCTGTTGTACATGCTGCTCATGTCATTTGAGGTCCTGGGTCAAGTGAAAACACTTTGTCCAAAGAAATTTGAGGTTAGTTTATCAGGTTCTGCCTTAAAGTTGAAAAAAAAATGACTTGACTTACGTAGTTTTGTTTCCTAAACACGAATCTGAAGAAAATTTGAGGGGGTCTCACCTATTTTTCGACCTAAATTTTGAAAATGGCCCATTTTCAAACACGAATTTTTCGAATAAAAGTCACACAAAATGTCTCCTTTTTTATGTCGACACTTTATACGGACGCTAATCTGTCTAATTTCACAAATACTAACACCAAAAACAACCGTTTGTCACAAAAATTCAAATTTATTATCACAAACATAACCTCCTTCTTTTTTTAGTGATTTTCGTTGTCACAGTAGGTTGTCACTTAGAATATGTGCGGCCAACTATACAAATTCAAATATGAGCAAGTAACTTCCCCTTTATTTATATGTTAAATTGTGGTGAAGTAAATATTTGAGGTTATGTTTTTGATTATAAAACGTCTAATTTTTGTGTAAAACGGTTGATTTGATGCTCATTATTGTGAAATAAGGTAGATTGGCGTCTGAAAAAAGTGTCGTCAAAAAGATGAAGTCATTTTGTGTGATTTTTTAATGAAAAATTTGTTTTCAAGATTCAGGAACGCATAACTTGAAAATTAATCTAGATCCCCTCGAATTTTCCTCAGATTCGTGTTCATGAAACAAAACTACATAAGTTGACACTTTTTTCTTAACTTCAAGGCAGAGCAATATAAACTTACCTTTACCATTATACCTTCTTTCAAGTACGGTTTTCATCAATTTTAACCGTGATTCACCTTGTTCACATGATTTGCTTACTCTTAATCAAGGTGAAAATATACGTTTTGTCACGTGTAACAGTATGAAACATCAAAGTACCTATTTTGGCCAAAATTCACATCTTATGCCAACCTTTTTGAAGGAAACTCAACATATTTTTAGAAATCTATGTTTTTGCTTGGATTTTGATTGAAATATTGATTACTATTTCTCTCGTCATGCAAAGTTAACAATATCATCAAGTGCCATAAAATAATAAATCCTTCAATTATTATGGGATGGAGCTTTCTCATGTTGACAGATGATTGAATTTAATGTCTTGGTGGCTGATGATTTCTTTCAATTTGCTCTTTGCACAATAAAAACAGACTATAAGACATTTTGGGTCAATCATGCAAGCTATAACTGAAAAATATCATCAAGTATGCAGTAAAATGATAAATCCTTCAATTGTTATGAGATGGAGCTGTCTTATGTTGACAGATTATTAAATTAAATGTCTTGGTGGCTGATGATTTCTTTCATGATGAAAACAGACTATAAGACATATTGGGTCAATCATGCAAACTATAACTGAAAAATATCATCAAGTATGCCATAAAAATGATAAATCCTTCTATTGTTATGGGATGAAACTTGCTTATGTTGACATATGATTGAATTTAACGTCTTTGTGGCTGATGATTTTTTTCAATTAGCTCTTTGCATGATGAAAACAGTCTATAAGACATTTTGGTTCAATCATGCAAGCTATGGTCATATACTGGTTTGAAATTTGTGATAACAAACCTATTTAAATTGTTTTCTAAAACAGCTGGGCAACAATAGATTTGTGTGGTGATGATTTTTCATGTCAGTGGTGTTCCTTGATTCGTGTTTCCACGATTCTTTCAGTTTGACCTACATATTATTTTTGTATGTTCATGACACAAGTTTGGAATTGATTTCACCATTCTTTGAATAATTTGATTGCTTGATGGCTTTGAAAGTCTAGAAGTAGCAAAAAGTATTAAAAATATGCCAAAAAACTCGAGTTTTGGTAGTTCATAGACACAGTCAAGATTTTGATGCAAATGAATTTGGTATATAGTTTCGCATATGTGGAGCAAAGATACTCTAACAAGCTTTTGTCAAAAAATAATCTGTTGAACTAATTGGTTGAAAGAGGGTGATAATGGAGTTTCATGTCTTAATATCAGAGAGGCAATATTAAACATTTATTGTGAGCCCATCAAAGAAACAAAGATGTGAAATTGCCTGAAGATGATGGCAAAAACACAAACACTGTCTAAAAATTAACTCGCGTTTTTTTGTGTAGTAAAAATGAACTGTTGAAATAATTGAATTTTTATATGTATTCGATGTGAGGTATTGGCATTTTGTGTCATATGGAATCACAAATCTATTTTTTTTGTGAAAATTGAGTAATTAAAGTGTTGACTAAAATTTTAAGGGTGGTGTTCCTTGGATTTATAATAGTATATTGGCGTCACTATTGCCAATACATTTCTGTGGCGATAAATAATTTCCACTTGCATTTCAGTTTTCTTCCTTCAATTGGGAAGAAATAGGGCTGGTCTTTGTTGGGGTTCCTTTGCTATTGTTTGTGTAATTCTTCCCAAAAGCTGGAGACAGATGTAAAATCGATTTACCGTTCATATTGAACTCTTCATTTTTGGTTGTTATTTGCAATCACTTAGGAGAGATAAGTACCTTCAGACTTTTAAAATAGTCGAAGGTTGTTTGAAATGTAGCAGATTTTGGGGCTAAAGTATATTTTTTGTATTAGGTTTAAACCATCGTAACTTCTATATACAGATAATTTACCATGTATATATTTATATTATAAAGTTTATTATATTCAGTAATATTCGACAGTTTTTTATTCCTCACCCGCCTTTCCCGCACCGAAATCGGAAAAAAACACGGACACTGTGATTCAGTAGTCTTTATTTTAGTGACACTTAAAAATCACTACATCCAGTAAAAAATCGTCTCATAAAATATCCTTAGAGTATACGGATAAGTTACATATCTGTTAAGGCATGTTTTCTGCCCTCTCACGTATCGTAAATCTCACACATCACATATAAAAGTACTCGTCAAATAAATAGAGAATATCCAGAAAATACCAACACAAAATCCTATGTACACAAGATCAACTTAAATCGTTAGAATACTGTAGTCAGTTTGTTAAAGCATTTCGTAGCGGCGCAGCATTTTGTACTACCGTAGCAAATATATATGCGCGCGAAACTGCCGTCATTTACGATAATACAAAACAGTCGCTGATGCTTCAAAATCGTCTATTTACACTGAGTGATATATACAATCGATTTTTAATCTAAATATTGAACAACGATACATTGTGCCAACATTTTAATAAATTAGTTTTATATATATGTAAATAAATATCGTCCAGCTCGATTTTCTATATATCCCAGGATTTCAAAAGATCCGATAGTTACTAATTACAAGCTTCGAAGAGATCCATCAATAGAACATTCAACAATCATTTCTGTCAATTTAGACAATTTCCACGTCAAGATATGGGACTGGATAGTTTTAATGAAAATTCCAAATCAACGTAAAACAGGGAAAAAATTCGAGTTACTCGGGAAAACTGTCAAATATTAGGTGGTGACCGAGTTGACTGAAGGATTGGCAACACTGGATCTGAACTGGGGTAAATATGCGTGTAACTTGCTTTGCCTGATTTCACGAAGTGAAGAGTAAGTAAAATATATGCCCAGCGGACTCATAAAAAAAATGTGGTGGTCACTAACTATAAAACGGAAATAATAGTCTGTGACACTCCCGAACTTAAATGTCGGCTTTTTGAGAATGCGGACACAGCGTAGGTATATAGACCCAAAACGCGCACCGTTGCCAAATTTATCTCGGCCCGTGCATATAGCTTAGGGAGCATTTGAAGCAGCCTCTCTTTTAACGAAAGTTTCTGTTCGATGTTAGAAATGGTGCCGATATGTTTCGACGACGGTGCGGAAGTTGCAACACTGTACGATCGATCCCAGCATTTACGTTGTCGATATCTGTTGCGTAGTCGTACTGGTGGGATTGAGAGGTAGATTCTGCTTTGTTTTTGTATTGTGTATGATGATATGAGCCCACTAACCTTCTTAACCAAGTGAAAATTTCTAGAGGTACAAAGATCGATTTTTGAGAAACAAAGTCATCCATTTGAATAAGGTGAAAATTTTCTTTCTTCGAATAAACAAATGCTTTCAATTAATAACAATGAACCATTACATTTACAAAATTTTTTTTACAAAACTCGTTTCAATTGATTGTTAATAGTCTAAAACGTCTATTCATCAACGAGTGCCACTCTACTTTTTTTATTTAAGAAAAATATCACATTTCAAAGTGTGCCTCTGACGTCACGTTCATCGGGAACACCCCCCACCATAATCCACGTTCCGAAATAGGGAATATCGTTCTCCCATAAATTATAGCTACTGGCTGATTATAAGCCATCGAGAAAAAATTGAAACTTTGTCACTGGATCAACACATCAAAAATTTTTACGTAAAAGCAATTTTCTATATTATTTGTAACTTTAAAATTTTCTGAACGAACCTGCCCTTTGATGAAAAACTATTGTTGGCAACACCGCTAATTATAACAACAGTTCTTATGGAACAAAAGTTGTTATTACCACAGAACTCATAGTTTATTTGAACTTTTCCTTGGGTTCAGACAACCTGATACAATACAGAAATTACTCAACACAAACAACAAAACTTTGAAAACCGCTTCAACCTCAGAAAATAAAATATTCAAGATTCTGTTAATTTCCCGCATACAGATTTGATCTACTAGCATCTATCTTGTATCACATAACGTAAGCAAATGAATAAAACAGAGAAAAACAATTGTTTTTGATCTGCTCCGTGAAACAAACGAACAAACCCATCGATATCAAATGACAACTATCATAGAACACAATCCAGATGTAATGATAATTTGAGATTCCATGGTGTACAACTTATACGACGTTGCCAAGTTTAATTTTGATGAACGTGACGTCACGAAACCCATTTTTTCAAATTATACAAAAACTGGCGGTCAGAAAAAATAAATAAAAATCCCAAGTGATATTGGCATATATACTTTCTAATTGGTGTTTTCTCATAGTCCGTGGAAAAGTTCATTGATAAAAATCTAAAGCTCTCGACGATATGACGATCTTTTGTCAACAATCAGGTCATGTTGGAAAAAAATTAGGCGTTTTTGATGTTTACAAGTGGTCAAACGTGTGCAGATCTTGTTTATATGAAGAAATAATATCGTCACTTTCAGGAGGAAAAAATCGCAATTCGAAAACAAATTTTTTGCTGGATTGATCAAGTCCCAGGATGGTTCAAACGTAACTGAACAATGTCCACAATACTTATGTAGATTTCAGTTGGGCAATAAAGTCATCTACGATTTTGTCTGCGAGTTGTCCATTCCCAAGAATCACGACCATAGTTCTTGAGCTTTTTCGCTCTCACTTGATTTTTCGTCGATCCCAGTAGTTCTAATGACTCCTCCATGTAGACCTTTCAGCAAGTGTCGTAAAAACTACCAAAGTATCTTGCAGGGCACTATTGATGAAACTTTATTGCAGAGTCTGTATCAACTACACGATCTAACGAGTCATCCGACCGTATTTCTTCGATCTTCACTGCAAAATTTCCAAGCAAAGCCCCCGTTCATACTAGAGATACTCTTGTTTACATTCCTGCAGTACTTGGACAATGAATAACACTGTTCATAAAAAAAGTACCGCCAATATTTCCCAACCCATTGAGACTAAGTGTTTTTTTTCCGCGAATTATCAGAAAAATCACCTTTCGCGATCTAGATCCAGAGGAAGGATACGATCTCCTACCTTAACTTCCCCCTTGTGGAACCCATCTTCAAAACCAGAAGAATTCATAGTGTCAAATCAAATTCGTAAAATCGGATGAAGCCTGTTATCGCATATTTACCATATAAATTTATTTTTACGAACCAGGAAACCGATAAATTAGTCAACGATCACTTCTCTGGCTGCTACCCGCCGACGAGGACTAGATTCCGAAAAATTTCTACCGCTATTGCTTTGTTCTGTTAAATTTACGTTGGCCTTGGCCCTTTCCTGCTCCCCACTTCTCAATCAACCTTTATCCAATACTCGTCGGGGCACTAAAGCCGCGAAGTGCTTGTTTCCAGCATAAATTTTGGCCGGATACCCGCGTTTTCTGGTTTTGCTAACACGGAACAAACAATCGCATCCTTCAGTCACTAAATCAAGACTTCGTTGCTTTGTGTTGAAGTTATTCGATAATTATTCAGTTAGACTAGTATTTCCCACTCGTGGAGTTAATTAAAAAATGAAACAATTCCGCCTCAACATCAATCAGATGGTTACGCTCGACAGTAAACATATCACATCAAATAATAGAAACTGGACTGGAAAATTATGGCAGCGGATATAAATCATCTAAAAAGTAGTGTTAAAATTCCTTCATCGGCAAGATAACTTCCTGAAACGGCCACGAAAAATGAGAAAATCGGGCGAATTCCGCATATCGTTAGGCCCCATCCACGTCCGATACCGTCTCATTTTCGTTGGCCGCCCTGTACAACGCGATTAAATGCTACAAACCAAAGTGCACCCATATGAATGTATACGTTAAAAATATCAAAAAATATCACATTCGAACTGATAGTTGTCATCGAATCAACTAAAATGCTCAGCTTTGTTTTATATAATCCGACACGGTTGATGATCACATCAGCCGAATTTATACCTGGCAAGCTGCAAATTGGCAATTTCTCTTTAGGAAATTCAAACATTTTTACTGCAAGAGCGCGTACTAATCGTATTCATTGTACGAATTTCAACATAAATTGTAAAATTGAGCACAAGTACTTTTGAATTATAATTTGAAAAATACGTTGGTCTCATAGTGCGTACACAAGTGCCTGAGAAATTCTTCCGGTTCCATCAATTCAAAAAACAACAAAAAAATTCAACAATTATTAAAATCAGTCTTGATATTTCATTTGATAATACCCCGGCCGTCTTGATTCTCCGAGCCACGTCGAAGAAATTTGGCAACATGGTGATAGCGTCCGATTAATCTTTGTATTAACATAAACATGAGTCAAGTAGATATTCTATGGTGGATTATTTGTGTTCTAATTGATGAGATATCTCAGTATTTTCTTTCCCGAAAGACGAGGAATTGCGAAGGAAGTGGATTTCTCCAATTCGCCATTGCCTTTTAAGAAAAATTGAAGGGAGATTATTATTATTATTAGTTGTTTATTTCACGTTCAGGAAGTACAGTATTATTATTTTCTTATTGTTTATTCATTGATGAGTATGTTTTTTCATTTTCTATTGTTTTTTCTCTCTGTGAGAGACACAATTTTATTCAAAATCGAAAACAAGTTTTTGGCATAGAATGAAAATTAGAACTGAAATGTGGATCAACCGGGATTCGAACCCGGGACCTCTTGGTTTCCGGCCAAACGCGCTTACCTCTACGCTATTGATCCTATTTCCAAACCCGACGAAATTTCCAAGAAAATTAATAAATCGCGATATCAGTTTGTGATGGAGAAAATGAAACAACCACATCAATTGGCATTATTTTCTCTACAAATTCATTCTCCTATGTTTTTTCCTAGTTTTACAAATGAGTCGAGAATTTGATACTAACCAATAAACGAGTCGGTCGTCAAATTGATTACCGTGCGGTGTTGCCGATTTTCTCACCACGCCACGGAGAATTAAGACGGCTGTGAGCAAAACGAATGTTTGTTTTGAAAACCTATGCTTCTGTTCCAGAATTATAATTCGTTCGATCTAGAAACGGACCAAATTTTGGGGTTTCTCCAAGAAAACCGGGCTACAATAAAGCCTAAGTCATAGTCGATCACGGAATATGAACTGACGTCAAGCTGGATACTCACCGAACGACGAACGGTTCAAAAAATATAACATTACTGCCAAGAATTCATATTCTTGAGACCCGACTACTTTCCGGACTGAGTTCCCAGCCAAACAACGAATTTAATTCGAAAATGCGAGTAACTCGTCCAACAAGGTCACGTGCGTCACTTTTGATAGCGTTAACGGTGTTCCAGTGTAAATTTCCTCGTCTGTTGTATACAAAAGAGACTAGGAAGTAGCAGCGGCATAGATTTCCAAGAGCGTTTCATAAATACAACTCTTCCAACAATACGAATTCGGGGCACGTTGAGAACTCTCAAATAATCCAATTTTCTGTGTCCCAAACGCACTCCCGTACCTTCGATTCAACCGAGACTACCGTCGGTAGTGCGTTTTAACCCAGTCCACCTCAAATATCTTCATAGGGTGCGTATTAACGCCCTCATCCATTATACCGTGGAAAGCGTTAGGCGCATTTTGTAGGCCTAAAGGCATCCGACCGAATCGCGGAAACCTTCCGAAATCAATCCAACGAACCCCCAGTTCTAAACGCAAACTCAAAATATCGCTCGCCCTCAACATTCGAACTCGTTGGAAGTGATCGCGTTCAGGGTAAGCATCAGCCCCTCGAGATTGGCCATCTCTTGGTTCAGTTCCTCCGTGGAGTGGGACGGCTGCAGTCTCTGGATCTCCTCCGGAGTGTGCGGGGGCGGGTTGGAGGCACTGATGCGGGACGTGGGCGTGCTCATCAAGCTGGGGCTGCCCGTCTGGCCCCTCTTGTAAGGGGACGTGTTAGGCCGAACAGTAACTAAAAAAAAACATAGCTATCGGCCGCTTTTGTTTTATACACCACTCACTCACCGATGTGTTTGGATTGGGGGGTGCCCGGGGCCGAAATAGGCGGAGGCGCCGGCACCGTGAAACTCTTGAGCGGATGGCCTTGGGCCTGCAGTCTTTTACCTCCGTCGCCGAAACCCATGCCAGGCGCGTAGCCCCCGCTGCTCGCGGGGAGGTTGTGGGGCACGGGTTGGGGTTGCCTGCGAATGAAAACATTTAGAAGAAGTGAAATTACCGAGCTGAGAGAGTCCCTAAAATAAAACTACCCTTGCCACGCGCATGATCTATTGTTGAGGCCCATAGGCATACTACTGAATCTACGCGGACTGAATATTTCTACCAAAGGCGTTGACATTTTAATTGTGGGAAGAATGGGTTTTTCCCAATGGAATTTCTTCAGCGAACCTTTCGCCAGACCCCTTTACCGTCCAGCATTTTAGTCGAC
This sequence comes from Chrysolina americana, assembly GCA_958502065.1. Lineage (NCBI taxonomy): Eukaryota > Metazoa > Arthropoda > Insecta > Coleoptera > Chrysomelidae > Chrysolina > Chrysolina americana. The sequence continues at coordinate 1,014,159 of OY293418.1, read as the reverse complement.
GCCGACGTTATGTTTATATACGAGAATTCATCGAAAATAAATAGTCGTATTACTCACACAAACGTCTTCAACATGGATTGTAACAACCCCTCTTCACCAACGACGGCCAACCCTCCGACTGCGCGACTACAGAGTGGGTCAAATTGGACACTTTTGAAGGGAAAGTCCTGAAAACTGATAGCTGTGTCCGAGGGTCATCGTTTCTCAGAAACGATGATAGATATCGATATGCGCTTTAAAAGTGTCCAATTTGGCCCACTCTGTACAAATTCGAAACGTCGATCTTACTCTACTCACCCGATATATCCGGAACTGAGAGGCACGGCGGGATCATAAGAGGTGTTGTGCACTGGATGGGTGATGTAAACGTTTTCGGGCGCTTGATTGTGCGAGATGGTCTGCTCCAAAGGCACGTGTGGTCGCGACATGGAGTACTGCGCCCTCGGGTTCGTCAGGCGACTCGAAGGGGTGGAATCGGAGCTGGATTGGCTGAGGGTACTGGCGTTGACCAGGGACGATACTGCCGAAAAGGACGGTTGTGATTATGATTATGATCCGATGGTGGAATGAATCGTGTACGATCGTGTTATGTCAAAGGCGTGCTTTATTGAATATTTAAAACGGTGCGGTACGTGCAAAACTAGCTGTTTCGCTGAATTTATTGTTACTATAGGCTATCGAAAGGGTAATGTCTTGTTAACTTTTTGATAAGCAGTATTTGACACAGTGTACAACTAAGAATTTCGGATATATGCACGTTGGTACTAAAAGTAAACCATCTTTTTATGATTTGTATATCATTATTGCCATCTAGTGAATGTCTGAGTAACTTTTCTACTCGAATATTTGGTTTCTCTTCTCTACTCTGACCCCTAAAAAAGTCCCCCTAAAAATCATGGATATCCAGATGAACTTTTCAACTTGAGAACGGTTTAAGATAGAGCAATTCTGCGAACGCCAATCGATTCAGAAAGATGAAATTAGTATAATCTGTGAGTTTCGGCGAACAAAAAAAATTGCTCGAAAAAAGTCCCAAGGGGTAGACCCCTAAAAATCATGGATATCCAGATGAACCTTCCAACTTGAGAACGGTTTAAGATAGAGCAATTCTGCGAACGCCAATCGATTCAGAAAGATGAAATTAGTATACTCTGTGAATTTCGGCGAAAAAAAAAATTACTCGAAAAATGTCCCAAGGGGTAGACCCCTAAAAATCATGGATATCCAGATGAACCTTCCAACTTGAGAACGGTTTGAGATAGAGCAATTCTGCGAACGCCAATCGATTCAGAAAGATGAAATTAGTATAATCTGTGAGTTTCGGCGAACAAAAAAAATTGCTCGAAAAAAGTCCCAAGGGGTAGACCCCTAAAAATCATGGATATCCAGATGAACCTTCCAACTTGAGAACGGTTTGAGATAGAGCAATTCTGCGAACGCCAATCGATTCAGAAAGATGAAATTAGTATAATCTGTGAGTTTCGGCGAACAAAAAAAATTGCTCGAAAAAAGTCCCAAGGGGTAGACCCCTAGAAATCATGGATATCCAGATGAACCTTCCAACTTGAGAACGGTTTAAGATAGAGCAATTCTGCGAACGCCAATCGATTCAGAAAGATGAAATTAGTATAATCTGTGAGTTTCGGCGAACAAAAAAAATTGCTCGAAAAAAGTCCCAAGGGGTAGACCCCTAAAAATCATGGATATCCAGATGAACCTTCCAACTTGAGAACGGTTTGAGATAGAGCAATTCTGCGAACGCCAATCGATTCAGAAAGATGAAATTAGTATAATCTGTGAGTTTCGGCCAACAAAAAAAATTGCTCGAAAAAAGTCCCAAGGGGTAGACCCCTAAAAATCATGGATATCCAGATGAACCTTCCAACTTGAGAACGGTTTGAGATAGAGCAATTCTGCGAACGCCAATCGATTCAGAAAGATGAAATTAGTATAATCTGTGAGTTTCGGCGAACAAAAAAATTTGCTCGAAAAATGTCCCAAGGGGTAGACCCCTAAAAATCATGGATATCCAGATGAACCTTCCAACTTGAGAACGGTTTGAGATAGAGCAATTCTGCGAACGCCAATCGATTCAGAAAGATGAAATTAGTATAATCTGTGAGTTTCGGCGAACAAAAAAAATTGCTCGAAAAAAGTCCCAAGGGGTAGACCCCTAAAAATCATGGATATCCAGATGAACCTTCCAACTTGAGAACGGTTTGAGATAGAGCAATTCTGCGAACGCCAATCGATTCAGAAAGATGAAATTAGTATAATCTGTGAGTTTTGGAGAAAACAAAAATTTACCCGAAAAAAGTCCCAAGGGGTAGACCCCTAAAAATCATTTGATTACAGATTAACTCTTCAACTTGAGAACCGTTTGAGATAGAGCAATTTTGCGAACGCCAATCGATTCAGAAAGATGAAATTAGTATACTCTGTGAGTTTCGGCGAATAAAAAAAATTGCTCGAAAAAAGTCCCTTAAAAATCATGGAAATCCAGATGGTCTTTTCAACTCGGGAGCGGTTCCAGATAGAGCAATTCTGCGAACACCAATCGATTCACATTGATAAAATTAGTAACTGAGTGAATTTGGGCGAACAAAGAAATTACTGGAAAAAAAGACCCAAAGGTTAGACCCCAAAAAAATCATGATTAAGTCGATTCAGAATAATGAAATTAGTCATTCAGATAATACCTTCATGAAGAAGAGTATATTCTTTATTATAGCAGAAAAAAGTCAAAATCGTACGATATAAGACTTGTGCGACCTGGAAATGACGATCCTTGCACGGCCTGTACTGATTAACAAGAAGTGATGAAAAAAACAAGACTACAAAATCTAGAACATTAACCAATGAGAACTACTAGAAGACACTGTGCACTTTGACTGAGCAAAAATTAAAATTGCTCCGAACTTTTCCATACTGATGCACTATATTAACCTAATCTTTTTTTAAATAAACGAGTTTTCAAAATAAAAGGACTAGAAACGAACAAAGGCGTTTGTTTGATTTTGTATTTAGGGAGATATTATTTGAAAAAGACTGAATCTAGGAAAGTTAAACTGACGAGAAAAATGTTAGATGCATGTAAGCTAAACACCCCAAAATCAGTATTACATACAATACCCGAGGCAGCAGTCAATGTCCAGCAATACTACTGAACACAAGCATAGTAACATTAGTAACAAAACAAAAACGCTATTAAAATTTAAGGTGAAAGTCAGATCCTTCCTAGATAACCATTGGGTATTCCTGAATACGACTGAATATCCTGGCAACTCTCTGAAAACTTCTTCAGCGCTATTCCAGGGCATACGTTAATGCGAACTTTCTAGAAAGTCTCGAAACACCGAGTACGGCAGCAAGCCAAAGCACTCACCTTCCCGCGTAGGCGTAAAGTCCGCAGCAGCACCACCAGGAGAATTGTTCTGTTTGGATTTCAACGAAGCCCTGTGCGCATCGCCACCTAGCGTGACAACAGCAAATATATGCGTGAATACCGGATAAAAAAAGAAGAGTAGGCGCATGCGACCGGAGCTCGAAACAAGCGCAAGTGATTTCAACAAATTCCACCGAACATAATAATCAAGCAGGACATTTTCCGTCAACCCATTCGCCTTTCCGGCATTTCCATCGGCAACCACTCACCTACGTGGTTGGGCACGTACGCCCTCTTGTCCAAGGAGTTGGTGTTAATGCTGTCGTGCTGCTCGTACTCGTTGCCTCCCATGCTCCTCGGCAAAGTCATGGCGCCGCTACTGCTAGCCCCATCGTTGTGGGAGTGCCTCTTCTCCATCGCTTTCAGCTCCATCTGGTCGTGGTGGATCCAGAGGTCCGGAGGTTTGATGTTCGAGCTCTTCGGGTAGCCCTTTGCGGAAGCGAAACAATTGAATTACACGAGCCATCTAGATTTCAATACAGTTTAGGATAAATGTCTTCAGTTCACCCACCTTTTTACTCCTGTCAGGGGAAGTCGCAACTTCTCTCCGTCTGCAGAAGAACACGATGACACCGGTTATCGTCACTACGGCTAAAACACAGCCTCCGATGATCATGTAGAGCAGTACTTCAGAGGAGAACACTGCACCGGTATCTGCAAAACAGCGCGTGAGAACAGACAATGTCGGATCCACTTGAATATATTAGAAAAAAAAAGGTAATTACCCGATTGCTGGCCCTGAATGGAAGCATGCGAGGCAACACCTGAGTAACGATAAAAAAATAAAAATAAACAAAAAATAAAACTCGTACAGGGTTTCAAAGACTCTAAGAGGCATTATTAATTCAATAATAATTGTCGATTCTCACTGAGAAGTCGATTTCTTGCGTTGTAACCCTGCACAGAATAAAGTAAAAAAAAAGTATTGGCGCCCAACGTGGGGCCAAAAAAATAATGCGATACGAAACGACATCCAACACGTACGAAACATCAAAAGCACTCACTTTGTCCGGTCCGGAAAGTCACCAGATTCGAAAAGGGGCCGTATCCTCTGCTGTTCCTCGCCTGCACCTTGAAGTAGTACAGCGTGAACGGCCTCAAGTTGTAAATCACGCTCGAATGAACGTCCCCTTTGACGGCGGAAACATTCCACTCCGGATCCAACAAGGTCTTGTTGTAGGTGTACAGGATGACGTAGCCGTTGATGCGCCCGGTATAAGTTTTCGGCGGCTGCCACGACAGTTCCACCAGCTGAGACTCCTCGTCCTTGAAGTGGACGAATAAATCCCGAGGAGGCACGTTCAGCGGCAGCTCCCAGGTCCGGTTCTGCACGACCATGCTCCAAGAGCTCTCCTTGCGACCTTGAATGATATTTCGACCGGTTATTTTCGGCAAGATTATGGATGAATTATGAATCTTTTTTTTATCAAGTTCTGGTCTTATATCCGAACCCAATGAACCTACACTTACCTTTAACCAACTTCACGGAAAAATCATACAGAGTGTTCGGCTTCAAATCGTCCACCATAACGTTGAGATCGGTGACGTTGAGATACTTTGTCCTCCTCTGCTTGTCGTCCGTGTATTTCACAATATAATATCGGTTGTCCTTAACGTACTGCAATAAAAAACCAAATGAATCAAATACTGCTATCGAGAGATCTCTTAGTGTCTAACCTGGCTCTGTTTGAGAGTGGGATCGGTCCAATACAACACGACCGAGGTGGTGCTCAGTACCTGCGCCTTCAGCCCCATCGGCGGGTACAGGGTGACTACCGGTTCCGGCGGAGGTTCGTCCTGGGTCCGGACTGTCGTGTAGATGGGAGCGCCGGCACCCACTTGGTTGCTGGCCCGTAAACTCAGGACGTATTCCGAATTCGGTTCTGCAGATCAATCGCATTATGATCGGGCAATGCCAGAGAAAACTACGTCGACTTACCTAGCCTTTCTATTATGTAGGTCCTGTTTCGCTCTTCTAATTCGTGCGTGTACATGTCCGGAATGCCCTTGCCCCATCCCAGTATGTAGTGCCTCACCCTGATGTTTTGGTTCACAGGCGGCGACCACATCACGAAAAGTTTGTCAAACGTAGGCCGTACTGTAACATATATTTTTTTTCATTACAATGTAGTGTGCAATATACGGTTTCAAATGGTGTGGGGCTCATAACACGCAAAAAAGGTGTCAGGTGTGGGACTCGCACATAAAAATGGTGTCAGGTGTAGCGTTTTCCATAAAAATACGATTTCAAGAATGTAACGCATATTACCCACTGCAGTAAATGAAATAAATCTAAGTTAATGCTCGATGTATCGTACCTCTGATGACGGAAGGTTTATCGGGCACGCGACTCTCGTCCACGTCGTTCTGAAAAGTCTCCACCTCCACCCATTCGGACGGAGGACTGGTCCCATTGATGTTCATCGCCCACAGCTTGATCTGGTAAGAGGTGCCTTTCTCCAAGTCATTTATGACGTAGTGCCTCTCGCTGGGCTGCGTGGTGTACGTGTTGCCTTTGCCTTTGCTCGTGCGACGCCACTTCAGCTTGTAGCCGAGGATGACGCCGTTGCGGGTCTCTGGCGGCGGGGGCTCCCATCTAACAGTGATGCTCTGAGGAAAATTGATAACGATATGATAAACTTCCGTTTTATATTTGAAAAACAATGATACAGTTTGGGCATGGGTAGAATCCGAGCTTTCCATCGTCTTAGTTTGATAATATTTCACGGCATATCGAAGGACGATAATCTTCAAGGGTCATAACTGATTTCATACGATTCATACCTGGATGGATTGACTGAATAAACAGATGATAAATGGTGGTTTCTTGATTTTTTGCCCAGGTGTATTTTCCACCGATGCTCTCGAATTCTGACGTTCATTTGCTTTGTCGTCTGCCCAATGTATGTCCCCGTTTAATATTATCGTCAATCGAAACGTGCGGTAGAATACAAAGTAATGGAACCATTCGGTGTCACTTACCGTACTCGAAGGCTCTGTCGTGATATTGATGGGCGGTTCCGAAGGCTGTGAGCTGAACGTCCTGACAAGTCTCTCTTCCGTGGCAGCGCCTGCACCGTTATGGTTCACAGCGACGACCCAAACGCTGTATTCCGTGAAAGGTGTGAGGCCGTTGAGATCGTACGAAAGGTCGCTGGTGTCGACATTGTGTTCAATCGACGCGCTGGTCTAAAACAACGATACGATGACGATCTGTACGCAACACGAGTAGAACTTGATACTCACCTCCATATAATACACGGTGTACCTCAAAATCCTGCCGTTGGCCGTTTCCGGAGGCTGCCAGTTCAAGTGGACGTTTCGAGGACTAGTTGCGCGCACCGCAAAGTCCCGGGGGGCGCTGGCGACGTGCTCCTCGGACTGCGTAGTCACGTTGAGCACTTCGGAAGAGACCCCCGCGCCGTTGGCGTTGTACGGCACGATACGGAAGTGGTAGACGCGACCAGGGGACAAGCCTCCGATGTTGGTCTCTTCCAATTTGGATCTGGTGGTGTTCTGGAAGCGTTCCCTGCGAAAAGAAGCGGAAAAGTGTGAGGCGAAAAGTGAATTATTTTACGGTGAATAAATTCAACACGTTCGCTGCGAATGGCGTTAAAACGGAAGCAATTCTGCCAGTTTCACGGCATCCGTATGTGTTGAAGCTTCCAAAAACTCAATTTTATTGACTGTGGCAATAGTTATAGAACACACATAGGTAGCAAAGGTGTTAATTCTTTGGAATCTATAAAAAACTTTGTATATTACAAAACCGACTCACAATTAAAATCCATAACAGACAATCTAATACCTGTGCACCAAATTCAACAGGGTTCTTTAATAACTAACAGACCCGAGGAAAATTGAATTACTGTATCAGTCAATGGATGAATAGGAGTCAGTGGAGTGCGGTCGGATTTTAAATATTTTGAAGTGATCTCAAAAATAGGATTCGCGTTGGCGCGATTGGTTGTGGGACAGAATACATTCATTCTTGCACAAATAACAACCTCTCATCGTCAGAAGTCATTGCCGGGTCGTCAGAGGAGTGCGGTCGGATTTTAAATATTTTGAAGTGATCTCAAAAATAGGATTCGCGTTGGCGCGATTGGTTTTGGGTCAGAATACATTCATTCTTGCACAAATAACAACCTCTCATCGTCAGAATTCATTGCCGGGTCGTCAGAGGAGTGCGGTCGGATTTTAAATATTTTGAAGTGATCTCAAAAATAGGATTCGCGTTGGCGCGGTTGGTTGTGGGTCAGAATACATTCATTCTTGCACAAATAATAACCTCTCATCGTCAGAAGTAATTGCCGGGTCGTCAGAGGAGTGCGGTCGGATTTTAAATATTTTGAAGTGATCTCAAAAATAGGATTCGCGTTGGCGCGATTGGTTTTGGGTCAGAATACATTCATTCTTGCCCAAATAACAACCTCTCATCATCAGAAGTCGTTGCCGGGTCGTCATTGGAGTGAGGTCGCATTTAAAATATTTTCAAGTGATCTCAAAAATAGGATTCGCGTTGGCGCGATTGGTTGTGGGACAGAATACATTCATTCTTGCACAAATAACAACCTCTCATCGTCAGAAGTCATTGCCGGGTCGTCATTGGAGTGCGGTAGCATTTTAAAAGTTTTGAAGTGATCTCAAAAATAGGATTCACGTTGGCGCGGTTGGTTGTGGGTCAGAATACATTCATTCTTGCACAAATAACAACCTCTCATCGTCAGAAGTAATTGCCGGGTCGTCAGAGGAGTGCGGTCGGATTTTAAATATTTTGAAGTGATCTCAAAAATAGGATTCGCGTTGGCGCGGTTGGTTGTGGGTCAGAATACATTCATTCTTGCACAAATAACAACCTCTCATCGTCAGAAGTAATTGCCGGGTCGTCAGAGGAGTGCGGTCGGATTTTAAATATTTTGAAGTGATCTCAAAAATAGGATTCGCGTTGGCGCGATTGGTTTTGGGTCAGAATACATTCATTCTTGCCCAAATAACAACCTCTCATCATCAGAAGTCGTTGCCGGGTCGTCATTGGAGTGAGGTCGCATTTAAAATATTTTCAAGTGATCTCAAAAATAGGATTCGCGTTGGCGCGGTTGGTTGTGGGTCAGAATACATTCATTCTTGCACAAATAACAACCTCTCATCGTCAGAAGTCATTGCCGGGTCGTCAGAGGAGTGCGGTCGGATTTTAAATATTTTGAAGTGATCTCAAAAATAGGATTCGCGTTGGCGCGGTTGGTTGTGGGTCAGAATACATTCATTCTTGCACAAATAACAACCTCTCTTCATCAGAAGTCGTTGCCGGGTCGTCAGAGGAGTGCGGTCGGATTTTAAATATTTTGAAGTGATCTCAAAAATAGGATTCGCGTTGGCGCGGTTGGTTGTGGGTCAGAATACATTCATTCTTGCACAAATAACAACCTCTCATCGTCAGAAGTCATTGCCGGGACGTCAGGGGAGTGCGGTCGGATTTTAAATATTTCGAAGTGATCTCAAAAATAGGATTCGCGTTGGCGCGATTGGTTTTGGGTCAGAATACATTCATTCTTGCCCAAATAACAACCTCTCATCATCAGAAGTCGTTGCCGGGTCGTCATTGGAGTGAGGTCGCATTTAAAATATTTTCAAGTGATCTCAAAAATAGGATTCGCGTTGGCGCGGTTGGTTGTGGGTCAGAATACATTCATTCTTGCACAAATAACAACCTCTCATCGTCAGAAGTCATTGCCGGGTCGTCAGAGGAGTGCGGTCGGATTTTAAATATTTTGAAGTGATCTCAAAAATAGGATTCGCGTTGGCGCGGTTGGTTGTGGGTCAGAATACATTCATTCTTGCACAAATAACAACCTCTCTTCATCAGAAGTCGTTGCCGGGTCGTCAGAGGAGTGCGGTCGGATTTTAAATATTTTGAAGTGATCTCAAAAATAGGATTCGCGTTGGCGCGGTTGGTTGTGGGTCAGAATACATTCATTCTTGCACAAATAACAACCTCTCATCGTCAGAAGTCATTGCCGGGACGTCAGGGGAGTACGGTTGGCTTTTAAATATTTCGAAGTGATCTCAAAAATAGGCTTCGCGTTGGCGCGGTTGGTTGTGGGTCAGAATACATTCATTCTTGCACAAATAACAACCTCTCATCGTCAGAAGTCATTGCCGGGTCGTCAGAGGAGTGCGGTCGGATTTTAAATATTTTGAAGTGATCTCAAAAATAGGATTCGCGTTGGCGCGGTTGGTTGTGGGTCAGAATACATTCATTCTTGCACAAATAACAACCTCTCATCGTCAGAAGTCATTGCCGGGTCGTCAGAGGAGTGCGGTCGGATTTTAAATATTTTGAAGTGATCTCAAAAATAGGCTTCGCGTTGGCGCGATTGGTTTTGGGTCAGAATGCATTTATTCTTGCCCAAATAACAACATCGCATCATCAGAAATAATTGACGGGTCGTCAGTGGAGTGCGGTCGGCTTTTAAATATTTTGAAGTGATCTCAAATATAGGATTCGCGTTGGCGCAATTGGTTTTGGGTCAGAATGCATTTATTCTTGCCCAAATCACAACCTCTCATCATCAGAAATAATTGCAGGGTCGTCAGTGGAGTGCGGTCGGCTTTTAAATATTTTGAAGTGATCTCAAATATAGGATTCGCGTTGGCGCGATTGGTTGTGGGTCAGAATGCATTTAATCTTGCCCAAATCACAACCTCTCATCGTCAGAAGTCATTGCCGGGTCGTCAGGGAAGTGCGGTCGCATTTTAAATATTTTGAAGTGATCTCAAAAATAGGATTCGCGTTGGCGCGATTGGTTTTGGGTCAGAATAGATTCATTCTTGACCAAATAACAACCTCTTATCATCAGAAGTCATTGCCGGGTCGTCATTGGAGTGCGGTAGCATTTTAAAAGTTTTGAAGTGATCTCAAAAATAGGATTCACGTTGGCGCGATGGGTTGTGGGTCAGAATACATTCATTCTTGCCCAAATAACAACCTCTCATCATCAGAAGTCGTTGCCGGGTCGTCATTGGAGTGCGGTCGCATTTAAAATATTTTCAAGTGATCTCAAAAATAGGATTCGCGTTGGCGCGGTTGGTTGTGGGTCAGAATACATTCATTCTTGCACAAATAACAACCTCTCATCGTCAGAAGTCATTGCCGGGTCGTCAGAGGAGTGCGGTCGGATTTTAAATATTTTGAAGTGATCTCAAAAATAGGATTCGCGTTGGCGCGGTTGGTTGTGGGTCAGAATACATTCATTCTTGCCCAAATAACAACCTCTCATCATCAGAAGTCGTTGCCGGGTCGTCATTGGAGTGCGGCCGGATTTTAAATATTTTGAAGTGATCTCAAAAATAGGATTCGCGTTGGCGCGGTTGGTTGTGGGTCAGAATACATTCATTCTTGCACAAATAACAACCTCTCATCGTCAGAAGTCATTGCCGGGTCGTCAGAGGAGTGCAGTCGGATTTTAAAAATTTTGAAGTGATCTCAAAAATAGGATTCGCGTTGGCGCGGTTGGTTGTGGGTCAGAATACATTCATTCTTGCACAAATAACAACCTCTCATCGTCAGAAGTCATTGCCGGGTCGTCAGAGGAGTGCGGTCGGATTTTAAATATTTTGAAGTGATCTCAAAAATAGGATTCGCGTTGGCGCGATTGGTTGTGGGTCAGAATACATTCATTCTTGCACAAATAACAACCTCTCATCGTCAGAAGTCATTGCCGGGTCGTCAGAGGAGTGCGGTCGGATTTTAAATATTTTGAAGTGATCTCAAAAATAGGATTCGCGTTGGCGCGGTTGGTTGTGGGTCAGAATACATTCATTCTTGCACAAATAACAACCTCTCATCGTCAGAAGTCATTGCCGGGTCGTCAGAGGAGTGCGGTCGGATTTTAAATATTTTGAAGTGATCTCAAAAATAGGATTCGCGTTGGCGCGATTGGTTTTGGGTCAGAATACATTCATTCTTGACCAAATAACAACCTCTTATCATCAGAAGTCATTGCCGGGTCGTCATTGGAGTGCGGTAGCATTTTAAAAGTTTTGAAGTGATCTCAAAAATAGGATTCACGTTGGCGCGATGGGTTGTGGGTCAGAATACATTCATTCTTGCCCAAATAACAACCTCTCATCATCAGAAGTCGTTGCCGGGTCGTCATTGGAGTGCGGTCGCATATTAAATATTTTCAAGTGATCTCAAAAATAGGATTCGCGTTGGCGCGGTTGGTTGTGGGTCAGAATACATTCATTCTTGCACAAATAACAACCTCTCATCGTCAGAAGTCATTGCCGGGTCGTCAGAGGAGTTCGGTCGGATTTTAAATATTTTGAAGTGATCTCAAAAATAGGATTCGCGTTGGCGCGGTTGGTTGTGGGTCAGAATACATTCATTCTTGCCCAAATATCAACCTCTCATCATCAGAAGTCGTTGCCGGGTCGTCATTGGAGTGCGGTCGGATTTTAAATATTTTGAAGTGATCTCAAAAATAGGATTCGCGTTGGCGCGGTTGGTTGTGGGTCAGAATACATTCATTCTAGCACAAATAACAACCTCTCATCGTCAGAAGTCATTGCCGGGTCGTCAGAGGAGTGCGGTCGGATTTTAAATATTTTGAAGTGATCTCAAAAATAGGATTCGCGTTGGCGCGGTTGGTTGTGGGTCAGAATACATTCATTCTTGCACAAATAACAACCTCTCATCGTCAGAAGTCATTGCCGGGTCGTCAGAGGAGTGCGGTCGGATTTTAAATATTTCGAAGTGATCTCAAAAATAGGCTTCGCGTTGGCGCGATTGGTATTGGGTCAGAATGCATTTATTCTTGCCCAAATAACAACATCGCATCATCAGAAATAATTGCCGGGTCGTCAGTGGAGTGCGGTCGGATTTTAAATATTTTGAAGTGATCTCAAAAATAGGATTCGCGTTGGCGCGGTTGGTTGTGGGTCAGAATACATTCATTCTTGCACAAATAACAACCTCTCATCGTCAGAAGTCATTGCCGGGTCGTCATTGGAGTGCGGTCGGATTTTAAATATTTTGAAGTGATCTCAAAAATAGGATTCGCGTTGGCGCGGTTGGTTGTGGGTCAGAATACATTCATTCTTGCACAAATAACAACCTCTCATCGTCAGAAGTCATTGCCGGGTCGTCAGAGGAGTGCGGTCGGATTTTAAATATTTCGAAGTGATCTCAAAAATAGGCTTCGCGTTGGCGCGATTGGTTTTGGGTCAGAATGCATTTATTCTTGCCCAAATAACAACATCGCATCATCAGAAATAATTGCCGGGTCGTCAGTGGAGTGCGGTCGGCTTTTAAATATTTTGAAGTGATCTCAAATATAGGATTCGCGTTGGCGCGATTGGTTGTGGGTCAGAATACTTTTATTCTTGCCCAAATCACAACCTCTCATCATCAGAAATAATTGCAGGGTCGTCAGTGGAGTGCGGTCGGCTTTTAAATATTTTGAAGTGATCTCAAATATAGGATTCGCGTTGGCGCGATTGGTTGTGGGTCAGAATGCATTTAATCTTGCCCAAATCACAACCTCTCATCGTCAAAAGTCATTGCCGGGTCGTCAGGGAAGTGCGGTCGCATTTTAAATATTTTGAAGTGATCTCAAAAAAAGGATTCGCGTTGGCGCGTTTGGTTGTGGGTCAGAATACATTCATTCTTGCACAAATAACAATCTCTCATCGTCAGAAGTCATTGCCGGGTCGTCAGAGGAGTGCGGTCGGATTTTAAATATTTTGAAGTGATCTCAAAAATAGGATTCGCGTTGGCGCGGTTGGTTGTGGGTCAGAATACATTCATTCCTGCACAAATAACAACCTCTCATCGTCAGAAGTCATTGCCGGGTCGTCAGAGGAGTGCGGTCGGATTTAAAATATTTCGAAGTGATCTCAAAAATAGGCTTCGCGTTGGCGCGATTGGTTTTGGGTCAGAATGCATTTATTCTTGCCCAAATAACAACATCGCATCATCAGAAATAATTGCCGGGTCGTCAGTGGAGTGCGGTCGGATTTTAAATATATTGAAGTGATCTCAAAAATAGGATTCGCGTTGGCGCGGTTGGTTGTGGGTCAGAATACATTCATTCTTGCACAAATAACAACCTCTCATCGTCAGAAGTCATTGCCGGGTCGTCAGAGGAGTGCGGTCGGATTTTAAATATTTTGAAGTGACCTCAAAAATAGGATTCGCGTTGGCGAGGTTGGTTGTGGGTCAGAATACATTCATTCTTGCACAAATAACAACCTCTCATCGTCAGAAGTCATTGCCGGGTCGTCAGAGGAGTGCGGTCGGATTTTAAATATTTCGAAGTGATCTCAAAAATAGGCTTCGCGTTGGCGCGATTGGTTTTGGGTCAGAATGCATTTATTCTTGCCCAAATAACAACATCGCATCATCAGAAATAATTGCCGGGTCGTCAGTGGAGTGCGGTCGGCTTTTAAATATTTTGAAGTGATCTCAAATATAGGATTCGCGTTGGCGCGATTGGTTGTGGGTCAGAATACTTTTATTCTTGGCCAAATCACAACCTCTCATCATCAGAAATAATTGCAGGGTCGTCAGTGGAGTGCGGTCGGCTTTTAAATATTTTGAAGTGATCTCAAACATAGGATTCGCGTTGGCGCGATTGGTTGTGGGTCAGAATGCATTTAATCTTGCCCAAATCACAACCTCTCTTCGTCAGAAGTCATTGCCGGGTCGTCAGGGAAGTGCGGTCGCATTTTAAATATTTTGAAGTGATCTCAAAAAAAGGATTCGCGTTGGCGCGGTTGGTTGTGGGTCAGAATACATTCATTCTTGCACAAATAACAACCTCTCATCGTCAGAAGTCATTGCCGGGTCGTCAGAGGAGTGCGGTCGGATTTTAAATATTTTGAAGTGATCTCAAAAATAGGATTCGCGTTGGCGCGATTGGTTGTGGGTCAGAATACATTCATTCTTGCACAAATAACAACCTCTCATCGTCAGAAGTCATTGCCGGGTCGTCAGAGGAGTGCGGTCGGATTTTAAATATTTTGAAGTGATCTCAAAAATAGTATTCGCGTTGGCGCGGTTGGTTGTGGGTCAGAATACATTCATTCTTGCACAAATAACAACCTCTCATCGTCAGAAGTCATTGCCGGGTCGTCAGAGGAGTGAGGTCGGATTTTAAATATTTTGAAGTGATCTCAAAAATAGGATTCGCGTTGGCGCGATTGGTTTTGGGTCAGAATACATTCATTCTTGACCAAATAACAACCTCTTATCATCAGAAGTCATTGCCGGGTCGTCATTGGAGTGCGGTAGCATTTAAAAGTTTTGAAGTGATCTCAAAAATAGGATTCACGTTGGCGCGATGGGTTGTGGGTCAGAATACATTCATTCTTGCCCAAATAACAACCTCTCATCATCAGAAGTCGTTGCCGGGTCGTCATTGGAGTGCGGTCGCATTTAAAATATTTTCAAGTGATCTCAAAAATAGGATTCGCGTTGGCGCGGTTGGTTGTGGGTCAGAATACATTCATTCTTGCACAAATAACAACCTCTCATCGTCAGAAGTCATTGCCGGGTCGTCAGAGGAGTGCGGTCGGATTTTAAATATTTTGAAGTGATCTCAAAAATAGGATTCGCGTTGGCGCGGTTGGTTGTGGGTCAGAATACATTCATTCTTGCACAAATAACAACCTCTCATCATCAGAAGTCGTTGCCGGGTCGTCATTGGAGTGCGGTCGGATTTTAAATATTTTGAAGTGATCTCAAAAATAGGATTCGCGTTGGCGCGGTTGGTTGTGGGTCAGAATACATTCATTCTTGCACAAATAACAACCTCTCATCGTCAGAAGTCATTGCCGGGTCGTCAGAGGAGTGCGGTCGGATTTTAAATATTTTGAAGTGATCTCAAAAATAGGATTCGCGTTGGCGCGGTTGGTTGTGGGTCAGAATAAATTCATTCTTGCCCAAATAACAACCTCTCATCATCAGAAGTCATTGCCGGGTCGTCAGAGGATTGCGGTCGGATTTTAAATATTTCGAAGTGATCTCAAAAATAGGCTTCGCGTTGGCGCGATTGGTTTTGGGTCAGAAGCCATTTATTCTTGCCCTAATAACAACATCGCATCATCAGAAATAATTGCCGGGTCGTCAGTGGAGTGCGGTCGGCTTTTAAATATTTTGAAGTGATCTCAAATATAGGATTCGCGATGGCGCGATTGGTTGTGGGTCAGAATACTTTTATTCTTGCCCAAATCACAACCTCTCATCATCAGAAATAATTGCAGGGTCGTCAGTGGAGTGCGGTCGGCTTTTAAATATTTTGAAGTGATCTCAAATATAGGATTCGTGTTGGCGCGATTGGTTGTGGGTCAGAATGCATTTAATCTTGCCCAAATCACAACCTCTCATCGTCGGAAGTCATTGCCGGGTCGTCAGGGAAGTGCGGTCGCATTTTAAATATTTTGAAGTGATCTCAAAAAAAGGATTCGCGTTGGCGCGGTTGGTTGTGGGTCAGAATACATTCATTCTTGCACAAATAACAACCTCTCATCGTCAGAAGTCATTGCCGGGTCGTCAGAGGAGTGCGGTCGGATTTTAAATATTTTGAAGTGATCTCAAAAATAGGATTCGCGTTGGCCCGGTTGGTTGTGGGTCAGAATACATTCATTCTTGCACAAATAACAACCTCTCATCGTCAGAAGTCATTGCCGGGTCGTTAGAGGAGTGCGGTCGGATTTTAAATATTTTGAAGTGATCTCAAAAATAGGATTCACGTTGGCGCGATTGGTTGTGGGTCAGAATGCATTTATTCTTGCCCAAATCACAACCTCTCATCGTCAGAAGTCATTGCCGGGTCGTCAGAGGAGTGCGGTCAGATTTTAAATATTTCGAAGTGATCTCAAAAATAGGCTTCGCGTTGGCGCGATTGGTTTTGGGTCAGAAAGCATTTATTCTTGCCCAAATAACAACATCGCATCATCAGAAATAATTGCCGGGTCGTCAGTGGAGTGCGGTCGGATTTTAAATATTTTGAAGTGATCTCAAAAATAGGATTCGCGTTGGCGCGGTTGGTTGTGGGTCAGAATACATTCATTCTTGCACAAATAACAACCTCTCATCGTCAGAAGTCATTGCCGGGTCGTCAGAGGAGTGCGGTCGGATTTTAAATATTTCGAAGTGATCTCAAAAATAGGCTTCGCGTTGGCGCGATTGGTTTTGGGTCAGAATGCATTTATTCTTGCCCAAATAACAACATCGCATCATCAGAAATAATTGCCGGGTCGTCAGTGGAGTGCGGTCGGATTTTAAATATTTTGAAGTGATCTCAAAAATAGGATTCGCGTTGACGCGGTTGGTTGTGGGTCAGAATACATTCATTCTTGCACAAATAACAACCTCTCATCGTCAGAAGTCATTGCCGGGTCGTCAGAGGAGTGCGGTCGGATTTTAAATATTTTGAAGTGATCTCAAAAATAGGATTCGCGTTGGCGCCGTTGGTTGTGGGTCAGAATACATTCATTCTTGCACAAATAACAACCTCTCATCGTCAGAAGTCATTGCCGGGTCGTCAGAGGAGTGCGGTCGGATTTTAAATATTTCGAAGTGATCTCAAAAATAGGCTTCGCGTTGGCGCGATTGGTTTTGGGTCAGAATGCATTTATTCTTGCCCAAATAACAATATCGCATCATCAGAAATAATTGCCGGGTCGTCAGTGGAGTGCGGTCGGATTTTAAATATTTTGAAGTGATCTCAAAAATAGGATTCGCGTTGGCGCGGTTGGTTGTGGGTCAGAATACATTCATTCTTGCCCAAATAACAACCTCTCATCATCAGAAGTCGTTGCCGGGTCGTCATTGGAGTGCGGTCGGATTTTAAATATTTTGAAGTGATCTCAAAAATAGGATTCGCGTTGGCGCGGTTGGTTGTGGGTCAGAATACATTCATTCTTGCCCAAATAACAACCTCTCATCATCAGAAGTCGTTGCCGGGTCGTCATTGGAGTGCGGTAGGATTTTAAATATTTTGAAGTGATCTCAAAAATAGGATTCGCGTTGGCGCGGTTGGTTGTGGGTCAGAATACATTCATTCTTGCACAAATAACAACCTCTCATCGTCAGAAGTCATTGCCGGGTCGTCAGAGGAGTGCGGTCGGATTTTAAATATTTTGAAGTGATCTCAAAAATAGGATTCGCGTTGGCGCGGTTGGTTTTGGGTCAGAATACATTCATTCTTGCACAAATAACAACCTCTCATCGTCAGAAGTCATTGCCGGGTCGTCAGAGGAGTGCGGTCGGATTTTAAATATTTTGAAGTGATCTCAAAAATAGGATTCGCGTTGGCGCGGTTGGTTGTGGGTCAGAATACATTCTTTCTTGCACAAATAACAACCTCTCATCGTCAGAAGTCATTGCCGGGTCGTTAGAGGAGTGCGGTCGGATTTTAAATATTTTGAAGTGATCTCAAAAATAGGATTCACGTTGGCGCGATTGGTTGTGGGTCAGAATGCATTTATTCTTGCCCAAATCACAACCTCTCATCGTCAGAAGTCATTGCCGGGTCGTCAGAGGAGTGCGGTCAGATTTTAAATATTTCGAAGTGATCTCAAAAATAGGCTTCGCGTTGGCGCGATTGGTTTTGGGTCAGAATGCATTTATTCTTGCCCAAATAACAACATCGCATCATCAGAAATAATTGCCGGGTCGTCAGTGGAGTGCGGTCGGATTTTAAATATTTTGAAGTGATCTCAAAAATAGGATTCGCGTTGGCGCGGTTGGTTGTGGGTCAGAATACATTCATTCTTGCACAAATAACAACCTCTCATCGTCAGAAGTCATTGCCGGGTCGTCAGAGGAGTGCGGTCGGATTTTAAAAATTTCGAAGTGATCTCAAAAATAGGCTTCGCGTTGGCGCGATTGGTTTTGGGTCAGAATGCATTTATTCTTGCCCAAATAACAACATCGCATCATCAGAAATAATTGCCGGGTCGTCAGTGGAGTGCGGTCGGATTTTAAATATTTTGAAGTGATCTCTAAAATAGGATTCGCGTTGACGCGGTTGGTTGTGGGTCAGAATACATTCATTCTTGCACAAATAACAACCTCTCATCGTCAGAAGTCATTGCCGGGTCGTCAGAGGAGTGCGGTCGGATTTTAAATATTTTGAAGTGATCTCAAAAATAGGATTCGCGTTGGCGCCGTTGGTTGTGGGTCAGAATACATTCATTCTTGCACAAATAACAACCTCTCATCGTCAGAAGTCATTGCCGGGTCGTCAGAGGAGTGCGGTCGGATTTTAAATATTTCGAAGTGATCTCAAAAATAGGCTTCGCGTTGGCGCGTTTGGTTTTGGGTCAGAATGCATTTATTCTTGCCCAAATAACAATATCGCATCATCAGAAATAATTGCCGGGTCGTCAGTGGAGTGCGGTCGGATTTTAAATATTTTGAAGTGATCTCAAAAATAGGATTCGCGTTGGCGCGGTTGGTTGTGGGTCAGAATACATTCATTCTTGCCCAAATAACAACCTCTCATCATCAGAAGTCGTTGCCGGGTCGTCATTGGAGTGCGGTCGGATTTTAAATATTTTGAAGTGATCTCAAAAATAGGATTCGCGTTGGCGCGGTTGGTTGTGGGTCAGAATACATTCATTCTTGCCCAAATAACAACCTCTCATCATCAGAAGTCGTTGCCAGGTCGTCATTGGAGTGCGGTAGGATTTTAAATATTTTGAAGTGATCTCAAAAATAGGATTCGCGTTGGCGCGGTTGGTTGTGGGTCAGAATACATTCATTCTTGCACAAATAACAACCTCTCATCGTCAGAAGTCATTGCCGGGTCGTCAGAGGAGTGCGGTCGGATTTTAAATATTTTGAAGTGATCTCAAAAATAGGATTCGCGTTGGCGCGGTTGGTTGTGGGTCAGAATACATTCATTCTTGCCCAAATAACAACCTCTCATCATCTGAAGTCGTTGCCGGGTCGTCATTGGAGTGCGGTCGGATTTTAAATATTTTGAAGTGATCTCAAAAATAGGATTCGCGTTGGCGCGATTGGTTGTGGGTCAGAATACATTCACTCTTGCACAAATAACAACCTCTCATCGTCAGAAGTCATTGCCGGGTCGTCAGAGGAGTGCGGTCGGATTTTAAATATTTTGAAGTGATCTCAAAAATAGTATTCGCGTTGGCGCGGTTGGTTGTGGGTCAGAATACATTCATTCTTGCACAAATAACAACCTCTCATCGTCAGAAGTCATTGCCGGGTCGTCAGAGGAGTGCGGTCGGATTTTAAATATTTTGAAGTGATCTCAAAAATAGGATTCGCGTTGGCGCGATTGGTTTTGGGTCAGAATACATTCATTCTTGACCAAATAACAACCTCTTATTATCAGAAGTCATTGCCGGGTCGTCATTGGAGTGCGGTAGCATTTAAAAGTTTTGAAGTGATCTCAAAAATAGGATTCACGTTGGCGCGATGGGTTGTGGGTCAGAATACATTCATTCTTGCCCAAATAACAACCTCTCATCATCAGAAGTCGTTGCCGGGTCGTCATTGGAGTGCGGTCGCATTTAAAATATTTTCAAGTGATCTCAAAAATAGGATTCGCGTTGGCGCGGTTGGTTGTGGGTCAGAATACATTCATTCTTGCACAAATAACAACCTCTCATCGTCAGAAGTCATTGCCGGGTCGTCAGAGGAGTGCGGTCGGATTTTAAATATTTTGAAGTGATCTCAAAAATAGGATTCGCGTTGGCGCGGTTGGTTGTAGGTCAGAATACATTCATTCTTGCACAAATAACAACCTCTCATCATCAGAAGTCGTTGCCGGGTCGTCATTGGAGTGCGGTCGGATTTTAAATATTTTGAAGTGATCTCAAAAATAGGATTCGCGTTGGCGCGGTTGGTTGTGGGTCAGAATACATTCATTCTTGCACAAATAACAACCTCTCATCGTCAGAAGTCATTGCCGGGTCGTCAGAGGAGTGCGGTCGGATTTTAAATATTTTGAAGTGATCTCAAAAATAGGATTCGCGTTGGCGCGGTTGGTTGTGGGTCAGAATACATTCATTCTTGCCCAAATAACAACCTCTCATCATCAGAAGTCATTGCCGGGTCGTCAGAGGATTGCGGTCGGATTTTAAATATTTCGAAGTGATCTCAAAAATAGGCTTCGCGTTGGCGCGATTGGTTTTGGGTCAGAATGCATTTATTCTTGCCCAAATAACAACATCGCATCATCAGAAATAATTGCCGGGTCGTCAGTGGAGTGCGGTCGGCTTTTAAATATTTTGAAGTGATCTCAAATATAGGATTCGTGTTGGCGCGATTGATTGTGGGTCAGAATACTTTTATTCTTGCTCAAATCACAACCTCTCATCATCAGAAATAATTGCAGGGTCGTCAGTGGAGTGCGGTCGGCTTTTAAATATTTTGAAGTGATCTCAAATATAGGATTCGCGTTGGCGCGATTGGTTGTGGGTCAGAATGCATTTAATCTTGCCCAAATCACAACCTCTCATCGTCAGAAGTCATTGCCGGGTCGTCAGGGAAGTGCGGTCGCATTTTAAATATTTTGAAGTGATCTCAAAAAAAGGATTCGCGTTGGCGCGGTTGGTTGTGGGTCAGAATACATTCATTCTTGCACAAATAACAACCTCTCATCGTCAGAAGTCATTGCCGGGTCGTCAGAGGAGTGCGGTCGGATTTTAAATATTTTGAAGTGATCTCAAAAATAGGATTCGCGTTGGCCCGGTTGGCTGTGGGTCAGAATACATTCATTCTTGCACAAATAACAACCTCTCATCGTCAGAAGTCATTGCCGGGTCGTTAGAGGAGTGCGGTCGGATTTTAAATATTTTGAAGTGATCTCAAAAATAGGATTCACGTTGGCGCGATTGGTTGTGGGTCAGAATGCATTTATTCTTGCCCAAATCACAACCTCTCATCGTCAGAAGTCATTGCCGGGTCGTCAGAGGAGTGCGGTCAGATTTTAAATATTTCGAAGTGATCTCAAAAATAGGCTTCGCGTTGGCGCGATTGGTTTTGGGTCAGAATGCATTTATTCTTGCCCAAATAACAACATCGCATCATCAGAAATAATTGCCGGGTCGTCAGTGGAGTGCGGTCGGATTTTAAATATTTTGAAGTGATCTCAAAAATAGGATTCGCGTTGGCGCGGTTGGTTGTGGGTCAGAATACATTCATTCTTGCACAAATAACAACCTCTCATCGTCAGAAGTCATTGCCGGGTCGTCAGAGGAGTGCGGTCGGATTTTAAATATTTCGAAGTGATCTCAAAAATAGGCTTCGCGTTGGCGCGATTGGTTTTGGGTCAGAATGCATTTATTCTTGCCCAAATAACAACATCGCATCATCAGAAATAATTGCCGGGTCGTCAGTGGAGTGCGGTCGGATTTTAAATATTTTGAAGTGATCTCAAAAATAGGATTCGCGTTGACGCGGTTGGTTGTGGGTCAGAATACATTCATTCTTGCACAAATAACAACCTCTCATCGTCAGAAGTCATTGCCGGGTCGTCAGAGGAGTGCGGTCGGATTTTAAATATTTTGAAGTGATCTCAAAAATAGGATTCGCGTTGGCGCCGTTGGTTGTGGGTCAGAATACATTCATTCTTGCACAAATAACAACCTCTCATCGTCAGAAGTCATTGCCGGGTCGTCAGAGGAGTGCGGTCGGATTTTAAATATTTCGAAGTGATCTCAAAAATAGGCTTCGCGTTGGCGCGTTTGGTTTTGGGTCAGAATGCATTTATTCTTGCCCAAATAACAATATCGCATCATCAGAAATAATTGCCGGGTCGTCAGTGGAGTGCGGTCGGATTTTAAATATTTTGAAGTGATCTCAAAAATAGGATTCGCGTTGGCGCGGTTGGTTGTGGGTCAGAATACATTCATTCTTGCCCAAATAACAACCTCTCATCATCAGAAGTCGTTGCCGGGTCGTCATTGGAGTGCGGTCGGATTTTAAATATTTTGAAGTGATCTCAAAAATAGGATTCGCGTTGGCGCGGTTGGTTGTGGGTCAGAATACATTCATTCTTGCCCAAATAACAACCTCTCATCATCAGAAGTCGTTGCCGGGTCGTCATTGGAGTGCGGTAGGATTTTAAATATTTTGAAGTGATCTCAAAAATAGGATTCGCGTTGGCGCGGTTGGTTGTGGGTCAGAATACATTCATTCTTGCACAAATAACAACCTCTCATCGTCAGAAGTCATTGCCGGGTCGTCAGAGGAGTGCGGTCGGATTTTAAATATTTTGAAGTGATCTCAAAAATAGGATTCGCGTTGGCGCGGTTGGTTGTGGGTCAGAATACATTCATTCTTGCACAAATAACAACCTCTCATCGTCAGAAGTCATTGCCGGGTCGTCAGAGGAGTGCGGTCGGATTTTAAATATTTTGAAGTGATCTCAAAAATAGGATTCGCGTTGGCGCGGTTGGTTGTGGGTCAGAATACATTCATTCTTGCCCAAATAACAACCTCTCATCATCTGAAGTCGTTGCCGGGTCGTCATTGGAGTGCGGTCGGATTTTAAATATTTTGAAGTGATCTCAAAAATAGGATTCGCGTTGGCGCGATTGGTTGTGGGTCAGAATACATTCATTCTTGCACAAATAACAACCTCTCATCGTCAGAAGTCATTGCCGGGTCGTCAGAGGAGTGCGGTCGGATTTTAAATATTTTGAAGTAATCTCAAAAATAGTATTCGCGTTGGCGCGGTTGGTTGTGGGTCAGAATACATTCATTCTTGCACAAATAACAACCTCTCATCGTCAGAAGTCATTGCCGGGTCGTCAGAGGAGTGCGGTCGGATTTTAAATATTTTGAAGTGATCTCAAAAATAGGATTCGCGTTGGCGCGATTGGTTTTGGGTCAGAATACATTCATTCTTGACCAAATAACAACCTCTTATCATCAGAAGTCATTGCCGGGTCGTCATTGGAGTGCGGTAGCATTTAAAAGTTTTGAAGTTATCTCAAAAATAGGATTCACGTTGGCGCGATGGGTTGTGGGTCAGAATACATTCATTCTTGCCCAAATAACAACCTCTCATCATCAGAAGTCGTTGCCGGGTCGTCATTGGAGTGCGGTCGCATTTAAAATATTTTCAAGTGATCTCAAAAATAGGATTCGCGTTGGCGCGGTTGGTTGTGGGTCAGAATACATTCATTCTTGCACAAATAACAACCTCTCATCGTCAGAAGTCATTGCCGGGTCGTCAGAGGAGTGCGGTCGGATTTTAAATATTTTGAAGTGATCTCAAAAATAGGATTCGCGTTGGCGCGGTTGGTTGTGGGTCAGAATACATTCATTCTTGCACAAATAACAACCTCTCATCGTCAGAAGTCATTGCCGGGTCGTCAGAGGAGTGCGGTCGGATTTTAAATATTATGAAGTGATCTCAAAAATAGGATTCGCGTTGGCGCGGTTGGTTGTGGGTCAGAATACATTCATTCTTGCACAAATAACAACCTCTCATCGTCAGAAGTCATTGCCGGGTCGTCAGAGGAGTGCGGTCGGATTTTAAATATTTTGAAGTGATCTCAAAAATAGGATTCGCGTTGGCGCGGTTGGTTGTGGGTCAGAATACATTCATTCTTGCACAAATAACAACCTCTCATCGTCAGAAGTCATTGCCGGGTCGTCAGAGGAGTGCGGTCGGATTTTAAATATTTCGAAGTGATCTCAAAAATAGGCTTCGCGTTGGCGCGATTGGTTTTGGGTCAGAATGCATTTATTCTTGCCCAAATAACAACATCGCATCATCAGAAATAATTGCCGGGTCGTCAGTGGAGTGCGGTCGGATTTTAAATATTTTGAAGTGATCTCAAAAATAGGATTCGCGTTGGCGCGGTTGGTTGTGGGTCAGAATACATTCATTCTTGCACAAATAACAACCTCTCATCGTCAGAAGTCATTGCCGGGTCGTCAGAGGAGTGCGGTCGGATTTTAAATATTTTGAAGTGATCTCAAAAATAGGATTCGCGTTGGCGCGGTTGGTTGTGGGTCAGAATACATTCATTCTTGCCCAAATAACAACCTCTCATCATCAGAAGTCGTTGCCGGGTAGTCATTGGAGTGCGGTCGGATTTTAAATATTTTGAAGTGATCTCAAAAATAGGATTCGCGTTGGCGCGGTTGGTTGTGGGTCAGAATACATTCATTCTTGCACAAATAACAACCTCTCATCATCAGAAGTCATTGCCGGGTCGTCAGAGGATTGCGGTCGGATTTTAAATATTTCGAAGTGATCTCAAAAATAGGCTTCGCGTTGGCGCGATTGGTTTTGGGTCAGAATGCATTTATTCTTGCCCAAATAACAACATCGCATCATCAGAAATAATTGCCGGGTCGTCAGTGGAGTGCGGTCGGCTTTTAAATATTTTGAAGTGATCTCAAATATAGGATTCGCGTTGGCGCGATTGGTTGTGGGTCAGAATACTTTTATTCTTGCCCAAATCACAACCTCTCATCATCAGAAATAATTGCAGGGTCGTCAGTGGAGTGCGGTCGGCTTTTAAATATTTTGAAGTGATCTCAAATATAGGATTCGCGTTGGCGCGATTGGTTGTGGGTCAGAATGCATTTAATCTTGCCCAAATCACAACCTCTCATCGTCAGAAGTCATTGCCGGGTCGTCAGGGAAGTGCGGTCGCATTTTAAATATTTTGAAGTGATCTCAAAAAAAGGATTCGCGTTGGCGCGGTTGGTTGTGGGTCAGAATACATTCATTCTTGCACAAATAACAACCTCTCATCGTCAGAAGTCATTGCCGGGTCGTCAGAGGAGTGCGGTCGGATTTTAAATATTTTGAAGTGATCTCAAAAATAGGATTCGCGTTGGCCCGGTTGGTTGTGGGTCAGAATACATTCATTCTTGCACAAATAACAACCTCTCATCGTCAGAAGTCATTGCCGGGTCGTCAGAGGAGTGCGGTCGGATTTTAAATATTTTGAAGTGATCTCAAAAATAGGATTCGCGTTGGCGCGGTTGGTTGTGGGTCAGAATACATTCATTCTTGCACAAATAACAACCTCTCATCGTCAGAAGTCATTGCCGGGTCGTCAGAGGAGTGCGGTCGGATTTTAAATATTTTGAAGTGATCTCAAAAATAGGATTCGCGTTGGCCCGGTTGGTTGTGGGTCAGAATACATTCATTCTTGCACAAATAACAACCTCTCATCGTCAGAAGTCATTGCCGGGTCGTTAGAGGAGTGCGGTCGGATTTTAAATATTTTGAAGTGATCTCAAAAATAGGATTCACGTTGGCGCGATTGGTTGTGGGTCAGAATGCATTTATTCTTGCCCAAATCACAACCTCTCATCGTCAGAAGTCATTGCCGGGTCGTCAGAGGAGTGCGGTCAGATTTTAAATATTTCGAAGTGATCTCAAAAATAGGCTTCGCGTTGGCGCGATTGGTTTTGGGTCAGAATGCATTTATTCTTGCCCAAATAACAACATCGCATCATCAGAAATAATTGCCGGGTCGTCAGTGGAGTGCGGTCGGATTTTAAATATTTTGAAGTGATCTCAAAAATAGGATTCGCGTTGGCGCGGTTGGTTGTGGGTCAGAATACATTCATTCTTGCACAAATAACAACCTCTCATCGTCAGAAGTCATTGCCGGGTCGTCAGAGGATTGCGGTCGGATTTTAAATATTTCGAAGTGATCTCAAAAATAGGCTTCGCGTTGGCGCGATTGGTTTTGGGTCAGAATGCATTTATTCTTGCCCAAATAACAACATCGCATCATCAGAAATAATTGCCGGGTCGTCAGTGGAGTGCGGTCGGCTTTTAAATATTTTGAAGTGATCTCAAATATAGGATTCGCGTTGGCGCGATTGGTTGTGGGTCAGAATACTTTTATTCTTGCCCAAATCACAACCTCTCATCATCAGAAATAATTGCAGGGTCGTCAGTGGAGTGCGGTCGGCTTTTAAATATTTTGAAGTGATCTCAAATATAGGATTCGCGTTGGCGCGATTGGTTGTGGGTCAGAATGCATTTAATCTTGCCCAAATCACAACCTCTCATCGTCAGAAGTCATTGCCGGGTCGTCAGGGAAGTGCGGTCGCATTTTAAATATTTTGAAGTGATCTCAAAAAAAGGATTCGCGTTGGCGCGGTTGGTTGTGGGTCAGAATACATTCATTCTTGCACAAATAACAACCTCTCATCGTCAGAAGTCATTGCCGGGTCGTCAGAGGAGTGCGGTCGGATTTTAAATATTTTGAAGTGATCTCAAAAATAGGATTCGCGTTGGCCCGGTTGGTTGTGGGTCAGAATACATTCATTCTTGCACAAATAACAACCTCTCATCGTCAGAAGTCATTGCCGGGTCGTCAGAGGAGTGCGGTCGGATTTTAAATATTTTGAAGTGATCTCAAAAATAGGATTCGCGTTGGCGCGGTTGGTTGTGGGTCAGAATACATTCATTCTTGCCCAAATCACAACCTCTCATCGTCAGAAGTCATTGCCGGGTCGTCAGAGGAGTGCGGTCAGATTTTAAATATTTCGAAGTGATCTCAAAAATAGGCTTCGCGTTGGCGCGATTGGTTTTGGGTCAGAATGCATTTATTCTTGCCCAAATAACAACATCGCATCATCAGAAATAATTGCCGGGTCGTCAGTGGAGTGCGGTCGGATTTTAAATATTTTGAAGTGATCTCAAAAATAGGATTCGCGTTGGCGCGGTTGGTTGTGGGTCAGAATACATTCATTCTTGCACAAATAACAACCTCTCATCGTCAGAAGTCATTGCCGGGTCGTCAGAGGAGTGCGGTCGGATTTTAAATATTTCGAAGTGATCTCAAAAATAGGCTTCGCGTTGGCGCGATTGGTTTTGGGTCAGAATGCATTTATTCTTGCCCAAATAACAACATCGCATCATCAGAAATAATTGCCGGGTCGTCAGTGGAGTGCGGTCGGATTTTAAATATTTTGAAGTGATCTCAAAAATAGGATTCGCGTTGGCGCGGTTGGTTGTGGGTCAGAATACATTCTTTCTTGCACAAATAACAACCTCTCATCGTCAGAAGTCATTGCCGGGTCGTCAGAGGAGTGCGGTCGGATTTTAAATATTTTGAAGTGATCTCAAAAATAGGATTCGCGTTGGCGCGGTTGGTTGTGGGTCAGAATACATTCATTCTTGCCCAAATAACAACCTCTCATCATCAGAAGTCATTGCCGGGTCGTCAGAGGATTGCGGTCGGATTTTAAATATTTCGAAGTGATCTCAAAAATAGGCTTCGCGTTGGCGCGATTGGTTTTGGGTCAGAATGCATTTATTCTTGCCCAAATAACAACATCGCATCATCAGAAATAATTGCCGGGTCGTCAGTGGAGTGCGGTCGGCTTTTAAATATTTTGAAGTGATCTCAAATATAGGATTCGCGTTGGCGCGATTGATTGTGGGTCAGAATACTTTTATTCTTGCCCAAATCACAACCTCTCATCATCAGAAATAATTGCAGGGTCGTCAGTGGAGTGCGGTCGGCTTTTAAATATTTTGAAGTGATCTCAAATATAGGATTCGCGTTGGCGCGATTGGTTGTGGGTCAGAATGCATTTAATCTTGCCCAAATCACAACCTCTCATCGTCAGAAGTCATTGCCGGGTCGTCAGGGAAGTGCGGTCGCATTTTAAATATTTTGAAGTGATCTCAAAAAAAGGATTCGCGTTGGCGCGGTTGGTTGTGGGTCAGAATACATTCATTCTTGCACAAATAACAACCTCTCATCGTCAGAAGTCATTGCCGGGTCGTCAGAGGAGTGCGGTCGGATTTTAAATATTTTGAAGTGATCTCAAAAATAGGATTCGCGTTGGCCCGGTTGGCTGTGGGTCAGAATACATTCATTCTTGCACAAATAACAACCTCTCATCGTCAGAAGTCATTGCCGGGTCGTTAGAGGAGTGCGGTCGGATTTTAAATATTTTGAAGTGATCTCAAAAATAGGATTCACGTTGGCGCGATTGGTTGTGGGTCAGAATGCATTTATTCTTGCCCAAATCACAACCTCTCATCGTCAGAAGTCATTGCCGGGTCGTCAGAGGAGTGCGGTCAGATTTTAAATATTTCGAAGTGATCTCAAAAATAGGCTTCGCGTTGGCGCGATTGGTTTTGGGTCAGAATGCATTTATTCTTGCCCAAATAACAACATCGCATCATCAGAAATAATTGCCGGGTCGTCAGTGGAGTGCGGTCGGATTTTAAATATTTTGAAGTGATCTCAAAAATAGGATTCGCGTTGGCGCGGTTGGTTGTGGGTCAGAATACATTCATTCTTGCACAAATAACAACCTCTCATCGTCAGAAGTCATTGCCGGGTCGTCAGAGGAGTGCGGTCGGATTTTAAATATTTCGAAGTGATCTCAAAAATAGGCTTCGCGTTGGCGCGATTGGTTTTGGGTCAGAATGCATTTATTCTTGCCCAAATAACAACATCGCATCATCAGAAATAATTGCCGGGTCGTCAGTGGAGTGCGGTCGGATTTTAAATATTTTGAAGTGATCTCAAAAATAGGATTCGCGTTGACGCGGTTGGTTGTGGGTCAGAATACATTCATTCTTGCACAAATAACAACCTCTCATCGTCAGAAGTCATTGCCGGGACGTCAGAGGAGTGCGGTCGGATTTTAAATATTTTGAAGTGATCTCAAAAATAGGATTCGCGTTGGCGCCGTTGGTTGTGGGTCAGAATACATTCATTCTTGCACAAATAACAACCTCTCATCGTCAGAAGTCATTGCCGGGTCGTCAGAGGAGTGCGGTCGGATTTTAAATATTTCGAAGTGATCTCAAAAATAGGCTTCGCGTTGGCGCGTTTGGTTTTGGGTCAGAATGCATTTATTCTTGCCCAAATAACAATATCGCATCATCAGAAATAATTGCCGGGTCGTCAGTGGAGTGCGGTCGGATTTTAAATATTTTGAAGTGATCTCAAAAATAGGATTCGCGTTGGCGCGGTTGGTTGTGGGTCAGAATACATTCATTCTTGCCCAAATAACAACCTCTCATCATCAGAAGTCGTTGCCGGGTCGTCATTGGAGTGCGGTCGGATTTTAAATATTTAGAAGTGATCTCAAAAATAGGATTCGCGTTGGCGCGGTTGGTTGTGGGTCAGAATACATTCATTCTTGCCCAAATAACAACCTCTCATCATCAGAAGTCGTTGCCGGGTCGTCATTGGAGTGCGGTAGGATTTTAAATATTTTGAAGTGATCTCAAAAATAGGATTCGCGTTGGCGCGGTTGGTTGTGGGTCAGAATACATTCATTCTTGCACAAATAACAACCTCTCATCGTCAGAAGTCATTGCCGGGTCGTCAGAGGAGTGCGGTCGGATTTTAAATATTTTGAAGTGATCTCAAAAATAGGATTCGCGTTGGCGCGGTTGGTTGTGGGTCAGAATACATTCATTCTTGCACAAATAACAACCTCTCATCGTCAGAAGTCATTGCCGGGTCGTCAGAGGAGTGCGGTCGGATTTTAAATATTTTGAAGTGATCTCAAAAATAGGATTCGCGTTGGCGCGGTTGGTTGTGGGTCAGAATACATTCATTCTTGCCCAAATAACAACCTCTCATCATCTGAAGTCGTTGCCGGGTCGTCATTGGAGTGCGGTCGGATTTTAAATATTTTGAAGTGATCTCAAAAATAGGATTCGCGTTGGCGCGATTGGTTGTGGGTCAGAATACATTCATTCTTGCACAAATAACAACCTCTCATCGTCAGAAGTCATTGCCGGGTCGTCAGAGGAGTGCGGTCGGATTTTAAATATTTCGAAGTGATCTCAAAAATAGGCTTCGCGTTGGCGCGTTTGGTTTTGGGTCAGAATGCATTTATTCTTGCCCAAATAACAATATCGCATCATCAGAAATAATTGCCGGGTCGTCAGTGGAGTGCGGTCGGATTTTAAATATTTTGAAGTGATCTCAAAAATAGGATTCGCGTTGGCGCGGTTGGTTGTGGGTCAGAATACATTCATTCTTGCACAAATAACAACCTCTCATCGTCAGAAGTCATTGCCGGGTCGTCAGAGGAGTGCGGTCGGATTTTAAATATTTTGAAGTGATCTCAAAAATAGGATTCGCGTTGGCGCGGTTGGTTGTGGGTCAGAATACATTCATTCTTGCCCAAATAACAACCTCTCATCATCAGAAGTCGTTGCCGGGTCGTCATTGGAGTGCGGTCGGATTTTAAATATTTTGAAGTGATCTCAAAAATAGGATTCGCGTTGGCGCGGTTGGTTGTGGGTCAGAATACATTCATTCTTGCCCAAATAACAACCTCTCATCATCAGAAGTCGTTGCCGGGTCGTCATTGGAGTGCGGTAGGATTTTAAATATTTTGAAGTGATCTCAAAAATAGGATTCGCGTTGGCGCGGTTGGTTGTGGGTCAGAATACATTCATTCTTGCACAAATAACAACCTCTCATCGTCAGAAGTCATTGCCGGGACGTCAGAGGAGTGCGGTCGGATTTTAAATATTTTGAAGTGATCTCAAAAATAGGATTCGCGTTGGCGCCGTTGGTTGTGGGTCAGAATACATTCATTCTTGCACAAATAACAACCTCTCATCGTCAGAAGTCATTGCCGGGTCGTCAGAGGAGTGCGGTCGGATTTTAAATATTTCGAAGTGATCTCAAAAATAGGCTTCGCGTTGGCGCGTTTGGTTTTGGGTCAGAATGCATTTATTCTTGCCCAAATAACAATATCGCATCATCAGAAATAATTGCCGGGTCGTCAGAGGAGTGCGGTCGGATTTTAAATATTTTGAAGTGATCTCAAAAATAGGATTCGCGTTGACGCGGTTGGTTGTGGGTCAGAATACATTCATTCTTGCACAAATAACAACCTCTCATCGTCAGAAGTCATTGCCGGGACGTCAGAGGAGTGCGGTCGGATTTTAAATATTTTGAAGTGATCTCAAAAATAGGATTCGCGTTGGCGCCGTTGGTTGTGGGTCAGAATACATTCATTCTTGCACAAATAACAACCTCTCATCGTCAGAAGTCATTGCCGGGTCGTCAGAGGAGTGCGGTCGGATTTTAAATATTTCGAAGTGATCTCAAAAATAGGCTTCGCGTTGGCGCGTTTGGTTTTGGGTCAGAATGCATTTATTCTTGCCCAAATAACAATATCGCATCATCAGAAATAATTGCCGGGTCGTCAGTGGAGTGCGGTCGGATTTTAAATATTTTGAAGTGATCTCAAAAATAGGATTCGCGTTGGCGCGGTTGGTTGTGGGTCAGAATACATTCATTCTTGCCCAAATAACAACCTCTCATCATCAGAAGTCGTTGCCGGGTCGTCATTGGAGTGCGGTCGGATTTTAAATATTTTGAAGTGATCTCAAAAATAGGATTCGCGTTGGCGCGGTTGGTTGTGGGTCAGAATACATTCATTCTTGCCCAAATAACAACCTCTCATCATCAGAAGTCATTGCCGGGTCGTCAGAGGATTGCGGTCGGATTTTAAATATTTCGAAGTGATCTCAAAAATAGGCTTCGCGTTGGCGCGATTGGTTTTGGGTCAGAATGCATTTATTCTTGCCCAAATAACAACATCGCATCATCAGAAATAATTGCCGGGTCGTCAGTGGAGTGCGGTCGGCTTTTAAATATTTTGAAGTGATCTCAAATATAGGATTCGCGTTGGCGCGATTGATTGTGGGTCAGAATACTTTTATTCTTGCCCAAATCACAACCTCTCATCATCAGAAATAATTGCAGGGTCGTCAGTGGAGTGCGGTCGGCTTTTAAATATTTTGAAGTGATCTCAAATATAGGATTCGCGTTGGCGCGATTGGTTGTGGGTCAGAATGCATTTAATCTTGCCCAAATCACAACCTCTCATCGTCAGAAGTCATTGCCGGGTCGTCAGGGAAGTGCGGTCGCATTTTAAATATTTTGAAGTGATCTCAAAAAAAGGATTCGCGTTGGCGCGGTTGGTTGTGGGTCAGAATACATTCATTCTTGCACAAATAACAACCTCTCATCGTCAGAAGTCATTGCCGGGTCGTCAGAGGAGTGCGGTCGGATTTTAAATATTTTGAAGTGATCTCAAAAATAGGATTCGCGTTGGCCCGGTTGGCTGTGGGTCAGAATACATTCATTCTTGCACAAATAACAACCTCTCATCGTCAGAAGTCATTGCCGGGTCGTTAGAGGAGTGCGGTCGGATTTTAAATATTTTGAAGTGATCTCAAAAATAGGATTCACGTTGGCGCGATTGGTTGTGGGTCAGAATGCATTTATTCTTGCCCAAATCACAACCTCTCATCGTCAGAAGTCATTGCCGGGTCGTCAGAGGAGTGCGGTCAGATTTTAAATATTTCGAAGTGATCTCAAAAATAGGCTTCGCGTTGGCGCGATTGGTTTTGGGTCAGAATGCATTTATTCTTGCCCAAATAACAACATCGCATCATCAGAAATAATTGCCGGGTCGTCAGTGGAGTGCGGTCGGATTTTAAATATTTTGAAGTGATCTCAAAAATAGGATTCGCGTTGGCGCGGTTGGTTGTGGGTCAGAATACATTCATTCTTGCACAAATAACAACCTCTCATCGTCAGAAGTCATTGCCGGGTCGTCAGAGGAGTGCGGTCGGATTTTAAATATTTCGAAGTGATCTCAAAAATAGGCTTCGCGTTGGCGCGATTGGTTTTGGGTCAGAATGCATTTATTCTTGCCCAAATAACAACATCGCATCATCAGAAATAATTGCCGGGTCGTCAGTGGAGTGCGGTCGGATTTTAAATATTTTGAAGTGATCTCAAAAATAGGATTCGCGTTGACGCGGTTGGTTGTGGGTCAGAATACATTCATTCTTGCACAAATAACAACCTCTCATCGTCAGAAGTCATTGCCGGGACGTCAGAGGAGTGCGGTCGGATTTTAAATATTTTGAAGTGATCTCAAAAATAGGATTCGCGTTGGCGCCGTTGGTTGTGGGTCAGAATACATTCATTCTTGCACAAATAACAACCTCTCATCGTCAGAAGTCATTGCCGGGTCGTCAGAGGAGTGCGGTCGGATTTTAAATATTTCGAAGTGATCTCAAAAATAGGCTTCGCGTTGGCGCGTTTGGTTTTGGGTCAGAATGCATTTATTCTTGCCCAAATAACAATATCGCATCATCAGAAATAATTGCCGGGTCGTCAGTGGAGTGCGGTCGGATTTTAAATATTTTGAAGTGATCTCAAAAATAGGATTCGCGTTGGCGCGGTTGGTTGTGGGTCAGAATACATTCATTCTTGCCCAAATAACAACCTCTCATCATCAGAAGTCGTTGCCGGGTCGTCATTGGAGTGCGGTCGGATTTTAAATATTTAGAAGTGATCTCAAAAATAGGATTCGCGTTGGCGCGGTTGGTTGTGGGTCAGAATACATTCATTCTTGCCCAAATAACAACCTCTCATCATCAGAAGTCGTTGCCGGGTCGTCATTGGAGTGCGGTAGGATTTTAAATATTTTGAAGTGATCTCAAAAATAGGATTCGCGTTGGCGCGGTTGGTTGTGGGTCAGAATACATTCATTCTTGCACAAATAACAACCTCTCATCGTCAGAAGTCATTGCCGGGTCGTCAGAGGAGTGCGGTCGGATTTTAAATATTTTGAAGTGATCTCAAAAATAGGATTCGCGTTGGCGCGGTTGGTTGTGGGTCAGAATACATTCATTCTTGCACAAATAACAACCTCTCATCGTCAGAAGTCATTGCCGGGTCGTCAGAGGAGTGCGGTCGGATTTTAAATATTTTGAAGTGATCTCAAAAATAGGATTCGCGTTGGCGCGGTTGGTTGTGGGTCAGAATACATTCATTCTTGCCCAAATAACAACCTCTCATCATCTGAAGTCGTTGCCGGGTCGTCATTGGAGTGCGGTCGGATTTTAAATATTTTGAAGTGATCTCAAAAATAGGATTCGCGTTGGCGCGATTGGTTGTGGGTCAGAATACATTCATTCTTGCACAAATAACAACCTCTCATCGTCAGAAGTCATTGCCGGGTCGTCAGAGGAGTGCGGTCGGATTTTAAATATTTCGAAGTGATCTCAAAAATAGGCTTCGCGTTGGCGCGTTTGGTTTTGGGTCAGAATGCATTTATTCTTGCCCAAATAACAATATCGCATCATCAGAAATAATTGCCGGGTCGTCAGTGGAGTGCGGTCGGATTTTAAATATTTTGAAGTGATCTCAAAAATAGGATTCGCGTTGGCGCGGTTGGTTGTGGGTCAGAATACATTCATTCTTGCCCAAATAACAACCTCTCATCATCAGAAGTCGTTGCCGGGTCGTCATTGGAGTGCGGTCGGATTTTAAATATTTTGAAGTGATCTCAAAAATAGGATTCGCGTTGGCGCGGTTGGTTGTGGGTCAGAATACATTCATTCTTGCCCAAATAACAACCTCTCATCATCAGAAGTCGTTGCCGGGTCGTCATTGGAGTGCGGTAGGATTTTAAATATTTTGAAGTGATCTCAAAAATAGGATTCGCGTTGGCGCGGTTGGTTGTGGGTCAGAATACATTCATTCTTGCACAAATAACAACCTCTCATCGTCAGAAGTCATTGCCGGGACGTCAGAGGAGTGCGGTCGGATTTTAAATATTTTGAAGTGATCTCAAAAATAGGATTCGCGTTGGCGCCGTTGGTTGTGGGTCAGAATACATTCATTCTTGCACAAATAACAACCTCTCATCGTCAGAAGTCATTGCCGGGTCGTCAGAGGAGTGCGGTCGGATTTTAAATATTTCGAAGTGATCTCAAAAATAGGCTTCGCGTTGGCGCGTTTGGTTTTGGGTCAGAATGCATTTATTCTTGCCCAAATAACAATATCGCATCATCAGAAATAATTGCCGGGTCGTCAGAGGAGTGCGGTCGGATTTTAAATATTTTGAAGTGATCTCAAAAATAGGATTCGCGTTGACGCGGTTGGTTGTGGGTCAGAATACATTCATTCTTGCACAAATAACAACCTCTCATCGTCAGAAGTCATTGCCGGGACGTCAGAGGAGTGCGGTCGGATTTTAAATATTTTGAAGTGATCTCAAAAATAGGATTCGCGTTGGCGCCGTTGGTTGTGGGTCAGAATACATTCATTCTTGCACAAATAACAACCTCTCATCGTCAGAAGTCATTGCCGGGTCGTCAGAGGAGTGCGGTCGGATTTTAAATATTTCGAAGTGATCTCAAAAATAGGCTTCGCGTTGGCGCGTTTGGTTTTGGGTCAGAATGCATTTATTCTTGCCCAAATAACAATATCGCATCATCAGAAATAATTGCCGGGTCGTCAGTGGAGTGCGGTCGGATTTTAAATATTTTGAAGTGATCTCAAAAATAGGATTCGCGTTGGCGCGGTTGGTTGTGGGTCAGAATACATTCATTCTTGCCCAAATAACAACCTCTCATCATCAGAAGTCGTTGCCGGGTCGTCATTGGAGTGCGGTCGGATTTTAAATATTTTGAAGTGATCTCAAAAATAGGATTCGCGTTGGCGCGGTTGGTTGTGGGTCAGAATACATTCATTCTTGCCCAAATAACAACCTCTCATCATCAGAAGTCGTTGCCGGGTCGTCATTGGAGTGCGGTAGGATTTTAAATATTTTGAAGTGATCTCAAAAATAGGATTCGCGTTGGCGCGGTTGGTTGTGGGTCAGAATACATTCATTCTTGCACAAATAACAACCTCTCATCGTCAGAAGTCATTGCCGGGTCGTCAGAGGAGTGCGGTCGGATTTTAAATATTTTGAAGTGATCTCAAAAATAGGATTCGCGTTGGCGCGGTTGGTTGTGGGTCAGAATACATTCATTCTTGCACAAATAACAACCTCTCATCGTCAGAAGTCATTGCCGGGTCGTCAGAGGAGTGCGGTCGGATTTTAAATATTTCGAAGTGATCTCAAAAATAGGCTTCGCGTTGGCGCGATTGGTTTTGGGTCAGAATGCATTTATTCTTGCCCAAATAACAACATCGCATCATCAGAAATAATTGCCGGGTCGTCAGTGGAGTGCGGTCGGATTTTAAATATTTTGAAGTGATCTCAAAAATAGGATTTGCGTTGGCGCGGTTGGTTGTGGGTCAGAATACATTCTTTCTTGCACAAATAACAACCTCTCATCGTCAGAAGTCATTGCCGGGTCGTCAGAGGAGTGCGGTCGGATTTTAAATATTTTGAAGTGATCTCAAAAATAGGATTCGCGTTGGCGCGGTTGGTTGTGGGTCAGAATACATTCATTCTTGCCCAAATAACAACCTCTCATCATCAGAAGTCATTGCCGGGTCGTCAGAGGATTGCGGTCGGATTTTAAATATTTCGAAGTGATCTCAAAAATAGGCTTCGCGTTGGCGCGATTGGTTTTGGGTCAGAATGCATTTATTCTTGCCCAAATAACAACATCGCATCATCAGAAATAATTGCCGGGTCGTCAGTGGAGTGCGGTCGGCTTTTAAATATTTTGAAGTGATCTCAAATATAGGATTCGCGTTGGCGCGATTGATTGTGGGTCAGAATACTTTTATTCTTGCCCAAATCACAACCTCTCATCATCAGAAATAATTGCAGGGTCGTCAGTGGAGTGCGGTCGGCTTTTAAATATTTTGAAGTGATCTCAAATATAGGATTCGCGTTGGCGCGATTGGTTGTGGGTCAGAATGCATTTAATCTTGCCCAAATCACAACCTCTCATCGTCAGAAGTCATTGCCGGGTCGTCAGGGAAGTGCGGTCGCATTTTAAATATTTTGAAGTGATCTCAAAAAAAGGATTCGCGTTGGCGCGGTTGGTTGTGGGTCAGAATACATTCATTCTTGCACAAATAACAACCTCTCATCGTCAGAAGTCATTGCCGGGTCGTCAGAGGAGTGCGGTCGGATTTTAAATATTTTGAAGTGATCTCAAAAATAGGATTCGCGTTGGCGCGATTGGTTGTGGGTCAGAATACTTTTATTCTTGCCCAAATCACAACCTCTCATCATCAGAAATAATTGCAGGGTCGTCAGTGGAGTGCGGTCGGCTTTTAAATATTTTGAAGTGATCTCAAATATAGGATTCGCGTTGGCGCGATTGGTTGTGGGTCAGAATGCATTTAATCTTGCCCAAATCACAACCTCTCATCGTCAGAAGTCATTGCCGGGTCGTCAGGGAAGTGCGGTCGCATTTTAAATATTTTGAAGTGATCTCAAAAAAAGGATTCGCGTTGGCGCGGTTGGTTGTGGGTCAGAATACATTCATTCTTGCACAAATAACAACCTCTCATCGTCAGAAGTCATTGCCGGGTCGTCAAAGGAGTGCGGTCGGATTTTAAATATTTTGAAGTGACCTCAAAAATAGGATTCGCGTTGGCCCGGTTGGTTGTGGGTCAGAATACATTCATTCTTGCACAAATAACAACCTCTCATCGTCAGAAGTCATTGCCGGGTCGTCAGAGGAGTGCGGTCGGATTTTAAATATTTTGAAGTGATCTCAAAAATAGGATTCGCGTTGGCGCGGTTGGTTGTGGGTCAGAATACATTCATTCTTGCCCAAATCACAACCTCTCATCGTCAGAAGTCATTGCCGGGTCGTCAGAGGAGTGCGGTCAGATTTTAAATATTTCGAAGTGATCTCAAAAATAGGCTTCGCGTTGGCGCGATTGGTTTTGGGTCAGAATGCATTTATTCTTGCCCAAATAACAACATCGCATCATCAGAAATAATTGCCGGGTCGTCAGTGGAGTGCGGTCGGATTTTAAATATTTTGAAGTGATCTCAAAAATAGGATTCGCGTTGGCGCGGTTGGTTGTGGGTCAGAATACATTCATTCTTGCACAAATAACAACCTCTCATCGTCAGAAGTCATTGCCGGGTCGTCAGAGGAGTGCGGTCGGATTTTAAATATTTCGAAGTGATCTCAAAAATAGGCTTCGCGTTGGCGCGATTGGTTTTGGGTCAGAATGCATTTATTCTTGCCCAAATAACAACATCGCATCATCAGAAATAATTGCCGGGTCGTCAGTGGAGTGCGGTCGGATTTTAAATATTTTGAAGTGATCTCAAAAATAGGATTCGCGTTGGCGCGGTTGGTTGTGGGTCAGAATACATTCTTTCTTGCACAAATAACAACCTCTCATCGTCAGAAGTCATTGCCGGGTCGTCAGAGGAGTGCGGTCGGATTTTAAATATTTTGAAGTGATCTCAAAAATAGGATTCGCGTTGGCGCGGTTGGTTGTGGGTCAGAATACATTCATTCTTGCCCAAATAACAACCTCTCATCATCAGAAGTCATTGCCGGGTCGTCAGAGGATTGCGGTCGGATTTTAAATATTTCGAAGTGATCTCAAAAATAGGCTTCGCGTTGGCGCGATTGGTTTTGGGTCAGAATGCATTTATTCTTGCCCAAATAACAACATCGCATCATCAGAAATAATTGCCGGGTCGTCAGTGGAGTGCGGTCGGCTTTTAAATATTTTGAAGTGATCTCAAATATAGGATTCGCGTTGGCGCGATTGATTGTGGGTCAGAATACTTTTATTCTTGCCCAAATCACAACCTCTCATCATCAGAAATAATTGCAGGGTCGTCAGTGGAGTGCGGTCGGCTTTTAAATATTTTGAAGTGATCTCAAATATAGGATTCGCGTTGGCGCGATTGGTTGTGGGTCAGAATGCATTTAATCTTGCCCAAATCACAACCTCTCATCGTCAGAAGTCATTGCCGGGTCGTCAGGGAAGTGCGGTCGCATTTTAAATATTTTGAAGTGATCTCAAAAAAAGGATTCGCGTTGGCGCGGTTGGTTGTGGGTCAGAATACATTCATTCTTGCACAAATAACAACCTCTCATCGTCAGAAGTCATTGCCGGGTCGTCAGAGGAGTGCGGTCGGATTTTAAATATTTTGAAGTGATCTCAAAAATAGGATTCGCGTTGGCCCGGTTGGCTGTGGGTCAGAATACATTCATTCTTGCACAAATAACAACCTCTCATCGTCAGAAGTCATTGCCGGGTCGTTAGAGGAGTGCGGTCGGATTTTAAATATTTTGAAGTGATCTCAAAAATAGGATTCACGTTGGCGCGATTGGTTGTGGGTCAGAATGCATTTATTCTTGCCCAAATCACAACCTCTCATCGTCAGAAGTCATTGCCGGGTCGTCAGAGGAGTGCGGTCAGATTTTAAATATTTCGAAGTGATCTCAAAAATAGGCTTCGCGTTGGCGCGATTGGTTTTGGGTCAGAATGCATTTATTCTTGCCCAAATAACAACATCGCATCATCAGAAATAATTGCCGGGTCGTCAGTGGAGTGCGGTCGGATTTTAAATATTTTGAAGTGATCTCAAAAATAGGATTCGCGTTGGCGCGGTTGGTTGTGGGTCAGAATACATTCATTCTTGCACAAATAACAACCTCTCATCGTCAGAAGTCATTGCCGGGTCGTCAGAGGAGTGCGGTCGGATTTTAAATATTTCGAAGTGATCTCAAAAATAGGCTTCGCGTTGGCGCGATTGGTTTTGGGTCAGAATGCATTTATTCTTGCCCAAATAACAACATCGCATCATCAGAAATAATTGCCGGGTCGTCAGTGGAGTGCGGTCGGATTTTAAATATTTTGAAGTGATCTCAAAAATAGGATTCGCGTTGACGCGGTTGGTTGTGGGTCAGAATACATTCATTCTTGCACAAATAACAACCTCTCATCGTCAGAAGTCATTGCCGGGACGTCAGAGGAGTGCGGTCGGATTTTAAATATTTTGAAGTGATCTCAAAAATAGGATTCGCGTTGGCGCCGTTGGTTGTGGGTCAGAATACATTCATTCTTGCACAAATAACAACCTCTCATCGTCAGAAGTCATTGCCGGGTCGTCAGAGGAGTGCGGTCGGATTTTAAATATTTCGAAGTGATCTCAAAAATAGGCTTCGCGTTGGCGCGTTTGGTTTTGGGTCAGAATGCATTTATTCTTGCCCAAATAACAATATCGCATCATCAGAAATAATTGCCGGGTCGTCAGTGGAGTGCGGTCGGATTTTAAATATTTTGAAGTGATCTCAAAAATAGGATTCGCGTTGGCGCGGTTGGTTGTGGGTCAGAATACATTCATTCTTGCCCAAATAACAACCTCTCATCATCAGAAGTCGTTGCCGGGTCGTCATTGGAGTGCGGTCGGATTTTAAATATTTTGAAGTGATCTCAAAAATAGGATTCGCGTTGGCGCGGTTGGTTGTGGGTCAGAATACATTCATTCTTGCCCAAATAACAACCTCTCATCATCAGAAGTCGTTGCCGGGTCGTCATTGGAGTGCGGTAGGATTTTAAATATTTTGAAGTGATCTCAAAAATAGGATTCGCGTTGGCGCGGTTGGTTGTGGGTCAGAATACATTCATTCTTGCACAAATAACAACCTCTCATCGTCAGAAGTCATTGCCGGGTCGTCAGAGGAGTGCGGTCGGATTTTAAATATTTTGAAGTGATCTCAAAAATAGGATTCGCGTTGGCGCGGTTGGTTGTGGGTCAGAATACATTCATTCTTGCACAAATAACAACCTCTCATCGTCAGAAGTCATTGCCGGGTCGTCAGAGGAGTGCGGTCGGATTTTAAATATTTTGAAGTGATCTCAAAAATAGGATTCGAGTTGGCGCGGTTGGTTGTGGGTCAGAATACATTCATTCTTGCCCAAATAACAACCTCTCATCATCTGAAGTCGTTGCCGGGTCGTCATTGGAGTGCGGTCGGATTTTAAATATTTTGAAGTGATCTCAAAAATAGGATTCGCGTTGGCGCGATTGGTTGTGGGTCAGAATACATTCATTCTTGCACAAATAACAACCCTCATCGTCAGAAGTCATTGCCGGGTCGTCAGAGGAGTGCGGTCGGATTTTAAATATTTTGAAGTGATCTCAAAAATAGTATTCGCGTTGGCGCGGTTGGTTGTGGGTCAGAATACATTCATTCTTGCACAAATAACAACCTCTCATCGTCAGAAGTCATTGCCGGGTCGTCAGAGGAGTGCGGTCGGATTTTAAATATTTTGAAGTGATCTCAAAAATAGGATTCGCGTTGGCGCGATTGGTTTTGGGTCAGAATACATTCATTCTTGACCAAATAACAACCTCTTATCATCAGAAGTCATTGCCGGGTCGTCATTGGAGTGCGGTAGCATTTAAAAGTTTTGAAGTTATCTCAAAAATAGGATTCACGTTGGCGCGATGGGTTGTGGGTCAGAATACATTCATTCTTGCCCAAATAACAACCTCTCATCATCAGAAGTCGTTGCCGGGTCGTCATTGGAGTGCGGTCGCATTTAAAATATTTTCAAGTGATCTCAAAAATAGGATTCGCGTTGGCGCGGTTGGTTGTGGGTCAGAATACATTCATTCTTGCACAAATAACAACCTCTCATCGTCAGAATTCATTGCCGGGTCGTCAGAGGAGTGCGGTCGGATTTTAAATATTTTGAAGTGATCTCAAAAATAGGATTCGCGTTGGCGCGGTTGGTTGTGGGTCAGAATACATTCATTCTTGCACAAATAACAACCTCTCATCGTCAGAAGTCATTGCCGGGTCGTCAGAGGAGTGCGGTCGGATTTTAAATATTATGAAGTGATCTCAAAAATAGGATTCGCGTTGGCGCGGTTGGCTGTGGGTCAGAATACATTCATTCTTGCACAAATAACAACCTCTCATCGTCAGAAGTCATTGCCGGGTCGTCAGAGGAGTGCGGTCGGATTTTAAATATTTTGAAGTGATCTCAAAAATAGGATTCGCGTTGGCGCGGTTGGTTGTGGGTCAGAATACATTCATTCTTGCACAAATAACAACCTCTCATCGTCAGAAGTCATTGCCGGGTCGTCAGAGGAGTGCGGTCGGATTTTAAATATTTTGAAGTGATCTCAAAAATAGGA
Source organism: Chrysolina americana (assembly GCA_958502065.1). Classification (NCBI taxonomy): domain Eukaryota; kingdom Metazoa; phylum Arthropoda; class Insecta; order Coleoptera; family Chrysomelidae; genus Chrysolina; species Chrysolina americana. The sequence continues at coordinate 971,839 of OY293418.1, read as the reverse complement.
TTCGCGTTGGCGCGGTTGGTTGTGGGTCAGAATACATTCATTCTTGCACAAATAACAACCTCTCATCGTCAGAAGTCATTGCCGGGTCGTCAGAGGAGTGCGGTCGGATTTTAAATATTTTGAAGTGATCTCAAAAATAGGATTCGCGTTGGCGCAGTTGGTTGTGGGTCAGAATACATTCATTCTTGCACAAATAACAACCTCTCATCGTCAGAAGTCATTGCCGGGTCGTCAGAGGAGTGCGGTCGGATTTTAAATATTTTGAAGTGATCTCAAAAATAGGATTCGCGTTGGCGCGGTTGGTTGTGGGTCAGAATACATTCATTCTTGCACAAATAACAACCTCTCATCGTCAGAAGTCATTGCCGGGTCGTCAGAGGAGTGCGGTCGGATTTTAAATATTTCGAAGTGATCTCAAAAATAGGCTTCGCGTTGGCGCGATTGGTTTTGGGTCAGAATGCATTTATTCTTGCCAAAATAACAACATCGCATCATCAGAAATAATTGCCGGGTCGTCAGTGGAGTGCGGTCGGATTTTAAATATTTTGAAGTGATCTCAAAAATAGGATTCGCGTTGGCGCGGTTGGTTGTGGGTCAGAATACATTCATTCTTGCCAAAATAACAACCTCTCATCATCAGAAGTCGTTGCCGGGTCGTCATTGGAGTGCGGTAGGATTTTAAATATTTTGAAGTGATCTCAAAAATAGGATTCGCGTTGGCGCGGTTGGTTGTGGGTCAGAATACATTCATTCTTGCACAAATAACAACCTCTCATCGTCAGAAGTCATTGCCGGGTCGTCAGAGGAGTGCGGTCGGATTTTAAATATTTTGAAGTGATCTCAAAAATAGGATTCGCGTTGGCGCGGTTGGTTGTGGGTCAGAATACATTCATTCTTGCACAAATAACAACCTCTCATCGTCAGAAGTCATTGCCGGGTCGTAAGAGGAGTGCGGTCGGATTTTAAATATTTCGAAGTGATCTCAAAAATAGGCTTCACGTTGGCGCGATTGGTTTTGGGTCAGAATGCATTTATTCTTGCCCAAATAACAACATCGCATCATCAGAAATAATTGCCGGGTCGTCAGTGGAGTGCGGTCGGTTTTTAAATATTTTGAAGTGATCTCAAATATAGGATTCGCGTTGGCGCGATTGGTTGTGGGTCAGAATACTTTTATTCTTGCCCAAATCACAACCTCTCATCATCAGAAATAATTGCAGGGTCGTCAGGGAAGTGCGGTCGCATTTTAAATATTTTGAAGTGATCTCAAAAATAGGATTCGCGTTGGCGCGGTTGGTTGTGGGTCAGAATACATTCATTCTTGCACAAATAACAACCTCTCATCGTCAGAAGTCATTGCCGGGTCGTCAGAGGAGTGCGGTCGGATTTTAAATATTTTGAAGTGATCTCAAAAATAGAATTCGCGTTGGCGCGATTGGTTTTGGGTCAGAATACATTCATTCTTGACCAAATAACAACCTCTTATCATCAGAAGTCATTGCCGGGTCGTCATTGGAGTGCGGTAGCATTTTAAAAGTTTTGAAGTGATCTCAAAAATAGGATTCACGTTGGCGCGATGGGTTGTGGGTCAGAATACATTCATTCTTGCCCAAATAACAACCTCTCATCATCAGAAGTCGTTGCCGGGTCGTCATTGGAGTGCGGTCGCATTTAAAATATTTTCGAGTGATCTCAAAAATAGGATTCGCGTTGGCGCGGTTGGTTGTGGGTCAGAATACATTCATTCTTGCACAAATAACAACCTCTCATCGTCAGAAGTCATTGCCGGGTCGTCAGAGGAGTGCGGTCGGATTTTAAATATTTTGAAGTGATCTCAAAAATAGGATTCGCGTTGTCGCGGTTGGTTGTGGGTCAGAATACATTCATTCTTGCACAAATAACAACCTCTCATCGTCAGAAGTCATTGCCGGGTCGTCAGAGGAGTGCGGTCGGATTTTAAATATTTTGAAGTGATCTCAAAAATACGATTCGCGTTGGCGCGGTTGGTTGTGGGTCAGAATACATTCATTCTTGCACAAATAACAACCTCTTATCGTCAGAAGTCATTGCCGGGTCGTCAGAGGAGTGCGGTCGGATTTTAAATATTTTGAAGTGATCTCAAAAATAGGATTCGCGTTGGCGCGGTTGGTTGTGGGTCAGAATACATTCATTCTTGCACAAATAACAACCTCTCATCGTCAGAAGTCATTGCCGGGTCGTCAGAGGAGTGCGGTCGGATTTTAAATATTTTGAAGTGATCTCAAAAATAGGATTCGCGTTGGCGCGATTGGTTTTGGGTCAGAATACATTCATTCTTGACCAAATAACAACCTCTTATCATCAGAAGTCATTGCCGGGTCGTCATTAGAGTGCGGTAGCATTTTAAAAGTTTTGAAGTGATCTCAAAAATAGGATTCACGTTGGCGCGATGGGTTGTGGGTCAGAATACATTCATTCTTGCCCAAATAACAACCTCTCATTATCAGAAGTCGTTGCCGGGTCGTCATTGGAGTGCGGTCGCATTTAAAATATTTTCAAGTGATCTCAAAAATAGGATTCGCGTTGGCGCGGTTGGTTGTGGGTCAGAATACATTCATTCTTGCACAAATAACAACCTCTCATCGTCAGAAGTCATTGCCGGGTCGTCAGAGGAGTGCGGTCGGATTTTAAATATTTTGAAGTGATCTCAAAAATAGGATTCGCGTTGGCGCGGTTGGTTGTGGGTCAGAATACATTCATTCTTGCCCAAATAACAACCTCTCATCATCAGAAGTCGTTGCCGGGTCGTCATTGGAGTGCGGTCGGATTTTAAATATTTTGAAGTGATCTCAAAAATAGGATTCGCGTTGGCGCGGTTGGTTGTGGGTCAGAATACATTCATTCTTGCACAAATAACAACCTCTCATCGTCAGAAGTCATTGCCGGGTCGTCAGAGGAGTGCGGTCGGATTTTAAATATTTTGAAGTGATCTCAAAAATAGGATTCGCGTTGGCACGGTTGGTTGTGGGTCAGAATACATTAATTCTTGCACAAATAACAACCCTCATCGTCAGAAGTCATTGCCGGGTCGTCAGAGGAGTGCGGTCGGATTTTAAATATTTTGAAGTGATCTCAAAAATAGGATTCGCGTTGGCGCGGTTGGTTGTGGGTCAGAATACATTCATTCTTGCCCAAATAACAACCTCTCATCGTCAGAAGTCATTGCCGGGTCGTCAGAGGAGTGCGGTCGGATTTTAAATATTTCGAAGTGATCTCAAAAATAGGCTTCGCGTTGGCGCGATTGGTTTTGGGTCAGAATGCATTTATTCTTGCCCAAATAACAACATCGCATCATCAGAAATAATTGCCGGGTCGTCAGTGGAGTGCGGTCGGATTTTAAATATTTTGAAGTGATCTCAAAAATAGGATTCGCGTTGGTGCGGTTGGTTGTGGGTCAGAATACATTCATTCTTGCACAAATAACAACCTCTCATCGTCAGAAGTCATTGCCGGGTCGTCAGAGGAGTGCGGTCGGATTTTAAATATTTCGAAGTGATCTCAAAAATAGGCTTCGCGTTGGCGCGATTGGTTTTGGGTCAGAATGCATTTATTCTTGCCCAAATAACAACATCGCATCATCAGAAATAATTGCCGGGTCGTCAGTGGAGTGCGGTCGGATTTTAAATATTTTGAAGTGATCTCAAAAATAGGATTCGCGTTGGCGCGGTTGGTTGTGGGTCAGAATACATTCATTCTTGCACAAATAACAAACTCTCATCGTCAGAAGTCATTGCCGGGTCGTCAGAGGAGTGCGGTCGGCTTTTAAATATTTTGAAGTGATCTCAAATATAGGATTCGCGTTGGCGCGATTGGTTGTGGGTCAGAATGCATTTAATCTTGCCCAAATCACAACCTCTCATCGTCAGAAGTCATTGTCGGGTCGTCAGGGAAGTGCGGTCGCATTTTAAATATTTTGAAGTGATCTCAAAAATAGGATTCGCGTTGGCGCGGTTGGTTGTGGGTCAGAATACATTCATTCTTGCACAAATAACAACCTCTCATCGTCAGAAGTCATTGCCGGGTCGTCAGAGGAGTGCGGTCGGATTTTAAATATTTTGAAGTGATCTCAAAAATAGGATTCGCGTTGGCGCGATTGGTTTTGGGTCAGAATACATTCATTCTTGACCAAATAACAACCTCTTATCATCAGAAGTCATTGCCGGGTCGTCATTAGAGTGCGGTAGCATTTTAAAAGTTTTGAAGTGATCTCAAAAATAGGATTCACGTTGGCGCGATGGGTTGTGGGTCAGAATACATTCATTCTTGCCCAAATAACAACCTCTCATCATCAGAAGTCGTTGCCGGGTCGTCATTGGAGTGCGGTCGCATTTAAAATATTTTCAAGTGATCTCAAAAATAGGATTCGCGTTGGCGCGGTTGGTTGTGGGTCAGAATACATTCATTCTTGCACAAATAACAACCTCTCATCGTCAGAAGTCATTGCCGGGTCGTCAGAGGAGTGCGGTCGGATTTTAAATATTTTGAAGTGATCTCAAAAATAGGATTCGCGTTGGCGCGATTGGTTTTGGGTCAGAATACATTCATTCTTGACCAAATATCAACCTCTTATCATCAGAAGTCATTGCCGGGTCGTCATTGGAGTACGGTAGCATTTTAAAAGTTTTGAAGTGATCTCAAAAATAGGATTCACGTTGGCGCGATGGGTTGTGGGTCAGAATACATTCATTCTTGCCCAAATAACAACCTCTCATCATCAGAAGTCGTTGCCGGGTCGTCATTGGAGTGCGGTCGCATTTAAAATATTTTCGAGTGATCTCAAAAATAGGATTCGCGTTGGCGCGGTTGGTTGTGGGTCAGAATACATTCATTCTTGCACAAATAACAACCTCTCATCGTCAGAAGTCATTGCCGGGTCGTCAGAGGAGTGCGGTCGGATTTTAAATATTTTGAAGTGATCTCAAAAATAGGATTCGCGTAGGCGCGGTTGGTTGTGGGTCAGAATACATTCATTCTTGCCCAAATAACAACCTCTCATCATCAGAAGTCGTTGCCGGGTCGTCATTGGAGTGCGGTCGGATTTTAAATATTTTGAAGTGATCTCAAAAATAGGATTCGCGTTGGCGCGGTTGGTTGTGGGTCAGAATACATTCATTCTTGCACAAATAACAACCTCTCATCGTCAGAAGTCATTGCCGGGTCGTCAGAGGAGTGCGGTCGGATTTTAAATATTTTGAAGTGATCTCAAAAATAGGATTCGCGTTGGCGCGGTTGGTTGTGGGTCAGAATACATTCATTCTTGCACAAATAACAACCTCTCATCGTCAGAAGTCATTGCCGGGTCGTCAGAGGAGTGCGGTCGGATTTTAAATATTTTGAAGTGATCTCAAAAATAGGATTCGCGTTGGCGCGGTTGGTTGTGGGTCAGAATACATTCATTCTTGCACAAATAACAACCTCTCATCGTCAGAAGTCATTGCCGGGTCGTCAGAGGAGTGCGGTCGGATTTTAAATATTTTGAAGTGATCTCAAAAATAGGATTCGCGTTGGCGCGGTTGGTTGTGGGTCAGAATACATTCATTCTTGCACAAATAACAACCTCTCATCGTCAGAAGTCATTGCCGGGTCGTCAGAGGAGTGCGGTCGGATTTTAAATATTTTGAAGTGATCTCAAAAATAGGATTCGCGTTGGCGCGATTGGTTTTGGGTCAGAATACATTCATTCTTGACCAAATAACAACCTCTTATCATCAGAAGTCATTGCCGGGTCGTCATTGGAGTGCGGTAGCATTTTAAAAGTTTTGAAGTGATCTCAAAAATAGGATTCACGTTGACGCGATGGGTTGTGGGTCAGAATACATTCATTCTTGCCCAAATAACAACCTCTCATCATCAGAAGTCGTTGCCGGGTCGTCATTGGAGTGCGGTCGCATTTAAAATATTTTCAAGTGATCTCAAAAATAGGATTCGCGTTGGCGCGGTTGGTTGTGGGTCAGAATACATTCATTCTTGCACAAATAACAACCTCTCATCGTCAGAAGTCATTGCCGGGTCGTCAGAGGAGTGCGGTCGGATTTTAAATATTTTGAAGTGATCTCAAAAATAGGATTCGCGTTGGCGCGGTTGGTTGTGGGTCAGAATACATTCATTCATGCCCAAATAACAACCTCTCATCATCAGAAGTCGTTGCCGGGTCGTCATTGGAGTGCGGTCGGATTTTAAATATTTTGAAGTGATCTCAAAAATAGGATTCGCGTTGGCGCGGTTGGTTGTGGGTCAGAATACATTCATTCTTGCACAAATAACAACCTCTCATCGTCAGAAGTCATTGCCGGGTCGTCAGAGGAGTGCGGTCGGATTTTAAATATTTTGAAGTGATCTCAAAAATAGGATTCGCGTTGGCGCGATTGGTTGTGGGTCAGAATACATTCATTCTTGCACAAATAACAACCCTCATCGTCAGAAGTCATTGCCGGGTCGTCAGAGGAGTGCGGTCGGATTTTAAATATTTTGAAGTGATCTCAAAAATAGGATTCGCGTTGGCGCGGTTGGTTGTGGGTCAGAATACATTCATTCTTGCACAAATAACAACCTCTCATCGTCAGAAGTCGTTGCCGGATCGTCAGAGGAGTGCGGTCGGATTTTAAATATTTCGAAGTGATCTCAAAAATAGGATTCGCGTTGGCGCGGTTGGTTGTGGGTCAGAATACATTCATTCTTGCACAAATAACAACCTCTCATCATCAGAAGTCGTTGCCGGGTCGTCATTGGAGTGCGGTCGCATTTAAAATATTTTCAAGTGATCTCAAAAATATGATTTGCGTTGGCGCGGTTGGTTGTGGGTCAGAATACATTCATTCTTGCACAAATAACAACCTCTCATCGTCAGAAGTCATTGCCGGGTCGTCAGAGGAGTGCGGTCGGATTTTAAATATTTTGAAGTGATCTCAAAAATAGGATTCGCGTTGGCGCGGTTGGTTGTGGGTCAGAATACATTCATTCTTGCACAAATAACAACCTCTCATCGTCAGAAGTCATTGCCGGGTCGTCAGAGGAGTGCGGTCGGCTTTTAAATATTTTGAAGTGATCTCAAATATAGGATTCGCGTTGGCGCGATTGGTTGTGGGTCAGAATGCATTTAATCTTGCCCAAATCACAACCTCTCATCGTCAGAAGTCATTGTCGGGTCGTCAGGGAAGTGCGGTCGCATTTTAAATATTTTGAAGTGATCTCAAAAATAGGATTCGCGTTGGCGCGGTTGGTTGTGGGTCAGAATACATTCATTCTTGCACAAATAACAACCTCTCATCGTCAGAAGTCATTGCCGGGTCGTCAGAGGAGTGCGGTCGGATTTTAAATATTTTGAAGTGATCTCAAAAATAGGATTCGCGTTGGCGCGATTGGTTTTGGGTCAGAATACATTCATTCTTGACCAAATAACAACCTCTTATCATCAGAAGTCATTGCCGGGTCGTCATTAGAGTGCGGTAGCATTTTAAAAGTTTTGAAGTGATCTCAAAAATAGGATTCACGTTGGCGCGATGGGTTGTGGGTCAGAATACATTCATTCTTGCCCAAATAACAACCTCTCATCATCAGAAGTCGTTGCCGGGTCGTCATTGGAGTGCGGTCGCATTTAAAATATTTTCAAGTGATCTCAAAAATAGGATTCGCGTTGGCGCGGTTGGTTGTGGGTCAGAATACATTCATTCTTGCACAAATAACAACCTCTCATCGTCAGAAGTCATTGCCGGGTCGTCAGAGGAGTGCGGTCGGATTTTAAATATTTTGAAGTGATCTCAAAAATAGGATTCGCGTTGGCGCGATTGGTTTTGGGTCAGAATACATTCATTCTTGACCAAATAACAACCTCTTATCATCAGAAGTCATTGCCGGGTCGTCATTGGAGTGCGGTAGCATTTTAAAAGTTTTGAAGTGATCTCAAAAATAGGATTCACGTTGGCGCGATGGGTTGTGGGTCAGAATACATTCATTCTTGCCCAAATAACAACCTCTCATCATCAGAAGTCGTTGCCGGGTCGTCATTGGAGTGCGGTCGCATTTAAAATATTTTCGAGTGATCTCAAAAATAGGATTCGCGTTGGCGCGGTTGGTTGTGGGTCAGAATACATTCATTCTTGCACAAATAACAACCTCTCATCGTCAGAAGTCATTGCCGGGTCGTCAGAGGAGTGCGGTCGGATTTTAAATATTTTGAAGTGATCTCAAAAATAGGATTCGCGTAGGCGCGGTTGGTTGTGGGTCAGAATACATTCATTCTTGCCCAAATAACAACCTCTCATCATCAGAAGTCGTTGCCGGGTCGTCATTGGAGTGCGGTCGGATTTTAAATATTTTGAAGTGATCTCAAAAATAGGATTCGCGTTGGCGCGGTTGGTTGTGGGTCAGAATACATTCATTCTTGCACAAATAACAACCTCTCATCGTCAGAAGTCATTGCCGGGTCGTCAGAGGAGTGCGGTCGGATTTTAAATATTTTGAAGTGATCTCAAAAATAGGATTCGCGTTGGCGCGGTTGGTTGTGGGTCAGAATACATTCATTCTTGCACAAATAACAACCTCTCATCGTCAGAAGTCATTGCCGGGTCGTCAGAGGAGTGCGGTCGGATTTTAAATATTTTGAAGTGATCTCAAAAATAGGATTCGCGTTGGCGCGGTTGGTTGTGGGTCAGAATACATTCATTCTTGCACAAATAACAACCTCTCATCGTCAGAAGTCATTGCCGGGTCGTCAGAGGAGTGCGGTCGGATTTTAAATATTTTGAAGTGATCTCAAAAATAGGATTCGCGTTGGCGCGGTTGGTTGTGGGTCAGAATACATTCATTCTTGCACAAATAACAACCTCTCATCGTCAGAAGTCATTGCCGGGTCGTCAGAGGAGTGCGGTCGGATTTTAAATATTTTGAAGTGATCTCAAAAATAGGATTCGCGTTGGCGCGATTGGTTTTGGGTCAGAATACATTCATTCTTGACCAAATAACAACCTCTTATCATCAGAAGTCATTGCCGGGTCGTCATTGGAGTGCGGTAGCATTTTAAAAGTTTTGAAGTGATCTCAAAAATAGGATTCACGTTGACGCGATGGGTTGTGGGTCAGAATACATTCATTCTTGCCCAAATAACAACCTCTCATCATCAGAAGTCGTTGCCGGGTCGTCATTGGAGTGCGGTCGCATTTAAAATATTTTCAAGTGATCTCAAAAATAGGATTCGCGTTGGCGCGGTTGGTTGTGGGTCAGAATACATTCATTCTTGCACAAATAACAACCTCTCATCGTCAGAAGTCATTGCCGGGTCGTCAGAGGAGTGCGGTCGGATTTAAAATATTTTGAAGTGATCTCAAAAATAGGATTCGCGTTGGCGCGGTTGGTTGTGGGTCAGAATACATTCATTCATGCCCAAATAACAACCTCTCATCATCAGAAGTCGTTGCCGGGTCGTCACTGGAGTGCGGTCGGATTTTAAATATTTTGAAGTGATCTCAAAAATAGGATTCGCGTTGGCGCGGTTGGTTGTGGGTCAGAATACATTCATTCTTGCACAAATAACAACCTCTCATCGTCAGAAGTCATTGCCGGGTCGTCAGAGGAGTGCGGTCGGATTTTAAATATTTTGAAGTGATCTCAAAAATAGGATTCGCGTTGGCGCGATTGGTTGTGGGTCAGAATACATTCATTCTTGCACAAATAACAACCCTCATCGTCAGAAGTCATTGCCGGGTCGTCAGAGGAGTGCGGTCGGATTTTAAATATTTTGAAGTGATCTCAAAAATAGGATTCGCGTTGGCGCGGTTGGTTGTGGGTCAGAATACATTCATTCTTGCACAAATAACAACCTCTCATCGTCAGAAGTCGTTGCCGGGTCGTCAGAGGAGTGCGGTCGGATTTTAAATATTTCGAAGTGATCTCAAAAATAGGATTCGCGTTGGCGCGGTTGGTTGTGGGTCAGAATACATTCATTCTTGCACAAATAACAACCTCTCATCATCAGAAGTCGTTGCCGGGTCGTCATTGGAGTGCGGTCGCATTTAAAATATTTTCAAGTGATCTCAAAAATATGATTTGCGTTGGCGCGGTTGGTTGTGGGTCAGAATACATTCATTCTTGCACAAATAACAACCTCTCATCGTCAGAAGTCATTGCCGGGTCGTCAGAGGAGTGCGGTCGGATTTTAAATATTTTGAAGTGATCTCAAAAATAGGATTCGCGTTGGCGCGGTTGGTTGTGGGTCAGAATACATTCATTCTTGCACAAATAACAACCTCTCATCGTCAGAAGTCATTGCCGGGTCGTCAGAGGAGTGCGGTCGGATTTTAAATATTTTGAAGTGATCTCAAAAATAGGATTCGCGTTGGCACGGTTGGTTGTGGGTCAGAATACATTCATTCTTGCACAAATAACAACCCTCATCGTCAGAAGTCATTGCCGGGTCGTCAGAGGAGTGCGGTCGGATTTTAAATATTTTGAAGTGATCTCAAAAATAGGATTCGCGTTGGCGCGGTTGGTTGTGGGTCAGAATACATTCATTCTTGCACAAATAACAACCTCTCATCGTCAGAAGTCATTGCCGGGTCGTCAGAGGAGTGCGGTCGGATTTTAAATATTTCGAAGTGATCTCAAAAATAGGCTTCGCGTTGGCGCGATTGGTTTTGGGTCAGAATGCATTTATTCTTCCACAAATAACAACCTCTCATCGTCAGAAGTCATTGCCGGGTCGTCAGAGGAGTGCGGTCGGATTTTAAATATTTTGAAGTGATCTCAAAAATAGGATTCGCGTTGGCGCGGTTGGTTGTGGGTCAGAATACATTCATTCTTGCCCAAATAACAACCTCTCATCATCAGAAGTCGTTGCCGGGTCGTCATTGGAGTGCGGTCGGATTTTAAATATTTTGATGTGATCTCAAAAATAGGATTCGCGTTGGCGCGGTTGGTTGTGGGTCAGAATACATTCATTCTTGCACAAATAACAACCTCTCATCGTCAGAAGTCATTGCCGGGTCGTCAGAGGAGTGCGGTCGGATTTTAAATATTTTGAAGTGATCTCAAAAATAGGATTCGCGTTGGCGCGGTTGGTTGTGGGTCAGAATACATTCATTCTTGCCCAAATAACAACCTCTCATCGTCAGAAGTCATTGCCGGGTCGTCATTGGAGTGCGGTCGGATTTTAAATATTTTGAAGTGATCTCAAAAATAGGATTCGCGTTGGCGCGGTTGGTTGTGGGTCAGAATACATTCATTCTTGCACAAATAACAACCTCTCATCGTCAGAAGTCATTGCCGGGTCGTCAGAGGAGTGCGGTCGGATTTTAAATATTTTGAAGTGATCTCAAAAATAGGATTCGCGTTGACGCGGTTGGTTGTGGGTCAGAATACATTCATTCTTGCACAAATAACAACCTCTCATCGTCAGAAGTCATTGCCGGGTCGTCAGAGGAGTGCGGTCGGATTTTAAATATTTTGAAGTGATCTCAAAAATAGGATTCGCGTTGGCGCGATTGGTTTTGGGTCAGAATGCATTTATTCTTGCCCAAATAACAACATCGCATCATCAGAAATAATTGCCGGGTCGTCAGTGGAGTGCGGTCGGCTTTTAAATATTTTGAAGTGATCTCAAATATAGGATTCGCGTTGGCGCGATTGGTTGTGGGTCAGAATACTTTTATTCTTGCCCAAATCACAACCTCTCATCATCAGAAATAATTGCAGGGTCGTCAGTGGAGTGCGGTCGGCTTTTAAATATTTTGAAGTGATCTCAAATATAGGATTCGCGTTGGCGCGATTGGTTGTGGGTCAGAATACATTCATTCTTGCACAAATAACAACCTCTCATCGTCAGAAGTCATTGCCGGGTCGTCAGGGAAGTGCGGTCGCATTTTAAATATTTTGCCATTATCTCAAAAATAGGATTCACGTTGGCGCGATTGGTTGTGGGTCAGAATACATTCATTCTTGTCCACATAACAACATCTCATCATGAGAAGTCATTGCCGGATCGTCAGAGGAGTGCGGTCGGCTTTTAAATATTTTGAAGTGATCTCAAAAATAGGATTCGCGTTGGCGCGATTGGTTGTGGGTCAGAATACATTCATTCTTGTCCACATAACAACATCTCATCATGAGAAGTCATTGCCGGGTCGTCAGGGAAGTGCGGTCGCATTTTAAATATTTTGCCATTATCTCAAAAATAGGATTCACGTTGGCGCGATTGGTTGTGGGTCAGAATACATTCATTCTTGTCCACATAACAACATCTCATCATGAGAAGTCATTGCCGGGTCGTCAGAGGAGTGCGGTCGGCTTTTAAATATTTTGAAGTGATCTCAAAAATAGGATTCGCGTTGGCGCGGTTGGTTGTGGGTCAGAATACACTCATTCTTGCACAAATAACAACCTCTCATCGTCAGAAGTCATTGCCGGGTCGTCAGAGGAGTGCGGTCGAATTTTAAATATTTTGAAGTGATCTCAAAAATAGGATTCGCGTTGGCGCGGTTGGTTGTGGGTCAGAATACATTCATTCTTGCACAAATAACAACCTCTCATCGTCAGAAGTCATTGCCGGGTCGTCAGAGGAGTGCGGTCGGATTTTAAATATTTTGAAGTGATCTCAAAAATAGGATTCGCGTTGGCGCCGTTGGTTGTGGGTCAGAATACATTCATTCTTGCACAAATAACAACCTCTCATCGTCAGAAGTCATTGCCGGGTCGTCAGAGGAGTGCGGTCGGATTTTAAATATTTTGAAGTGATCTCAAAAATAGGATTCGCGTTGGCGCGGTTGGTTGTGGGTCAGAATACATTCATTCTTGCACAAATAACAACCTCTCATCGTCAGAAGTCATTGCCGGGTCGTCAGAGGAGTGCGGTTGGATTTTAAATATTTTGAAGTGATCTCAAAAATAGGATTCGCGTTGGCGCGATTTTTTGTGGGTCAGAATACATTTATTCTTGCCCAATAAACAACCTTTCGTCGTCAGAAGTCATTGCCGGGTCGTCAGGGAAGTGCGGTCGCATTTTAAATATTTTGAAGTGATCTCAAAAAAAGGATTCACGTTGGCGCGATTGGTTGACCGTCAGAATACATTCATTCTTGTCCACATAACAACATCTCATCATGAGAAGTCATTGCCGGTCGTCAGTGGAGTGCGGCCGGATTTTAAAAATTTTGAAATAATCTCACAGGGTGCCCACCAATTTTGTAAAATCAAATACTCTGAATTTTCCAGGTATTCCAAGTCTTACTTTCAAGTTTTCCATGACTAGTAACGGATATGTTGAAAATACCTCTAACTCCAACAACTGAGCCCAATTTTGTGGATAATTATGGTTAATTATCAGTGAATCAGATATAGATTTAATGAGTGAAGTGATCATAATTTCCCATCATTAGAAAAATTGATGGAATAAAAATAAAAGTTATTTCTGCCGTTAAAGGAAATTTCAATTTCCCAATGGAAATGTTCTGAAAGCGAATTCTAGGTTAAATATTATCGAAGATGAGGTCTCGGGGCATTGATGCCAAGATTTATGTATATCCCTAGATGGCCGGAAATAGAATTCACTGTCTTTCAGAAATAAAATATATTATTTAATCTAGATTGCCCAGCAATGGGATTATGGCATGAAAACAGAACCGACTCTTCATAGATAAACATGAGTAATTGCCAAAAAAATATTTCAAATATGAGGTTTTAGACGCCTCAGCTAATTCGTTGGCCTTACCTGTCGCTGCCCTCCTGCCGGTAGTAGATCGAATACGCCTGGATGCTCTCTCCGTTCTCCAGGGGCGGCTTCCAGCTGAGGATAACGAACCTCGCCTTGACGATGGGCGCCTTGAGCTCCCTGGGCGGGCCGGGCAGTCCTTGGGCGACGCTATTCTCGCTCGAACCTGCTGCTGAAACGGGATCGTGAGGGGAGGGGGTGAAAGCGAACTGAACGTCTCCCAGCGGGTCGATTTTCGCCTCGCTGCTCTTCAGCGAGTTGAACGCGAATTGGGCGTCGAACGAGGCGTCGCCGACGTCGGCCGTTTTGGCTTCGGACCTGAGCGAAGAGAAGAGCGACTTCGACTGTTGCGCCGGTACCTTTTTCGGAGGGTTGCTTTTCGACGGTTTCGCGGGGGGAGTCGCTTCTGCGAGTTGTGCGGGGGGCGGGGTGCGTGCGAGAGTTATAAACGAGAAGACACGGTTAGTTGGGGGAGGAGGCGGGACGAGGCGGAAGGGAAAGAAATAAAAAATAATTGAGAAATTAATCGAAGAAAATCAAAAGAAATAGAGGTAAAATAAAAAAAATATATTACGTTTAAAATTCCAGTCGACATCAGTATAAAGTACAAAACAGACAAACAGAACAATTTGTTGCTATAATTCTACATTAATTCTGATTTTATTTGAAAAATATAGGTGGTAGATATTTAGCTTGTTAAAATCCATGTATAATGATTGAATTTCTATTGTATTATGAATTTCCCCCACGTTTCCTTGACTGATCATTCTTTGATTTAGCAATTCTGTTCATGTAAATGGTTCAATGGATCGCGGAATTTTACTTCCGGATCTAGTGTTTTTGCACTGGTTTTGGCTACAGAATTATTTCAAATAGAATTTGTCTAGTTCAATGAATAAAGATCTAAATCTACGTATTTCTAAATTCTGTAAGTTAAAGACTACTAATTGTCTTTATTTATTACTTCATTGATCCCAAGAAACATTTATTTATATAAGAAAATAAATAATGGCAATTCATAAAAAAAAGAAAAAATATCAAACAATTGATGGAAATAAACAAGAAGTATCACAAAGTTATAAAACCGAAAATGGTGGAATCAGAAAATATTTATTATTTGTTTTCAACCGATTTTATTTTTCAAACTAATTTTAAATCGAATTTTACGATATTGTTTCAAATGGTTGGGTAATTCACTGTAAAATTTTATTATGTTGCGCAGTTTCAGTATTTTTATGCATTGCTATAGAATTGGAATATCTGGTTGAATAATCATGTTGATCACTATTAATTTCGAATATTAAATCAGAATTTTTCATAATATTTTCAACTGAATGAATGAAGGCACACAATTTCATTTTGTATAATGAATGCATATCTGGAAGCTTGTTTGGTTTATACAAATTAGCAGTTGACTCATAATGGTCAAGTTTGAATATTTATACATTTGATAAATTTTTTTCTAGTGGTCTTAGCAATGAATTTGTTGCTGCACCCAAATAGAAAAATAAATGCTCATTAGATGTTTAAAGGACAAAAAATTCCTCATCTTGAAATGTATTCAAATAATTGGAGAAATAGTGCTAAGTGAATCGTTGATTAATAAAAAATCATTCATTAACAGGGGTCGTTAATCAACGATTTTGAGTGCGTTAAAATACATCGTAAATAAACGGTCGACGAAAAAAGATTTTTTTGTGATGAACATAAACGAGGATTTTTCAAAATGCTATGTAGTGCGTAGCAGTTCTTTTATCCTTAATTTTTTTATAGTTGTGCAATTGTTTAAATAAATAACGGATATATTTGTATTCTACGGGGCGAATTTATTGTTTTTGCAGAAGGTGTTGTGAACTTTGCTTTTGTAAGCTGCAAATTTATTTTTCAAGTAATTTTTTTAAATACACGCACCAATTGGTTTCGGATTATTTGTAACTATTATGGAATATGCATTATTTCAATTCAAATTTGGCGTCTTTCCTCCACTAACGAAACAAAATGTCGGACAGAATCGATGACATTTCGTAATCCCACCAATCCTATGAATCCCGAAATTACAAACTGACAGCTATATTTTCATATCTCCATGTAACGGACTTGTAATAACACCACATTTCGTTACAGAAGTTACAGCAAATGGATAATTTGGCAAAAAGTTTTACTGAAAGTTCGACCGGAATTTCAAAACATCGAAAAAAAAAAGGAATTCACAAAATATACATAACAAAACAATCACAAAATAATAAAAAATACGACGTTTGTGTCAACTCTTACCCCTTTTCCCAAATATGTCCGTGCATTTTTGGCAGAAAATCGAATCAAATAATTTCAAAAGGTTCATAAACATAACGGTCAGAGCATTAGTTTTACCAAAAAAAAAAAATCTTAAGGGTATAAAAAATAATAACACGTATCTGAAATTGGTCAGCTTGGAAATTATGCAAAAAAAAGTCTGCTACAAAATATTGAAAACCAACTAGAATATTCAGAAAGAGGACTAAACCCGGTTTAAAAAAAATCGACCGATAAGCGGTTGTCAGAAGACATATTGGTCGAAAAAAAAAATTAATTCGGTCTATATTAGCCCGCCGAATAGAAATTACATCCCACCAACGTACGAACAAGAAGCAAAAAGGGCTTCAAGACCCATATTCAGTTCAATCAAAACACGCCCACAAACAAGACGTTTCGGTATTATTATTTCTCATCGGTACAGGAAAACGGGACACGAAACATTAAAAGCTATTATAAAGACACACGCTGAGCGAGAAACTATTTTCCGGGCTAGAGTCGCCGCCAAGCAGCGATAGACATCAAAACGACATATTAACACGATAAAAATGTGTTCAATCATCAGTATTTTGGCTAGTTCGTTGCTTCAATTCAAACTTATTTGTATTTTAGCACATATTCTCGACTTTCTTAACCACTTACAGTTTCCGTTGCCACAAAATCGTCGGGCATTTGTAGCCATTTCGATATACGACAACCGACTAGCCAATATTCTATCGGGGTACCGCAGGGTACCATCTTGGGGCCCTTCTATTCCACGACCAGAGTAAAGAGTATTTTTTCCGAACACGATTGCTGCGAATTATTCATCACGCGAGATTGGCTAACATTTAGCGAAACAAAACGGTTGTATTTACCTTGATTCGTCAGTACTTTCAGACTGGCAGCAGCCTGGATGTTGCCGGCTTCGTTCGTGGCGAAACACTGGAAAATTCCGGAGTCGGACAACATCAATCCCATAATCTTCAAATTATACCTGTGTAAAAATATGTAAATGTAGAGAAAACCCAAGAGAACTTCAACGATGAACACTCACCCATTCACCAACTTGTAGTACTCGGAATACTTGACGAGCTCTCCGTTTTTGAACCAGTGGATCTTCGGATCCGGAACGCCGTAAACGGTACATTCCAGTTCCACGTCTTTGGAAGAATACTCGATCTTATCTTTGGGCTTCTTCAGAAACTTCGGCGGCACCTTAAAAAAAATTACAAATTGTACCGAGTGCACGATTATTTCTGTGCGCTGAACCAACTCACTTGGATTTGGATCAAAGCGGAAGCGTCCAAGCTGTCCTCTCGGTTTTCGGCTCGGCACTGGTACGTCCCTCCGTCTTCTTCTTGGATTCGCGTTATCCTCAGCGAGGTAGTCGTGCCTACCAGCGTGAATCTACTGTCTAAATCACTGTAACGATAACGATATTACTCTTGAGCGGGCGTTCCTCAGGGGTCCCTTTCGGGGCCCCTAGCGTTGGATGGCACACAAACTAAGAGTTCATTAATATTTTTTGAGTTGTGTGTGAGCACGAATGTTGGACACGTAACTAAATATAATAGAAAAATTCTAATAGTTCTGTCAACATATTCACAAACCTACTCAAAGTTTCCAGGAACAGGGTAGAGGGTGGAGTGGGAAGAGGGAAGACTGGGAAGAGGAAGAAGAGGGAAGAATGGGAAGAGTAAGAAGATGAAAAAGTGAAACGTGGGAAGAGGCGAAACGTGGGAAAAGGGAAAATTGGGAAAAGGGAAAACTGGGAAGAGGGAAACGTGAAAAGAGGAAAACGTCGGAAGAGGGAAACGTGGGAAGAGGGAAACGTGGGAAGAGGGAAACGTGCAAAGAGGGAAACGTGGGAATAGGCGAAACCTGGGAAAAGGGAAACGTGGGAAGAGGGAAACGCAGGAAGAGGCAAACGTGGGGATAGAGAAACGTGGGAAGAGGGAAATGTGGTAAAAGCGAAAAGTGAGAAGAGTGAAGCGTGGGAAGAGGGAAGCGTGGGAAGAGGGAAGCGTGGGAAGAGGGAAGCGTGGGAAGAGGGAGAAATGAGAAGAGAAAAACGTAGGAAGAGGAAAACGTGAAAAGATAGGGAAGAGTGGGAAGGGGGGACAGTTGGAACAGGGAAGAGAGAAAAGTGGACAGAGGGAAGAGTAGAAAGAGTGAAAAGAAGGAAGAATAAAGAGAGGGAACAGGAGAAAGGTGGGAAGAGGAATAAGAGGGAAGAGTGTTAAGAGGGAAGAGTGAGAAGAGGGAAAAGTTTAATGAAGGAAGAGTGGGAAGAGTGAGAAGAGGGAAAAGTGGAAAGAAGGAAGAGTGGGAAGAGGAGACAGTGGTAAGAGTGGTAAAAGAGGGAAGAGAAAGGAGAGTGAGAAGAGGATAAAGTGGAAAGAGAGAATAGTGGGAATAGGGAAGAGTGGGAAGAGAAATAAGTGGGAAAATGGAAACAGTAGGAAGAGGGAAAAGTGAGAAGAGTAAAGAGAGATACAAGGAAAGAGGAAAACGTGGGAAGAGGGAAAAGTCGAAAGAGAAAACGTGGGAAAAGGGGAACGAGATAAAAAGGAAAAAGTGGGAAGGGGAAAACATGGAAAGGGGGAAGCGTGGGAAGAGGGAAAAGTGGGAAGAGTGAAACGTTGGAAGAGAGAAACTTGGAAAGAGAAACCGTGGGAAGAGTGAAACGAAAGGAGAAGGAAACGTGGGAAGAGGGAAGACTGAACTACAGAAAATTGTTTCAATGCACGAATCTCATTGAAGATAAAAAGTACGCCATCTAAAGTTCACATATCGAACCTATATCTAAAACCCGCGATATATCGCGGCCCCTAGCGATGAATGGCACACAAACTAAAAGTGCATGAATATTTTTGGGATTGTGGGTGAGCGCGAAAGTTAAACCGAAATTAGCGACACGTAGATAAATTAGTAACTAAACATAATAAAAAAATTCAAATAGTTCTGTCAACATATTCACAAAACTACTCAAAGTTTCCAGGAATAGGACATAGGGTAGAGAGAGGAATGGGAAGAGAGAAGAGTGAGAAGAGGGGAAAGTGGAAAGAGGGAAGAGTGAAGAGAGGGAATAGGGAAACGTGGGAAGGGGAGAAAAGTGGGAAGAGGAAGAGTGGGAAGAAGGAAGAGTAAGAAGAGGGATGAGTGGGAAAAGGAAAGAGTGATGAGAGAAACGTGGGGAAAAAGGAACGTGGGGAGAGGGAAACATGGGAAGAGGGAAACGTGAGAAGAGAGAAACGTGAGAAAACGGAAATGTGGGAAGAGGGAAACGTGGGAAAAGGGAAACGTTGGAAGAGGATGAAGAGGGAAACGTGGGAAGAGGGAAACGTGAGAAGAGAGAAACGTGAGAAAACGGAAATGTGGGAAGAGGGAAACGTTGGAAGAGGATGAAGAGGGAAACGTGGGAAGAGGGAAACGTGAGAAGAGAGAAGGGTGGGAAGAGAGAAACGTGGGGAGAGAACGTTGGAGGAGGAAGAAGAGGAAAACGTGGGAAGAGGGAACCGTGAGAAGAGAGAAGTGTGGGAAGAGGAAAACGTGGGAAGACAGAAGCGTGGGAAGAGGTAGACGTGGGAAAAGGTAAACGTGGAAGAGAAAGAAGAGGGAAGAGTGGGAAGAGGGAAACGTGGGAAGATGGAAACGTGGGAAGATGGAAACGTGGAAAGAGGGAAACGTGGGAAGAGGAAAGACTGAACTCCAGAAAATTGTTTCAATGCACAAACCTGGTGAAGGTGAAAAGTACGCCATCTAGTGTTCACATATCGAACTTATCCCCGATACCCGAGATATATACCAAGAAAACATAATCAGCTAGTAATATTGAGAGTGTACTCACTTCATATCGATGGGATACCCGTCTTTGAGCCAGCTGATGGTCGGCGCGGGGTTACCATTGGCGGTGCAGTCCAGAGACACGTTCTGTCCTTCGACATAGGTGCCGGGCTGTGGCTGAGCGATGAAGCTGGGCGCTGCCACATGAGTGGCTTGTTCCTGGTCGCCGTTGATGTGCAACGTCGCCTTGTTGCTCAGCCTGTGGGCGTTCAGACTTGTGGCGTTGCACCTGCAAGGGACAGTGAAAAAAAAAAGGGTTCTCGACCAGGAGATGGGTCGGATAGCTCACCTGTA
Organism: Chrysolina americana; assembly: GCA_958502065.1. NCBI lineage: Eukaryota > Metazoa > Arthropoda > Insecta > Coleoptera > Chrysomelidae > Chrysolina > Chrysolina americana. The sequence goes on along the minus strand of OY293418.1, from coordinate 951,690 downwards.
CGAACCCTGATCGGATTCGACGACCTCGTCGATTTCCAAGGCACCTGACGGCAAGATGACCATCCGGAGATCGTCCAGCAGCATGGGTCGCTCGTCTTTCAACCACCGAATTTTCGGAGGGGGCACTCCGATTACGTGGCAGGCGAAGTAGGCGTGCTGACCCAGGTACACGCTTATATCACTGGGTTCTTCTTGAAAACCCAACAGACCTGGGAAAGTAAGAAGGAATCATGCAAAAGGGAACACTTTTATATTGATTACAAAACACTTACTAGCTATACTTAATCTGGCAGTTCGGCTCACTATAGAGCCCACATTCGGCAATGTTGCCATACACTGATAGTTGCCTGTTAATCTTTCTTCTTCAATTACACTATTTATGTACAATGAGCCGTTTGTAAGTTGGGATCTGGAAAATAAACTCTTTCATGAAGGTAACACCAACTTTCAGTCACTCACCTGTATGAATCTCCTATGAACGTGAGTTTCGAGCCGTCTTGGTCCAGCCATTGTATGAGGACGCTCAACTGGTGATGGGATGCCTTCACCACGCAGTCAAGCACAGCCGACTGGCCTGCCTCTACTACGGTGTCAGACGGTTCCACAGTAAACTCAAGAACGTGCACTGAAAGTTTTTACATAAAATTACATGAGCTTCGACTATTTCAATGAATTCATATTTCAATAAATGAGTGCCATGAAAGTGGAAATGCAGATTCTTAAAATCAGGTACAATTATTATATTGAGTATGTTGGTATTTTCCATATTTAAGTAAAAAACTTATACAGTGTATTTGCATTAGTATATCCTATTATCAAGTTTGACACAGCTGCTTATCAAAGAAAGAATATCTTCACTAATAACATTGAAGATACTAAATATCTCCAACTCTTCAGATATGAATTTACTCAATCAAGTCAATATTGGACAGTAGATAGATCGTTTTAGAAGGGCAATCAATTTGATAACGAGACTATAATTCTACTATCAAGAAAATTTCATATCTGATGGCAGAAATCAAAGTAAAATTCGCTTAGAAAACCACCAACTTCCATCAAGCTAGCTTGGCTTTTTCATACGCCTTCGAAAAGGTCAATATCCATTAATAGATAATAAAAATAAAAGAACGTCATGTACCTTGTATCGAACTTTGTATAGATGTCAAAACAGAAGCCATCACCAACAAAACACTGTACTTGGAACCACACAAATCCCTCAAGCTGGGCGACATTTTCGGCGACTGCAGATTCACTTGTATCTCATTTTATATAACACCCATTTTCAAATATTCTGTAAATATTTGTTATCGAACTATATCATGTCAAACTCAGCTAAAACCTTCCGATTCATCTGCCTTCATTTTAAGATTTTTGACACTTTTGACAGTGACTGTACTGCCATCTAAAGGCAACTCGCTGGATATAGATGTGTCAAAATTCCAGCACAGGGAATATAAAAAGTGATTCTGAAGTTGAGAATTTAGGATGTGTTCCGTTAATAAACATGTTACCAAAAGTGGTTGACTGAAAATAACTCTGGTTTCGTGACAGCTACACTCTGGTTAGTGCGTAATACGGGACACTTCCATGAGTATTTACTGTCATTTATCATATTTATTTGTTATTGTTGTGTTATTTTGTCCTAGAATTTTGTTGTTTGAGAATCTTTACTCTTTTGTGTTTTACAATTATATTATTTAATACTTATAATAAATGCATGAAGCAGCTGCTCGTTTTTTCTTGATGATATTCTTTCTGAAAGTTCCAGAAGTTATGATGATTTTGTTGTTCGGGGTACTTTAGGTATATAAGGCATCTCATGATTTGTATGCAGTAAATTTTTATTCAAATACCTCCACAAGTTCATCCAATACTAAATTTGAAATATATTCTAATGACATACGACAGATCGCATTAACCGCTTAACTACGTGCAAATCCCGATCGTTTTGGTACTACTAAAAGTCACAAAAATTTCAGGAATCATGTCCCGTAACTCGCCAATCTTTCAGGAATATTTTATATACGGGACACAAAATGTGCAACCATAACGACCAAGTTTATTAACGGAACACATCCTTAATAATGAGGGGGAACGCGCCGAACGCGGATATCAAAAGTTACATTCGATAGAAATAAATCCTCCAATCCCATTTTCTTTTCGAAATTTCAAGGCTGGCTAGTTATCCTTGAACTGAACTGCACCTGATTTCATAAATAGGGTTTGAATGGAACGTGATTTCTTGTGGTCAGTCAAATCTCTGCAGAAGCTGGGTTGGGATTCCGTGTACCATAATATTCCATAGTCGACACAATAAGTGAAATGACATTATGGTTGAATTCATGGGAGAGAAAGAGATAACTGTCGACTATAGAATTCTATGGTAAAGGTAGTGGATTTTCTCAAGAGCTATGACTCATAACGTAGCAGAGGACAAATTTACGTATCGGCAATGAGTGTGAGTGTACACGTATTAGTCAGAAATTCAAATAATAATAGACGGCCTTTCAGATAACAAAATTGACTCACCAAAACCGCTGAACTGGTCGATGCTGGGTACCCAGGTGGATCTTCTTGTTTGAAAGGGCCAACGTTTCTTGAATATTTGTGCACTTGTAAAGTAATGCGAAAGAGTTTTTTAAGCGCGTCTTACTTAAAATCAATATCGATCCAAATTGAAATGTCTAGATTCGTCTAGAATCTGCTTTCCCGAAAAAACCGCTCATGCGTGGAGCAATCAACAAATGAAACCTGAAAGGCATACCTACACGGTGGCACAAGTAACATTGTACCAACATTATGAAAATAAGATAATTTATTACATTAAAGTTCCTAACGAGAAAAATTGTCAAAGATGACAAAAAAGGAAGTATAATTCTGAATACAAATTAAACTAATATTATACAGTGAGTGAGAGATATATTCAACGTCATAGCCCTCAAGAAAATCTATACCTCTACACGGAATACCATTATAGCGCTTTCGTATTGCCACAGATAGTAGCTCCGAGTAACTCCGGGTAGCTCCTGAAGTGATGTGATAGATCACAATAAATCATGTTCCAATTTATCCCCATTTATAAAGTCAGTTGCGGTTCATTTCAGGTTCAGTTCAAGGGTAAAAAGCTTTACTGGGTGCTTCTAACCCTGACAAACCCTTATATTTTGGATCGTATTGTTTTCCCTGACCAATGATTTTACGTATAAAACAAAAGAAATGCGCATTCTAGTTCATGGATAACGAACACAGTTTTGAATTTGGCGCCGGAGCACCGGCAACATCGCCATCATCATCGACATTCGACATACGAACAAACGTACGCTTCGCGTTTGGCATTGTTTTCAATTTCAATCTGGAAAGAAAAGAGATTTGAAGAAATAATCCTTAATTATTTGAAATTAAAGTTGACTTAGTTTCTGAAATAGTTATTCCAGAAACTATGTATGTAGATTTCCACATCAGCTGAAATTTGTTATGGTATGCATTCTCCTTTATTTTCTTGTACACAAATTGCATAGGTTATAAAAACTAATTTTGTTTCAGGAAATGAAAAATAGACAAGCTAGAGGCAGAGGCAGACCGAGAAGACATTTTGCCAACAACAGCCTTCATAGAAAGTTCGAAGAAAAGGTTATCAACAACAAAGTATTACGTGTGCATCTGAAGCGAGAAAATTTAGACAGTGAGTCCCGTTAGAAAGTTCCCAGAGAAATTATTCATAAAAATGTAATTTTCAGGCGTAAGAAGCAGGCGGATCGCACAGAGAGGTACTCTTGGCGTAGGAAAGCTGTTTTCAGGCAAGAGACACAGTAACAGTGTCTTTGCATCTTCGACACCCAGGCCTAAGACCCCGAGCTCAGCTTTAAGCCTCAGGAAGGCGCTTCTGCGCCAGAAAAATAGTTCCAGCATACATATTAGCCCAGCCTATAGTCCAAAAACAGCTCACTCATTGCAGAGCCCTAAGGCACCTAGCGCATTGAGTCCTAGGACACCTAGCTTGCCACAAACCAACAAGGTCTTCAAACGAAACAGTCCCAGCCCCCAGCAATTTGTAGTTAGACCCAAGGTGCCGGAAAGTGCGAAGACTGGGTTGGCTCGAAGCGGTGTCAAAAGCATTGCGAAAGGAGTGGACAAGCAAAAAACGCTGAACAAAGTCATTGCGAAGGAGAAATTCAAGATAAAGCTATTCCCGCAGAAAGTGCCCCGAACAATTCCGATGAAGAGAGTGTTGAATAACGGTGAAAAAGTGCCAAACGGTTCGTTCAAGCTCGACGACGAGTCGATGTACCGGCCTGTCAAGCCCGGACAGAGGTTCTATCTCAAATTCGCCCCTCCGAAACCCATAGAGGAGGGCAAGCTCGGCTACGACTTCCACAGCCTGGTTGCGGACGTGAAGACGCTGCAACTGCCGGGCCCCACGTGGAAAATCAAAGTGATCATCAAGCACAACCGAATCGCGGCGCTGATTTTCACCAACAAGCTGGAGATGGAGAGGAGCGTCAGCTTCAATTCTGACAGCGACAGGTATGATATCGTCATCGATAATATGCCGGTTATTTTGCTCGGTTCGCCTGGTAAGGTGTGCCACTCGACTGACATTGAGGTCTTGTTGAACATCATCCAGAATATAGAAAGCACCAACCCAATGATTTTGTATAAATAGTTGTTCCAAGGTACGTGGGCAAGTGTTTCAGTGTTTCTTGTTGATGATAACGATACTAAGTGGTTTTGAAGACGTTGCTTCTAGCTTTTGAAGGTACTGTACGTGTAATTTTCAACTGGAAATATCCTAGAGTGAATGAATTGGTGATGAAGGCATGAATAATCCTTGAAAGTTACAAAAATTAGTGCTAAAAACTGTTAAAATACAGTAATGAATGACACAACATTTTCCTTTTTGTAGTCATGTTTTGTGGCAAATAATTTTATATAATGTAATTATAGGAAATGAAAATCATTAATTTAACAGTTTTTTTGTACTTCAAGCACCACACAATTTATTTGTTTCCAACATGATCAGTCTTAATATTTCAAAATTATTACCAGCATTCTTGAAATAAACCATGAAAGTTTCAGATTAGAAGCTAAATTCCAAGTTTCATTTCTTATTCTATTGATGATTTCATAATACCACATATTAACATACAATTATCCTAAGAAATAATAATCATTACTATTATTGGAGACTTTTTATTCAAGTTGATTGATCCTCAAATGTTTGGTAACTTCACTTGAAACAGATGATTGTTTTAGCACCTACACATCTACTATAGTCTATTAGTGTCATCATAATAAAATCATAAGTGAGGGGCCTCATGGCACTTCCTTGAGGAACCCCCTTTCATTTGTGATAATGCACACAGTCATATATCCTGCATAAATTTATTCTAGTTGAGAACAAAAAATGTGTTAAAATGGTTTCCTAGATATTCTTTCGATGACATGTTCATCAAAATGAGCATTTGGGAAAGTATTACTATAAATGGAAAATTAACAGAACAGAAATCAACTTTTTATAGTAAAATTTTGATTTCTGTCAACTCTAATTTTGTTGTATTCGCGTCAAAAAACGTAACATTGCCTTTAAAGCTAAAAGTATCTAACTGATCATTGTTGAAGTGTTTATAAGTATCGTCAATTTGAAAAATCGAGGAACGCTTTTATCATTGACAGGAGTTTTGTTGATCGGTTTTGCGAAAACCAAAAGAAGTTTCATAAATCGTTGTACATAAGTTTTTCCTGAAATCGTCAAACGCGTTGGTGAGAGTTCGGTGTTTCTTTTGCATTTTTTTTGGTGTTTCACAGGTTTGTGAGCTAAAGAATGCGACAAAAAATATCCCAATTAAATGGTTAAAAGTACCTCAATTTGTAGTAGGTACTAAACAAAAGACAAACTTTTACGTAGTCGAGTTAAAAGTATCCCAAATCTGTGAATTTTTACCAAATTTTTTCTTCTAAACGAAGGTTTAGTCAGAGATTCATTCAGCACATATTAATCGATAGTTTCAGGATTTCAGGACATAATTTAGTTGTTTATTTGTATTAAGATGAAGGTATGATCATTTTCACAGTTATTAATTATATTTGATAAGATTCAATATTTGTAACATAAGGAATATCTTTACATTCAATAAAAGATTTATCTAAGATAGTTGAGAAGCAGTTTTTAATCACACCTTTTTTCAATTAGAACTTTCTCAACTACTCAAACCATTCTTTTGTTCATTTACATCGATGAAAATGAAAATATTATTTTTCGACATTCCTTTATCCTTTCCACTCCACAACAGCATAGTATCGTTGGCAAAAATAGTCAATATTTATGGTAGATAATTTGCATAGATCAAAACAAAAGTGGCCCTAAAACCGAACCCTGAGGCACACCGTGGCGTATGCTGCCGGCCTCCGAATATTTGCCATCGCCACGCACGATTTGATGACGTCCTGACAATTATGAATTAGCTAATACCGAGATACCAAGTCAGAATTCCGAGACTTGGTAACTCAGAATCAGGTAATTCTGAGATACTAAGTCAGAATTCCGACTTAGTAACTCAGAATTAGCTATTTCCGAGATATTAAGTCATTATTACGACGTGGGATCTCAGAATTAGCTAATACCGAGCTACTTAGTTAAAACTCCGAGACTTGGTTATTCAGAATAAGCTAATTGCGAGATACTAAGTCAGAATTATCTATTTCTGAAATATTAAGTCATTATTCCGACTTAGGATCTCAGAATTAGCTAATACCGAGATACCAAGTCAGAATTCCGAGACTTGGTAACTCAGAATCAGGTAATTCCGAGATACTAAGTCAGAATTCCGACTTAGTAACTCAGAATTAGCTATTTCCGAGATATTAAGTCATTATTACGACGTGGGATCTCAGAATTAGCTAATACCGAGCTACTTAGTTAAAACTCCGAGACTTGGTTATTCAGAATAAGCTAATTGCGAGATACTAAGTCAGAATTATCTATTTCTGAAATATTAAGTCATTATTGCGACTTAGGATCTCAGAATTAGCTAATTCCGAGATACCAAGTCAGAATTCCGAGACTTGGTAACTCAGAATCAGGTAATTCCGAGATACTAAGTCAGAATTCCGACTTAGTAACTCAGAATTAGCTATTTCCGAGATATTAAGTCATTATTCCGACGTGGGATCTCAGAATTAGCTAATACCGAGCTACTTAGTTAAAACTCCGAGACTTGGTTATTCAGAATAAGCTAATTGCGAGATACTAAGTCAGAATTATCTATTTCTGAAATATTAAGTCATTATTCCGACTTAGGATCTCAGAATTAGCTAATACCGAGATACCAAGTCAGAATTCCGAGACTTGGTAACTCAGAATCAGGTAATTCCGAGATACTAAGTCAGAATTCCGACTTAGTAACTCAGAATTAGCTATTTCCGAGATATTAAGTCATTATTACGACGTGGGATCTCAGAATTAGCTAATACCGAGCTACTTAGTTAAAACTCCGAGACTTGGTTATTCAGAATAAGCTAATTGCGAGATACTAAGTCAGAATTATCTATTTCTGAAATATTAAGTCATTATTCCGACTTAGGATCTCAGAATTAGCTATTTCCGAGATATTAAGTCATTATTACGACGTGGGATCTCAGAATTAGCTAATACCGAGCTACTTAGTTAAAACTCCGAGACTTGGTTATTCAGAATAAGCTAATTGCGAGATACTAAGTCAGAATTATCTATTTCTGAAATATTAAGTCATTATTCCGACTTAGGATCTCAGAATTAGCTAATACCGAGATACCAAGTCAGAATTCCGAGACTTGGTAACTCAGAATCAGGTAATTCCGAGATACTAAGTCAGAATTCCGACTTAGTAACTCAGAATTAGCTATTTCCGAGATATTAAGTCATTATTCCGACGTGGGATCTCAGAATTAGCTAATACCGAGCTACTTAGTTAAAACTCCGAGACTTGGTTATTCAGAATAAGCTAATTGCGAGATACTAAATCAGAATTATCTATTTCTGAAATATTAAGTCATTATTCCGACTTAGGATCTCAGAATTAGCTAATACCGAGATACCAAGTCAGAATTCCGAGACTTGGTAACTCAGAATCAGGTAATTCCGAGATACTAAGTCAGAATTCCGATTTAGTAACTCAGAATTAGCTATTTCCGAGATATTAAGTCATTATTCCGACGTGGGATCTCAGAATTAGCTAATACCGAGCTACTTAGTTAAAACTCCGAGACTTGGTTATTCAGAATAAGCTAATTGCGAGATACTAAGTCAGAATTATCTATTTCTAAAATATTAAGTCATTATTCCGACTTAGGATCTCAGAATTAGCTAATACCGAGATACCAAGTCAGAATTCCGAGACTTGGTAACTCAGAATCAGGTAATTCCGAGATACTAAGTCAGAATTCCGACTTAGTAACTCAGAATTAGCTATTTCCGAGATATTAAGTCATTATTACGACGTGGGATCTCAGAATTAGCTAATACCGAGCTACTTAGTTAAAACTCCGAGACTTGGTTATTCAGAATAAGCTAATTGCGAGATACTAAGTCAGAATTATCTATTTCTGAAATATTAAGTCATTATTGCGACTTAGGATCTCAGAATTAGCTAATACCGAGATACCAAGTCAGAATTCCGAGACTTGGTAACTCAGAATTACCTAATTCCGAGATACCTAGTCGGAATTAACAAAAATAACAATTTGAGTAATAGTGGCGCTTCTAAGCCTTCGTACTTTTACGCATTTTTTCTATAATTGTCAATTGAAAAAAAAATTTATAGCACATTCCCAGGGAAGTGAATGAAACAAGACTGGAAAAACTAATCATTTATTAAAAATCACATGGTTTTGATTACATGAAACGAATTTAGATTTTTCTTGCCCCCATTTCATTCTTAATTTCAGCTACATTTTACAACACTCCGCCCATGCTTTAGATACGCACATAATATTTCCTAGAGCATATAAAAACAAGAGTAATATCTAAATAATGATCAGTCAACACCAATCTGATTGCAACTTTTACAAAAGAGAGAATTCCAATATCGAAACTGAATCAAGACGACATCACATCTTTTATTCGGACGAAACATTTTGGGATCATTCTAGAAAAACATCCCAATTTCCACTTTCTAGAAACACCTTCATCCTAGAAGAACATATTGATACACCTCATAGAGGCATTTATCTTACACAGGCCAAGAAAAACATGAAAAAAAATGGAAAACGCTGGTCTGGCTATAAATAGAACTTGACAGCAGACTATCTAACTCAGAATACAATTTATAAATATCGAAGCCCTTGAAGACTGGCCCCAACCCTTTGCCATTTACTTAGGCATACATCAGGTATAAATATAAAAAAATCAACAACACCAATCCGCCAAAGTTAGAGCTTCGCCTTGATTTTTTCCTCGATCCTGGCGATCCTAGACGTCTGGGGTAGATTGAGGGTTTCCAAGAAGGAATTCAGAGCTGCGGTGTACTCTTTCGGATGTGCCCTGAAGTGACCGACGTGAGGGGACTTGTCCCAACACTTCCACGATATCTAAAACAAGCAGAGGTAAAGTTTGAACGACTAGCGACCGATATTCCTCACCTGTATTCCCATATTCTCCCAACACTCCCTGACTCGCATATTTGACTCTTCCGTGCCGATGGGGTCGGTCTTGCTGATGAATATCTGGGCGGGGGCGCGGACGAGGTTCGTGTGGAACATCTGACTGGACCTCACGTAGTGCACCGTTGCCACCTTATCGAAAGCTTTCATGTGGTACCTAGAATAGGGGATGATTTAGGACTTTTCGATTGAAAATGTCGGCTCGGCCCCACGTTGGGCGCCAATTACAAACTTACAGAACGTATTGCTTCAGCGCGTTCTGCAACACGGTGTTTCTCGGGAACACGGAGACGGGCAGTCCCACGGATATTTCGGTAATGTCGGCGGCACTGTCCCAAATTTGACCCGCGATTCTGTCCACTATATGGGAGTATCGATCTCTCTCGGAGGCTATGTTTACCAAGACTTCGCCCCAAAGGTATGCGCCGACGGAAAAACCGTGGAGGATCAGAGGCGAGTATGTGGTGTTGGCGTCCAGGAATTTCAATAGGTCCTTGGCTACTACCTGGATGGAGAACAACAATTTAAAACAAGACCAAATTGAAGAAATAGAAAAGCAAAGGCAAAAAGGGTATATTGATTACGTTTGCATAAAATTGTATAGTGACATTACAACAGATAAATAAATATAATACCGTAAAACTATCAGTTCGCCACAGGGTATGGGGAAAAGAAGGGGGTTTGACTGCATTCTACAGTGATCTCCTTATAGACTTTATTTACCTGTGATCCTTTGGTGGGCCACAATAACTGCCACGGACTGATGCTGATGTTGAGCACGTCGAATCCGTGCTTCAGGTAAATGTCGGCGTATTTGTGGACGTGTTTCTTTTTTGCCATCAGCCAGGACAGCATAACCACCAGAGGTTTCTCTTCTGGAGTGTCTAACTTCAGGTTGATTACTTTGCCTTCTTTCTTGTCATCGCTCAACAGGGATATGTTCTTCGTCACCTCTATCGACGATATGTTCCTCATTTGTAGGGAGAACACGACGATCGTCTGTAACAAGTGTGAAAGAACACTTGAATTTTTTTTTTACATTTCTTCGAGAACTTGATTGAAATAAAGCAGTTATAGGGTGTTTCTACACCAACATCAAACATAACGGTTATATAATATATCGTCTGTGAAGTACTGATACCTCGTATGCCACAAAATATCAAAAATTCGATTATTGCACTCACAAATACTGTATGCCAATACATAATGATGTTCTCACAACTTGTAAGCTACAAAAAAATATTTCAGTAGAAATTGAAAATTTCTAATAGCTCGTATAAGAATATCAATATTTTGTGCAAGCAATAGCTCCTAACCCGATAGCCCTCCTGTAAAAAAATGTATTTGGGCATACGAGGTATCAGTACTTCACAGACGAATTATAATCCATAAAAACGGTAAAATATAGATCTGAAATAGACTATGATTTAAAACTATCGAACCAACAAAGTTCAGTAACGATTTTATAGAGAATAATTTCACAGAAATGGAAAAGAATTGAAAAATAACATTGTAAAACCAAAACATTGCAATAACCAAGTTTCATCAAAAACGAATTATCCCAGAATTAGAAATGATCACACCAGACTTTTGAAGAACCAAAATTTGAGGAACTGAAAAATCACAAGACGGTATATCTGTAATACCATAAAATGAGAATAAACACAAATGAGAAGACGGATATTCGATCAAACCGTCACATTACAGAAGCAATATCTCATAAAAATGATAAAATATAATAACAGAAAATTGTGAGTCTGCAAAGCGTAATATTCGAAAGTCAAGGAATTAAAATCGCCGAATCAGTACACCACAAGACCTATAATTGGCATATCGAAAATCATCAGAAATTAGAGAGATTATATCGTAGCGAAACGCCGGTTGATCTATTCTCTCAGAGATGGCGTACATTTTTTTTCCGGATAATTTGTTGGTTTTACGTTTTTAGATATTATTATATTATTTTGTTAGTTTTTTTGACGGTTTTATGATACGAATAGCTTAGGTTATTGAGATCTGCGATTACTTAGTTATATCAATTCGGTCAGTTTCGATTATTAACGAATTCAGATTTCAGATCTATGGAAAATAGTTCTTGCCGTTTTCGCGTATGATGCTTTATCAGTTCTCATACATACACATTAGATGGATTTCTTTTCTATACAATGCATTCTGCTATATTTAAGTTTTATATAAAGTTATTCTGGTAGATGATTAATTCTCCCTTTTATTGGTTTTACGTATTGACAGTTTTCTCATTTATTGTTATTATGAAAAAAAATTCTAGTATTCTTTGGCCCACCAACATAACGTATCAGGTTTTATATATTCTTATCAAATTCAAACTATTAAGCCTTTTACATGTGGACATTATCAAAGTACGAGGCCAACACATAGAAGATGTCATATCAGAGCCAAATCCCAAGCCAGTCTCGCCATACTTTCAGTCAAAACTCCGAAGTACAGTCCTCACAGTATTTTTTGTTGTGAAATCATTCAACGAAACTGCTGTTGAACATATTTATCAGTTCATCGTACTATATATAACCTTCAATCGAGCCATTTCCTTCCAACGCAAATCACCATCGCTTTTTTGCGTGACATACAAACAACTATCAGTCTTGTGGAATACAACAAAAAAATCACTTATCTGATTGAAGTTTATATTTACCTCGTTTTCGCTACAATAGTAATAGTAACTCCATTAGAAATAAACAACAGAAAAAGTGAAACGACCGCAAATTAGTAACAAAGCGCAATCGCGATAACAATATTGCGATGTCAGTATCAGCGTTTAATGAATATATGAAGGACGCTGAAAACTCATTATCTAGCTAACTCATCGACATTGTACAATTTAGAGTTCTGCAAGCTTTTCAATAAAAAATCCGATATCACGGTCAGCGTAATTACGTCAAGAGTAACCGTTCTAAAGTGGAAAATATGTGGCAAATATCATCTTACAGAAAACAAGTACTTTTCCATGACCGATGTAATTCAATTCCCGTACGAGCGAGAAGTTGTTTTTTGTCTTGGAAAAGCCATACTACTTAATTTCATTTTCTACTTTCAGCAATTTGAAATATAATGTATGATACATTTGATGAGCACATTAAAAAAATATGAAAATATTTCTTTTGGCGGGATACAACCGCTCTCAACTCCAGATTAACTTTTCAACTCGAGAACGGTTTGGGATAGAGCAATTTTGCAAACGCCAATCGATTCAGAATGACGAAATTAGTATACCCTGTGAATTTTGGAGAAAACAAAAATTAACCCGAAAAAAGTCCCAAGGGGTAGACCCCTAAAAATCATTTGATTCCAGATTAACTCTTCAACTTGAGAACCGTTTGAGATAGAGCAATTCTGCGAACGCCAATCGATTCAGAAGGATGAAATTAGTATACCCTGTGAGTTTTGGAGAAAACAAAAATTTACCCGAAAAAAGTCCCAAGGGGTAGACCCCTAAAAATCATTTGATTCGAGATTAACTCTTCAACTTGAGAACCGTTTGAGATAGAGCAATTCTGCGAACGCCAATCGATTCAGAAGGATGAAATTAGTATACTTCGTTAATTTGAAATGAAAATATCATCAGACAGAATTTTGAATGACAACAATAGCAAATTTTCGAAATTTTCCATCTCAAAATTGCAGAGGTTGGGTAAAAAGCATATAAAAGTATCAAATGACCAGGAATCGATTCCAAATTTGGGAAGCACATTCGAAAAAGGTTTTTTTTACGAAAATTAATAGAAAATATATGAAAATTTTTTTTGGCAGTTTATAACCGCTCTCAACTCCATATGAACTATTCAACTCAAGAACGGTTAGAGATAGAGCAATTTTGCGAACGCCAATTGATCCAGAATGACGAAATTAGTATACTCTGTGAATTTCGGAAAAAATTTAAATTTACTCGAAAATAGTCCAAAGGGGTAGACCCCTAAAAATCATTTGATTCCAGATTAACTCTTCAACTTGAGAACCGTTTGAGATAGAGCAATTCTGCGAACGCCAATCGATTCAGAATGACGAAATTAGTATACCCTGTGAATTTCGGAAAAAATTTAAATTTACTCGAAAATAGTCCAAAGGGGTAGACCCCTAAAAATCATTTGATTCCAGATTAACTCTTCAACTTGAGAACCGTTTGAGATAGAGCAATTCTGCGAACGCCAATCGATTCAGAAGGATGAAATTAGTATACTTCGTTAATTTGAAATGAAAATATCATCAGACAGAATTTTGAATGAGAACAATAGCAAATTTTCGAAATTTTCCATCTCAAAATTGCAGAGGTTGGGTAAAAAGCATATAAAAGTATCAAATGACCAGGAATCGATTCCAAATTTGGGAAGCACATTCGAAAAAGGTTTTTTTTACGAAAATTAATAGAAAATATATGAAAATTTTTTTTGGCAGTTTATAACCGCTCTCAACTCCATATGAACTATTCAACTCAAGAACGGTTAGAGATAGAGCAATTTTGTGAACGCCAATTGATCCAGAATGACGAAATTAGTATACTCTGTGAATTTCGGAAAAAAATTAAATTTACTCAAAAATAGTCCAAAGGGGTAGACCCCTAAAAATCATTTAATTCCAGATTAACTCTTCAACTTGAGAACCGTTTGAGATAGAGCAATTCTGCGAACGCCAATCGATTCAGAATGACGAAATTAGTATACCCTGTGAGTTTTGGAGAAAACAAAAATTTACCCGAAAAAAGTCCCAAGGGGTAGACCCCTAAAAATCATTTGATTACAGATTAACTCTTCAACTTGAGAACCGTTTGAGATAGAGCAATTTTGCGAACGCCAATCGATTCAGAATGACGATATTAGTATACTCTGTGGATTTCGAAGAAAACAAAAATTCACTCGATAAAAGTCCAAAGGGGTAGACCCCTAAAAATCATTTGATTCCAGATTAACTCTTCAACTTGAGAACCGTTTGAGATAGAGCAATTCTGCGAACGCCAATCGATTCAGAATGACGAAATTAGTATACCCTGTGAGTTTTGGAGAAAACAAAAATTTACCCGAAAAAAGTCCCAAGGGGTAGACCCCTAAAAATCATTTGATTACAGATTAACTCTTCAACTTGAGAACCGTTTGAGATAGAGCAATTTTGCGAACGCCAATCGATTCAGAATGACGATATTAGTATACTCTGTGGATTTCGAAGAAAACAAAAATTCACTCGATAAAAGTCCAAAGGGGTAGACCCCTAAAAATCATTTGATTCCAGATTAACTCTTCAACTTGAGAACCGTTTGAGATAGAGCAATTCTGCGAACGCCAATCGATTCAGAATGACGAAATTAGTATACCCTGTGAGTTTTGGAGAAAACAAAAATTTACCCGAAAAAAGTCCCAAGGGGTAGACCCCTAAAAATCATTTGATTACAGATTAACTCTTCAACTTGAGAACCGTTTGAGATAGAGCAATTTTGCGAACGCTAATCGATTCAGAATGACGATATTAGTATATTCTGTGGATTTCGAAGAAAACAAAAATTCACTCGATAAAAGTCCCAAGGGGTAGACCCCTAAAAATCATTTGATTCCAGATTAACTCTTCAACTTGAGAACCGTTGGAGATAGAGCCATTCTGCGAACGCCAATCGATTCAAAAGGATTAAATTAGTATACTTCGTTAATTTGAAATGAAAATATCATCAGACTGAATTTTGAATTAGAACAATGTAGCGGAAACGTATTTTGCGAATTCCGAAGACAAATATAGGTATACGTTAAAATTTGAAATATTATTTTCAATTCACTACAAGAAACAAATGACACAATAAATTGAGATATCATGAAAATGATCCATATTTGTAATAATCATCCAATAATTTCGATCCAATCCTTTCAGTACCTACAACGTTCTACCATGAAATAGCCGACACGTATTCCTCCATGATTCCCAGGGTTTTTTATATTTCCTTTTTTGTTTCCTAAATTTCAGTACGACTGAATTAAAGTGCCTTCAGAAATAATTTAAACTTCAATGCTATATTATAGATAAGAAAACGCAAAAAAATATGAAACTTGACCTTGAGGCATACATCAATCGGCACTTAATTTGATCCTCACTCTTTTTAATATTAAAATTTTTGGTAGCCCTAATTCCGATACGACGAAGGAATGAAAATCAATGAAGTCACACCAACTTCCTTGTTAGTAGGTAGTTGATTCTATGAAAGAAAAAGGAGGTACCAGAAAAAGACGTAATTGAATCATGCGTCATTCGGGACCTTGAACGCCACGATACATATCGAAGAGAAGCAAGATTATAACATACCGTTCCATGAAAAACTTGACTTGGATCGAGTAACAAAAAATGAAAACTGATGATCTAAAAGTGTCACTACTTGAGATCCATCGAGATACTGCAATTGAAATAAATTGTATTTAAATGGTACGTCTGGAAAATTTTCGACAACGTTCGCCCGAGTGACCTGCAATTGATTACAGCTGACAAGATTGTGATTGAAGGTCACCATGCTATCAAATTAGTCGACATTGAAGAAGAACACCATATGTTTCACATCGTATTTTCTTGCTAGAGTTAAAAATGAATGTTTATTTAAAAAAAATTGTTCGGCAGGTTCCATGTAGTCAAATATCCTCAAACACCACAATTCATTGTCACTGTTTATCGTTCCACTATTTTTCGAAACAAACAGATTGCTGGTACTGTTGAATGGATCCCTCGTTCACCAGATATGACACCCCTCGATGTTAACTTCATCTAAACCCATTTGTTGAAAATCACCGCCCTCTTGATGGACACATATTTGGCTACTTCTGTCTTAGCTAGGTCTAAACTAATATCATTTGTTGAAAAATTAGCAGACGGCGTTTCATTTGGTTGAGCCTAACAACATTTTTTTCGATTCACCTGTTCGACCGAAAGAAACCCCAACTTTGTCAGCGAATTTGGTCAATTTTTCTTGAATTAAAATAAGGGTAAGGCTATTTAAATACGCAAGAAAAGGGATAAGGCCCAGGACGGATCCTTGTGGGACACCCCATAAAATGTCTTTGCTGTTAAATACATTCGCATCAAATGTAACCAATTATTTTCTGTCGCTGATATAAGATCTGAAACGTTCATTGCATACTCTTTTGTATCCATAATAGCTAAGCTTTTTTTAAAGGAGTTCATGATTAATAAAATCAAGTGTTTTAGAAAAGTCGCAAAGTACTCTCTGCATCTTCTCCGTTATTTCAAATATTCCATAGGACAAATAACGTCTTTATTTTGTTTATTTGAAATGATTGAAATATTAAATTCAAATGACGTGAATGATGGCAATTTCCTTGAACTTGCCATTTTTTTTTTCAAGTTAATGCTATTTCGACTTTAACACCAGAAATATGTTTTGCAGATTTGCACGATACGCCAAATTGTTGATTAAAACTCATTCTATAAAAAGTGGTAACAGAAGTTGCAAAATCGATGTATCTACCAAAATGTCTACGTTCAAATTACCATAAAAACTGTAACGTACGTTCTGCTGACTTGCACCACATATCAAATTGTTGGCAATGATCCACTACATGATAGAATAGTAATGAAATCATTGTAACCCCCAGAGTTTTTCTATCAGAGGGGTCTAAAATTGAAGTCAGGTGAATTTATGATAATTTGATAAACAAAGTACCATAAAAACTGTACCGTACATTCTGCAGATTTACACTACATACCAAATTGTTGCTAATGATCCACTACATGATATAATAGTGCTGAAATGAGTATCACCCCCTCAGTTTTTTTATCAGAGGGGTCGAAAATTGAAGTCAGGTGAATTCATGATATTTCGATAAACAAAGTACCATAAAAACTGTACCGTACATTCTGCAGATTTACACCACATACCAAATTGTTGCTAATGATCCACTACATGATATAATAGTGCTGAAATGAGTATCACCCCCTCGGTTTTTTTATCAGAGGGGTCGAAAATTGAAGTCAGGTGAAATTTAAGATATTTTGATAAATAAAGTACCATAAAATCTGTAACGTACGTTCTGCTGACTTGCACCACATATCAAATTGTTGGCAATGATCCACTACATGATAGAATAGTAATGAAATCATTGTAACCTCCAGAGTTTTTCTATCAGAGCGGTCTAAAATTGAAGTCAGGTGAATTTATGATATTTCGATAAACAAAGTACCATAAAAACTGTACCGTACATTCTGCAGATTTACACTACATACCAAATTGTTGCTAATGATCCACTACATGATATAATAGTGCTGAAATGAGTATCACCCCCTCAGTTTTTTTATCAGAGGGGTCGAAAATTGAAGTCAGGTGAATTCATGATATTTCGATAAACAAAGTACCATAAAAACTGTACCGTACATTCTGCAGATTTACACCACATACCAAATTGTTGCTAATGATCCACTACATGATATAATAGTGCTGAAATGAGTATCACCCCCTCGGTTTTTTTATCAGAGGGGTCGAAAATTGAAGTCAGGTGAAATTTAAGATATTTTGATAAATAAAGTACCATAAAATCTGTAACGTACGTTCTGCAAGCTTGCACCACATATCAAATTGTTGGTAATGATCCACTACATGATATAATAGTGCTGAAATGAGTATCACCCCCTCAGTTTTTTTTATCAGAGGGGTTGAAAATTGAAGTCAGGTGAATTCATGATATTTCGATAAACAAAGTACCATAAAAACTGTACCGTACATTCTGCAGATTTACACCACATACCAAATTGTTGCTAATAATCCACTACATGATATAATAGTGCTGAAATGAGTATCACCCCCTCGGTTTTTTTATCAGAGGGGTCGAAAATTGAAGTCAGGTGAAATTTAAGATATTTTGATAAATAAAGTACCATAAAATCTGTAACGTACGTTCTGCAAGCTTGCACCACATATCAAATTGTTGGTAATGATCCACTACATGATATAATAGTGCTGAAATGAGTATCACCCCCTCAGTTTTTTTTATCAGAGGGGTTGAAAATTGAAGTCAGGTGAATTCATGATATTTCGATAAACAAAGTACTATAAAAACTGTACCGTACATTCTGCAGATTTACACTACATACCAAATTGTTGCTAATGATCCACTACATGATATAATAGTGATGAAATGATTATCATCCCCTCAGTTTTTTTATCAGAGGGGTCGAAAATTGAAGTCAGGTGAATTCATGATATTTCGTAAACAAAGTACCATAAAAACTGTACCGTATATTCTGCAGATTTACACTACATACCAAATTGTTGCTAATGATCCACTACATGATATAATAGTGATGAAATGATTATCACCCCCTCAGTTTTTTTATCAGAGGGGTCGAAAATTGAAGTCAGGTGAATTCATGATATTTCGTAAACAAAGTACCATAAAAACTGTACCGTATATTCTGCAGATTTACACTACATACCAAATTGTTGCTAATGATCCACTACATGATATAATAGTGATGAAATGATTATCACCCCCTCAGTTTTTTTATCAGACGGGTCGAAAATTGAAGTCAGGTGAATTCATGATATTTCGATAAACAAAGTACCATAAAAACTGTACCGTACATTCTGCAGATTTACACTACATACCAAATTGTTGCTAATGATCCACTACATGATATAATAGTGATGAAATGATTATCACCCCCTCAGTTTTTTTATCAGAGGGGTCGAAAATTGAAGTCAGGTGAATTCATGATATTTCGTAAACAAAGTACCATAAAAACTGTACCGTATATTCTGCAGATTTACACTACATACCAAATTGTTGCTAATGATCCACTACATGATATAATAGTGATGAAATGATTATCACCCCCTCAGTTTTTTTATCAGACGGGTCGAAAATTGAAGTCAGGTGAATTCATGATATTTCGATAAACAAAGTACCATAAAAACTGTACCGTACATTCTGCAGATTTACACTACATACCAAATTGTTGCTAATGATCCACTACATGATATAATAGTGCTGAAATGAGTATCACCCCCTCGGTTTTTTTATCAGAGGGGTCGAAAATTGAAGTCAGGTGAAATTTAAGATATTTTGATAAATAAAGTACCATAAAATCTGTAACGTTCGTTCTGAAAGCTTGCACCACATATCAAATTGTTGGTAATGATCCACTACATGATATAATAGTGCTGAAATGAGTATCACCCCCTCAGTTTTTTTATCAGAGGGGTTGAAAATTGAAGTCAGGTGAATTCATGATATTTCGATAAACAAAGTACTATAAAAACTGTACCGTACATTCTGCAGATTTACACTACATACCAAATTGTTGCTAATGATCCACTACATGATATAATAGTGATGAAATGATTATCACCCCCTCAGTTTTTTTATCAGAGGGGTCGAAAATTGAAGTCAGGTGAATTCATGATATTTCGATAAACAAAGTACTATAAAAACTGTACCGTACATTCTGCAGATTTACACTACATACCAAATTGTTGCTAATGATCCACTACATGATATAATAGTGATGAAATGATTATCACCCCCTCAGTTTTTTTATGAGAGGGGTCGAAAATTGAAGTCAGGTGAATTCATGATATTTCGATAAACAAAGTACTATAAAAACTGTACCGTACATTCTGCAGATTTACACTACATACCAAATTGTTGCTAATGATCCACGACATGATATAATAGTGATGAAATGATTATCACCCCCTCAGTTTTTTTATCAGAGGGGTCGAAAATTGAAGTCAGGTGAATTCATGATATTTCGATAAACAAAGTACCATAAAAACTATACCGTACATTCTGCAGATTTACACTACATACCAAATTGTTGCTAATGATCCACTACATGATATAATAGTGCTGAAATGAGTATCACCCCCTCGGTTTTTTTATCAGAGGGGTCGAAAATTGAAGTCAGGTGAAATTTAAGATATTTTGATAAATAAAGTACCATAAAATCTGTAACGTACGTTCTGCAAGCTTGCACCACATATCAAATTGTTGGTAATGATCCACTACATGATATAATAGTGCTGAAATGAGTATCACCCCCTCAGTTTTTTTTATCAGAGGGGTTAAAAATTGAAGTCAGGTGAATTCATGATATTTCGATAAACAAAGTACTATAAAAACTGTACCGTACATTCTGCAGATTTACACTACATACCAAATTGTTGCTAATGATCCACTACATGATATAATAGTGATGAAATGATTATCACCCCCTCAGTTTTTTTATCAGACGGGTCGAAAATTGAAGTCAGGTGAATTCATGATATTTCGATAAACAAAGTACCATAAAAACTGTACCGTACATTCTGCAGATTTACACTACATACCAAATTGTTGCTAATGATCCACTACATGATATAATAGTGATGAAATGATTATCACCCCCTCAGTTTTTTTATGAGAGGGGTCGAAAATTGAAGTCAGGTGAATTCATGATATTTCGATAAACAAAGTACTATAAAAACTGTACCGTACATTCTGCAGATTTACACTACATACCAAATTGTTGCTAATGATCCACGACATGATATAATAGTGATGAAATGATTATCACCCCCTCAGTTTTTTTATCAGAGGGGTCGAAAATTGAAGTCAGGTGAATTCATGATATTTCGATAAACAAAGTACCATAAAAACTATACCGTACATTCTGCAGATTTACACTACATACCAAATTGTTGCTAATGATCCACTACATGATATAATAGTGCTGAAATGAGTATCACCCCCTCGGTTTTTTTATCAGAGGGGTCGAAAATTGAAGTCAGGTGAAATTTAAGATATTTTGATAAATAAAGTACCATAAAATCTGTAACGTACGTTCTGCAAGCTTGCACCACATATCAAATTGTTGGTAATGATCCACTACATGATATAATAGTGCTGAAATGAGTATCACCCCCTCAGTTTTTTTTATCAGAGGGGTTAAAAATTGAAGTCAGGTGAATTCATGATATTTCGATAAACAAAGTACTATAAAAACTGTACCGTACATTCTGCAGATTTACACTACATACCAAATTGTTGCTAATGATCCACTACATGATATAATAGTGATGAAATGATTATCACCCCCTCAGTTTTTTTATCAGAGGGGTCGAAAATTGAAGTCCGGTGAATTAATAATATTTCGATAAATAAATTACCATAAAAACTGTACCGTATGTTCTGCAGACTTGCCAAATTGTTGGTATTGATGAACTACATAATAGAGGAATGATAAAATTGTTGTCATTCCTTCAGTTTTTCAATCAGAGGGGTAGAAAATTCAACAGTCAGGTGTATTCATGATATTTCTATAAACAAAGCGTCATAAAAACTGTAACGTACGTTCTGCAAACTTGCACGATACACCAAAATGTTGATAAATACTCACTCTGTAAGAGAATGGCAATAAAATGATTGTTACCCATTCAGTTTTTTTGTTAGCAGGGGCGAAAGTTGTAAAATCCATGTGTCCCACAAAATTTCTACAATCAAATTACCATAAAAACTGTAACTTACGTTCTGTAGACTTACACCATATACCAAATTATTGCTTATAGTCGATAGAGGAAAACTAAAAAAGTCATTGTCACTCCCTCAGTTTTTTACCAGTGGGGTTGAAACTTGAATCATTCCATTTTCGATCTTTCTGATAAAAAACTGAAGGGGCGACAATCATTTCTTTACTTTTTTTATGTAGTGAATCATTAACAACAATTGGGTATGTAGTCCAAGTCTGCAGAATGTTTGTACCATTTTTGTAGTACTTTGTTTATGGAAATATCATGGATTCATCTGACTCTTCAATTTTCGATCCCTCTGATAAAAAATGTGAAGTAGTAACAGTCATTTTGTTAACTCTCTCTAATAGAATGAGTAATAATCAGCATATTATGCAAGTCTGCAGAACAGAATAATGAAATTTTCGATGTGGTAGAATTCATAGAAGAGAATTCGTTGATTACTTCACACCAACTCCTTATCTTGGACATCTACAGAATCCAAACAACAAATAAAACAAAATCTACGAATAAATAACTTTATCTGAATTTTTCTAAGATATTAATATCACAGTTTACAACTGACCGAACACGTTTCCATTCACATCGAGTACCCCAGCAAGTTCCTGCGGCATCTCATCAGCATCTCGAAGGGGCTGATCGGCGACACCGTGTACTTGCTCCCCACCACGCCCCAGGACGCGCACAAGGTCGTGTTGGCGCGGCAAATGTCGCTGAAGCTGTCCGAGCGATGCAGACTCTTCCAGCACTCGTGTGCCTCGTCGACGACTTTGTGCGCGTACCACGTGCACGCCGACTCGTCGAAGAAGACGAACTTGTTCGCGGGGCCGCCCTCGGGCACGCCGTAATATTTCCACCAGTCCAAGGTGCGCTCGAACACGCCCCCGAAGTGCTGCTTAACGTGGCGCATCTCCTCGACCTGCGAGGCCAGCGGGTCGTTCACGTCGATGGCGATGAGCTTGTAGGAGACGAAGGACTGGTTCACTAGGGCTATGACGCCCAGCAGCTTCACGCGCAGCACTTCGCCCCGCTGCGCCGCCCTCTGGCCGATCTCGAGCACCGCCAAGGGCTGGTTGTCGCCCGTGCACTGCACCCCGTCGAATTTGAAGGCGGGGTCCGCCCAGGTTTGTGGCACGGCGCCGTAGTTCCAGATGTAGGTGTCGTGGGGCGGCGCGTTGGGCAGCGGCTTCATGGTATGTCTGATGGGGTTGAGGAATTCGTCCAGGGCGATCTTCATCACGTCGCTCGTGCCCTTCGGGTTCTCCACCACCATGTGGTAGATCCGGCCTAGTTTGGACGAGAACAGCGGGACATCGTGGAGCGTAGAGAGCACTTCGTTTTGGCTGGTAACGTGTAGCCTGTAATAGGGCGTGCTTCGCTTGATTTCTAGCGTCGAGAATGCCATGGCTGAACAAAATACGCTCGAAACCTTGCTGGTGAAATTGATAACCGACTTGCTCTGTTTTGCGACGTGGACGAAAAAAGTCACAGTTTCTTGTTATCCAGTTTTTACTGTATGCCCAGTTCCAGTGGCAGATGAACATCGAATTTTGTTTTCCATAGAGTGAAGCTTATAGACCAGGAGCTGGTGACAGGTGACGTTCTCCCATTTTACACTGCATGTCCTTTTAGGGCTTGATAATCAACCGTAAATTATGAAAAACAGACGGGTTCCTGGCCGCCCCACGTGTGCACTTCATAAGGAAAAGCGCTTTTCTTTTTGTGGAGATATTATACTGTCTGCCGTTCTAATATACGGAAGTTCAACAAAATGAAACGCTACTAATTGATGGCATGCAATCCGCAGCGGCCGAATTGGCTCAAAGGGTTACGGAAAACTGAAAAAACTTAAGGGGAACTTCCGTGTTTCCAAATTGCTTGCCGATGTAAAGAATTGAAGTTTTAGTAATAAAAGCACTGTGGAAAAATTGGCATGCGCCCTTTGTCTGATCAACGGTGGAAAATTGCGGGAAAACTATGTAAAAATTTAATACAGGTTCTACGTGATTCCAAACTGCATGCCATTAGAAAGATACGTATTTTTTATGATTAATTAATAGTAGATAATTTGGCACACACACCAGCATTTTGCAAAATAGAGACACGCATGACGAAAGTTTTTTTGAAATGATATATACAGTGTGACCCACTCAAGACCGGAGCACCCCTATAAAATCTACATTTTTCAACCGATTCGAATGATTTTTTTTTCATTAGGTAGACATTCTAAAAGTCTACTAGGACACCAAATTTCATGATTAAATCTCCATTTCCAGGGCCAACTAATCTCATTTTTCAAGGTCAAAAATCTAAAAAATTTACTAGCGATTTTTTTAGAAAAATTCTAACTACACCACTGGATTCGCGACATTTTCAAATGGTTCTTATGTAAATAACGTTGAAATGCGTCAATCAATAAAAAAGTTATGAGGGAATTCATTTTGAAAAATATGCCGTTTAATCAACCCACCAATTCAATTTCAAAACTTTTATCAGAACTTTGACTACACCACTGGATTCAGGATGTCTCGAAATATCACTGACTGTAATTTGTTTGAACAAAACATTTGCAAAATATTCCAAATTTCAGGGTATACTACGATTTTTTTTTTGTTCTAATTGCTAAATTTCATTAGCGAATTTTTTCGTGAAATTTCGACTCGGCCACTGGATTAAGCATTCTTCATTTGAAAATATTCATTGGCAGCAAAGCAATAGCATAATTAATTTTGATGACATGCCATTATTTTTGAATATTTCAGACAAATTCTGAGAATCGGCAATACTGTCAACACAAACGTAGATCATTGAGGTTTCTGATAGAAATTCGCTTTCATAACACAAATTTTTCCCGAGTTATAACATCTAGGAACGAGGAACGAGTACACATTCGGAATAAAGTAATGAAGTCGAAAATACAGCTTATCATAAAAATTTATTTAAAACAATTTTTGAAAGATACTGTCAGAGTTTTTGGGTTCTGGTATTATTTACAAATACAGGCTATCCGATTTCTTCCACAAAGTTATTTTGTTTCCCTCTTCGTTCGCTAGTGTCAAAATACAATTACTGAATTGAAAATTTTAAAATGTATCGAACTCGAGAAAGGTAGGCTGTGATGACGTTATTATTTTCAATAGTTATTTGAATAAAACAAAAGTAAGCCCTGACAATGACAGATTGAGTCTCAATTCGAATGTGAGAAAGGTATTGATCAATATTCAATTGCAATAGGACTAAATTTCGTTATGGCTTTACAATTGTCTTTGCCAGAAAAAATTGAAATTGTGCGTCTTACTGGATACAATGATAGGAGTGAAAGAGAAGTGTGCACAATATTCAATGATCGACATCCAGATCGCCCCCCTATCAGTAATAGTACAGTGTACAGAATAAATAAAAGTTTCAATGAAACAGGCGCTGTATCAAAGAATATTTTGAGGAATAATGTGAGAAGAAGGATTGGACACGAACAGGTTGTATTAGATTAATTTAGGAATAATCCCAATGCCAGTTTGAGAGTGGCAAGCCTAGATTTGAATTTACCAAGGGAAAATATACGGAGATGCCTACGAAAAAACAAAATGAAACCATTCAAACCCAAATTTTTGCATACCCTGGAAGACGGAGATCAAGAAAAACGACTTGAATTTTGTTTGTGGGCACAAGGAGAATACCTGAGTAACAGACGATTTTTAGAATGTATATTATGCAGCGATGAAGCCACTTTCACGTGTCGTTTCATCTCAAAACACAAGATTTTGGTTATAAACTGCAAAAGACAATATTCGGAAAAAGTTAATGTATGGTGCGGAATATTAAATGAACGAATTATTGGCCCATTTTTTTTCGAAGGAAATATAAATGCCATCAAATTACTGGAATATCTCAGAACTGAACTATGGAATGCTATTCATGATCTTCCTATTGTTGAGCGAATAAACTTACATTTCCAATTAGACGGATGCTCTGTGCATAATGCTGGAATTATCAAACAATGGCTGAATGAACAGTTTCCTCGTCACTGGATTGGTCGAGGAAGTGAATTGATTGGATGGCCATCAACGTCCCCCGATTTGACCCCACATGACTTCTTCTTGTGGGGTCTTCTTGTACAAAAAGTCTACAAATCCCGCCCAAGAACTAGACAGGAGTTGTGTGAAAGAATACGTCAAGCTTGTAGAGAAATAACACCAGAGGGACTCAAAAAAAATGTATTGAATTGAATGGTGGTTTAGTGGAAGCAACAAAAATTTGAAATTCATTGATTAGGACCAAAATTACTCAATGTTGTATTATCGATGTCATTTGTTAGCCATCGTAAAATTTGGAAATTAAATCAAAATAAAGTTTTCAGTTCATTCGAAAGTTCTTGGTTGATTGTACAATAATCGATATCTCGAGATCTCGAGGAGCCGGTTTCTCGACGTTATGGATTTTAAATTTTTTCCAAAAATACCATTCTAGATGTTATAACTCGAGAACAATTTGTGTTATGAAAGCGAATTTTTATCAGAAACCTCAATGATCTTCTACGTTTGTGTTGACAGTATTGCCGATTCTCAGAATTTGTCTGAAATATTCAAAAATAATGGCATGTTATCAAAATTAATAATGTTATAGCTTTGTTGTCAATGAATACTTTCAAATAAAATTTCAGGATTCACCTAAATGAAGAATGCTGAATCCAGTGGCTGAGTCGAAATTTCACGAAAAAATTCGCTAATGAAATTTAGCAATTAGAACATAAAAAAAATCATAGTATACCCTGAAAATTGGAATAATATTTTGCAAATTTTTTGTTCAAACGTAGACTTTTTGTTACTCTTCCTGCTAAAAAAAAATTGGAAAAATATGTTAATTTTATCTCCTAATTTTTTTTTTATTTGTCAACAGATTTCGATGAAATTACAGTCAGTAATATTTCGAGAATCCCTGAATCCAGTGGTGTAGTCAAAGTTCTGATAAAAGTTTTGAAATTGAATTGGTGGGTTGATTAAACGGCATATTTTTCAAATTTGATCCCCTCATAACTTTTTCATTGATTGACGAATTTCAACGTTATTTACATAAGGACCATATGAAAGTGTCGCGAATCCAGTGGTGTAGTTAGAATTTTTCTAAAAAAATCGCTAGTAATTTTTTTGGATTTTTGACCTTGAAAAATGAGATTAGTTGGCCCTGGAAATGGATTTATTCATGAAATTTGGTGTCCTAGTAGACTTTTAGAATGTCTACCTAATGAAAAAAAAAATCATTCGAATCGGTTGAAAAATGTTGATTTTATAGGGGTGCTCCGGTCTTAAGTGGGTCACACTGTACATATTTATTGATGTAATTTTTTTTTAAATAAGACACCCTGTATATTCCCTGCATATTTTGATAGAGCCTGAAATTACCTTTCCAAAAATGTAACACACTTGATGTTTTGCTGGTCATCTTTGAAATACAGAGCTTTTAGTAGGTTTCTTCATGTAGACTTATGCAAATGTTTGTTTACTAGTAGCTGTCAAATTTTGATTCAAGCAGTACGCTCTTCAATTCGTGGTTTCTGTTCGATTTCAAACACATTCGTAAGATTGCGACACCACCTAGTGATCCAAGTGATCTCAGAAACGATGATATAGATATCGATATGTGGTTTGTCATAAAATTTGACCCTCTATTCAGTTTGATACAGGACTTTCCCTTCAAAAGTGACCAATTTGGCCCACTCTGTCATACCTCGGGAGAAATAAACCTTTTCCTCTTGCGGATACGGGTCGAGTTGAAAATTGCTATACTACGCCATTAAAAGTCATGTTCTTTATTGTCCTTACGAAAAATTACAAATATTACAATCACAAGACAAGAAATCTGTAGTCACAACAACAACAAAAATACGTCAAACTACTACAGATGAAAAACGTTTCACTGAAAAGTTTCCATATTCCAGACGAATACGGGAACAACCACAAAATAATGTCTTCGAAACATACTGAATTTTCCCTAAATAGAATACCTAATTTTCTTATTCTTCCTCTGAAAACACGTCAGTCGTCGAAACGAATGCTCATGCACTTCTTCGTCTAGCGGCAACGGCTCGCCGTGCGCGGGTGTGCTCTGTATAAACTGCTGCGCGTGCTCCGGCGTCATCATGAGCCCTCTGGCATTCTTGGTCGTGTGCAGGAGACTAATCCCCCAAGCCTCCCTCAGCTGAAACAGATTTTTCCAGCGCTGGTGGGCCTGGCGAAGGTGTCTTCGCGCGCTCTCCAAGCAATCCACGACCCGCAACGAATCCGAGGATTCCAGAGCGAAGCGCTCCGGCATGCGACGCAGCTGCAGCCAGTTGATGCTCATCTCGATCAGCGAGGGATACTCCTCCTCCACCTCCTCCATGTCCTCCACCATCACCATGTCTCGGTCGTTGGCGTCGATAGCTACGACCTTGTAGTCGACCGTCTTGTTGTCGTCCGTAACTATGGCGATGGCTCCCAGCAGTTTCACTCGCAGCACCTCGCCGCGCTTCGCCACTCTGCTGCCGATCTCCATGACGTCTAGAGGCTTGCCGCCCCCCTTGGAGCCCCAGGTTTGCGGCATGGAGCCGTAGTTCCACGGGTAGCCGTGGTGGGGGAAGTAGTTTTCGGCGAACTTCGGCCTGTCGTCTTCTATGACGTGCTTGATGGGGTTGAGCACGTCGCCTCGAGCTATTTCCATCTCGGCGTTCGTCCATCTGGGAACTTTGACTACCATGTGGTAGGTCTGCATGAAGGAGAGTTGTTTTTCAGTGTCTCCGGACAGGGGGATGTCGTGCACAGGCGATATCGGGCCGTTCACGTCTCGGAAATAAATCCTGTAGTCCGGCGAGTATAGAGAACCTCTTTCTATTGTCGAGTAGGCCATTTTTGAACAAATGAACTCCGATTTCTCGCTGTTCTAGTCTATGACCGATACACTCTGTTTTGCGGTGTAGAAAAACGCGTTCGCAGTTTCTTGTTATCAAGTTTTTATAGATTATCTACTTCCAACTGATCAGCATCGAAAATACGGGGCTTTTCACGATAATCCTTTCTGGAAATCTAGACACCGGATCCACCTGAAATTTTCGGGTTGATCCGTTTTCTGGTTTGCCAGAAACGTCTAATTAACGCTCGTTGTGTAAAGCCCTGTATAATACCGTGGATGCTCGTTTGTAGAGCACCAAGACTGTAATACAGTGTACCCAAGATAAGGATGAACAGCGCAAGGATCTCGGTGATAGTAAAAGTTACTACAAAGTAGGTTAAATATGCAAAAATTTAGAGATATTGGAAAAAAGCGAGATATTGTGATATGGTTTTTATTTTTTTATGAAGGAAAATTTTGGAATATCTAAGGGCACTTCCTCTTGCCACTTTCATAGCTCAACAAAATGGTGTTCACACAAACTCAGGACATCGTTTCGTTTATTTCATATTTTTTATATTAATTTTCCTAAAAAACAGTCTTTGTAGAATGTGCTCACCAAATTTGAAATAGATTCCAAATTACAAGGCATTTGATGATTTTATAGGATTTTTACGCAAGCCTGCAATTTCGAGCTGGTTAATTTCGAAAATTTCCTATTGTTCTCATTCAAAATTCTATCTGATGATATTTCCATTTCAAATTCACAGACTATACTAATTTCATCATTCTGAATCGATTAGCGTTCGCAAAATTGCTTCATCTCTAACCGTTCTCGAGTTGAATAATTCATCTGGAGTTGAGAGCGGTTATATCCCGCCAAAACAAAACGTTTATATTTTTTTCTATTAATTTTACTAAAAAACAACCTTTTTTCGAATGTGCTCACCAAATTTGAAATCGATTCCAAGTCATTTGATAATTTTATAGGCTTTTTACGCAACCTCTGCAATTTCGAGCTGGAAAATTTCGAAAATTTGCTATTGTTCTCATTCAAAATTCTATCTGATGATATTTCCATTTCAAATTCACAGACTATACTAATTTCATCATTCTGAATCGATTAGCGTTCGCAAAATTGCTTCATCTCTAACCGTTCTCGAGTTGAATAATTCATCTGGAGTTGAGAGCGGTTATATCCCGCCAAAACAAAACGTTTATATTTTTTTCTATTAATTTTACTAAAAAACAACCTTTTTTCGAATGTGCTCACCAAATTTGAAATCGATTCCAAGTCATTTGATAATTTTATAGGCTTTTTACGCAACCTCTGCAATTTCGAGCTGGAAAATTTCGAAAATTTGCTATTGTTCTCATTCAAAATTCTATCTGATGATATTTCCATTTCAAATTCACAGACTATACTAATTTCATCATTCTGAATCGATTAGCGTTCGCAAAATTGCTTCATCTCTAACCGTTCTCGAGTTGAATAATTCATCTGGAGTTGAGAGCGGTTATATCCCGCCAAAACAAAACGTTTATATTTTTTTCTATTAATTTTACTAAAAAACAACCTTTTTTCGAATGTGCTCACCAAATTTGAAATCGATTCCAAGTCATTTGATAATTTTATAGGCTTTTTACGCAACCTCTGCAATTTCGAGCTGGAAAATTTCGAAAATTTGCTATTGTTCTCATTCAAAATTCTATCTGATGATATTTCCATTTCAAATTCACAGACTATACTAATTTCATCATTCTGAATCGATTAGCGTTCGCAAAATTGCTTCATCTCTAACCGTTCTCGAGTTGAATAATTCATCTGGAGTTGAGAGCGGTTATATCCCGCCAAAACAAAACGTTTATATTTTTTTCTATTAATTTTACTAAAAAACAACCTTTTTTCGAATGTGCTCACCAAATTTGAAATCGATTCCAAGTCATTTGATAATTTTATAGGCTTTTTACGCAACCTCTGCAATTTCGAGCTGGAAAATTTCGAAAATTTGCTATTGTTCTCATTCAAAATTCTATCTGATGATATTTCCATTTCAAATTCACAGACTATACTAATTTCATCATTCTGAATCGATTAGCGTTCGCAAAATTGCTTCATCTCTAACCGTTCTCGAGTTGAATAATTCATCTGGAGTTGAGAGCGGTTATATCCCGCCAAAACAAAACGTTTATATTTTTTTCTATTAATTTTACTAAAAAACAACCTTTTTTCGAATGTGCTCACCAAATTTGAAATCGATTCCAAGTCATTTGATAATTTTATAGGCTTTTTACGCAACCTCTGCAATTTCGAGCTGGAAAATTTCGAAAATTTGCTATTGTTCTCATTCAAAATTCTATCTGATGATATTTCCATTTCAAATTCACAGACTATACTAATTTCATCATTCTGAATCGATTAGCGTTCGCAAAATTGCTTCATCTCTAACCGTTCTCGAGTTGAATAATTCATCTGGAGTTGAGAGCGGTTATATCCCGCCAAAACAAAACGTTTATATTTTTTTCTATTAATTTTACTAAAAAACAACCTTTTTTCGAATGTGCTCACCAAATTTGAAATCGATTCCAAGTCATTTGATAATTTTATAGGCTTTTTACGCAACCTCTGCAATTTCGAGCTGGAAAATTTCGAAAATTTGCTATTGTTCTCATTCAAAATTCTATCTGATGATATTTCCATTTCAAATTCACAGACTATACTAATTTCATCATTCTGAATCGATTAGCGTTCGCAAAATTGCTTCATCTCTAACCGTTCTCGAGTTGAATAATTCATCTGGAGTTGAGAGCGGTTATATCCCGCCAAAACAAAACGTTTATATTTTTTTCTATTAATTTTACTAAAAAACAACCTTTTTTCGAATGTGCTCACCAAATTTGAAATCGATTCCAAGTCATTTGATAATTTTATAGGCTTTTTACGCAACCTCTGCAATTTCGAGCTGGAAAATTTCGAAAATTTGCTATTGTTCTCATTCAAAATTCTATCTGATGATATTTCCATTTCAAATTCACAGACTATACTAATTTCATCATTCTGAATCGATTAGCGTTCGCAAAATTGCTTCATCTCTAACCGTTCTCGAGTTGAATAATTCATCTGGAGTTGAGAGCGGTTATATCCCGCCAAAACAAAACGTTTATATTTTTTTCTATTAATTTTACTAAAAAACAACCTTTTTTCGAATGTGCTCACCAAATTTGAAATCGATTCCAAGTCATTTGATGATTTTATAGGCTTTTTACGCAACCTCTGCAATTTCGAGAAGTTGAATTCATTAGTTCAAAGTATCTGAAAAACCACTATATGCATACGTTAAAACATTTTTAGGAAATATAAATTTTCAATAAAAATTAAAAATTTATTAGTGACGCCGTTATATGCGAGCAGTCTTAAATATTTGGTTAGAATTTTCATGACTTGAAAGTTGCACATAAAAAAATTCATCGATACTACAATTATTGGAATAAGAAACCTTGGGAAATAAAAGACACTATCTTTTATAGTCAGACTCTTGAATAGGATGATCAATACCTAATAAATTGTCCAAAACAGGAAGTTAAAAAAAAAACATCATATCATTGATTACATACCTCTCGTAAAATTTTCATCTCTTCATTCAAAAACCTACAGGGTGCTATATAAATCTCCTGGGGTGGGGTTCCGTGAACCGTAGAATTCTACAGTTGATGAAATAAGTGAGATGACATTATCGTTGATTTCATGGGAGAGAGAGAGACGTTACTGTCGACTATAGAATTCTATGGTACTCGGAATCCCACCCCTGTGTCACCCGGTATGACAAGTGACAGTGGATTTTAATTTTTCAAAAAATTAAACAGAAAAAATTCCAATATACATTAGCCGCTTTCTATTTGAGAGTTTCAAGCACTGGGGTTTCTTATTCTAGCTCAATCATTGGCTAGGAAAAGACATCTGTCAAAATCCACCATTGGGAAGTAGAATGAGAAGCTCCGGTGCTTGATACGCAAGAGCTCCTTTCCACAACACTTCCCAATAGGCAATCCGCATGGACCAATCAAAACTCTATTTTAGTTGCGCCTGCGTGGTGTGCAATGTAATTTAAGGTTGAGGATCAATATACCGCCTGGGCCAGGATAGTTCTGATTGGTTCATGCGGATTGCCTATTGGGAAGTGTTGTGGAAAGGAATTCTTGCGCTTGAAACTCTCAAATGGAAAGCGACTATTGGATCTAGATTTGGGTTCAGTAGGTATGCAGATTGCAGATGAATAAAATGAAACAAAATAAAAAATTTATTCAATTATAGTTCTTGAATGTTTATCAATCAATATTTTTCAACGGAATAATATCTCAGGCAAAATATCACAGTTTACAACTCAGAAAACGCACTCAATTTTCACTAATCGCCATGCTCCCCGATGCCCCAAGAGCGCGTGCGCGCATCCACGCACGATATTTCCTAAACCCGGGATCCTGCCTCCTCAACGGACAATAATAAATCTTATCCACGGACGGATCCAACGCCACAGGCTCCCCGGGCCGGGGGTTCCGGATGATTGTCTGATACGCACTCTCCAGATCCAGAGAAAACGCCACGGCAGCCATGGTGGTGTTTAAGCGATACATCGCTATGGGCTTCCACGTCTGGAAGAGCGTCACCCAGCACCCGTGGGCCTCGCCGATGATCTTCTGCGTGTACTCCACGCTGGGCCCGTCGCCGAAGTTCACCAGCCGATTGTCCGGCCCGCCGTCTTCGACGTCGGCACGGCTGAACCAGTCGTAGGAGCGCTCCATCAGCATCGGGCACTCGTCCTCCACGTTGGCCAGCTCGTAGACCCTGTCGGCCAAGGGGTCGCGGATGTCCACCACGACGATCTTCCACTCGACGAAGCGGTCCGCGATGGTGGTGGCGATGGCCCCGAGCACCTTCACCGGCAGCACGTCGCCGATGCGGGCCACGCGCTGGCCGATCTCGATCACGTCCAGCGGCTCGTTGTTGCCCTTGTACGGCATGCCCTTGAACTTGTGCAGGGGGCTGCCGTAGGTGCGCGGCATCGAGCCGTAGTTCCACAGGTAGCCGTGGTAGGGGTAGCAGTTCTTGTAGAATTTCGGCTCGCCGTCCTGGATGATCTGCCGCAGCGGGTTGAGGATTTCGTCCAGGGAGATTTCCAGCTCGGCGTTCGTCCATCTGGGCATCTTGACGATCATGTGGTAGATCTGGTTGGCTTCGTCCGCGAACAAGGGGATGTCGTGCAGCGGCGATATCGGGCCGACGTCGTTTTTGAAGTACACTCTGTAGTTAGGAGAGTGTTTACAGCCCCTTTCGATCACCGAGTACCCCATTTTGTTGGATAAATGCGCTACAGTACCTCGACGATGGAGTCGATGGCTGATATGCTCTGTTTTATGGAATAAAAACATGTTCGCAGGTTTTTATCGACAAGTTTTTATACATTCACCCATTTCCAACTGATCAGCACGGAAAATACGGTTCCAGTGGCGTGCGTTTGGGCCAACGTTCAAAATACTTTTTCGTGTCAAAAATAGGTACACCAGCGTCTATCTGGAAAGTATCACTGATATTCCCTGTGTTCTGTGATATTCCCTATGTGTTATTTATTTATTATTTAAATATACGGGCATGCCCAATTAGGAATACAGTGCCAAGGCAAAAAAATGATAAAACACACAAATAATGTACACTCAAAAAGCAGAATAAGGACCTAGATTAGTTGAGTACATTGCAATAATTAATTAAATTACCTAAACGTTTATTCTTCTTAATTGATTTTTAAATCTAACAACTGATGAGTCAAATAATTCGAGATGATTCAATGAATTGGCCAGACGAAGGGTTCTTGGGAGAAAAGAATAGAAGACATAATTATACCTATGGAAAGGAACAAAGAATGTTTGTGATTGTCTGGTAGTGCGGGAGGGTACATACAACTTTATTTCTGATAACAGTTCAGGACAGTTGCATACACCATTAATTATCTTGAACAGCATTGTTAGATCTTGTTTTTTCCTCCTAACTTCAAGAGGTGGAATATTTAAATAATATTCCATTTGGCTATACTCGCAAACTTGAACTTTGAAAGCTATGTACCTCAGAAAATCATGTTGGACTCGATCAATTTTATTAAGTGATAAAATGTGGGGACCAAACAGAAGAACAGTAATCAAGATGACTTCTAACTAATGAGCAGTAAAGAACTTTGATGGTGAAAACATTGGTAAAATCGCGGGTGATCCTTTTAATGAAACCAAAATTTTTCTTGGCTTCTTGAACAGCATAACTAATGTGATGATTAAAACTGAGAGTACAGTCAATGATGATGCCCAAGTCTTTGGTTTGGTTCGAAGTGTGTAATAGTTTTGTGTTTATATGATAATTAAATGTTAATGGATGGTATGTACGGCAGAATCGCATATGGCATTTACCACTGTTCAGGCCCAATCCATTCAAAGAACACCAATTCGATAGTCTATCGATATCAGACTGTAAACTAATGGCATCATCAACGTTATGAATAACTCTGAAGCATTTGAGGTCGTCTGCAAAAAGAAGAGCTTTGCTATTTAGGAAACAGGATGTAATATCATTTATATATAAATTGAGGTACCCCGGATGGTACTGGAAAAGTATAAGAATAATGATGGTTCACTCTGACCATTCTATTTCTAAATAACAACCAACCCACTTCAATAATGAGCCACCAATCCCATATAATTCAAGTTTATGGAGCAAGAATTCATGCTTAAGGCCTTGGAGAAGTCTGTATATATTGAATAAACTTGAGAACCCTTTTCTAGTTCAACTGACAGGTTGGAAATATAGGTTATTAAACTCGGATTTGAATTTCATAAGTTGGCGGTGGTTGAGCGTACCGTTACCAACCCAAAATGAGTAAAGTACACTAAATTTTTGGCTGTCATTTATCAGAATCACAATAAAAATGTCGTTTGTAACAGTCTATAAGAAGGAAGAATTTGTTAACAAAAATACAGTTTTTAATTTAAAAAAATGTATGAAACAGGTGGATTAGGGTGTGTACATTGTGTTGACAAAAAGAAGGAAGCATTGTGAGTGTTTGTTCACAGCAGAAACGTGTGCTAGAAAATGCCTGTTTCCATCCAAAGAAAGGTCCGTATCTCCGAAACTACTTTGAGACCGCCGAGAAATTCATTTGGATTTTAATCTAATAGAACTGTGATGTTAAATGTTCATGGGCTAGAGGGAATATCAGTGATACTTTCCAGGTAGACTTGCCTCGTTTCCAATGGTCAGATGAATAACCCAGAATATTTGTGAATTGCCTGCCCGTAGACGTAAGTATTCCAGGAGAATTTACCCTTCTTTTGTCTATTTACACGATTTGTTTCTGATAGTAAAGCCTGACGGGCATATTAAAAAATGTGCGTGTGAATAAGAGATATTACTACATATGTAGTGTGTTTAATCAACTAATGATTCATGCATTTTCAACTCAGTTTGCAAGCAGCTGTTATTTCATTCAAACTTCCCGCCACCACGGTGACCAATGACAGAGCTCTTATTTCGTGCATTTTACTGTCATCTTTTGAAGTGGACTGGGTGGAAATAGTTTTCAACAATAAGGGCCAGTTTTTCAATGTACTCTAACTTCGAGCTTAATTTAACTCATGGTTAGAATGCGAGTCGATTCCTTCATTTAGCAAATATGTCATATTCATTCTAACCACAAGTCAAATTTAACCGGGAGTCGAAGTACGCTAACACGACATTGATAAACTGGCCCTAAAAAAGGTAGGGATTTTTAAATCAGCAGACTACGAACCCTCAAAATAATAATAAATTACTTACTTACTTTCGTGTCTTTCAATAATCACAACAATTTAACTCTCTACTTTTCATCAAATAAGTAAGATGTCATTATGGTTAAATTCATCGGAGAGACAGAGACATAACTGTCGACTATAGAATTCTATGGTGCACCCATACACGGAATCCCAATCCGTGCCGATATGAAAGGTAACGAATGACAAGTGACAGATTCTCGTGTTACGTTTCATGTAGTTTTAAAGTTTTATGTTTTGGTGACAATAATTTTCAAAAGTGTAATTCAAGAAAATGGAATACTTAAGTTTTTCGAATATTATTAGCAACCCCCTGAGCAATATGCACGGGAAAGGCTACAAGTTATATGAGGAATCGAAAAACCGTCTCGGACACAAAGAAATTCGTATAAAACTTTGAAAGTTCTGAACATTTCCCAAGCTTCGAGAGTATAGCAGAAGTATATATAAATGGTGAACAACTACTAATAAGAGGGTGTATCTCAAGGATCAGTACCGGTTCATCTCTTGTTGATTCTTTATACAAATAACCTACAAGAGGTGAATAAATACAATACGAGAAGATGCTGATAACTATTCAATTATAAGTAAAGGTAAGTCTATCGGGTACCGTCTTTAAATAAAAAAAAATACTCAACTCACGTAGTTGTGTCTCCTGAATACGAATACTTAAGAAATCGAGTGGGTTTCATCATATGGTAATTTATAGAATGCGAGCGCAGCGAGCATCAGTTTTGGTTTTAATTTTTCATACTATTTACTTGGATAGCTAGGTTAGTTAGGTTAGGTTGTGTCCCCTTCTTTTACGTTGAGATATTATGTCCATGGCCGAAAATGTAGGCGGTCAGAAGAAAGAGACACGCCGGAGTCACTTGAAATATATGTGCGTGAATATTTGCTCGTATTTCAATTTGAATAGTCTGCCGCGCATATTCCAAGTGACCAACCTCCTGTTACAAAATGAAAATAACTAAGAAAAAGGAGGTTATGTTTTTGATTGTGATAGGTTGAATTTTTGGGTAAAACGGTTGTTTGCTGTTTTTGGTATTAGTAATTGTGAAATTAGATAGATTAACTTCTAAAAAGTGTCGTTCAGAAGGGCATAACGCGAAAAGAAGTTGAGACCACTTCGGATTCGTGTTCAGATAAAAAAACTACGCAAGTAAAGTGTTTTTTTAAGGCTAAATCATGTAATTTGTTGTAGATTCTTACCGGAAGTAGTCACACTCATGACACATGCCACAAATATTTTCTTTTGAACATCAGAACATGGTTCACGTATTAAAAAAAAACATGCGGCTTTCTCTCATTGATATTTACAATAACAATGAATTATTTCATTTTTTTAGGACGTCTTCATCAATTGAAATAAAAATCAACATTACAATAAACATCAAGTAATATTAAACTACTTACCAACCAACAAACCTATTTTTCATGGGTGATATATTAAATGTAAAAATTTCAAATAGCTATTTTCAGACATGGAATTCAGTCAACTGATAACTGTTATGCCTACTTACTTTTGAATAATAATTAAATGCTTGATAACTATGAAAGTATAACATACAATTTATTTTTGCAGATATTGATGGTTGTTTTAGAACTTGAAAATACGAAAGGCATATTTCTGAAAAGTGTTTTAAAGAGTGGTGAATTTGTTTTATAGAATTGGATGTTCATAACTCAATGGGATTTCTCTTGGGAAAACCATTTTTCGTTTCAGCATATCAGGTTTTATCCCAAATATCTGAAACATTCATTTTCATCTGACAAGATTCACGTAGTGTAACAAGAAACTTTTATTCACTGATTCACAGTACAGTTGCTGAATTTAAAAAGCCCAATGTCGATTTTTTATTGTCGTTTCCCGCACAAAACATTAAAACTATTATAATTGTGAGGTACTTACGAAGTTAGAGGTTCTCATTTTGGAAACACTCAACCCCCTTTTAATCGCCAGAGCAGCAATCTTTCGAAGAGCCATATCTGAAACCACCACAATTTCACTCTAAACTGATACGCATAGAATAACCATTCATCTATTAAAACACAAAAATTATTCCAAATTTAGAAGAGTCTTGAAATAATCCAAAGATATGCATGTTGACAATACTATAATTAAAGTTAACTGTAAACAGTGCAAGTTTCAAATAAACGTTAATACACACCTGATCGATATCTTTTATGCCGATTGGGCTACAATAAACATGAGACTAGCACCAGAGAGATTAGCCTATCATCTAATCATTGCCATTCATTAATGTATCATGTAATGAATACATGTCTGCCTCATGCTTCGCCGGCTGTTCACTTTGTCGGCTTTGCCGCTAGCCTACTCGTTTAGAGAGAGTGCAGAGTACGGAACTAGAATAAATTGTTCCTAGTAGATGATTGGAATGCCTACCACGTAACAATAGAATGTTGATATATACTATTTATATGTCTATTGGAAGCCGTCTCTTCAAGGGCTTCAAAATTCAAGTTCGAATCAAACAATATTATCTTAATTCCAACGTACACACATCCCTCACCACGTTATTTATGATTAAAATCCATCATCTACTCTTTCAGCTGTCGAGTTGTCAGTTGATAAACAGCGAGCTGATTTCTGACATTTTTCTCATCATTGTGCCATTTTGTCCTGGTGTTGCCATCTATAAGTGAATAGCGTAACTAAATACCAAACAGAGGTCTGTTACAGAGTTCTGTGGTCCATTGAAATTTTCAAATTCAAGTCACGGAAGAAATTTCCTACCTATTTGATCATTATTTTGAACATTTTGAGAAGTTTTGTTAATTTCATTTATCAGTTTCGCATGGACGTTTGGAAATTTTACGTTCACAACACCTTTAATTTTTTTGGAAGTGTTGCGAATTTCAACATTTTGGAAAGTATGGGAAATTTGCGAATTTCAACATTTTGGAAAGTGTGGGAAATTTGCGAATTTCAACATTTTGGAAAGTGTGGGAAATTTCATTCAACACTATTGAAGTGACTTTTGCAAATTAAACGTTCACAACACCTTCCATTTTTTGGAAAGTGTTGCGAATTTCAACATTTTGGAAAGTATGGGAAATTTGCGAATTTCAACATTTTGGAAAGTGTGGGAAATTTCATTCAACACTATTGAAGTGACTTTTGCAAATTAAACGTTCACAACACCTTCCATTTTTTGGAAAGTGTGGGAAATTTGCGAATTTCAACATTTTGGAAAGTGTGGGAAATTTCATTCAACACTATTGAAGTGACTTTTGCAAATTAAACGTTCACAACACCTTCCATTTTTTGGAAAGTGTTGCGAATTTCAACATTTTGGAAAGTGTGGGAAATTTGCGAATTTCAACATTTTGGAAAGTGTGGGTAATTTGCGAATTTCAACATTTTGGAAAGTGTGAGAAATTTGCGAATTTCAACATTTTGGAAAGTGTGGGAAATTTGCGAATTTCAACATTTTGGAAAGTGTGGGTAATTTGCGAATTTCAACATTTTGGAAAGTGTGGGAAATTTGCGAATTTCAACATTTTGGAAAGTGTGGGAAATTCATTCAACACTATTGAAGTGACTTTTGCAAATTAAACGTTTACAACACCTTCCATTTTTTGGAAAGTGTTGCGAATTTCAACATTTTGGAAAGTATGGGAAATTTGCGAATTTCAACATTTTGGAAAGTGTGGGAAATTTGCGAATTTCAACATTTTGGAAAGTGTGGGAAATTTCATTCAACACTATTGAAGTGACTTTTGCAAATTAAACGTTTACAACACCTTCCATTTTTTGGAAAGTGTTGCGAATTTCAACATTTTGGAAAGTGTGGGAAATTTGCGAATTTCAACATTTTGGAAAGTGTGGGAAATTTGCGAATTTCAACATTTTGGAAAGTGTGGGAAATTTCATTCAACACTATTGAAGTGACTTTTGCAAATTAAACGTTCACAACACCTTCCATTTTTTGGAAAGTGTGGGAAATTTGCGAATTTCAACATTTTGGAAAGTGTGGGAAATTTGCGAATTTCAACATTTTGGAAAGTGTGGGAAATTTGCGAATTTCAACATTTTGGAAAGTGTGGGTAATTTGCGAATTTCAACATT
This sequence comes from Chrysolina americana, assembly GCA_958502065.1. Classification (NCBI taxonomy): domain Eukaryota; kingdom Metazoa; phylum Arthropoda; class Insecta; order Coleoptera; family Chrysomelidae; genus Chrysolina; species Chrysolina americana. Next base: position 910,735 of record OY293418.1, on the reverse strand, counting down.
TTGGAAAGTGTGGGAAATTTGCGAATTTCAACATTTTGGAAAGTGTGGGAAATTTGCGAATTTCAACATTTTGGAAAGTGTGGGAAATTTGCGAATTTCAACATTTTGGAAAGTGTGGGTAATTTGCGAATTTCAACATTTTGGAAAGTGTGGGAAATTTGCGAATTTCAACATTTTGGAAAGTGTGGGAAATTTGCGAATTTCAACATTTTGGAAAGTGTGGGAAATTTGCGAATTTCAACATTTTGGAAAGTGTGGGAAATTTGCGAATTTCAACATTTTGGAAAGTGTGGGAAATTTGCGAATTTCAACATTTTGGAAAGTGTGGGAAATTTGCGAATTTCAACATTTTGGAAAGTGTGGGTAATTTGCGAATTTCAACATTTTGGAAAGTGTGGGAAATTTGCGAATTTCAACATTTTGGAAAGTGTGGGAAATTTGCGAATTTCAACATTTTGGAAAGTGTGGGAAATTCATTCAACACTATTGAAGTGACTTTTGCAAATTAAACGTTTACAACACCTTCCATTTTTTGGAAAGTGATGCAAATTTCTACATTTTGGGAAGTGTGGTGAAATTTAAATATTTCTTTCACAACAACAATTCTTTGGAAAGTGTTGCGAATTTCTACATTTTGGAAAAAAATATGATATTTAAATTCTTCTTTCAACATCATTGCTTATTACGGTTGAACAGATTGGTGAAAAAAAATTATTTCTCTAAGCAAAAACACTACAGGCAGCTTCATTTATTGTGTCATCTTGTATAGTCGTCTACTAATGGAAGTTTAGTTTTAATACTGGGTGTTATTGTTTCGGAGGATCCACGGAAGATTCATGACAAAAAAAAATATAAAAAAGACGAGAGAAAGAAAATAAAGGAGATGGAATGAAACACTATAAAATATAAATTGATATAATATAATGATAAATAAATCAAACGAAACATATCCGAATTAATGATAGAATATATTCTCGAGGCACTCCACAGTCTTACTTGAACCGATAAACATCTCAGAATTCACACCAGCGCCTGTAAAATCTGCGCCCTTTCGTTCGTAATAAACCCGATCATCAGCTCGTCGAGATGCTCATTGCTCCTGGAAATCTGCCTGCGAATCGCCTGCCTGATCTCCTCCTTGACCCCCTTATCGGCCCCCCTGGTGCCTATCCTCCTCTGTCCGAGATGCGGCAAGATGTCGAGGTGGATCTGCCCCCCCTGGCTCGTCCACAAGTACGTCAGCTCCTCGAGGATATCGACGTTCAAGATGTAGTTCTGGAAGTTGTGGTACTGGAAGGATCGGTGTTGCTGGATCAGCTCCAGGAGGGGGGGAACGACGTCTTCCTCTTGCGGCCAGTCCAGCTGCACCAGGACGAAGAGGTGTCCGATGGACAGCTCGCTGTAGCTGTGCTTCGCCATGTTTTCTTTGATGCATCTGAAACACATTAGAAGAAAAAGAGTATAAGCCAGGAAAGTGGTCGTTTCTCCACGTATTTAGTTCATATTTCATCTTATCATGTAGTATTTCGTGAAATATAAAATATCGGATTGCGAAAAATTACGGAAATCCCTAACCAGGTGCAGTGTTGGCTAGTTGCCAGCAGAAGAATAGGCCCAGAGCAATGACAGATGCGTGAGATCAACACTGAACAAAAAGAAGAAATTGCCTTTGTCGCAAAGACGTCCTCTGATCACGAAGTGCGAACAAACAAACAACATTTTTGAGTCTGGAATAATAAAAATCAAATATGGTTTGTTATTAGCTGCGTTTTATTTGTTCCATTCTGATGCCGGTTCAGAATCCAGTCATTTATCTGCCATTCGTGTCATTTTTTATTGTTACTTGAGCCGCTTTCTAATTGCCAGGGGTAGTAGCACCCAGTGGAGCTTGTTACCCCTGAACTGAACCCGAGGTGAACCGTACCTGACTTCATAAATGGGTTTAATTGGAACATGATTTATCGTGATCTGTCAGATCACTTCTGGAGCTACTCAGAGCTACTCCCTGTGACAATTCGAAAGCGGCTTTGTATGCCATGCGTCAATTTATTTCTCTACACCGATATCGGAATGCATTAAATAAAACGCAGGTTGTGACAATGGGGCAAATTGCCAGTTACTTTAATGAGGATAAGTAAATTGAATATTATGAATTTTCTGAAAATTATTTCAAGTTACAACGCAAGGAGTCGATAGGTAACCAAAGGAATGTACTCAATTTTTGGGGACCAAGGACTGATTTATATAGTGCAGTATTCTATTTTGACAGATTTCACACCTCCTTTTCAGAAATTCGTTGGAAAAATATTCTTTGGCAATTAAAATTCACTGAAATCTTAGGTCATTACTACAGTTCTTCTAATTAGCCGTCAAAAATTGATTCCAAATCATTTGCCGACTATGAACAGGCGAATGACATTATTGACAGTGTCAGAAGCTTCAAGGGGTATTCCTTCTGGTATCAAGTTTTCAAACTATTATAAGTACATCCTAATTATTGTTTTCGTCAAAATTCCTATGATTTTAGCCTTTGCTTGTGTAAATTTTGTTTAATCTGTAGTAATTATTGATAGATGATAACATTTTGGTACAGATATATAGGGAATAGTCTGTTCTTCTGTTGACAGATTGTACGAGAAAGTGGTTCGATTTTCGCCACTTTGGCGCTGGCATCTAATGCCGAATTTCCAATAATACAGTTTGTGTTCCATAACATGAAACAATAAGTTGCAGAACAGGCTAGATGGTTTTTTGGTTTGAGGCCGACAAGAACATTGGAATGTCTGATAACATTGAGATCTTCGGGTAAAGTGTAATACCGTTCCATCGTCAGTTAAAAAGGTATGGAGTGGTATTCCGTGTACCATAGAATTCTAACGTCGACACAATGAGTGAGATGACATTATAGTTGAATTCATAGGAGAGAAAGAGACAAAACTGTCGACTATAGAATTCTATGGTACACGGAATACCACCCCTGTAACTTTTACCAGGTTCATTAGTCAACTTTTGGTTTAATTCCCTTGTCAAACTACGCTCACTCAAATCAAACTGACGAATGACGAGTGACAGATAGTGCACCATTGCCACATCTTCTCACGTTTCTGCAGTGGCGTATCAATTGTGGTTGGCGTTCAAAAAAATTGGTTCAATCATCGCGGATAGCTCCTAAATTTCACAGGTGCATGCCGTAGGTGCATGTGGTGATAAATCACCCTGAATAATATTGAATATTTAACTATTTCAAAATACATAAAACCAACAAATAATGCGCAAAAGAGGTGAACCAACGCACCTGAGCAGCACTTTGACGAGATACTGCAGAATAGCCATCCTGGTCAGCGGCAGATAGTGCAGGTGCTTCTGGTTGCCGCCCACGATCAAGCTGTTGCTCAGGCAACCGAAATTGTTGCTCGGCAACAGCGGCAGCGCCAGCAAAACGGGCTCCAGACACGAACTGAAGTTCTTCTTGGTGTAGAGGATGCCGGCGATCCTCAGATGGCGCTGCAACAGCAGCGCGCCGTCGGTGATTTTGTGCAGGAACATGAGCGCCTCGTCGTAGAGTCCCTTGTAGAGGGCGTAGTCGATCACGAAGCCGGAGAGGAGGGGGTCGAGCTTGAGGTGCGCGTTCAGCTTTATGAACTCCCGCTGCAGGCTCTCCGAGGAGTTGAGCAGGTCCCAGCAGTTGACGCATACCATGAAGTTGCTCTGGATGTTCTTCAGCTCGGGCTTCTCGGTCTGGTTCATCGGAAAAAGTAGGCATTTGTACCAAGTAATAAAAATGATAATTTTATGAAAAGGGGGGAGAGGAAAGAGGTACTATATTTTTTATACATTATTTAGCAATTTTCATCCATTTTTAGTGATTTTAAGCAAAATAATTTGAAAGGTGACCCTGTATAGTTTGGTCCTTCGGGCCGGATTTTCATGTAAAAACGTTTAAAACCGTATAAATCGATGCCGCGTGCCCCATTTCTGTTCTTCATCTCCTTTTTTGTATATTTCGTTCCCACCAGAGTCTGTAAATCATCTTTTTTAGCGGAAAACGCGGTTTTTAGCTGGTTGGCAGGGAGTAGAGGGAAAGTGTGTGGAGCAGGAAGGTCAGTTATGGTTCGGAGTACGTAGGGTTCCAAGACATTCAAACTAAGGGAAATCGGGGTATTAAGATAGTAACCAAGCAGAAAAACTGATTTTCAACCCAAAGAGATATCTGCAAAAACGTGAAACAAGCTCTTCAACATTTTTCCGGGGAGAAATTCGTATATTCGTTGAACTCGGAATTTTAATATATATCCAGTTGTCAAAACCCCATTCCTCTGGCATTTACCATTCACGTGATTTTGACAGCACTTACAGATTTTTTTTTTTTTCAAAATCGCTTGAAATCCGTTAATAACGATTTTTTAAAAATTATTTTCCTATTTTCATCCATTTTTGGGTGATTTCGGGCAAAAAATTTGAAAGGCGACCCTGTATAGTTTGGTCCTTCGGGCCGGATTTACATGTAAAAACGTTAAAAACCGTATAAATCGATGCCGCGTGCCCCGTTTCTATTCTTCATCACATTTCTAATATATTTCGACCCCTTAATCCGCTTGTTTAGCGAAAAACGGAGTTTTTAGCTAGTCGGAAGGGAGTGAAGTGAAAGTGTGTGGGGCAGAACGGTCAGTTATGGTTCGGGGTGGTTCCAGTACACTCAAACTAAGAGAAATCGGAGTTTTTAAGGCTGTTACCTAGTAAGAAACGGGGTTTCAGCTAGTTGACAGTGAAAAGGTGAAAGTGTGTGGAGAGGGCAGTTGAAAAATGTTTCAAATAGGGCTCTAAAGTCGACCAAATCGATTGGAAACATTTTAGTTACGGTTAGGTTAGATTAGGTTAGGATAGCTTGTTTAGGTTAGGTTTCACTAAGTTTGCAGAAACTTAAAAAGAACTGACAACGTCGCTTTTCTTGATTGTTGAAGTTCAATGGCTCGAAAAGTTGGCCTTGCAAATATGCAGAGATCTAAAGCTACCAACCTGACGTGAATAAATTCACTAAACATTTTGCAAAGATTTGTTGTATTTCATGTTTTTAAAAGATGGTTGAATTTTTGAATAGACCATGTCGTTTATAATAAAAAAATTGTGTAAAACGGATGAATTGGGGTGTGTACATTGTGTGAGGGTAGAGAAGGGGTAATTTTTACTGTTTTTTTCGCGGTGGAAATGTTTCAATCATCACTCAAGAATAGGCCGATAGTTCTATTTGGATTTTGTAGAAAAACACCTTCAATAAGGTTCTTTTTTACAGAAAATGAAGCATTGGCAAAACTGAGAAGTTTTATATAGGTTGAGATGAGTGTTTTTTTGCAACAGTGGGGCCATTTGCAAAATTATCTTATGCAGCTAAAAATAGCATTGAGAAAAACCATTTCTCATAACTTTTTTCGATATTTTGAGAAATAATTCCGCGTTCGGAATTTTCTTGCCAAAAAATTTAAATTTAACAGATAATGCGAGTCACGTGACCACTATTTTATTTGGTTAGTTTTATCTAGAGATTGATGAAAAAGTTGAATTTCCAATTTTCAATTTTTTATAGTTGTAACAACTATAAAAAACGTAAAAATAATGAACAACTGAAATAATTATTCCATTTTTATGAGATGTTAGAGGACAATTATAATAATAATAATATATTTTTGATGAACAAAACACTCTCTGATAAGATCATAACATCTTTACCGTGACCACATGCTTTCTATTCAACAAAATGACTTTTGATGTTTTTTGGTGAAAAAATGATCTGGTCTTACCGTTATACAGGGCGTTTGAGACCCATCAGCGTCACTCTTGCGCTTCTTAGTCTTGGGTTCATTGACCAAGCTGGGCATATTGGGATCGGAAAAAGCCTCCACCATTAAGTACGTCGTAGGGGTCTGACCGGGGCTAGATTCCGGCGTCAAACTCGCGTTGTACTCGAACAGACAATGGATGAAGAATATCGACAAGCAGAATAGGAGCTGCTTGTCTTCCAAGGGGTAAGTCTTCGTCTTACTCTGACAGAAGCTGATGATTTTCTGCCAGTAGGCTTCCTTGGACCAGTTGTTGGTGAAGTTGATGAGGTACGGTTCCCAGTTGAGTTGGTTGCCTATGAACTCGACCACGCCGAACAGCTTCAACCAGGGGTCTTCGATTTTCGTGTCGGAGTCCTGGATGACGCTCGTGCTCAGCCCCAAGTAGCAGAGGTAGAACTCGATGGCTTTGTGGAGGAGCTTGTACAGTAGTTTTGAAGACAGCTCCACCTGTGGAAATGCCGAATAGTAGCCGAAATGAGATGCAGTTTCAAGATAATTCACCGTACCTTGACCCTTTCGTTGGCTAAGAGCGGTAGCAAATCACACACAAGCAACTTCCTGTAGGGGTTAACGGGAAAGTGTCCGTCCACGCTGTGTTTCTCTGCGCTGATCAGCGTCTCCACCAATCGCGGTCCGTTGCTGGAAATGGCCGTCGGGAACCTCTGCAACAGCAGAAGCAGCAGTCGGCAGTGCTCCATTGTGTCTTCGCAATGCTCAGCGGTGTACAGCAACAACTTGTGCTGCACGACCGAAGATATGTGCCGGAACATCTCGCACAAAAACTGCTTCTCCGCGTCGTTCGTGTCCGATTCTGCCCTTAGCGCTACGGTCACCTTTTCCACTTCTTTCCAGAGCTCGGGCTGCTGCTGGAATTTGGTGATGAGCTCGCTGAAATACTTGGCGGCCTCTTTGACGTGTCCGGCGGTCTTTTCGATCTGGTACGCTTCGAATTGTACCCCGAAATTGTTGGGGTACAGGGTTTTCGCGGTCAGCATCCAGGCTTTGGCCGCCACCGGGTTGGTCGTGAAGGCATCTTTCGCTCGTTGGATGACGTATTCTTCGTCGGATATTTCCAAATCGATTTCCATTGCTCAAAATATTTAGTTTGTTTATTTACAATTCAATGTTTACATGTAGACGTGTTTATAGGTTGGCTGCATCTTCTTCTTTTTACTCGCATTTTCTACCACACAGCACAGAACAGTTATATAGAGGGCAGTAAAATGCACGAAATAAGCGCTTAACATGCCTTAACTGAAAATAAGTTATTCTGTCAATACGAGCTTAGTCAAGTCAGGTTTGATTGACAATAGTGATTCATTTTAACTCAGTTTACATGCAGCGGCCTCATCATTGAAATTTCCCGCCATTAGTGACCAATCACAGAGCACTTATTTCGTGCATTTTACTGTCGTCTGTCCGTGATCATAGAATTCTGCTTTTCATCAAATAAGTGAGATACCACTACAGCTGAACTCATGGGAGAGACAAAGACAACGGTAAACGGAATACAACTTTTGAGAGAGTACACCATAGTAGTTGGCATGGAAGTTTAGTATTGTTTCATCGATTGGATTGACACATTTCTCTGTTTAATTGCACTAGTTCACTCGATTTAAAATGTGGTGTGAATTACACTACTCCGCTCTACATTTCGCTGCTCCCGTTCGTCCGGAATGGGTCAAATAAAACGCAGCATCATGCTAACTTTGTCAAGTGTCAAATTTGGCGTTTGGCGCTCAACTTGTTGACTCAAAATTGGATGTCAACATTGTCAACCTAGCAATAATGAAAGAGAAACTTGTGTAGAAAATCAAATTTTGAAATGCCTCCAATAAAAGTGGAGTATGTACATAGTTTCAGCAGTGAAGATCCGGTAATATATTGGAAACCTAACCTCTGCTTGAATCAGCACATATTTCCTCGCAATTTTCAGGTCCACATCGCTAACAACATCTTGACGAACGATTCCAAAAAGTGGAAATGCAGGACCCCGGGAGAAAAATCGGCTGTCGTAGTTCTCCAGCTGGAAAAAGCCACAGAAATCACCGCCATCGACATTGGCAACGAACACTCTGCCTATATCGAAGTGCTGGTGTCGCGATCAGGTGGCAGTGACGACTACAAAGGGCTCCTCATCGCCTCAGCCTTCATGACGCCGTCGGAAGCTAAACAGAGCCAGAACGTCAACCAGGTTCGCATGTTCACGAAGGAGCACCTGTCGAAGCCCGCGTGCGACGAAAAGTGGGACAGGGTGAAGGTGGTTTGCACTCAGCCTTTCAACAGGCACGTGCAGTACGGACTGTCGTTCATAATTCTTCACACGAGCGAGGGAAAAGCAGCAGGCACTTCGGTGCAAAGTAACATCGGAAGGTTCGCTCTTAGACCTGCCTCGCCGGATATTTTTACAGCTGGGAGCTTGTTCGCCAAGAGAAAGGAACTCGAGCAAGAGGAAAAATTAACAGGTACTTAAATTCCCCTTTGAATTCATTACACATGCCTAGTACTTTGGAAAACGGTTTTGGTTCACTACATACTTGAAAAATAGGAAAATTGTGATCATTGATATAAGGGATGTACCACAAGGGTCCGTTTTGGGACCTCTGATATTTATATTGCATGCGAATGACCTGCTGTAGTAGTTGGTACCACAATCTTGTATGGGATTGAGTTAATGTGAGCTCATCCATGATTATCTAGCCAAGATTTATGAAATATACGCCAAATCTACGTGCGAACTTTATCTGAATTCAAACGTGCGATGTTGCCAAACTTTCACTTATTTCCTACCCACGTTCTTTTCACATTTTCGAACAAATCTTCGTTTTTGGTGTATTGTCGTAGATGACTCTTTGACTCAGATACTTTCGATAGAGTACCCAATACATATGGGGTCTCCAAATAATCGGGACATAATTTATATCGAATATGTATATCCGTAGGGGAGACTGGAGAAATTAAATTCAGCCATTTTTTACATTTCACCCTGTATCTCACTTGATTTTGCTTGTTCGTAGATGATTTTTCAACAGTAGTACTAGAAAGCACAAAAAGAATCGAAAAAAAAATTACAACTATTTATCACCGTAGGGGAGAGTGGAGAAATTAAATTCGGCTATTTATTTACATTTCACCCTGTATCTCACTTGATTTTGCTTGTTCGTAGATGATTTTTCAACAGTAGTACTAGAAAGCACAAAAAGAATCGAAAAAAAAATTACAACTATTTATCACCGTAGGGGAGAGTGGAGAAATTAAATTCGGCTATTTATTTACATTTCACCCTGTATCTCACTTGATTTTGCTTGTTCCCTAATGGTTATTCCACAGGAATACTAAAAAACACAAGAGGACTGAAAAAAAATGTTTTTGAATAGGTATAACTTTGGGGGAGACTGGAGAAATTTTTTTTACAGTTCATCCTGTTTCTCACTTGATTTTGCCTCTTCCTTGGTGGTTTTTCAACAAGAGTTTTGGGAAGAGAAAAAGGAATCAGTAAAATCATTTTATCAAATATGTATCACCGTAGGGGAGAGTGGAGAAATCAAATTCGGCAATTTTTTTACATTTCACCTTGTATCTCACTTGATTTTGCTTGTTCGTAGATGATTTTTCAACAGTAGTACTAGAAAGCACAAAAAGAATGGAAAAAAAAATTACAACTATTTATCACCGTAGGGGAGAGTGGAGAAATTAAATTCGGCTATTTATTTACATTTCACCCTGTATCTCACTTGATTTTGCTTGTTCCCTAATGGTTATTCCACAGGAATACTAAAAAACACAAGAGGACTGAAAAAAAATGTTTTTGAATAGGTATAACTTTGGGGGAGACTGGAGAAATTTTTTTTACAGTTCATCCTGTTTCTCACTTGATTTTGCCTCTTCCTTGGTGGTTTTTCAACAAGAGTTTTGGGAAGAGAAAAAGGAATCAGTAAAATCATTTTATCGAATATGTATCACCGTAGGGGAGAGTGGAGAAATCAAATTCGGCAATTTTTTTACATTTCACCTTGTATCTCACTTGATTTTGCTTGTTTCGTGATGGTTATTCCACAGGTATACTAAAAAGCACAAGAGGACTGAAAAAAATGTTATTGAATATGTATAACTTTGGAGGAGACTGGAGAAATTTAATTCGCCAAATTTTTACATTTCACCTTGTATCTCACTTGATTTTGCCTCTTTCTTGATGGTTTATCAACAGGAGTACCGGAAAGCACGAAAAAAATCAGAAAAAAAAATTGTATCGAATATTTATCACCGTAGGGGAGAGTGGAGAATTTGAATTGGACAATTTTTTTACATGTACTGGATGCACTTTTTCCACTGTTTCAATATATACTTCAACGGGAGTCTTTCAATGAAAAAATAATCTTATATTATTCTATAGTAACAAAAACATTCGTAAGAATATGTTAAACATAGTTATGTTTCAAATGTCTCTAGTGTACCTTTTTTGTTTTCAGACTTTGTATCTAGTACTCTATGTAGAGTATTTCAGTACTTCCATGCAATAAATACGAAGATATATGCGAAAATATTGAAAAGCATGACTAGGGAATAAGTGGAAGTATGGCAACATCGCATACAGATTTTGTTTATACCTCATAAACCGCGTTGTGAATAACTTCACACTAATAACTGGGAGTGCTACTTGTTGGCCACAGATTTGAACGATCTTCTGAATTACCTGGGACAGCGAAATTATTTTGATAAGCACAAAGAGAATTTATTAAAAGTTGCATCAAGTGTGAATTTGTGCTACTCTTGAGAAAGATGAGTCGATATACTATTTTCATTGACAACTAATCAGTTCTTCATAGAACACAGTTTCCTAAATCACAAACTACTCTCATCCAGGTGCTGCAGCTATAAGAGATGCAGCCTCGCTCGCTTCCCTAGCTCGCTACGGCTCTCCCAAGTGCAAGCCGAAGCTGAAGACGACAGACTCCGTTCCCACACCAAGTCGTACCAAAGCTCACCAGTCCGAAGACGTCGAAGAACAGCCTCAAAAGGACAGGAATCGAACCGGTCTCTTTTACAGCGAAGACGACGAAAAACCTATTGAGAAAATCGACAGGATCATCAAAAAGAAGAAGGAGGAGGCAGAAGAGAAGCAGAAAGCGGATAGTACGAAGCAAAACGAGAAGAAGAAGAATTTTTGGGGTACTTCCGAGACGAAGAAGAAAGATGCCGAGGTAAAAGACAGTCCGAAGCACAAAAGAGATGAAGAAAGGCCTAAGAGGAAGGATACAATAGCAGGGAAAGGTTGGTATGATGCTATTTTTGGGAAACGGGGATTGTTTATCATATATGCCTACCAGGGGGCGCTATAGACAAAACGAGCCAATAAGTAATTGTATTTTTGGGTGAACTTGAAGCAAAAATATAATTTTGTTATCCATCTTCGGTTTTACAAACATCAGAAAATACCGTTTGTTCGTAGAGGCTTTGAATTCGATGCTGAACCTGAGTTAAGTACTCGAAAACCGAGCCCATTGTTGTGATCGATTGAATGTAATCAAGCTTTACTCTATTTCACATTATTCTTGTTGCACTTTAAAGGGGCCAAAGGGACTGACAACGAAAAACTTGACAGTCCCGGTACCTCAAAACCAAAGGAATCGAAAGACGAATGGAAGAAAGACTTGAAGAGGAAAGTCAAAGACGCGGCGATAGAGAGGGAAAGCGACAAAAAGAAGAAGAAAGTTTCGGCAACGAAGCCCTTCGAAAGGTTGTTGGAGGGAGTGACTATTGTGGTGAGTGGAATTCAAAACCCTGGCAGGGGTATGCTTCGCTCGATGGCTTCGTCGATGGGGGCCAAGTATAAGCCGGATTGGGAGGCAAGCTGCACCCACTTGATGTAGGTATTTGTCAAATTATTTCTCATTTGTCACTTTTTCGTTTCTGAGGTAACTATTTTTGTTTGCTTTTATTATGTGGCCGATGGCTCTAACTAATATTGGTCTATGTTCCAGCTTTTGGTGACACAGAACAAATTTTGGTAGATTTTCAATGAACGTCAACACCTACATATGTAGTGTTTATGCGTCATCCTTTATAATTATAGTATTTATTTGTCACTCGTTGTTTAGATATACTGTGATTAAGCCAGTTATTAAGAACCAACGTCTGTCAAATAACAACTTGGAATACCAAAGAATTTAATAAGTAGACGTAAAAGATATATCCCCGTAAACGAGCTGGCTAAATATTCCTGAACGGAGGTAATAATGACAGATAAACTACCCAAGGTCATTGAATTTGGTACCACCAAGATTCGCCAGTGTCACTTCTGTAAACCCACCTATTCTGTGGTCAACCAATCTTCCTATTTTGTGTGTGGGCTCGGCAACTAGATATTAACCCAGACTCGCAGAAATTAAGATTTCGTTCTCAATGTTGCTCAATATTCTTCGGTTTCACAGTGATAGGAAGCTTATCAGCATCTTTGCCACAGAATAACAAGTCAGGTGAAGTTCAGTTCTGGTTCAGAGCTTTCGTTACAAAGACCACCAGCCAAATTTACCTCACTTGACGAGATGCTGATCCGCCCACACTGAACCAACGTTGTCAGATCATACACAGAGGTCTTTAAAATGGACCTTTGTGTCTTATTGCTTGTGCATCTACGCTGAAAACTAACCTGAGGTAGATCGCTTGTTCACCATACAGGACCACAGCCAAAAAATTAATTTCGAATAAATAAACGAATTTTGACCCCATTTCAGCTGTGCTTTCCCCAACACCCCGAAATTCAACCAGGTGAAAGGCAAAGGGAAGATAGTGAAGAAGGCGTGGCTGGAAGAGTGCCACAAGCAGAGGAAGAGGTTGCCTTGGAGGAGATACGCCTTGGATAAAAGCGACAAGGATAAAGACGAAAGCGAGGACGAAATATGCGAGACAATTGAAATGAACACCAGGAGTACTGACGTGGCGGAAAATATGGACACGGATTTCAGTGACCAGTAAGGAATTTTTTATTATTGTTATTTGATGAAGGAATTACAAATTTACAATTATTTATGTGAATACCAAATTTTTTTCAAGAATCCAATTGAAAAACCGATTGAAAGGAAACACGCTCTTGACGTTTCGGATTTTCGCTTCCCATCTTCAGAAATTGAGTTCTTTTTTTCCTTCCAGCAAGGACGAGGGCTCAGACACCGAGGAGCGGATAGCAAAAATTTTGGCCGCGCAATCGTCTTCCAAGAAAAAAACAAAAGTTCCCAGTCCCGCCGCTAACGGAGATATTTATAGCGCGGAAACCGACGAGGAAGAACCCCCCAAAAAGTCTCCGGCGCCCGAAGTTGAGGATCTTATCGGCATTTTTGACGGAAAGATATTTTACGTGGACCAGTCGTTTGACGATGAAACCTACAACAGGCTGAAGAAGTATATCGTGGCCTACAAGGGGTGAGTATTTATTTAGAGGGACTGGGGGGGTAAAAAACTGTTGCTTGATTCTTGATCGTAAAATCGATTTTTACCAATTGAAGAGGTGCCGGCTAATTTCCCAATGAAATCTGGCCATTTCTTTACAAGAAGAAGATATTGGCTCAGATCGTTGGGGTTTGTTAGCCAGTGCCTTTTACTGCAATTTGCGCGCCATCTACCTTTCAGTGACCGAACTAATTCAGAGGCGAATATGTTATTACGAATAGATTATTTCCAGGCTACAACCCTAGCGGCTATTGAAATCGGTAGCTGAGTTTCTTTAGTGGTAGAGTGCTTTTTACGTGCAGGGAAAACTTTGGAGGCTCCGAATTTGGGATGTTTTTAAATTTTTGTTTTCCTTTTCTTTTATTTCAGGAAACCGGCTGAGACTCCCGCAGATGCCGTGGACGTGATTGTGACTACCAGGCGGAATAGCGAGAGTCTCAAAGAGATCAACGGTGAGGCGAGTTGTGTGGGGCCTGACTGGATTTGGAAGTGCCATAACGAGAGAGAGTTGGTGGCTTTTGATAATTATTTGTTTTGATTGTTTGTATATTGCATTGGTTATTTTGGTAATTTTTTAATAAATTATTTGTTTAATTTCATTTAGATTGATTTTTGGTGATCATAATTGGTCTTGATCTCGAAGTTGACTTCCTTTGTCGATAATTTCCGAGCACATCGTTGAATTTTCACTTTTTTTATTGCAATAATTGATAATTTCCATAATTCGAACTGATGTTATTCAGCGGTAGATAATGGCCTCAAAGCCCTCACTAGCGAGTTTCGTTGCTCTAGGAAGACTTTGATTTTTTCGTCTCAAAAAGAATCAAGGTTAACCCCTTTGGAAATTTTCAGGCTGAAAATGGAAAATAGATTTGCTTCAAACTGTGCACAGGGGGTGTTCTTGACGAACAGAATTCAAAAATGCAATTAGTTTTCTTCTAACTCTTACGGTTTTTGAGATAATTCCATTTTAGTACAGCAAAGTTGCTCTGCCCTCTATCGGACAACCCTCGAAGGTACTTATAGGTATTGTCGTTACTCGAGATTATTCGACTGGAATAAAATATTCTCAAGAAGGAACTGATGCTATTCCGCGGTAGATAATGGCCTTAAGGCCCTCTCCAGCGAGTTTCGTTGCTCTAGGAAGACTTTGATTTTTTCGTCTCAAAAAGAATCAAGGTTAACCCCTTTGGAAATTTTCAGGCTGAAAATGAAAAATAGATTTGCTTCAAACTGTGCACATTGGGGGTTCTTGACGAGCAGAATCCAGAAATGCAATTAGTTTTTATCTAGCTTTTACGGTTTTCGAGATATTTCAATTTTCGTACAGCACTCTGCCCTCTATCGGCCAACGCTCGAAGGTACTTATAGGTGGTGTCGTTATTCGATATTATTCGACTGGAATAAAATATTCTCAAGAAGGAACTGATGCTATTCCGCGGTAGATAATGGCCTCAAAGCCCTCACTAGCGAGTTTCGTTGCTCTAGGAAGACTTTGATTTTTTCGTCTCAAAAAGAATCAAGGTTAACCCCTTTGGAAATTTTCAGGCTGAAAATGGAAAATAGATTTGCTTCAAACTGTGCACAGGGGGTGTTCTTGACGAACAGAATTCAAAAATGCAATTAGTTTTCTTCTAACTCTTACGGTTTTTGAGATAATTCCATTTTAGTACAGCAAAGTTGCTCTGCCCTCTATCGGACAACCCTCGAAGGTACTTATAGGTATTGTCGTTACTCGAGATTATTCGACTGGAATAAAATATTCTCAAGAAGGAACTGATGCTATTCCGCGGTAGATAATGGCCTTAAGGCCCTCTCCAGCGAGTTTCGTTGCTCTAGGAAGACTTTGATTTTTTCGTCTCAAAAAGAATCAAGGTTAACCCCTTTGGAAATTTTCAGGCTGAAAATGAAAAATAGATTTGCTTCAAACTGTGCACATTGGGGGTTCTTGACGAGCAGAATCCAGAAATGCAATTAGTTTTTTTCTAGCTTTTACGGTTTTCGAGATATTTCAATTTTCGTACAGCACTCTGCCCTCTATCGGCCAACGCTCGAAGGTACTTATAGGTGGTGTCGTTATTCGATATTATTCGACTGGAATAAAATATTCTCAAGAAGGAACTGATGCTATTCCGCGGTAGATAATGGCCTCAAAGCCCTCACTAGCGAGTTTCGTTGCTCTAGGAAGACTTTGATTTTTTCGTCTCAAAAAGAATCAAGGTTAACCCCTTTGGAAATTTTCAGGCTGAAAATGGAAAATAGATTTGCTTCAAACTGTGCACAGGGGGTGTTCTTGACGAACAGAATTCAAAAATGCAATTAGTTTTCTTCTAACTCTTACGGTTTTTGAGATAATTCCATTTTAGTACAGCAAAGTTGCTCTGCCCTCTATCGGACAACCCTCGAAGGTACTTATAGGTATTGTCGTTACTCGAGATTATTCGACTGGAATAAAATATTCTCAAGAAGGAACTGATGCTATTCCGCGGTAGATAATGGCCTTAAGGCCCTCTCCAGCGAGTTTCGTTGCTCTAGGAAGACTTTGATTTTTTCGTCTCAAAAAGAATCAAGGTTAACCCCTTTGGAAATTTTCAGGCTGAAAATGGAAAATAGATTTGCTTCAAACTGTGCACAGGGGGTGTTCTTGACGAACAGAATTCAAAAATGCAATTAGTTTTCTTCTAACTCTTACGGTTTTTGAGATAATTCCATTTTAGTACAGCAAAGTTGCTCTGCCCTCTATCGGACAACCCTCGAAGGTACTTATAGGTATTGTCGTTACTCGAGATTATTCGACTGGAATAAAATATTCTCAAGAAGGAACTGATGCTATTCCGCGGTAGATAATGGCCTTAAGGCCCTCTCCAGCGAGTTTCGTTGCTCTAGGAAGACTTTGATTTTTTCGTCTCAAAAAGAATCAAGGTTAACCCCTTTGGAAATTTTCAGGCTGAAAATGGAAAATAGATTTGCTTCAAACTGTGCACAGGGGGTGTTCTTGACGAACAGAATTCAAAAATGCAATTAGTTTTCTTCTAACTCTTACGGTTTTTGAGATAATTCCATTTTAGTACAGCAAAGTTGCTCTGCCCTCTATCGGACAACCCTCGAAGGTACTTATAGGTATTGTCGTTACTCGAGATTATTCGACTGGAATAAAATATTCTCAAGAAGGAACTGATGCTATTCCGCGGTAGATAATGGCCTTAAGGCCCTCCCCAGTGACTTTCGTTGCTCTAGGAAGACTTTGATTTTTTCGTCTCAAAAAGAATCAAGGTTAACCCCTTTGGAAATTTTCAGGCTGAAAATGGAAAATAGATTTGCTTCAAACTGTGCACAGGGGGTGTTCTTGACGAACAGAATTCAAAAATGCAATTAGTTTTCTTCTAACTCTTACGGTTTTTGAGATAATTCCATTTTAGTACAGCAAAGTTGCTCTGCCCTCTATCGGACAACCCTCGAAGGTACTTATAGGTATTGTCGTTAATCGAGATTATTCGACTGGAATAAAATATTCTCAAGAAGGAACTGATGCTATTCCGCGGTAGATAATGGCCTTAAGGCCCTCTCCAGCGAGTTTCGTTGCTCTAGGAAGACTTTGATTTTTTCGTCTCAAAAAGAATCAAGGTTAACCCCTTTGGAAATTTTCAGGCTGAAAATGAAAAATAGATTTGCTTCAAACTGTGCACATTGGGGGTTCTTGACGAGCAGAATCCAGAAATGCAATTAGTTTTTTTCTAGCTTTTACGGTTTTCGAGATATTTCAATTTTCGTACAGCACTCTGCCCTCTATCGGCCAACGCTCGAAGGTACTTATAGGTGGTGTCGTTATTCGATATTATTCGACTGGAATAAAATATTCTCAAGAAGGAACTGATGCTATTCCGCGGTAGATAATGGCCTCAAAGCCCTCACTAGCGAGTTTCGTTGCTCTAGGAAGACTTTGATTTTTTCGTCTCAAAAAGAATCAAGGTTAACCCCTTTGGAAATTTTCAGGCTGAAAATGGAAAATAGATTTGCTTCAAACTGTGCACAGGGGGTGTTCTTGACGAACAGAATTCAAAAATGCAATTAGTTTTCTTCTAACTCTTACGGTTTTTGAGATAATTCCATTTTAGTACAGCAAAGTTGCTCTGCCCTCTATCGGACAACCCTCGAAGGTACTTATAGGTATTGTCGTTACTCGAGATTATTCGACTGGAATAAAATATTCTCAAGAAGGAACTGATGCTATTCCGCGGTAGATAATGGCCTTAAGGCCCTCTCCAGCGAGTTTCGTTGCTCTAGGAAGACTTTGATTTTTTCGTCTCAAAAAGAATCAAGGTTAACCCCTTTGGAAATTTTCAGGCTGAAAATGAAAAATAGATTTGCTTCAAACTGTGCACATTGGGGGTTCTTGACGAGCAGAATCCAGAAATGCAATTAGTTTTTTTCTAGCTTTTACGGTTTTCGAGATATTTCAATTTTCGTACAGCACTCTGCCCTCTATCGGCCAACGCTCGAAGGTACTTATAGGTGGTGTCGTTATTCGATATTATTCGACTGGAATAAAATATTCTCAAGAAGGAACTGATGCTATTCCGCGGTAGATAATGGCCTCAAAGCCCTCACTAGCGAGTTTCGTTGCTCTAGGAAGACTTTGATTTTTTCGTCTCAAAAAGAATCAAGGTTAACCCCTTTGGAAATTTTCAGGCTGAAAATGAAAAATAGATTTGCTTCAAACTGTGCACATTGGGGGTTCTTGACGAGCAGAATCCAGAAATGCAATTAGTTTTTTTCTAGCTTTTACGGTTTTCGAGATATTTCAATTTTCGTACAGCACTCTGCCCTCTATCGGCCAACGCTCGAAGGTACTTATGGTGTCGTTATTCGATATTATTCGACTGGAATAAAATATTCTCAAGAAGGAACTGATGCTATTCCGCGGTAGATAATGGCCTCAAGGCCCTTCCAAGCGAGTTTCGTTGCTCTAGGAAGACTTTGATTTTTTCGTCTCAAAAAGAATCAAGGTTAACCCCTTTGGAAATTTTCAGGCTGAAAATGAAAAATAGATTTGCTTCAAACTGTGCACATTGGGGGTTCTTGACGAGCAGAATCCAGAAATGCAATTAGTTTTTTTCTAGCTTTTACGGTTTTCGAGATATTTCAATTTTCGTACAGCACTCTGCCCTCTATCGGCCAACGCTCGAAGGTACTTATAGGTGGTGTCGTTATTCGATATTATTCGACTGGAATAAAATATTCTCAAGAAGGAACTGATGCTATTCCGCGGTAGATAATGGCCTCAAAGCCCTCACTAGCGAGTTTCGTTGCTCTAGGAAGACTTTGATTTTTTCGTCTCAAAAAGAATCAAGGTTAACCCCTTTGGAAATTTTCAGGCTGAAAATGGAAAATAGATTTGCTTCAAACTGTGCACAGGGGGTGTTCTTGACGAACAGAATTCAAAAATGCAATTAGTTTTCTTCTAACTCTTACGGTTTTTGAGATAATTCCATTTTAGTACAGCAAAGTTGCTCTGCCCTCTATCGGACAACCCTCGAAGGTACTTATAGGTATTGTCGTTACTCGAGATTATTCGACTGGAATAAAATATTCTCAAGAAGGAACTGATGCTATTCCGCGGTAGATAATGGCCTTAAGGCCCTCTCCAGCGAGTTTCGTTGCTCTAGGAAGACTTTGATTTTTTCGTCTCAAAAAGAATCAAGGTTAACCCCTTTGGAAATTTTCAGGCTGAAAATGAAAAATAGATTTG
Source organism: Chrysolina americana (assembly GCA_958502065.1). Taxonomy (NCBI): domain Eukaryota; kingdom Metazoa; phylum Arthropoda; class Insecta; order Coleoptera; family Chrysomelidae; genus Chrysolina; species Chrysolina americana. The sequence continues at coordinate 891,703 of OY293418.1, read as the reverse complement.
CTTCAAACTGTGCACATTGGGGGTTCTTGACGAGCAGAATCCAGAAATGCAATTAGTTTTTTTCTAGCTTTTACGGTTTTCGAGATATTTCAATTTTCGTACAGCACTCTGCCCTCTATCGGCCAACGCTCGAAGGTACTTATAGGTGGTGTCGTTATTCGATATTATTCGACTGGAATAAAATATTCTCAAGAAGGAACTGATGCTATTCCGCGGTAGATAATGGCCTCAAAGCCCTCACTAGCGAGTTTCGTTGCTCTAGGAAGACTTTGATTTTTTCGTCTCAAAAAGAATCAAGGTTAACCCCTTTGGAAATTTTCAGGCTGAAAATGAAAAATAGATTTGCTTCAAACTGTGCACATTGGGGGTTCTTGACGAGCAGAATCCAGAAATGCAATTAGTTTTTTTCTAGCTTTTACGGTTTTCGAGATATTTCAATTTTCGTACAGCACTCTGCCCTCTATCGGCCAACGCTCGAAGGTACTTATGGTGTCGTTATTCGATATTATTCGACTGGAATAAAATATTCTCAAGAAGGAACTGATGCTATTCCGCGGTAGATAATGGCCTCAAGGCCCTTCCAAGCGAGTTTCGTTGCTCTAGGAAGACTTTGATTTTTTCGTCTCAAAAAGAATCAAGGTTAACCCCTTTGGAAATTTTCAGGCTGAAAATGAAAAATAGATTTGCTTCAAACTGTGCACATAGGGGGTTCTTGACGAGCAGAATCCAGAAATGCAATTAGTTTTTTTCTAGCTTTTACGGTTTGCGAGATATTTCAATTTTCGTACAGCAAAGTTGCTCTGCCCTCTATCGGCCAACGCTCGAAGGTACTTATAGGTATTGTCGTTACTCGAGATTATTCGACTGGAATAAAATATTCTCAAGAAGGAACTGATGCTATTCCGCGGTAGATAATGGCCTAAAGGCCCTCTCCAGCGAGTTTCGTTGCTCTAGGAAGACTTTGATTTTTTCGTCTCAAAAAAAATCAAGGTTAACCCCTTTGGAAATTTTCAGGCTGAAAATGAAAAATAGATTTACTTCAAACTGTGCACATAGGGGGTTCATGACGAGCAGAATCCAGAAATGCAAATAGTTTTTTTCTAGCTTTTACGGTTTTCGAGATATTCCAATTTTCGTACAGCAAAGTTGCTCTGCCCTCTATCGGCCAACGCTCGAAGGTACTTATAGGTATTGTCGTTACTCGAGATTATTCGACTGGAATAAAATATTCTCAAGAAGGAACTGATGCTATTCCGCGGTAGATAATGGCCTAAAGGCCCTCTCCAGCGAGTTTCGTTGCTCTAGGAAGACTTTGATTTTTTCGTCTCAAAAAGAATCAAGGTTAACCCCTTTGGAAATTTTCAGGCTGAAAATGAAAAATAGATTTGCTTCAAACTGTGCACAGCGGGTGATCTTAATGAGCAGAATCCAAAAATGCAATCAGTTTTCTTCTAGCTCTTACGGTATTCGAGATATTTCAATTTTAGTACAGAAAAATTGCTCTGCCCTCTATCGGCCAACGCTCGAAGGTACTTATAGGTATTGTCGTTACTCGAGATTATTCGACTGGAATAAAATATTCTCATGAAGGAACTGATGCTATTCCGCGGTAGATAATGGCCTAAAGGCCCTCTCCAGCGAGTTTCGTTGCTCTAGGAAGACTTTGATTTTTTCGTCTCAAAAAGAATCAAGGTTAACCCCTTTGGAAATTTTCAGGCTGAAAATGAAAAATAGATTTGCTTCAAACTGTGCACATAGGGGGTTCTTGACGAGCAGAATCCAGAAATGCAATTAGTTTTTTTCTAGCTTTTACGGTTTTCGAGATATTTCAATTTTCGTACAGCAAAGTTGCTCTGCCCTCTATCGGCCAACGCTCGAAGGTACTTATAGGTATTGTCGTTACTCGAGATTATTCGACTGGAATAAAATATTCTCAAGAAGGAACTGATGCTATTCCGCGGTAGATAATGGCCTAAAGGCCCTCTCCAGCGAGTTTCGTTGCTCTAGGAAGACTTTGATTTTTTCGTCTCAAAAAGAATCAAGGTTAACCCCTTTGGAAATTTTCAGGCTGAAAATGAAAAATAGATTTACTTCAAACTGTGCACATAGGGGGTTCATGACGAGCAGAATCCAGAAATGCAATAAGTTTTCTTCTAGCTCTTACGGTTTTCGAGATATTTCAATTTTCGTACAGCACTCTGCCCTCTATCGGCCAACGCTCGAAGGTACTTATAGGTATTGTCGTTACTCGAGATTATTCGACTGGAATAAAATATTCTCAAGAAGGAACTGATGCTATTCCGCGGTAGATAATGGCCTTAAGGCCCTCTCCAGCGAGTTTCGTTGCTCTAGGAAGACTTTGATTTTTTGGTCTCAAAAAGAATCAAGGTTAACCCCTTTGGAAATTTTCAGGCTGAAAATGAAAAATAGATTTGCTTCAAACTGTGCACATAGGGGGTTCCTTACGAGCAGAATCCAGAAATGCAATTAGTTTTTTTCTAGCTTTTACGGTTTTCGAGATATTCCAATTTTCGTACAGCAAAGTTGCTCTGCCCTCTATCGGCCAACGCTCGAAGGTACTTATAGGTATTGTCGTTACTCGAGATTATTCGACTGGAATAAAATATTCTCAAGAAGGAACTGATGCTATTCCGCGGTAGATAATGGCCTTAAGGCCCTCTCCAGCGAGTTTCGTTGCTCTAGGAAGACTTTGATTTTTTGGTCTCAAAAAGAATCAAGGTTAACCCCTTTGGAAATTTTCAGGCTGAAAATGAAAAATAGATTTGCTTCAAACTGTGCACATTGGGGGTTCTTGACGAGCAGAATCCAGAAATGCAATTAGTTTTTTTCTAGCTTTTACGGTTTTCGAGATATTTCAATTTTCGTACAGCACTCTGCCCTCTATCGGCCAACGCTCGAAGGTACTTATAGGTGGTGTCGTTATTCGATATTATTCGACTGGAATAAAATATTCTCAAGAAGGAACTGATGCTATTCCGCGGTAGATAATGGCCTCAAAGCCCTCACTAGCGAGTTTCGTTGCTCTAGGAAGACTTTGATTTTTTGCTCTCAAAAAGAATCAACCTAACCCCTTTGGAAATTTTCAGGCTGAAAATGAAAAATAGATTTGCTTCAAACTGTGCACATGAGGGGTTCTTGACGAGCAGAATCCAGAAATGCAATTAGTTTTTTTCTAGCTTTTACGGTTTTCGAGATATTTCAATTTTCGTACAGCAAAGTTGCTCTGCCCTCTATCGGATAACGCTCGAAGGTACTTATAGGTATTGTCGTTACTCGAGATTATTCGACTGGAATAAAATATTCTCAAGAAGGAACTGATGCTATTCCGCGGTAGATAATGGCCTCAAAGCCCTCACTAGCGAGTTTCGTTGCTCTAGGAAGACTTTGATTTTTTCGTCTCAAAAAGAATCAAGGTTAACCCCTTTGGAAATTTTCAGGCTGAAAATGAAAAATAGATTTGCTTCAAACTGTGCACATAGGGGGTTCTTGACGAGCAGAATCCAGAAATGCAATTAGTTTTTTTCTAGCTTTTACGGTTTTCGAGATATTTCAATTTTCGTACAGCAAAGTTGCTCTGCCCTCTATCGGCCAACGCTCGAAGGTACTTATAGGTATTGTCGTTACTCGAGATTATTCGACTGGAATAAAATATTCTCAAGAAGGAACTGATGCTATTCCGCGGTAGATAATGGCCTAAAGGCCCTCTCCAGCGAGTTTCGTTGCTCTAGGAAGACTTTGATTTTTTCGTCTCAAAAAGAATCAAGGTTAACCCCTTTGGAAATTTTCAGGCTGAAAATGAAAAATAGATTTACTTCAAACTGTGCACATAGGGGGTTCATGACGAGCAGAATCCAGAAATGCAATAAGTTTTCTTCTAGCTCTTACGGTTTTCGAGATATTTCAATTTTCGTACAGCACTCTGCCCTCTATCGGCCAACGCTCGAAGGTACTTATAGGTATTGTCGTTACTCGAGATTATTCGACTGGAATAAAATATTCTCAAGAAGGAACTGATGCTATTCCGCGGTAGATAATGGCCTTAAGGCCCTCCCCAGTGACTTTCGTTGCTCTAGGAAGACTTTGATTTTTTCGTCTCAAAAAGAATCAAGGTTAACCCCTTTGGAAATTTTCAGGCTGAAAATGGAAAATAGATTTGCTTCAAACTGTGCACAGGGGGTGTTCTTGACGAACAGAATTCAAAAATGCAATTAGTTTTCTTCTAACTCTTACGGTTTTTGAGATAATTCCATTTTAGTACAGCAAAGTTGCTCTGCCCTCTATCGGACAACCCTCGAAGGTACTTATAGGTATTGTCGTTAATCGAGATTATTCGACTGGAATAAAATATTCTCAAGAAGGAACTGATGCTATTCCGCGGTAGATAATGGCCTTAAGGCCCTCTCCAGCGAGTTTCGTTGCTCTAGGAAGACTTTGATTTTTTCGTCTCAAAAAGAATCAAGGTTAACCCCTTTGGAAATTTTCAGGCTGAAAATGGAAAATAGATTTGCTTCAAACTGTGCACAGGGGGTGTTCTTGACGAACAGAATTCAAAAATGCAATTAGTTTTCTTCTAACTCTTACGGTTTTTGAGATAATTCCATTTTAGTACAGCAAAGTTGCTCTGCCCTCTATCGGACAACCCTCGAAGGTACTTATAGGTATTGTCGTTACTCGAGATTATTCGACTGGAATAAAATATTCTCAAGAAGGAACTGATGCTATTCCGCGGTAGATAATGGCCTTAAGGCCCTCCCCAGTGACTTTCGTTGCTCTAGGAAGACTTTGATTTTTTCGTCTCAAAAAGAATCAAGGTTAACCCCTTTGGAAATTTTCAGGCTGAAAATGGAAAATAGATTTGCTTCAAACTGTGCACAGGGGGTGTTCTTGACGAACAGAATTCAAAAATGCAATTAGTTTTCTTCTAACTCTTACGGTTTTTGAGATAATTCCATTTTAGTACAGCAAAGTTGCTCTGCCCTCTATCGGACAACCCTCGAAGGTACTTATAGGTATTGTCGTTAATCGAGATTATTCGACTGGAATAAAATATTCTCAAGAAGGAACTGATGCTATTCCGCGGTAGATAATGGCCTTAAGGCCCTCTCCAGCGAGTTTCGTTGCTCTAGGAAGACTTTGATTTTTTCGTCTCAAAAAGAATCAAGGTTAACCCCTTTGGAAATTTTCAGGCTGAAAATGAAAAATAGATTTGCTTCAAACTGTGCACATTGGGGGTTCTTGACGAGCAGAATCCAGAAATGCAATTAGTTTTTTTCTAGCTTTTACGGTTTTCGAGATATTTCAATTTTCGTACAGCACTCTGCCCTCTATCGGCCAACGCTCGAAGGTACTTATAGGTGGTGTCGTTATTCGATATTATTCGACTGGAATAAAATATTCTCAAGAAGGAACTGATGCTATTCCGCGGTAGATAATGGCCTCAAAGCCCTCACTAGCGAGTTTCGTTGCTCTAGGAAGACTTTGATTTTTTCGTCTCAAAAAGAATCAAGGTTAACCCCTTTGGAAATTTTCAGGCTGAAAATGAAAAATAGATTTGCTTCAAACTGTGCACATTGGGGGTTCTTGACGAGCAGAATCCAGAAATGCAATTAGTTTTTATCTAGCTTTTACGGTTTTCGAGATATTTCAATTTTCGTACAGCACTCTGCCCTCTATCGGCCAACGCTCGAAGGTACTTATAGGTGGTGTCGTTATTCGATATTATTCGACTGGAATAAAATATTCTCAAGAAGGAACTGATGCTATTCCGCGGTAGATAATGGCCTCAAAGCCCTCACTAGCGAGTTTCGTTGCTCTAGGAAGACTTTGATTTTTTCGTCTCAAAAAGAATCAAGGTTAACCCCTTTGGAAATTTTCAGGCTGAAAATGGAAAATAGATTTGCTTCAAACTGTGCACAGGGGGTGTTCTTGACGAACAGAATTCAAAAATGCAATTAGTTTTCTTCTAACTCTTACGGTTTTTGAGATAATTCCATTTTAGTACAGCAAAGTTGCTCTGCCCTCTATCGGACAACCCTCGAAGGTACTTATAGGTATTGTCGTTACTCGAGATTATTCGACTGGAATAAAATATTCTCAAGAAGGAACTGATGCTATTCCGCGGTAGATAATGGCCTTAAGGCCCTCTCCAGCGAGTTTCGTTGCTCTAGGAAGACTTTGATTTTTTCGTCTCAAAAAGAATCAAGGTTAACCCCTTTGGAAATTTTCAGGCTGAAAATGAAAAATAGATTTGCTTCAAACTGTGCACATTGGGGGTTCTTGACGAGCAGAATCCAGAAATGCAATTAGTTTTTTTCTAGCTTTTACGGTTTTCGAGATATTTCAATTTTCGTACAGCACTCTGCCCTCTATCGGCCAACGCTCGAAGGTACTTATAGGTGGTGTCGTTATTCGATATTATTCGACTGGAATAAAATATTCTCAAGAAGGAACTGATGCTATTCCGCGGTAGATAATGGCCTCAAAGCCCTCACTAGCGAGTTTCGTTGCTCTAGGAAGACTTTGATTTTTTCGTCTCAAAAAGAATCAAGGTTAACCCCTTTGGAAATTTTCAGGCTGAAAATGAAAAATAGATTTGCTTCAAACTGTGCACATTGGGGGTTCTTGACGAGCAGAATCCAGAAATGCAATTAGTTTTTTTCTAGCTTTTACGGTTTTCGAGATATTTCAATTTTCGTACAGCACTCTGCCCTCTATCGGCCAACGCTCGAAGGTACTTATGGTGTCGTTATTCGATATTATTCGACTGGAATAAAATATTCTCAAGAAGGAACTGATGCTATTCCGCGGTAGATAATGGCCTCAAGGCCCTTCCAAGCGAGTTTCGTTGCTCTAGGAAGACTTTGATTTTTTCGTCTCAAAAAGAATCAAGGTTAACCCCTTTGGAAATTTTCAGGCTGAAAATGAAAAATAGATTTGCTTCAAACTGTGCACATTGGGGGTTCTTGACGAGCAGAATCCAGAAATGCAATTAGTTTTTTTCTAGCTTTTACGGTTTTCGAGATATTTCAATTTTCGTACAGCACTCTGCCCTCTATCGGCCAACGCTCGAAGGTACTTATAGGTGGTGTCGTTATTCGATATTATTCGACTGGAATAAAATATTCTCAAGAAGGAACTGATGCTATTCCGCGGTAGATAATGGCCTCAAAGCCCTCACTAGCGAGTTTCGTTGCTCTAGGAAGACTTTGATTTTTTCGTCTCAAAAAGAATCAAGGTTAACCCCTTTGGAAATTTTCAGGCTGAAAATGGAAAATAGATTTGCTTCAAACTGTGCACAGGGGGTGTTCTTGACGAACAGAATTCAAAAATGCAATTAGTTTTCTTCTAACTCTTACGGTTTTTGAGATAATTCCATTTTAGTACAGCAAAGTTGCTCTGCCCTCTATCGGACAACCCTCGAAGGTACTTATAGGTATTGTCGTTACTCGAGATTATTCGACTGGAATAAAATATTCTCAAGAAGGAACTGATGCTATTCCGCGGTAGATAATGGCCTTAAGGCCCTCTCCAGCGAGTTTCGTTGCTCTAGGAAGACTTTGATTTTTTCGTCTCAAAAAGAATCAAGGTTAACCCCTTTGGAAATTTTCAGGCTGAAAATGAAAAATAGATTTGCTTCAAACTGTGCACATTGGGGGTTCTTGACGAGCAGAATCCAGAAATGCAATTAGTTTTTTTCTAGCTTTTACGGTTTTCGAGATATTTCAATTTTCGTACAGCACTCTGCCCTCTATCGGCCAACGCTCGAAGGTACTTATAGGTATTGTCGTTATTCGATATTATTCGACTGGAATAAAATATTCTCAAGAAGGAACTGATGCTATTCCGCGGTAGATAATGGCCTCAAAGCCCTCACTAGCGAGTTTCGTTGCTCTAGGAAGACTTTGATTTTTTCGTCTCAAAAAGAATCAAGGTTAACCCCTTTGGAAATTTTCAGGCTGAAAATGAAAAATAGATTTGCTTCAAACTGTGCACATTGGGGGTTCTTGACGAGCAGAATCCAGAAATGCAATTAGTTTTTTTCTAGCTTTTACGGTTTTCGAGATATTTCAATTTTCGTACAGCACTCTGCCCTCTATCGGCCAACGCTCGAAGGTACTTATGGTGTCGTTATTCGATATTATTCGACTGGAATAAAATATTCTCAAGAAGGAACTGATGCTATTCCGCGGTAGATAATGGCCTCAAGGCCCTTCCAAGCGAGTTTCGTTGCTCTAGGAAGACTTTGATTTTTTCGTCTCAAAAAGAATCAAGGTTAACCCCTTTGGAAATTTTCAGGCTGAAAATGAAAAATAGATTTGCTTCAAACTGTGCACATAGGGGGTTCTTGACGAGCAGAATCCAGAAATGCAATTAGTTTTTTTCTAGCTTTTACGGTTTGCGAGATATTTCAATTTTCGTACAGCAAAGTTGCTCTGCCCTCTATCGGCCAACGCTCGAAGGTACTTATAGGTATTGTCGTTACTCGAGATTATTCGACTGGAATAAAATATTCTCAAGAAGGAACTGATGCTATTCCGCGGTAGATAATGGCCTAAAGGCCCTCTCCAGCGAGTTTCGTTGCTCTAGGAAGACTTTGATTTTTTCGTCTCAAAAAGAATCAAGGTTAACCCCTTTGGAAATTTTCAGGCTGAAAATGAAAAATAGATTTGCTTCAAACTGTGCACATTGGGGGTTCTTGACGAGCAGAATCCTGAAATGCAATTAGTTTTTTTCTAGCTTTTACGGTTTTCGAGATATTTCAATTTTCGTACAGCACTCTGCCCTCTATCGGCCAACGCTCGAAGGTACTTATAGGTGGTGTCGTTATTCGATATTATTCGACTGGAATAAAATATTCTCAAGAAGGAACTGATGCTATTCCGCGGTAGATAATGGCCTCAAAGCCCTCACTAGCGAGTTTCGTTGCTCTAGGAAGACTTTGATTTTTTGCTCTCAAAAAGAATCAACCTAACCCCTTTGGAAATTTTCAGGCTGAAAATGAAAAATAGATTTGCTTCAAACTGTGCACATGAGGGGTTCTTGACGAGCAGAATCCAGAAATGCAATTAGTTTTTTTCTAGCTTTTACGGTTTTCGAGATATTTCAATTTTCGTACAGCAAAGTTGCTCTGCCCTCTATCGGCCAACGCTCGAAGGTACTTATAGGTATTGTCGTTACTCGAGATTATTCGACTGGAATAAAATATTCTCAAGAAGGAACTGATGCTATTCCGCGGTAGATAATGGCCTAAAGGCCCTCTCCAGCGAGTTTCGTTGCTCTAGGAAGACTTTGATTTTTTCGTCTCAAAAAGAATCAAGGTTAACCCCTTTGGAAATTTTCAGGCTGAAAATGAAAAATAGATTTACTTCAAACTGTGCACATAGGGGGTTCATGACGAGCAGAATCCAGAAATGCAATTAGTTTTTTTCTAGCTTTTACGGTTTTCGAGATATTCCAATTTTCGTACAGCAAAGTTGCTCTGCCCTCTATCGGCCAACGCTCGAAGGTACTTATAGGTATTGTCGTTACTCGAGATTATTCGACTGGAATAAAATATTCTCAAGAAGGAACTGATGCTATTCCGCGGTAGATAATGGCCATAAGGCCCTCTCCAGCGAGTTTCGTTGCTCTAGGAAGACTTTGATTTTTTGGTCTCAAAAAGAATCAAGGTTTAACCCCTTTGGAAATTTTCAGGCTGAAAATGAAAAATAGATTTGCTTCAAACTGTGCACATTGGGGGTTCTTGACGAGCAGAATCCAGAAATGCAATTAGTTTTTTTCTAGCTTTTACGGTTTTCGAGATATTTCAATTTTCGTACAGCACTCTGCCCTCTATCGGCCAACGCTCGAAGGTACTTATAGGTGGTGTCGTTATTCGATATTATTCGACTGGAATAAAATATTCTCAAGAAGGAACTGATGCTATTCCGCGGTAGATAATGGCCTCAAAGCCCTCACTAGCGAGTTTCGTTGCTCTAGGAAGACTTTGATTTTTTGCTCTCAAAAAGAATCAACCTAACCCCTTTGGAAATTTTCAGGCTGAAAATGAAAAATAGATTTGCTTCAAACTGTGCACATGAGGGGTTCTTGACGAGCAGAATCCAGAAATGCAATTAGTTTTTTTCTAGCTTTTACGGTTTTCGAGATATTTCAATTTTCGTACAGCAAAGTTGCTCTGCCCTCTATCGGATAACGCTCGAAGGTACTTATAGGTATTGTCGTTACTCGAGATTATTCGACTGGAATAAAATATTCTCAAGAAGGAACTGATGCTATTCCGCGGTAGATAATGGCCTCAAGGCCCTTCCCAGCGAGTTTCGTTGCTCTAGGAAGACTTTGATTATTTGGTCTGAAAAAGAATAAACTTTGGAAATTTTCAGGCTAAAAATAAAAAATAGATTTGCTTTAAACTGTGCACAGGGTGTGATCTTGACGAGCAGAATCCAAAAATGCAATCATTTTTCGCGTGGTTCTTACGGTTTTCGAGATATTTCAATTTTGCTGTACAGCAAAATTTCCTGTCCTCTATCGGCCAATGCTCGAAGGCACTTGTAGGTGGTGTATACTAATTTCATCATTTTGGGGCCCAATTCTCAAATGTCTATTACCTTTTGTCGCAAGCAACAAAATATGTTCATCGCCTTTCTCGAATGTGCACTGAAAAAAGTTGGAAATATTTTGTCGCATGCGACAAAGGGTAATAGACATTTGAGAATCAGGCCCCTGAATCGATTAGCGTTCGCAGAATTTCTCTATCTTCAACCGTTCTCGAGTTGAAAAGTTCATCTGGAGTTGAAAGCGGTAATATCCGCCAAAATTTTTTTCGTATTTTTTTGTATTAATTTTTGTGAAATTCAAATTTTTTTGAAGATGCTCACCGAATTTGAAATCGATTATTACTCGACTAAAGATTTCATAGGCTTTTTACGAAACCTCTGCATTTTCGAGCTGGAAATTTTCGAAAATTTGCTATTGTGATCATTCTAAATTTTGTCTGATCATATTTTCATTTCAGATTCTCACAGTTAACTAATTTCATCATTCTTAAACGATTGGCCATCCCAAAATTGTTCTATTCTCAACCGTTCTCAAGATGAATAGAGGAGTTCCCAGAAATATGAGTTATTTTGCCTCCGGAGTAGTTAACTAGAAGAAACTTTAAGTAAGATGGAAAGTTACCTTGAGTACCCATATGGTGCGCTGAAAAAACAGACAACTAAATATACCTAAACGAGAAAATATAACATTTCAATTGAGAAGACTAAAATCCCAGTGAAACCAAAGATTCGATTTCGTCTTGAATTTTACAGAAGACCTCTTAGATTACGCCATTGTTCCACAATATCCGCGAGATGGCGCATAGATCAGAAAATAGTCAAACAGCGTACACATAGCAGCGTTTCCCCATCATAACCTCACAATGTACCAGAACACCGAAATACAAACAAACCCTGGTAACACTAGGGTTTTTATACATTTTAGTTCAAACTGTCTTAACCAGAGGCGTTTTTCAGCAACGTCTTTTGCCTTCCGGAACGCAATAGATATGTCAAAGTCATTGCTTCTACTTTTCATCCTGGTGATTTTCCTATCGCTTTCAAAATGCACGGCGAATCTTACAGCCAGGACCGTTAAATTTTCCACCCCAACATCGTCTTCCTCATCGTCGACAAAAGAAGTAATGCGCGAAGCTGAAGAAGATTCGCTGGACCACGTAGTGTACTACGACGATGTAATCGCAATCAATGAAAGATCGAAGAAGGACGCCAAAATCTGGGACCACTGGGGTAAGTGGTCTTCGTGCAGCGTTTCCTGCGGAGTGGGGAAGATGACGAGGTGGAGGCACTGCGTGTCGAAGGGGTGCGCCCAGGGCGAGAAGGAAGCTCAGATCAAAACTTGTACTTTAGCGCCATGTTGAAAATGCTGGCAACCGTCGCAATTTGTTACGATTGATTCGAGTGGAAGTTTTGATCGGAAATACATGAATTCGATCGATAGTTGTTTCATTACATTGGAGAACACGTCAATTCATAATGATAGAGAATTCAGCACGGCAATTTCTTAGTTGTCAACGTGTTCAGGAGCCTAAACTTTTTTTCATTTCAAGGCCGAGCACGATAAACTTACCCTTACCTCTGTCCCACTGATGCACAAATAGTCCAAAAACTTCTAGGTTATTCCCTCCGTTTTATTTATGATGTTCGCAGACGTCAACCAATCGGTCGTAAACTTCAAGAAACTGGGCGGTTGAGTATGAAATCTAGTAGAAAACTTCATCGCTCCTCTTTTCACCATAATATATCATTCAAAGATCATTTCGACAGGTCCCACAATTGATCCTTGTGGAACTATACTCGCCAAAATATTCTGCGAGAATTTAAAACTGACATCAACGGCAGAGACTTTGAATAATATATTTCTTATTTCAAACAACAAAGAATTGATCAGTGTTCCAGATAGAATGCCAGGCCGCACTGAATCCATCTGTCTCGCTCCCTTACGTCGCAAGGGACTTGGAGCAGGAAAATCTTCTTCAACCTGGTGGATGTGGCGTAAACAGGAACTTCCATGTAGTTGTCTTGTGCCAAAACATTTTTCTGGAGAAAAAGTAACAAAAGATAGTAATTACACTGCATACACACTCAATCCAAAAATATGACTGCTGAATTGCCCTCATGCAAACTGATTTATCACTCCCTTAGTTGGGATTAAGATGCATAGAAACCCTGGTGTGATCACTTATACCTGTAATACCGACATACAAAAGTGTTGATGTACGGCCTACTTGATTCACGTTATTTTTATTGCATTGGTACCGTTTCGCTTCTTTAGCACAGATGGCGCCAAAATTACAGATTAACGTTGTCATTGACGATTGACGGTTGGACAAGCGACAAGTGTCATGTCAACATTCAAAAACAATCGAATGACATGTCAGCGGTGACGATTTTAAGAGGGCGCCTCCGCCAAATTTGCCAATAGATGGCAGGGCAGGCGGTTTATATTTTGGAAATGTTCGGTGTATAAACGATCGCTTCAAATAGAAATCGATGGAATGGTTACATTCTATTAAGGCATGCACTTTTCCTAAGCTATTGTTCTCGTTGTTTGAATGCCCCTTCAGAGGTTGATTCGTGATCAAAGGTTTGAGTTGTCTTATGCTTTACCGTGTTGGAAAATACATTTCTGAGGGAAATTTTAGGCTAAGTGTGGATTCATGCAGCACCAATTAACAATTATCAAGTAGCAATTATCAATTAACAATTACCAAGTACAACTTGAACTCATTGTATTACAATGAATGCATTCATGCAGACAATTAACAATTATCAATTGTCAAGTAACAAGTAGAAGTTGGCCAACTTTTATCTTTCTACTCTAATTGAACGAGATTTTCTTCTAGTGCGCAACTAGTACGCAGATAATCGTGGATTGGTCAGTATAATGACGGAAAGCATCGAAAATCAACAAAAAAAATGCTTGAGTAGCTTCCATTTCAATGATAATCGTGAATGCACAAAATTGATTATAAACATTTGAAAAACGAATAGAATCTGAATGTTTAAACAGTTTCCACGACAAAGTGAGGTTAACACAAATGGCACGGATCTGCTTTGTGCGCATGCTCACTTGTTCCTTGGTATATGTTAATTTGGGTGCATGAATGCAGCATTTTCAATACTTGCTAATTGATAACTGTTAATTGGTAATTGCTACTTCATTGGGGTATTGTTTGTCGCCAGTTTTACTTTGTTTTGCAGTCGAATATATTATAAAAACTGATTTTTTCAAAGCTAAACGTCTCTTGGAATCATTACTTCCGAAGTAAGTACAATACAATGTGTTTTATTCACAAATACCTCAAATTTCTAACCTCACAATTGGCATTCGTGACTACAATCCCGTACTGCCGGGATATTCCCACAACAGTTATTCATAGTGTGAAAATCCTAATGAGAGAAAAAATCATCACCTAAATCTATAAATACAGGTAAAAACATTCACAATATATTTGAACTCTTTTCTAGATTATGCCTGTAACTAATTCACAAGTACAACAATTTGTATTGAAAGGAAAAGAGCGAATGGTGGACCTTTTTTACCACTTTCATCTGTTCAAGAGGTAACAATTTAAACCACAAAAGAAGTGTCATAACTTTTCTTTACTGTATTTTAGAGAGTTGCAGATGCACTTAAAATATCTCGAAAAACGGTGTACATCAAAATAAACCTATTCCATCAACACACACTGAATCACTCATTGAAAAATGGTATGAACGAGAAAAGCTTCTTTGTGACATGCAGGGCCGGACTGGTCAGGCGAGATAGTGAGAAAAATCTCACGGGGCCCACCCCCTTCTTGGAGACTTGGGGCCCTAAGGGGAAACAAACAAGGGTTGATTTTTTAGATTCATTCGGTGTTTCAGATTCTTAGTGATAGTTTGGGTGTTTTTTTTTTTTAATTTCCTTTGTTCCTTTTTGGTGTCTACAGTTAATTTATTATGTCTTCAGTTCCTCGTTTTGAAGTTTATTTCTGCATTTACTTCATTTATTATTTCAAGAACATTTTGTTAGTTTGTTTCATTGAAAAATAAAAGTATTTTTTTTTGTCTTTTTGTGATTATTTTTTTTGCATAAAACTAGAGTGTAGAGCTGAGCTCGCACCTCAATTATTAATAGTATGAAAACCATCCGTATGTCAAAATTTCCGTATGCAACCCAATCTGAGAGAATGAGCCCGGTCATTGGGGGCCCCAATTTTTTTTAATCTCACTTGGCAAAGACGGGCCAGTCCGGAACTGGGTTATCAAACCCATTATTATAAACATTGGTGACAGTTCAGAATCTGAAAGTGATTAAATATAATTATTTTGTGTTTTCTTTCATAACTGGACAGTTCTACATGCTCGCAATACATAAATAAATGTTTGCATACATTTTTTGTTAATTATGTGTATTTTTACTTCTTAGATATTCATTTATTTATCATTATATAGTGTGTCCTTGCATCCATGCACGAATAGGTAACTGAAAAAGTTTGAATACCTAAGTCTAGAAGATTCTTTTTCTGAGTTTTAGTCATGTTTGAATGGAAACTCATTTTTTGATATCAACATATGCAAAGGTTTTGGAAATATTGCACTCCAACCTGGTTTTTTGAACAACTTTTTTCCCTAACTATTACTTACAGAAATTGATTGTATTAATGTGGATAAAATTAGGATGTGGAGGATTTGTGTCAAACGGCTGCGGAGGTATGGATAAAACAACTTCCTTATTTGAGTTTGACTGAAATTAGAGTAAGGTTAACCCTTGGCTCGCACAAATTTCGACTACTGAGGGCTGCCGTTCGTAAGGGGACGACAGCTGGTTAAAGAAAGAAACAATTTTAAACAGACTCATTCCTTTTCGCTTTTGTTTCTCCAGAATATTTTTGAAATTTGGAACATTGAATATGCTCACTGGACGGCATTTTGACATATTTGGAAAATAAAGGAAAAAAGGGAAGGAGGAAAGGGGGTGTACCCATGAGTGTGCGTCACACGGTATTCAGTTTGAACTAAAAAAAAAAACTCTCATTGTCTGGTGGTTCGCCGTTTCCATGAATTTGAAAATGTTAATTCAGTAATTCATTATCCCATCTTATTACGCACACGTTGTAATTTTATCGGGATATTAGCCACGGCATTTTACATTTAGACGTTATTTTGACAAACGTCTCGACTTATTTCATATGCCCAACATTGATGACGCACGGGTAAAGATAAACTAATCGAACTGTATCTCATTCTATTTGTACGTTCTCTCTCAAACGTTTGCAGAATGATTCACGTTTATTGAGATACTGTGGGTGATGGCAATTCGAATCGTTGATACTTTTGCCAATTTCACTTATTACTAGGACACTGCTCATTGCCAGCACGAATGGAATTATCATTTGAGGGAATTTTCCTGCGATTTCAGCTGGTTTCATAAACTATTCTTACCTTTTCAATCCAGTTCAAGTAACAATTCGGCACTGCGTTGATATTTTCCGAATTCGGAGTACAGTGCCTTAGAATCCCGTTATCAAAAAAGCCTCCTTCCACGAGTAAATCGCACAAAATCAATGAATTGTGTCTTGGCTTCCAACTCGTCTGTAGCGATAGCTCGTCCATGGGCACTCTTCCAGATCTAGAAGTCAAAATTAACAGTGTTATTCTTGTACTGGGTTTGGAGATACAGTCGAAAGCTGTATTCGAATAACGAATGGTTGTTTTTGTAGTTTGTAGGTCTTTGAACCGTTGGTTATTTTTTCATAATCTAGTAAAACAGTGTTATAAAATGCATGGTTTGCCTTTGAATCAGTTATTTCGTACTATGAAGGATATAGACTAGGAGCTGGTGACAGGTGACGTTCTCCCATTTTACACTGCATGCTTTTTTATTACTGATAATTGACCATAAAATATGAAAAAAGGCGGGTTCCTGGCCGCCCCACGTGTGCACTTCATAAGGAAAAGCGCTTTTCTTTTTGTGGAGAATTTTCGTGTTCTTCCGCGATATTATACTGCCTGTCGTTGTAATATACGGATGAACAAATTGAAACGCTACTGATTAATGGCATGCAATCCGCAGCGGCCGGAAAAGCTCAAAGGGTTACGAAAAACTGAAAAAAATTAAAGGGAACTTCCGTGTTTTCAAATTGCATGCCGATGTGAATAATTGTGGTTTCCGTAACGAAAACACTCTGGGAAAATTGGCATGCGCTCCTCGTCTGACCAACGGTGGAAAATTGCGGGAAAACTCTGTAAATATTCAATACAGGTTTTATGTGATTCCAAATTGCTTGCCATTAGAGAGATGCGTCATTTGTATAATTAATGAATAGAAGGTAATTTGGCATGCTCACCAGGATTTCGCAAAGCAGAGTCAAATAAATTTTCACAGTGTTTTTTGCAACTTTCGTCATGCATGCCTCTATTTTGCAAAATCCTGGTGTGCATGCCATATTTATCTACTATTAATTAATTATATAAATGACGTATCTTTCTATGGCATGCAGTTTGGAATCACGTAAAATCTGTATTAAATTTTTACAGAGTTTTCCTGCAATTTTCCACCGTTGGTCATAAGAGGGGCGCATGCCAATTTTTCCAGAGTGTTTTCGTTACTAAAACTTCAATTATTCACATCGGCTTGCAATTTGAAAACACGTAAGTCCCCTTTAATTTTTTTCAGTTTTTCGTAACCCTTTGAGCCATTTCGGCCGCTGAAATCATTGAAAAGTTAGTTAAAAATAGACTGGATGAAATCTTATTTAACGGATCGTTGCCAAATAGAAAAAAACTACAATCTTGTCAGATAGGGCACCTGTAAATTCGATTGATAGTAGGCCAGGAATCATTCATTTCAGTCCAATTAACAACTTCTCATGACTGAAAGTCATTGTCGGGTCGTCAGAGGGGTTCGGCCGATATTTAAATTTTTTGAAGTGGTCTCAAAAATCGGATTCGAGTTGGCGCGATTGATAGTCGACCAGGAATCATTCATTTCAGTCCAATTAACAACTTCTCATGACTGAAAGTCATTGTCGGGTCGTCAGAGGGGTTCGGCCGATATTTAAATTTTTTGAAGTGGTCTCAAAAATCGGATTCGAGTTGGCGCGATTGATAGTCGACCAGGAATCATTCATTTCAGTCCAATTAACAACTTCTCATGACTGAAAGTCATTGTCGGGTCGTCAGAGGGGTTCGGCCGATATTTAAATTTTTTGAAGTGGTCTCAAAAATCGGATTCGAGTTGGCGCGATTGATAGTCGACCAGGAATCATTCATTTCAGTCCAATTAACAACTTCTCATGACTGAAAGTCATTGTCGGGTCGTCAGAGGGGTTCGGCCGATATTTAAATTTTTTGAAGTGGTCTCAAAAATCGGATTCGAGTTGGCGCGATTGATAGTCGACCAGGAATCATTCATTTCAGTCCAATTAACAACTTCTCATGACTGAAAGTCATTGTCGGGTCGTCAGAGGGGTTCGGCCGATATTTAAATTTTTTGAAGTGGTCTCAAAAATCGGATTCGAGTTGGCGCGATTGATAGTCGACCAGGAATCATTCATTTTAGTCCAATTAACAACTTCTCATGACTGAAAGTCATTGTCGGGTCGTCAGAGGGGTTCGGCCGATTTTTAAATTTTTTGAAGTGGTCTCAAAAATCGGATTCGAGTTGGCGCGATTGATAGTCGACCAGGAATCATTCATTTCAGTCCAATTAACAACTTCTCATGACTGAAAGTCATTGTCGGGTCGTCAGAGGGGTTCGGCCGATATTTAAATTTTTTGAAGTGGTCTCAAAAATCGGATTCGAGTTGGCGCGATTGATAGTCGACCAGGAATCATTCATTTCAGTCCAATTAACAACTTCTCATGACTGAAAGTCATTGTCGGGTCGTCAGAGGGGTTCGGCCGATATTTAAATTTTTTGAAGTGGTCTCAAAAATCGGATTCGAGTTGGCGCGATTGATAGTCGACCAGGAATCATTCATTTTAGTCCAATTAACAACTTCTCATGACTGAAAGTCATTGTCGGGTCGTCAGAGGGGTTCGGCCGATTTTTAAATTTTTTGAAGTGGTCTCAAAAATCGGATTCGAGTTGGCGCGATTGATAGTGGGCCAAGAAACATTCATTTCAGTCCAATTAACAACTTCTCATGACTAAAAGTCATTGTCGGGTCGTCAGAGGGGTTCGACCGATACTTAAATTTTTTGAAGTGGTCTCAAAAATTGGATTCGAGTTGGCGCGATTGATAGTCGACCAGGAATCATTAATTTTAGTTTAGTTTTAACAACTTCTCATGACTGAAAGTCATTGCCGGGTCGTCAGAGGGGTTCGGCCGATTTTTAAATTTTCTGAAGTGGTCTCAAAAATCGGATTCGAGTTGGCGCGATTGATAGTGGGCCAAGAAACATTCATTTCAGTCCAATTAACAACTTCTCATGACTGAAAGTCATTGTCGGGTCGTCAGAGAGGTTCGGCCGATATTTAAATTTTTTGAAGTGGTCTCAAAAATCGGATTCGAGTTGGCGCGATTGATAGTGGGCCAAGAAACATTCATTTCAGTCCAATTAACAACTTCTCATGACTAAAAGTCATTGTCGGGTCGTCAGAGGGGTTCGACCGATATTTAAATTTTTTGAAGTGGTCTCAAAAATCGGATTCGAGTTGGCGCGATTGATAGTGGGCCAAGAAACATTCATTTCAGTCAAATTAACAACTTCTCATGACTAAAAGTCATTGTCGGGTCGTCAGAGGGGTTCGACCGATATTTAAATTTTTTGAAGTGGTCTCAAAAATCGGATTCGAGTTGGCGCGATTGATAGTGGGCCAAGAAACATTCATTTCAGTCCAATTAACAACTTCTCATGACTGAAAGTCATTGTCGGGTCGTCAGAGAGGTTCGGCCGATATTTAAATTTTTTGAAGTGGTCTCAAAAATCGGATTCGAGTTGGCGCGATTGATAGTGGGCCAAGAAACATTCATTTCAGTCCAATTAACAACTTCTCATGACTAAAAGTCATTGTCGGGTCGTCAGAGGGGTTCGACCGATATTTAAATTTTTTGAAGTGGTCTCAAAAATCGGATTCGAGTTGGCGCGATTGATAGTGGGCCAAGAAACATTCATTTCAGTCCAATTAACAACTTCTCATGACTAAAAGTCATTGTCGGGTCGTCAGAGGGGTTCGACCGATATTTAAATTTTTTGAAGTGGTCTCAAAAATCGGATTCGAGTTGGCGCGATTGATAGTCGACCAGAAATCATTCATTTTAGTCCAATTAACAACTTCTCATGAATGAAAGTCATTGTCGGGTCGTCAGAGAGGTTCGGCCGATATTTAAATTTTTTGAAGTGGTCTCAAAAATCGGATTCGAGTTGGCGCGATTGATAGTCGACCAGAAATCATTCATTTTAGTCCAATTAACAACTTCTCATGAATGAAAGTCATTGTCGGGTCGTCAGAGAGGTTCGGCCGATATTTAAATTTTTTGAAGTGGTCTCAAAAATCGGATTCGAGTTGGCGCGATTGATAGTCGACCAGAAATCATTCATTTTAGTCCAATTAACAACTTCTCATGACTGAAAGTCATTGTCGGGTGGTCAGAGGGGTTCGGCCGATATTTAAATTTTTTGAAGTGGTCTCAAAAATCGGATTCGAGTTGGCGCGATTGATAGTCGACCAGGAATCATTCATTTTAGTCCAATTAACAACTTCTCATGACTGAAAGTCATTGTCGGGTGGTCAGAGGGGTTCGGCCGATATTTAAATTTTTTGAAGTGGTCTCAAAAATCGGATTCGAGTTGGCGCGATTGATAGTCGACCAGGAATCATTCATTTTAGTCCAATTAACAACTTCTCATGACTGAAAGTCATTGTCGGGTCGTCAGAGGGGTTCTGCCGATATTTAAATTTTTTGAAGTGGTCTCAAAAATAGGATTCGAGTTGGCGCGACTGATAGTCGACCAGAAATCATTCATTTTAGTCCAATTAACAACTTCTCATGACTGAAAGTCATTGTCGGGTCGTCAGAGGGGTTCTGCCGATATTTAAATTTTCTGAAGTGGTCTCAAAAATCGGATTCGAGTTGGCGCGATTGATAGTGGGCCAAGAAACATTCATTTCAGTCCAATTAACAACTTCTCATGACTAAAAGTCATTGTCGGGTCGTCAGAGGGGTTGGACCGATATTTAAATTTTTTGAAGTGGTCTCAAAAATCGGATTCGAGTTGGCGCGATTGATAGTCGACCAGGAATCATTCATTTTAGTCCAATTAACAACTTCTCATAACTGAAAGTCATTGTCGGGTCGTCAGAGGGGTTCGGCCGATTTTTAAATTTTTTGAAGTGGTCTCAAAAATCGGATTCGAGTTGGCGCGATTGATAGTCGACCAGGAATCATTCATTTTAGTCCAATTAACAACTTCTCATGACTGAAAGTCATTGTCGGGTCGTCAGAGGGGTTCTGCCGATATTTAAATTTTTTGAAGTGGTCTCAAAAATAGGATTCGAGTTGGCGCGACTGATAGTCGACCAGAAATCATTCATTTTAGTCCAATTAACAACTTCTCATGACTGAAAGTCATTGTCGGGTCGTCAGAGGGGTTCTGCCGATATTTAAATTTTCTGAAGTGGTCTCAAAAATCGGATTCGAGTTGGCGCGATTGATAGTGGGCCAAGAAACATTCATTTCAGTCCAATTAACAACTTCTCATGACTAAAAGTCATTGTCGGGTCGTCAGAGGGGTTCGACCGATATTTAAATTTTTTGAAGTGGTCTCAAAAATCGGATTCGAGTTGGCGCGATTGATAGTCGACCAGGAATCATTCATTTTAGTCCAATTAACAACTTCTCATAACTGAAAGTCATTGTCGGGTCGTCAGAGGGGTTCGGCCGATTTTTAAATTTTTTGAAGTGGTCTCAAAAATCGGATTCGAGTTGGCGCGATTGATAGTGGGCCAAGAAACATTCATTTCAGTCCAATTAACAACTTCTCATGACTAAAAGTCATTGTCGGGTCGTCAGAGGGGTTCGACCGATACTTAAATTTTTTGAAGTGGTCTCAAAAATTGGATTCGAGTTGGCGCGATTGATAGTCGACCAGGAATCATTAATTTTAGTTTAGTTTTAACAACTTCTCATGACTGAAAGTCATTGCCGGGTCGTCAGAGGGGTTCGGCCGATTTTTAAATTTTCTGAAGTGGTCTCAAAAATCGGATTCGAGTTGGCGCGATTGATAGTGGGCCAAGAAACATTCATTTCAGTCCAATTAACAACTTCTCATGACTAAAAGTCATTGTCGGGTCGTCAGAGGGGTTCGACCGATATTTAAATTTTTTGAAGTGGTCTCAAAAATCGGATTCGAGTTGGCGCGATTGATAGTCGACCAGGAATCATTCATTTTAGTCCAATTAACAACTTCTCATGACTGAAAGTCATTGTCGGGTCGTCAGAGAGGTTCGGCCGATATTTAAATTTTTTGAAGTGGTCTCAAAAATCGGATTCGAGTTGGCGCGATTGATAGTCGACCAGAAATCATTCATTTTAGTCCAATTAACAACTTCTCATGAATGAAAGTCATTGTCGGGTCGTCAGAGAGGTTCGGCCGATATTTAAATTTTTTGAAGTGGTCTCAAAAATCGGATTCGAGTTGGCGCGATTGATAGTCGACCAGAAATCATTCATTTTAGTCCAATTAACAACTTCTCATGACTGAAAGTCATTGTCGGGTGGTCAGAGGGGTTCGGCCGATATTTAAATTTTTTGAAGTGGTCTCAAAAATCGGATTCGAGTTGGCGCGATTGATAGTCGACCAGGAATCATTCATTTTAGTCCAATTAACAACTTCTCATGACTGAAAGTCATTGTCGGGTGGTCAGAGGGGTTCGGCCGATATTTAAATTTTTTGAAGTGGTCTCAAAAATCGGATTCGAGTTGGCGCGATTGATAGTCGACCAGGAATCATTCATTTTAGTCCAATTAACAACTTCTCATGACTGAAAGTCATTGTCGGGTCGTCAGAGGGGTTCTGCCGAAATTTAAATTTTTTGAAGTGGTCTCAAAAATAGGATTCGAGTTGGCGCGACTGATAGTCGACCAGAAATCATTCATTTTAGTCCAATTAACAACTTCTCATGACTGAAAGTCATTGTCGGGTCGTCAGAGGGGTTCTGCCGATATTTAAATTTTCTGAAGTGGTCTCAAAAATCGGATTCGAGTTGGCGCGATTGATAGTGGGCCAAGAAACATTCATTTCAGTCCAATTAACAACTTCTCATGACTAAAAGTCATTGTCGGGTCGTCAGAGGGGTTCGACCGATATTTAAATTTTTTGAAGTGGTCTCAAAAATCGGATTCGAGTTGGCGCGATTGATAGTCGACCAGGAATCATTCATTTTAGTCCAATTAACAACTTCTCATAACTGAAAGTCATTGTCGGGTCGTCAGAGGGGTTCGGCCGATTTTTAAATTTTTTGAAGTGGTCTCAAAAATCGGATTCGAGTTGGCGCGATTGATAGTCGACCAGGAATCATTCATTTTAGTCCAATTAACAACTTCTCATGACTGAAAGTCATTGTCGGGTCGTCAGAGGGGTTCGGCCGATTTTTAAATTTTTTGAAGTGGTCTCAAAAATCGGATTCGAGTTGGCGCGATTGATAGTCGACCAGGAATCATTCATTTTAGTCCAATTAACAACTTCTCATGACTGAAAGTCATTGTCGGGTCGTCAGAGGGGTTCGGCCGATTTTTAAATTTTTTGAAGTGGTCTCAAAAATTGGATTCGAGTTGGCGCGATTGATAGTCGACCAGGAATCTTTCATTTTAGTCCAATTAACAACTTCTCATGACTGAAAGTCATTGTCGGGTCGTCAGAGGTGTTCGGCCGATTTTTAAATTTTTTGAAGTGGTTTCAAAAATCGGATTCGAGTTGGCGCGATTGATAGTGGGCCAAGAAACATTCATTTCAGTCCAATTAACAAATTCTCATGATTGAAAGTCATTGTCGGGTCGTCAGAGGGGTTCGGCCGATATTTAAATATTTTGAAGTGGTCTCAAAAATCGGATTCGAGTTGGCGCGATTGATAGTCGACCAGGAATCATTCATTTTAGTCCAATTAACAACTTCTCATGACTGAAAGTCATTGTCGGGTCGTCAGAGGTGTTCGGCCGATTTTTAATTTTTTTTAAGTGGTCTCAAAAATCGGATTCGAGTTGGCGCGATTCATAGTGGGCCAAGAAACATTCATTTCAGTCCAATTAACAACTTCTCATGACTGAAAGTCATTGTCGGGTGGTCAGAGGGGTTCGGCCGAATTTAAATTTTTTGAAGTGGTCTCAAAAATCGGATTCGAGTTGGCGCGATTCATAGTGGGCCAGAAATAATTAATTTTATTTTAGTTTTACCAACTTCTCATGACTGAAAGTCATTGTCGGGTCGTCAGAGGGGTTCGGCCGAATTTAAATTTTTTGAAGTGGTCTCAAAAATCGGATTCGAGTTGGCGCGATTGATAGTCGACAAGGAATCATTCATTTTAGTCCAATTAACAACTTCTCATGACTGAAAGTCATTGTCGGGTCGTCAGAGGGGTTCGGCCGATATTTAAATTTTTTGAAGTGGTCTCAAAAATCGGATTCGAGTTGGCGCGATTGATAGTCGACCAGGAATCATTCATTTTAGTCCAATTAACAACTTCTCATGACTGAAAGTCATTGTCGGGTCGTCAGAGGTGTTCGGCCGATTTTTAAATTTTTTGAAGTGGTTTCAAAAATCGGATTCGAGTTGGCGCGATTGATAGTGGGCCAAGAAACATTCATTTCAGTCCAATTAACAAATTCTCATGACTGAAAGTCATTGTCGGGTCGTCAGAGGGGTTCGGCCGATATTTAAATTTTTTGAAGTGGTCTCAAAAATCGGATTCGAGTTGGCGCGATTGATAGTCGACCAGGAATCATTCATTTTAGTCCAATTAACAACTTCTTATGACTGAAAGTCATTGTCGGGTCGTCAGAGGTGTTCGGCCGATTTTTAATTTTTTTGAAGTGGTCTCAAAAATCGGATTCGAGTTGGCGCGATTCATAGTGGGCCAGGAAACATTCATTTTAGTCCAATTAACAACTTCTCATGACTGAAAGTCATTGTCGGGTCGTCAGAGGTGTTCGGCCGATTTTTAAATTTTTTGAAGTGGTCTCAAAAATCGGATTCGAGTTGGCGCGATTGATAGTGGGCCAGGAAACATTCATTTTAGTCCAATTACCAACTTCTCATGACTGAAAGTCATTGTCGGGTCGTCAGAGGGGTTCGGCCGATTTTTAAATTTTTTGAAGTGGTCTCAAGAATCGGATTCGAGTTGGCGCGATTGATAGTGGGCCAGGAAACATTTATTTCAGTCCAATTAACAACTTCTCATGATTGAAAGTCATTGTCGGGTCGTCAGAGGGGTTCGGCCGATATTTAAATATTTTGAAGTGGTCTCAAAAATCGGATTCGAGTTGGCGCGATTGATAGTCGACCAGGAATCATTCATTTTAGTCCAATTAACAACTTCTCATGACTGAAAGTCATTGTCGGGTCGTCAGAGGGGTTCGACCGATATTTAAATTTTTTGAAGTGGTCTCAAAAATCGGATTCGAGTTGGCGCGATTGATAGTCGACCAGGAATCATTCATTTTAGTCCAATTAACAACTTCTCATGACTGAAAGTCATTGTCGGGTCGTCAGAGGGGTTCGGCCGATATTTAAATTTTTTGAAGTGGTCTCAAAAATCGGATTCGAGTTGGCGCGATTGATAGTCGACCAGGAATCATTCATTTTAGTCCAATTAACAACTTCTCATGACTGAAAGTCATTGTCGGGTCGTCAGAGGGGTTCGGCCGATATTTAAATTTTTTGAAGTGGTCTCAAAAATCGGATTCGAGTTGGCGCGATTGATAGTCGACCAGGAATCATTCATTTTAGTCCAATTAACAACTTCTCATGACTGAAAGTCATTGTCGGGTCGTCAGAGGGGTTCGGCCGATTTTTAAATTTTTTGAAGTGGTCTCAAAAATCGGATTCGAGTTGGCGCGATTGATAGTCGACCAGGAATCATTCATTTTAGTCCAATTAACAACTTCTCATGACTGAAAGTCATTGTCGGGTCGTCAGAGGGGTTCGGCCGATTTTTTATTTTTCGAAGTGGTCTCAAAAATCGGATTTGAGTTGGCGCGATTGATAGTGGGCCAGGAAACATTCATTTCAGTCCAATTAACAACTACTCATGATTGAAAGTTATTGTCGGGTCCTCAGAGGGGTTCAGCCGATTTTTAAATTTTTTGAAGTGTTCTCAAAAATCGGATTAGAGTTGGCGCGATTGATAGTCGACCAGGAATCATTCATTTTAGTCCAATTAACAACTTCTCATGACTGAAAGTCATTGTCGGGTCGTCAGAGGGGTTCGGCCGATTTTTAAATTTTTTGAAGTGGTCTCAAAAATCGGATTCGAGTTGGCGCGATTGATAATGGGCCAGGAAACATTCATTTTAGTTCAATTAACAACTTCTCATGATTGAAAGTCATTGTCGGGTCGTCAGAGGGGTTCGGCCGATTTTTAAATATTTTGAAGTGGTCTCAAAAATCGGATTCGAGTTGGCGCGATTGATAATGGGCCAGGAAACATTCATTTTAGTTCAATTAACAACTTCTCATGATTGAAAGTCATTGTCGGGTCGTCAGAGGGGTTCGGCCGATTTTTAAATTTTTTGAAGTGGTCTCAAAAATCGGATTCGAGTTGGCGCGATTGATAATGGGCCAGGAAACATTCATTTTAGTTCAATTAACAACTTCTCATGATTGAAAGTCATTGTCGGGTCGTCAGAGGGGTTCGGCCGATTTTTTATTTTTTGAAGTGGTCTCAAAAATAGGATTCGAGTTGGCGCGATTGATAGTGGGCCAGGAAACATTCATTTCAGTCCAATTAACTTCTCATGATTGAAACTCATTATCGGGTCGTCAGAGGGGTTCGGCCGATTTTTAAATTTTTTGAAGTGGTCTCAAGAATCGGATTCGAGTTGGCGCGATTGATAGTGGGCCAGGAAACATTTATTTCAGTCCAATTAACAACTTCTCATGATTGAAAGTCATTGTCGGGTCGTCAGAGGGGTTCGGCCGATATTTAAATTTTTTGAAGTGGTCTCAAAAATCGGATTCGAGTTGGCGCGATTCATAGTGGGCCAGGAATCATTCATTTCAGTCCAATTAACAACTTCTAATGACTGAAAGTCATTGTCGGGTCGTCAGAGGGGTTCGGCCGATATTTAAATTTTTTGAAGTGGTCTCAAAAATCGGATTCGAGTTGGTGCGATTGATAGTCGACCAGGAATCATTCATTTCAGTCCAATTAACAACTTCTCATGACTGAAAGTCATTGTCGGGTCGTCAGAGGGGTTCGGCCGATTTTTAAATTTTTTGAAGTGGTCTCAAAAATCGGATTCGAGTTGGCGCGATTGATAGTGGGCCAAGAAACATTCATTTCAGTCCAATTAACAACTTCTCATGACTAAAAGTCATTGTCGGGTCGTCAGAGGGGTTCGGCCGATATTTAAATTTTTGGAAGTGGTCTCAAAAATCGGATTCGAGTTGGCGCGATTCATAGTGGGCCAGGAATCATTCATTTCAGTCCAATTAACAACTTCTCATGACTGAAAGTCATTGTCGGGTCGTCAGAGGGGTTCGGCCGATATTTAAATTTTTTGAAGTGGTCTCAAAAATCGGATTCGAGTTGGCGCGATTGATAGTGGGCCAAGAAACATTCATTTCAGTCCAATTAACAACTTCTCATGACTAAAAGTCATTGTCGGGTCGTCAGAGGGGTTCGGCCGATATTTAAATTTTTAGAAGTGGTCTCAAAAATCGGATTCGAGTTGGCGCGATTGATAGTCGACCAGGAATCATTCATTTCAGTCCAATTAACAACTCCTCATGACTGAAAGTCATTGTCGGGTCGTCAGAGGGGTTCGGCCGATTTTTAAATTTTTTGAAGTGGTCTCAAAAATCGGATTCGAGTTGGCGCGATTGATAGTCGACCAGGAATCATTCATTTCAGTCCAATTAACAACTTCTCATGACTGAAAGTCATTGTCGGGTCGTCAGAGGGGTTCGGCCGATTTTTAAATTTTTTGAAGTGGTCTCAAAAATCGGATTCGAGTTGGCGCGATTGATAGTGGGCCAAGAAACATTCATTTCAGTCCAATTAACAACTTCTCATGACTAAAAGTCATTGTCGGGTCGTCAGAGGGGTTCGGCCGATATTTAAATTTTTTGAAGTGGTCTCAAAAATCGGATTCGAGTTGGCGCGATTGATAGTCGACCAGGAATCATTCATTTCAGTCCAATTAACAACTTCTCATGACTGAAAGTCATTGTCGGGTCGTCAGAGGGGTTCGGCCGATATTTAAATTTTTTGAAGTGGTCTCAAAAATCGGATTCGAGTTGGCGCGATTCATAGTCGACCAGGAATCATTCATTTCAGTCCAATTAACAACTTCTCATGACTGAAAGTCATTGTCGGGTCGTCAGAGGGGTTCGGCCGATTTTTAAATTTTTTGAAGTGGTCTCAAAAATCGGATTCGAGTTGGCGCGATTGATAGTGGGCCAAGAAACATTCATTTCAGTCCAATTAACAACTTCTCATGACTGAAAGTCATTGTCGGGTCGTCAGAGGGGTTCGGCCGATTTTTAAATTTTTTGAAGTGGTCTCAAAAATCGGATTCGAGTTGGCGCGATTGATAGTCGACCAGGAATCATTCATTTCAGTCCAATTAACAACTTCTCATGACTGAAAGTCATTGTCGGGTCGTCAGAGGGGTTCGGCCGATTTTTAAATTTTTTGAAGTTGTCTCAAAAATCGGATTCGAGTTGGCGCGATTGATAGTGGGCCAAGAAACATTCATTTCAGTCCAATTAACAACTTCTCATGACTAAAAGTCATTGTCGGGTCGTCAGAGGGGTTCGGCCGATATTTAAATTTTTTGAAGTGGTCTCAAAAATCGGATTCGAGTTGGCGCGATTCATAGTGGGCCAGGAATCATTCATTTCAGTCCAATTAACAACTTCTCATGACTGAAAGTCATTGTCGGGTCGTCAGAGGGGTTCGGCCGATATTTAAATTTTTTGAAGTGGTCTCAAAAATCGGATTCGAGTTGGCGCGATTGATAGTCGACCAGGAATCATTCATTTTAGTCCAATTAACAACTTCTCATGACTGAAAGTCATTGTCGGGTCGTCAGAGGGGTTCGACCGATATTTAAATTTTTTGAAGTGGTCTCAAAAATCGGATTCGAGTTGGCGCGATTGATAGTCGACCAGGAATCATTCATTTTAGTCCAATTAACAACTTCTCATGACTGAAAGTCATTGTCGGGTCGTCAGAGGGGTTCGGCCGATATTTAAATTTTTTGAAGTGGTCTCAAAAATCGGATTCGAGTTGGCGCGATTCATAGTGGGCCAGGAATCATTCATTTCAGTCCAATTAACAACTTCTCATGACTAAAAGTCATTGTCGGGTCGTCAGAGGGGTTCGGCCGATATTTAAATTTTTTGAAGTGGTCTCAAAAATCGGATTCGAGTTGGCGCGATACATAGTGGGCCAGGAATCATTCATTTCAGTCCAATTAACAACTTCTCATGACTGAAAGTCATTGTCGGGTCGTCAGAGGGGTTCGGCCGATATTTAAATTTTTTGAAGTGGTCTCAAAAATCGGATTCGAGTTGGCGCGATTGATAGTCGACCAGGAATCATTCATTTCAGTCCAATTAACAACTTCTCATGACTGAAAGTCATTGTCGGGTCGTCAGAGGGGTTCGGCCGATTTTTAAATTTTTTGAAGTGGTCTCAAAAATCGGATTCGAATTGGCGCGATTGATAGTCGACCAGGAATCATTCATTTCAGTCCAATTAACAACTTCTCATGACTGAAAGTCATTGTCGGGTCGTCAGAGGGGTTCGGCCGATTTTTAAATTTTTTGAAGTGGTCTCAAAAATCGGATTCGAGTTGGCGCGATTGATAGTGGGCCAAGAAACATTCATTTCAGTCCAATTAACAACTCCTCATGACTAAAAGTCATTGTCGGGTCGTCAGAGGGGTTCGGCCGATATTTAAATTTTTTGAAGTGGTCTCAAAAATCGGATTCGAGTTGGCGCGATTCATAGTGGGCCAGGAATCATTCATTTCAGTCCAATTAACAACTTCTCATGACTGAAAGTCATTGTCGGGTCGTCAGAGGGGTTCGGCCGATATTTAAATTTTTTGAAGTGGTCTCAAAAATCGGATTCGAATTGGCGCGATTGATAGTCGACCAGGAATCATTCATTTCAGTCCAATTAACAACTTCTCATGACTGAAAGTCATTGTCGGGTCGTCAGAGGGGTTCGGCCGATATTTAAATTTTTTGAAGTGGTCTCAAAAATCGGATTCGAGTTGGCGCGATTGATAGTCGACCAGGAATCATTCATTTCAGTCCAATTAACAACTTCTCATGACTGAAAGTCATTGTCGGGTCGTCAGAGGGGTTCGGCCGATATTTAAATTTTTTGAAGTGGTCTCAAAAATCGGATTCGAGTTGGCGCGATTGATAGTCGACCAGGAATCATTCATTTCAGTCCAATTAACAACTTCTCATGACTGAAAGTCATTGTCGGGTCGTCAGAGGGGTTCGGCCGATATTTAAATTTTTTGAAGTGGTCTCAAAAATCGGATTCGAGTTGGCGCGATTGATAGTCGACCAGGAATCATTCATTTTAGTCTAATTAACAACTTCTCATGACTGAAAGTCATTGTCGGGTCGTCAGAGGGGTTCGGCCGATATTTAAATTTTTTGAAGTGGTCTCAAAAATCGGATTCGAGTTGGCGCGATTGATAGTCGACCAGGAATCATTCATTTCAGTCCAATTAACAACTTCTCATGACTGAAAGTCATTGTCGGGTCGTCAGAGGGGTTCGGCCGATATTTAAATTTTTTGAAGTGGTCTCAAAAATCGGATTCGAGTTGGCGCGATTGATAGTCGACAAGGAATCATTCATTTTAGTCCAATTAACAACTTCTCATGACTGAAAGTCATTGTCGGGTCGTCAGAGGGGTTCGGCCGATATTTAAATTTTTTGAAGTTGTCTCAAAAATCGGATTCGAGTTGGCGCGATTCATAGTGGGCCAGGAAACATTCATTTCAGCCCAATTAACAACTTCTTATGATTGAAAGTCATTGTCGAGTCGTCAGAGGGGTTCGGCCGATTTTTAAATTTTTTGAAGTGGTCTCAAATATCGAATTCGAGTTGGCGCGATTGATAGTCGACCAGGAATCATTCATTTTAGTCTAATTAACAACTTCTCATGACTGAAAGTCATTGTCGGGTCGTCAGAGGGGTTCGGCCGATATTTAAATTTTTTGAAGTGGTCTCAAAAATCGGATTCGAGTTGGCGCGATTGATAGTCGACCAGGAATCATTCATTTCAGTCCAATTAACAACTTCTCATGACTGAAAGTCATTGTCGGGGCGTCAGAGGGGTTCGGCCGATTTTTAAATTTTTTGAAGTGGTCTCAAAAATCGGATTCGAGTTGGCGCGATTGATAGTCGACCAGGAATCATTCATTTTAGTCCAATTAACAACTTCTCATGACTGAAAGTCATTGTCGGGTCGTCAGAGGGGTTCGGCCGATTTTTCATTTTTCGAAGTGGTCTCAAAAATCGGATTTGAGTTGGCGCGATTGATAGTGGGCCAGGAAACATTCATTTCAGTCCAATTAACAACTACTCATGATTGAAAGTTATTGTCGGGTCCTCAGAGGGGTTCAGCCGATTTTTAAATTTTTTGAAGTGTTCTCAAAAATCGGATTTGAGTTGGCGCGATTGATAGTCGACCAGGAATCATTCATTTTAGTCCAATTAACAACTTCTCATGACTGAAAGTCATTGTCGGGTCGTCAGAGGGGTTCGGCCGATTTTTAAATTTTTTGAAGTGGTCTCAAAAATCGGATTCGAGTTGGCGCGATTGATAATGGGCCAGGAAACATTCATTTTAGTTCAATTAACAACTTCTCATGATTGAAAGTCATTGTCGGGTCGTCAGAGGGGTTCGGCCGATTTTTAAATATTTTGAAGTGGTCTCAAAAATCGGATTCGAGTTGGCGCGATTGATAATGGGCCAGGAAACATTCATTTTAGTTCAATTAACAACTTCTCATGATTGAAAGTCATTGTCGGGTCGTCAGAGGGGTTCGGCCGATTTTTAAATTTTTTGAAGTGGTCTCAAAAATCGGATTCGAGTTGGCGCGATTGATAATGGGCCAGGAAACATTCATTTTAGTTCAATTAACAACTTCTCATGATTGAAAGTCATTGTCGGGTCGTCAGAGGGGTTCGGCCGATTTTTTATTTTTTGAAGTGGTCTCAAAAATAGGATTCGAGTTGGCGCGATTGATAGTGGGCCAGGAAACATTCATTTCAGTCCAATTAACAACTTCTCATGATTGAAACTCATTATCGGGTCGTCAGAGGGGTTCGGCCGATTTTTAAATTTTTTGAAGTGGTCTCAAGAATCGGATTCGAGTTGGCGCGATTGATAGTGGGCCAGGAAACATTTATTTCAGTCCAATTAACAACTTCTCATGATTGAAAGTCATTGTCGAGTCGTCAGAGGGGTTCGGCCGATTTTTAAATTTTTTGAAGTGGTCTCAAAAATCGGATTCGAGTTGGCGCGATTGATAATGGGCCAGGAAACATTCATTTTAGTTCAATTAACAACTTCTCATGATTGAAAGTCATTGTCGGGTCGTCAGAGGGGTTCGGCCGATTTTTTATTTTTTGAAGTGGTCTCAAAAATAGGATTCGAGTTGGCGCGATTGATAGTGGGCCAGGAAACATTCATTTCAGTCCAATTAACAACTTCTCATGATTGAAACTCATTATCGGGTCGTCAGAGGGGTTCGGCTGATTTTTAAATTTTTTGAAGTGGTCTCAAGAATCGGATTCGAGTTGGCGCGATTGATAGTGGGCCAGGAAACATTCATTTCAGTCCAATTAACAACTTCTCATGACTGAAAGTCATTGTCGGGTCGTCAGAGGGGTTCGACCGATATTTAAATTTTTTGAAGTGGTCTCAAAAATCGGATTCGAGTTGACGCGATTGATAGTCGACCAGGAATCATTCATTTTAGTCCAATTAACAACTTCTCATGACTGAAAGTCATTGTCGGGTCGTCAGAGGGGTTCGGCCGATTTTTAAATTTTTTGAAGTGGTCTCAAAAATCGGATTCGAGTTGACGCGATTGATAGTCGACCAGGAATCATTCATTTCAGTCCAATTAACAACTTCTCGTGACTGAAAGTCATTGTCGGGTCGTCAGAGGGGTTCGGCCGATATTTAAATTTTTTGAAGTGGTCTCAAAAATCGGATTCGTGTTGGCGCGATTGATAGTCGACCAGGAATCATTCATTTCAGTCCAATTAACAACTTCTCATGACTGAAAGTCATTGTCGGGTCGTCAGAGGGGTTCGGCCGATTTTTAAATTTTTTGAAGTGGTCTCAAAAATCGGATTCGAGTTGGCGCGATTGATAGTGGGCCAAGAAACATTCATTTCAGTCCAATTAACAACTTCTCATGACTAAAAGTCATTGTCGGGTCGTCAGAGGGGTTCGGCCGATATTTAAATTTTTTGAAGTGGTCTCAAAAATCGGATTCGAGTTGGCGCGATTCATAGTGGGCCAGGAATCATTCATTTCAGTCCAATTAACAACTTCTCATGACTGAAAGTCATTGTCGGGTCGTCAGAGGGGTTCGGCCGATATTTAAATTTTTTGAAGTGGTCTCAAAAATCGGATTCGAGTTGGCGCGATTCATAGTGGGCCAGGAATCATTCATTTCAGTCCAATTAACAACTTCTCATGACTGAAAGTCATTGTCGGGTCGTCAGAGGGGTTCGGCCGATATTTAAATTTTTTGAAGTGGTCTCAAAAATCGGATTCGAGTTGGCGCGATTCATAGTGGGCCAGGAATCATTCATTTCAGTCCAATTAACAACTTCTCATGACTGAAAGTCATTGTCGGGTCGTCAGAGGGGTTCGGCCGATATTTAAATTTTTTGAAGTGGTCTCAAAAATCGGATTCGAGTTGGCGCGATTGATAGTCGACCAGGAATCATTCATTTCAGTCCAATTAACAACTTCTCATGACTGAAAGTCATTGTCGGGTCGTCAGAGGGGTTCGGCCGATTTTTTAATTTTTTGAAGTGGTCTCAAAAATCGGATTCGAGTTGGCGCGATTGATAGTCGACCAGGAATCATTCATTTCAGTCCAATTAACAACTTCTCATGACTGAAAGTCATTGTCGGGTCGTCAGAGGGGTTCGGCCGATATTTAAATTTTTTGAAGTTGTCTCAAAAATCGGATTCGAGTTGGCGCGATTCATAGTCGACCAGGAATCATTCATTTCAGTCCAATTAACAACTTCTCATGACTGAAAGTCATTGTCGGGTCGTCAGAGGGGTTCGGCCGATTTTTAAATTTTTTGAAGTGGTCTCAAAAATCGGATTCGAGTTGGTGCGATTCATAGTGGGCCAGGAATCATTCATTTCAGTCCAATTAACAACTTCTCATGACTGAAAGTCATTGTCGGGTCGTCAGAGGGGTTCGGCCGATATTTAAATTTTTTGAAGTGGTCTCAAAAATCGGATTCGAGTTGGCGCGATTCATAGTGGGCCACGAATCATTCATTTCAGTCCAATTAACAACTTCTCATGACTGAAAGTCATTGTCGGGTCGTCAGAGGGGTTCGGCCGATATTTAAATTTTTTGAAGTGGTCTCAAAAATCGGATTCGAGTTGGCGCGATTCATAGTGGGCCAGGAATCATTCATTTCAGTCCAATTAACAACTTCTCATGACTGAAAGTCATTGT
Source organism: Chrysolina americana (assembly GCA_958502065.1). Classification (NCBI taxonomy): domain Eukaryota; kingdom Metazoa; phylum Arthropoda; class Insecta; order Coleoptera; family Chrysomelidae; genus Chrysolina; species Chrysolina americana. The sequence goes on along the minus strand of OY293418.1, from coordinate 857,215 downwards.
CGGGTCGTCAGAGGGGTTCGGCCGATATTTAAATTTTTTGAAGTGGTCTCAAAAATCGGATTCGAGTTGGCGCGATTGATAGTCGACCAGGAATCATTCATTTCAGTCCAATTAACAACTTCTCATGACTGAAAGTCATTGTCGGGTCGTCAGAGGGGTTCGGCCGATTTTTTAATTTTTTGAAGTGGTCTCAAAAATCGGATTCGAGTTGGCGCGATTGATAGTCGACCAGGAATCATTCATTTCAGTCCAATTAACAACTTCTCATGACTGAAAGTCATTGTCGGGTCGTCAGAGGGGTTCGACCGATATTTAAATTTTTTGAAGTGGTCTCAAAAATCGGATTCGAGTTGACGCGATTGATAGTCGACCAGGAATCATTCATTTTAGTCCAATTAACAACTTCTCATGACTGAAAGTCATTGTCGGGTCGTCAGAGGGGTACGGCCGATTTTTAAATTTTTTGAAGTGGTCTCAAAAATCGGATTCGAGTTGACGCGATTGATAGTCGACCAGGAATCATTCATTTTAGTCCAATTAACAACTTCTCATGACTGAAAGTCATTGTCGGGTCGTCAGAGGGGTTCGACCGATATTTAAATTTTTTGAAGTGGTCTCAAAAATCGGATTCGAGTTGACGCGATTGATAGTCGACCAGGAATCATTCATTTTAGTCCAATTAACAACTTCTCATGACTGAAAGTCATTGTCGGGTCGTCAGAGGGGTTCGGCCGATTTTTAAATTTTTTGAAGTGGTCTCAAAAATCGGATTCGAGTTTTCGCGATTGATAGTGGGCCAAGAAACATTCATTTCAGTCCTATTAACAGCTTCTCATGACTAAAAGTCATTATCGGGTCGTCAGAGGGGTTCGACCGATATTTAAATTTTTTGAAGTGGTCTCAAAAATCGGATTCGAGTTGGCGCGATTGATAGTGGGCCAAGAAACATTCATTTCAGTCCAATTAACAAACTTCTCATGACTAAAAGTCATTGTCGGGTCGTCAGAGGGGTTCGGCCGATATTTAAATTTTTTGAAGTGGTCTCAAAAATCGGATTCGAGTTGGCGCGATTGATAGTGGGCCAAGAAACATTCATTTCAGTCCAATTAACAACTTCTAATGACTGAAAGTCATTGTCGGGTCGTCAGAGGGGTTCGGCCGATATTTAAATTTTTTGAAGTGGTCTCAAAAATCGGATTCGAGTTGGCGCGATTGATAGTCGACCAGGAATCATTCATTTCAGTCCAATTAACAACTTCTCATGACTGAAAGTCATTGTCGGGTCGTCAGAGGGGTTCGGCCGATTTTTAAATTTTTTGAAGTGGTCTCAAAAATCGGATTCGAGTTGGCGCGATTGATAGTGGGCCAAGAAACATTCATTTCAGTCCAATTAACAACTTCTCATGACTAAAAGTCATTGTCGGGTCGTCAGAGGGGTTCGGCCGATATTTAAATTTTTGGAAGTGGTCTCAAAAATCGGATTCGAGTTGGCGCGATTCATAGTGGGCCAGGAATCATTCATTTCAGTCCAATTAACAACTTCTCATGACTGAAAGTCATTGTCGGGTCGTCAGAGGGGTTCGGCCGATATTTAAATTTTTTGAAGTGGTCTCAAAAATCGGATTTGAGTTGGCGCGATTGATAGTGGGCCAAGAAACATTCATTTCAGTCCAATTAACAACTTCTCATGACTAAAAGTCATTGTCGGGTCGTCAGAGGGGTTCGGCCGATATTTAAATTTTTAGAAGTGGTCTCAAAAATCGGATTCGAGTTGGCGCGATTGATAGTCGACCAGGAATCATTCATTTCAGTCCAATTAACAACTCCTCATGACTGAAAGTCATTGTCGGGTCGTCAGAGGGGTTCGGCCGATTTTTAAATTTTTTGAAGTGGTCTCAAAAATCGGATTCGAGTTGGCGCGATTGATAGTCGACCAGGAATCATTCATTTCAGTCCAATTAACAACTTCTCATGACTGAAAGTCATTGTCGGGTCGTCAGAGGGGTTCGGCCGATTTTTAAATTTTTTGAAGTGGTCTCAAAAATCGGATTCGAGTTGGCGCGATTGATAGTGGGCCAAGAAACATTCATTTCAGTCCAATTAACAACTTCTCATGACTAAAAGTCATTGTCGGGTCGTCAGAGGGGTTCGGCCGATATTTAAATTTTTTGAAGTGGTCTCAAAAATCGGATTCGAGTTGGCGCGATTGATAGTCGACCAGGAATCATTCATTTCAGTCCAATTAACAACTTCTCATGACTGAAAGTCATTGTCGGGTCGTCAGAGGGGTTCGGCCGATATTTAAATTTTTTGAAGTGGTCTCAAAAATCGGATTCGAGTTGGCGCGATTCATAGTCGACCAGGAATCATTCATTTCAGTCCAATTAACAACTTCTCATGACTGAAAGTCATTGTCGGGTCGTCAGAGGGGTTCGGCCGATTTTTAAATTTTTTGAAGTGGTCTCAAAAATCGGATTCGAGTTGGCGCGATTGATAGTGGGCCAAGAAACATTCATTTCAGTCCAATTAACAACTTCTCATGACTGAAAGTCATTGTCGGGTCGTCAGAGGGGTTTGGCCGATTTTTAAATTTTTTGAAGTGGTCTCAAAAATCGGATTCGAGTTGGCACGATTGATAGTCGACCAGGAATCATTCATTTCAGTCCAATTAACAACTTCTCATGACTGAAAGTCATTGTCGGGTCGTCAGAGGGGTTCGGCCGATTTTTAAATTTTTTGAAGTGGTCTCAAAAATCGGATTCGAGTTGGCGCGATTGATAGTGGGCCAAGAAACATTCATTTCAGTCCAATTAACAACTTCTCATGACTAAAAGTCATTGTCGGGTCGTCAGAGGGGTTCAGCCGATATTTAAATTTTTTGAAGTGGTCTCAAAAATCGGATTCGAGTTGGCGCGATTCATAGTGGGCCAGGAATCATTCATTTCAGTCCAATTAACAACTTCTCATGACTGAAAGTCATTGTCGGGTCGTCAGAGGGGTTCGGCCGATATTTAAATTTTTTGAAGTGGTCTCAAAAATCGGATTCGAGTTGGCGCGATTGATAGTCGACCAGGAATCATTCATTTTAGTCCAATTAACAACTTCTCATGACTGAAAGTCATTGTCGGGTCGTCAGAGGGGTTCGACCGATATTTAAATTTTTTGAAGTGGTCTCAAAAATCGGATTCGAGTTGGCGCGATTGATAGTCGACCAGGAATCATTCATTTTAGTCCAATTAACAACTTCTCATGACTGAAAGTCATTGTCGGGTCGTCAGAGGGGTTCGGCCGATATTTAAATTTTTTGAAGTGGTCTCAAAAATCGGATTCGAGTTGGCGCGATTCATAGTGGGCCAGGAATCATTCATTTCAGTCCAATTAACAACTTCTCATGACTAAAAGTCATTGTCGGGTCGTCAGAGGGGTTCGGCCGATATTTAAATTTTTTGAAGTGGTCTCAAAAATCGGATTCGAGTTGGCGCGATTCATAGTGGGCCAGGAATCATTCATTTCAGTCCAATTAACAACTTCTCATGACTGAAAGTCATTGTCGGGTCGTCAGAGGGGTTCGGCCGATATTTAAATTTTTTGAAGTGGTCTCAAAAATCGGATTCGAGTTGGCGCGATTGATAGTCGACCAGGAATCATTCATTTCAGTCCAATTAACAACTTCTCATGACTGAAAGTCATTGTCGGGTCGTCAGAGGGGTTCGGCCGATTTTTAAATTTTTTGAAGTAGTCTCAAAAATCGGATTCGAGTTGGCGCGATTGATAGTCGACCAGGAATCATTCATTTCAGTCCAATTAACAACTTCTCATGACTGAAAGTCATTGTCGGGTCGTCAGAGGGGTTCGGCCGATTTTTAAATTTTTTGAAGTGGTCTCAAAAATCGGATTCGAGTTGGCGCGATTGATAGTGGGCCAAGAAACATTCATTTCAGTCCAATTAACAACTTCTCATGACTGAAAGTCATTGTCGGGTCGTCAGAGGGGTTCGGCCGATTTTTAAATTTTTTGAAGTGGTCTCAAAAATCGGATTCGAGTTGGCGCGATTCATAGTGGGCCAGGAATCATTCATTTCAGTCCAATTAACAACTTCTCATGACTGAAAGTCATTGTCGGGTCGTCAGAGGGGTTCGGCCGATATTTAAATTTTTTGAAGTGGTCTCAAAAATCGGATTCGAGTTGGCGCGATTGATAGTCGACCAGGAATCATTCATTTCAGTCCAATTAACAACTTCTCATGACTGAAAGACATTGTCGGGTCGTCAGAGGGGTTCGGCCGATATTTAAATTTTTTGAAGTGGTCTCAAAAATCGGATTCGAGTTGGCGCGATTGATAGTCGACCAGGAATCATTCATTTCAGTCCAATTAACAACTTCTCATGACTGAAAGTCATTGTCGGGTCGTCAGAGGGGTTCGGCCGATATTTAAATTTTTTGAAGTGGTCTCAAAAATCGGATTCGAGTTGGCGCGATTGATAGTCGACCAGGAATCATTCATTTCAGTCCAATTAACAACTTCTCATGACTGAAAGTCATTGTCGGGTCGTCAGAGGGGTTCGGCCGATATTTAAATTTTTTGAAGTGGTCTCAAAAATCGGATTCGAGTTGGCGCGATTGATAGTCGACCAGGAATCATTCATTTTAGTCTAATTAACAACTTCTCATGACTGAAAGTCATTGTCGGGTCGTCAGAGGGGTTCGGCCGATATTTAAATTTTTTGAAGTGGTCTCAAAAATCGGATTCGAGTTGGCGCGATTGATAGTCGACCAGGAATCATTCATTTCAGTCCAATTAACAACTTCTCATGACTGAAAGTCATTGTCGGGTCGTCAGAGGGGTTCGGCCGATATTTAAATTTTTTGAAGTTGTCTCAAAAATCGGATTCGAGTTGGCGCGATTCATAGTGGGCCAGGAAACATTCATTTCAGCCCAATTAACAACTTCTCATGATTGAAAGTCATTGTCGAGTCGTCAGAGGGGTTCGGCCGATTTTTAAATTTTTTGAAGTGGTCTCAAATATCGAATTCGAGTTGGCGCGATTGATAGTCGACCAGGAATCATTCATTTTAGTCTAATTAACAACTTCTCATGACTGAAAGTCATTGTCGGGTCGTCAGAGGGGTTCGGCCGATATTTAAATTTTTTGAAGTGGTCTCAAAAATCGGATTCGAGTTGGCGCGATTGATAGTCGACCAGGAATCATTCATTTTAGTCCAATTAACAACTTCTCATGACTGAAAGTCATTGTCGGGGCGTCAGAGGGGTTCGGCCGATTTTTAAATTTTTTGAAGTGGTCTCAAAAATCGGATTCGAGTTGGCGCGATTGATAGTCGACCAGGAATCATTCATTTCAGTCCAATTAACAACTTCTCATGACTGAAAGTCATTGTCGGGTCGTCAGAGGGGTTCGGCCGATTTTTTATTTTTCGAAGTGGTCTCAAAAATCGGATTTGAGTTGGCGCGATTGATAGTGGGCCAGGAAACATTCATTTCAGTCCAATTAACAACTACTCATGATTGAAAGTTATTGTCGGGTCCTCAGAGGGGTTCAGCCGATTTTTAAATTTTTTGAAGTGTTCTCAAAAATCGGATTAGAGTTGGCGCGATTGATAGTCGACCAGGAATCATTCATTTCAGTCCAATTAACAACTTCTCATGACTGAAAGTCATTGTCGGGTCGTCAGAGGGGTTCGGCCGATATTTAAATTTTTTGAAGTGGTCTCAAAAATCGGATTCGAGTTGGCGCGATTGATAGTCGACAAGGAATCATTCATTTTAGTCCAATTAACAACTTCTCATGACTGAAAGTCATTGTCGGGTCGTCAGAGGGGTTCGGCCGATATTTAAATTTTTTGAAGTTGTCTCAAAAATCGGATTCGAGTTGGCGCGATTCATAGTGGGCCAGGAAACATTCATTTCAGCCCAATTAACAACTTCTCATGATTGAAAGTCATTGTCGAGTCGTCAGAGGGGTTCGGCCGATTTTTAAATTTTTTGAAGTGGTCTCAAATATCGAATTCGAGTTGGCGCGATTGATAGTCGACCAGGAATCATTCATTTTAGTCTAATTAACAACTTCTCATGACTGAAAGTCATTGTCGGGTCGTCAGAGGGGTTCGGCCGATATTTAAATTTTTTGAAGTGGTCTCAAAAATCGGATTCGAGTTGGCGCGATTGATAGTCGACCAGGAATCATTCATTTTAGTCCAATTAACAACTTCTCATGACTGAAAGTCATTGTCGGGGCGTCAGAGGGGTTCGGCCGATTTTTAAATTTTTTGAAGTGGTCTCAAAAATCGGATTCGAGTTGGCGCGATTGATAGTCGACCAGGAATCATTCATTTCAGTCCAATTAACAACTTCTCATGACTGAAAGTCATTGTCGGGTCGTCAGAGGGGTTCGGCCGATTTTTTATTTTTCGAAGTGGTCTCAAAAATCGGATTTGAGTTGGCGCGATTGATAGTGGGCCAGGAAACATTCATTTCAGTCCAATTAACAACTACTCATGATTGAAAGTTATTGTCGGGTCCTCAGAGGGGTTCAGCCGATTTTTAAATTTTTTGAAGTGTTCTCAAAAATCGGATTAGAGTTGGCGCGATTGATAGTCGACCAGGAATCATTCATTTTAGTCCAATTAACAACTTCTCATGATTGAAAGTCATTGTCGGGTCGTCAGAGGGGTTCGGCCGATTTTTAAATATTTTGAAGTGGTCTCAAAAATCGGATTCGAGTTGGCGCGATTGATAATGGGCCAGGAAACATTCATTTTAGTTCAATTAACAACTTCTCATGATTGAAAGTCATTGTCGGGTCGTCAGAGGGGTTCGGCCGATTTTTAAATTTTTTGAAGTGGTCTCAAAAATCGGATTCGAGTTGGCGCGATTGATAATGGGCCAGGAAACATTCATTTTAGTTCAATTAACAACTTCTCATGATTGAAAGTCATTGTCGGGTCGTCAGAGGGGTTCGGCCGATTTTTTATTTTTTGAAGTGGTCTCAAAAATAGGATTCGAGTTGGCGCGATTGATAGTGGGCCAGGAAACATTCATTTCAGTCCAATTAACAACTTCTCATGATTGAAACTCATTATCGGGTCGTCAGAGGGGTTCGGCCGATTTTTAAATTTTTTGAAGTGGTCTCAAGAATCGGATTCGAGTTGGCGCGATTGATAGTGGGCCAGGAAACATTTATTTCAGTCCAATTAACAACTTCTCATGATTGAAAGTCATTGTCGGGTCGTCAGAGGGGTTCGGCCGATATTTAAATTTTTTGAAGTGGTCTCAAAAATCGGATTCGAGTTGGCGCGATTCATAGTGGGCCAGGAATCATTCATTTCAGTCCAATTAACAACTTCTAATGACTGAAAGTCATTGTCGGGTCGTCAGAGGGGTTCGGCCGATATTTAAATTTTTTGAAGTGGTCTCAAAAATCGGATTCGAGTTGGCGCGATTGATAGTCGACCAGGAATCATTCATTTCAGTCCAATTAACAACTTCTCATGACTGAAAGTCATTGTCGGGTCGTCAGAGGGGTTCAACCGATATTTAAATTTTTTGAAGTGGTCTCAAAAATCGGATTCGAGTTGGCGCGATTGATAGTGGGCCAAGAAACATTCATTTCAGTCCAATTAACAACTTCTCATGACTAAAAGTCATTGTCGGGTCGTCAGAGGGGTTCGGCCGATATTTAAATTTTTGGAAGTGGTCTCAAAAATCGGATTCGAGTTGGCGCGATTCATAGTGGGCCAGGAATCATTCATTTCAGTCCAATTAACAACTTCTCATGACTGAAAGTCATTGTCGGGTCGTCAGAGGGGTTCGGCCGATATTTAAATTTTTTGAAGTGGTCTCAAAAATCGGATTCGAGTTGGCGCGATTGATAGTGGGCCAAGAAACATTCATTTCAGTCCAATTAACAACTTCTCATGACTAAAAGTCATTGTCGGGTCGTCAGAGGGGTTCGGCCGATATTTAAATTTTTAGAAGTGGTCTCAAAAATCGGATTCGAGTTGGCGCGATTGATAGTCGACCAGGAATCATTCATTTCAGTCCAATTAACAACTCCTCATGACTGAAAGTCATTGTCGGGTCGTCAGAGGGGTTCGGCCGATTTTTAAATTTTTTGAAGTGGTCTCAAAAATCGGATTCGAGTTGGCGCGATTGATAGTCGACCAGGAATCATTCATTTCAGTCCAATTAACAACTTCTCATGACTGAAAGTCATTGTCGGGTCGTCAGAGGGGTTCGGCCGATTTTTAAATTTTTTGAAGTGGTCTCAAAAATCGGATTCGAGTTGGCGCGATTGATAGTGGGCCAAGAAACATTCATTTCAGTCCAATTAACAACTTCTCATGACTAAAAGTCATTGTCGGGTCGTCAGAGGGGTTCGGCCGATTTTTTATTTTTTGAAGTGGTCTCAAAAATAGGATTCGAGTTGGCGCGATTGATAGTGGGCCAGGAAACATTCATTTCAGTCCAATTAACAACTTCTCATGATTGAAACTCATTATCGGGTCGTCAGAGGGGTTCGGCCGATTTTTAAATTTTTTGAAGTGGTCTCAAGAATCGGATTCGAGTTGGCGCGATTGATAGTGGGCCAGGAAACATTTATTTCAGTCCAATTAACAACTTCTCATGATTGAAAGTCATTGTCGGGTCGTCAGAGGGGTTCGGCCGATATTTAAATTTTTTGAAGTGGTCTCAAAAATCGGATTCGAGTTGGCGCGATTCATAGTGGGCCAGGAATCATTCATTTCAGTCCAATTAACAACTTCTAATGACTGAAAGTCATTGTCGGGTCGTCAGAGGGGTTCGGCCGATATTTAAATTTTTTGAAGTATTCTCAAAAATCGGATTCGAGTTGGCGCGATTGATAGTCGACCAGGAATCATTCATTTCAGTCCAATTAACAACTTCTCATGACTGAAACTCATTGTCGGGTCGTCAGAGGGGTTCGGCCGATTTTTAAATTTTTTGAAGTGGTCTCAAAAATCGGATTCGAGTTGGCGCGATTGATAGTGGGCCAAGAAACATTCATTTCAGTCCAATTAACAACTTCTCATGACTAAAAGTCATTGTCGGGTCGTCAGAGGGGTTCGGCCGATATTTAAATTTTTGGAAGTGGTCTCAAAAATCGGATTCGAGTTGGCGCGATTCATAGTGGGCCAGGAATCATTCATTTCAGTCCAATTAACAACTTCTCATGACTGAAAGTCATTGTCGGGTCGTCAGAGGGGTTCGGCCGATATTTAAATTTTTTGAAGTGGTCTCAAAAATCGGATTCGAGTTGGCGCGATTGATAGTGGGCCAAGAAACATTCATTTCAGTCCAATTAACAACTTCTCATGACTAAAAGTCATTGTCGGGTCGTCAGAGGGGTTCGGCCGATATTTAAATTTTTAGAAGTGGTCTCAAAAATCGGATTCGAGTTGGCGCGATTGATAGTCGACCAGGAATCATTCATTTCAGTCCAATTAACAACTCCTCATGACTGAAAGTCATTGTCGGGTCGTCAGAGGGGTTCGGCCGATTTTTAAATTTTTTGAAGTGGTCTCAAAAATCGGATTCGAGTTGGCGCGATTGATAGTCGACCAGGAATCATTCATTTCAGTCCAATTAACAACTTCTCATGACTGAAAGTCATTGTCGGGTCGTCAGAGGGGTTCGGCCGATTTTTAAATTTTTTGAAGTGGTCTCAAAAATCGGATTCGAGTTGGCGCGATTGATAGTGGGCCAAGAAACATTCATTTCAGTCCAATTAACAACTTCTCATGACTAAAAGTCATTGTCGGGTCGTCAGAGGGGTTCGGCCGATATTTAAATTTTTTGAAGTGGTCTCAAAAATCGGATTCGAGTTGGCGCGATTGATAGTCGACCAGGAATCATTCATTTCAGTCCAATTAACAACTTCTCATGACTGAAAGTCATTGTCGGGTCGTCAGAGGGGTTCGGCCGATATTTAAATTTTTTGAAGTGGTCTCAAAAATCGGATTCGAGTTGGCGCGATTCATAGTCGACCAGGAATCATTCATTTCAGTCCAATTAACAACTTCTCATGACTGAAAGTCATTGTCGGGTCGTCAGAGGGGTTCGGCCGATTTTTAAATTTTTTGAAGTGGTCTCAAAAATCGGATTCGAGTTGGCGCGATTGATAGTGGGCCAAGAAACATTCATTTCAGTCCAATTAACAACTTCTCATGACTGAAAGTCATTGTCGGGTCGTCAGAGGGGTTCGGCCGATTTTTAAATTTTTTGAAGTGGTCTCAAAAATCGGATTCGAGTTGGCGCGATTGATAGTCGACCAGGAATCATTCATTTCAGTCCAATTAACAACTTCTCATGACTGAAAGTCATTGTCGGGTCGTCAGAGGGGTTCGGCCGATTTTTAAATTTTTTGAAGTGGTCTCAAAAATCGGATTCGAGTTGGCGCGATTGATAGTGGGCCAAGAAACATTCATTTCAGTCCAATTAACAACTTCTCATGACTAAAAGTCATTGTCGGGTCGTCAGAGGGGTTCGGCCGATATTTAAATTTTTTGAAGTGGTCTCAAAAATCGGATTCGAGTTGGCGCGATTCATAGTGGGCCAGGAATCATTCATTTCAGTCCAATTAACAACTTCTCATGACTGAAAGTCATTGTCGGGTCGTCAGAGGGGTTCGGCCGATATTTAAATTTTTTGAAGTGGTCTCAAAAATCGGATTCGAGTTGGCGCGATTGATAGTCGACCAGGAATCATTCATTTTAGTCCAATTAACAACTTCTCATGACTGAAAGTCATTGTCGGGTCGTCAGAGGGGTTCGACCGATATTTAAATTTTTTGAAGTGGTCTCAAAAATCGGATTCGAGTTGGCGCGATTGATAGTCGACCAGGAATCATTCATTTCAGTCCAATTAACAACTTCTCATGACTGAAAGTCATTGTCGGGTCGTCAGAGGGGTTCGGCCGATATTTAAATTTTTTGAAGTGGTCTCAAAAATCGGATTCGAGTTGGCGCGATTCATAGTGGGCCAGGAATCATTCATTTCAGTCCAATTAACAACTTCTCATGACTAAAAGTCATTGTCGGGTCGTCAGAGGGGTTCGGCCGATATTTAAATTTTTTGAAGTGGTCTCAAAAATCGAATTCGAGTTGGCGCGATTCATAGTGGGCCAGGAATCATTCATTTCAGTCCAATTAACAACTTCTCATGACTGAAAGTCATTGTCGGGTCGTCAGAGGGGTTCGGCCGATATTTAAATTTTTTGAAGTGGTCTCAAAAATCGGATTCGAGTTGGCGCGATTGATAGTCGACCAGGAATCATTCATTTCAGTCCAATTAACAACTTCTCATGACTGAAAGTCATTGTCGGGTCGTCAGAGGGGTTCGGCCGATTTTTAAATTTTTTGAAGTGGTCTCAAAAATCGGATTCGAGTTGGCGCGATTGATAGTCGACCAGGAATCATTCATTTCAGTCCAATTAACAACTTCTCATGACTGAAAGTCATTGTCGGGTCGTCAGAGGGGTTCGGCCGATTTTTAAATTTTTTGAAGTGGTCTCAAAAATCGGATTCGAGTTGGCGCGATTGATAGTGGGCCAAGAAACATTCATTTCAGTCCAATTAACAACTCCTCATGACTAAAAGTCATTGTCGGGTCGTCAGAGGGGTTCGGCCGATATTTAAATTTTTTGAAGTGGTCTCAAAAATCGGATTCGAGTTGGCGCGATTCATAGTGGGCCAGGAATCATTCATTTCAGTCCAATTAACAACTTCTCATGACTGAAAGTCATTGTCGGGTCGTCAGAGGGGTTCGGCCGATATTTAAATTTTTTGAAGTGGTCTCAAAAATCGGATTCGAGTTGGCGCGATTGATAGTCGACCAGGAATCATTCATTTCAGTCCAATTAACAACTTCTCATGACTGAAAGTCATTGTCGGGTCGTCAGAGGGGTTCGGCCGATATTTAAATTTTTTGAAGTGGTCTCAAAAATCGGATTCGAGTTGGCGCGATTGATAGTCGACCAGGAATCATTCATTTCAGTCCAATTAACAACTTCTCATGACTGAAAGTCATTGTCGGGTCGTCAGAGGGGTTCGGCCGATATTTAAATTTTTTGAAGTGGTCTCAAAAATCGGATTCGAGTTGGCGCGATTGATAGTCGACCAGGAATCATTCATTTCAGTCCAATTAACAACTTCTCATGACTGAAAGTCATTGTCGGGTCGTCAGAGGGGTTCGGCCGATATTTAAATTTTTTGAAGTGGTCTCAAAAATCGGATTCGAGTTGGCGCGATTGATAGTCGACCAGGAATCATTCATTTTAGTCTAATTAACAACTTCTCATGACTGAAAGTCATTGTCGGGTCGTCAGAGGGGTTCGGCCGATATTTAAATTTTTTGAAGTGGTCTCAAAAATCGGATTCGAGTTGGCGCGATTGATAGTCGACCAGGAATCATTCATTTCAGTCCAATTAACAACTTCTCATGACTGAAAGTCATTGTCGGGTCGTCAGAGGGGTTCGGCCGATATTTAAATTTTTTGAAGTGGTCTCAAAAATCGGATTCGAGTTGGCGCGATTGATAGTCGACAAGGAATCATTCATTTTAGTCCAATTAACAACTTCTCATGACTGAAAGTCATTGTCGGGTCGTCAGAGGGGTTCGGCCGATATTTAAATTTTTTGAAGTTGTCTCAAAAATCGGATTCGAGTTGGCGCGATTCATAGTGGGCCAGGAAACATTCATTTCAGCCCAATTAACAACTTCTTATGATTGAAAGTCATTGTCGAGTCGTCAGAGGGGTTCGGCCGATTTTTAAATTTTTTGAAGTGGTCTCAAATATCGAATTCGAGTTGGCGCGATTGATAGTTGACCAGGAATCATTCATTTTAGTCTAATTAACAACTTCTCATGACTGAAAGTCATTGTCGGGTCGTCAGAGGGGTTCGGCCGATATTTAAATTTTTTGAAGTGGTCTCAAAAATCGGATTCGAGTTGGCGCGATTGATAGTCGACCAGGAATCATTCATTTTAGTCCAATTAACAACTTCTCATGACTGAAAGTCATTGTCGGGGCGTCAGAGGGGTTCGGCCGATTTTTAAATTTTTTGAAGTGTTCTCAAAAATCGGATTAGAGTTGGCGCGATTGATAGTCGACCAGGAATCATTCATTTTAGTCCAATTAACAACTTCTCATGACTGAAAGTCATTGTCGGGTCGTCAGAGGGGTTCGGCCGATTTTTAAATTTTTTGAAGTGGTCTCAAAAATCGGATTCGAGTTGGCGCGATTGATAATGGGCCAGGAAACATTCATTTTAGTTCAATTAACAACTTCTCATGATTGAAAGTCATTGTCGGGTCGTCAGAGGGGTTCGGCCGATTTTTAAATATTTTGAAGTGGTCTCAAAAATCGGATTCGAGTTGGCGCGATTGATAATGGGCCAGGAAACATTCATTTTAGTTCAATTAACAACTTCTCATGATTGAAAGTCATTGTCGGGTCGTCAGAGGGGTTCGGCCGATTTTTAAATTTTTTGAAGTGGTCTCAAAAATCGGATTCGAGTTGGCGCGATTGATAATGGGCCAGGAAACATTCATTTTAGTTCAATTAACAACTTCTCATGATTGAAAGTCATTGTCGGGTCGTCAGAGGGGTTCGGCCGATTTTTTATTTTTTGAAGTGGTCTCAAAAATAGGATTCGAGTTGGCGCGATTGATAGTGGGCCAGGAAACATTCATTTCAGTCCAATTAACAACTTCTCATGATTGAAACTCATTATCGGGTCGTCAGAGGGGTTCGGCTGATTTTTAAATTTTTTGAAGTGGTCTCAAGAATCGGATTCGAGTTGGCGCGATTGATAGTGTGCCAGGAAACATTCATTTCAGTCCAATTAACAACTTCTCATGACTGAAAGTCATTGTCGGGTCGTCAGAGGGGTTCGACCGATATTTAAATTTTTTGAAGTGGTCTCAAAAATCGGATTCGAGTTGACGCGATTGATAGTCGACCAGGAATCATTCATTTTAGTCCAATTAACAACTTCTCATGACTGAAAGTCATTGTCGGGGCGTCAGAGGGGTTCGGCCGATTTTTAAATTTTTTGAAGTGGTCTCAAAAATCGGATTCGAGTTGGCGCGATTGATAGTCGACCAGGAATCATTCATTTTAGTCCAATTAACAACTTCTCATGACTGAAAGTCATTGTCGGGTCGTCAGAGGGGTTCGGCCGATTTTTTATTTTTCGAAGTGGTCTCAAAAATCGGATTTGAGTTGGCGCGATTGATAGTGGGCCAGGAAACATTCATTTCAGTCCAATTAACAACTACTCATGATTGTAAGTTATTGTCGGGTCCTCAGAGGGGTTCAGCCGATTTTTAAATTTTTTGAAGTGTTCTCAAAAATCGGATTAGAGTTGGCGCGATTGATAGTCGACCAGGAATCATTCATTTTAGTCCAATTAACAACTTCTCATGACTGAAAGTCATTGTCGGGTCGTCAGAGGGGTTCGGCCGATTTTTAAATTTTTTGAAGTGGTCTCAAAAATCGGATTCGAGTTGGCGCGATTGATAATGGGCCAGGAAACATTCATTTTAGTTCAATTAACAACTTCTCATGATTGAAAGTCATTGTCGGGTCGTCAGAGGGGTTCGGCCGATTTTTAAATTTTTTGAAGTGGTCTCAAGAATCGGATTCGAGTTGGCGCGATTGATAGTGGGCCAAGAAACATTCATTTCAGTCCAATTAACAACTTCTCATGACTAAAAGTCATTGTCGGGTCGTCAGAGGGGTTCGGCCGATTTTTTATTTTTTGAAGTGGTCTCAAAAATAGGATTCGAGTTGGCGCGATTGATAGTGGGCCAGGAAACATTCATTTCAGTCCAATTAACAACTTCTCATGATTGAAACTCATTATCGGGTCGTCAGAGGGGTTCGGCCGATTTTTAAATTTTTTGAAGTGGTCTCAAGAATCGGATTCGAGTTGGCGCGATTGATAGTGGGCCAGGAAACATTTATTTCAGTCCAATTAACAACTTCTCATGATTGAAAGTCATTGTCGGGTCGTCAGAGGGGTTCGGCCGATATTTAAATTTTTTGAAGTGGTCTCAAAAATCGGATTCGAGTTGGCGCGATTCATAGTGGGCCAGGAATCATTCATTTCAGTCCAATTAACAACTTCTAATGACTGAAAGTCATTGTCGGGTCGTCAGAGGGGTTCGGCCGATATTTAAATTTTTTGAAGTGGTCTCAAAAATCGGATTCGAGTTGGCGCGATTGATAGTCGACCAGGAATCATTCATTTCAGTCCAATTAACAACTTCTCATGACTGAAACTCATTGTCGGGTCGTCAGAGGGGTTCGGCCGATTTTTAAATTTTTTGAAGTGGTCTCAAAAATCGGATTCGAGTTGGCGCGATTGATAGTGGGCCAAGAAACATTCATTTCAGTCCAATTAACAACTTCTCATGACTAAAAGTCATTGTCGGGTCGTCAGAGGGGTTCGGCCGATATTTAAATTTTTGGAAGTGGTCTCAAAAATCGGATTCGAGTTGGCGCGATTCATAGTGGGCCAGGAATCATTCATTTCAGTCCAATTAACAACTTCTCATGACTGAAAGTCATTGTCGGGTCGTCAGAGGGGTTCGGCCGATATTTAAATTTTTTGAAGTGGTCTCAAAAATCGGATTCGAGTTGGCGCGATTGATAGTGGGCCAAGAAACATTCATTTCAGTCCAATTAACAACTTCTCATGACTAAAAGTCATTGTCGGGTCGTCAGAGGGGTTCGGCCGATATTTAAATTTTTAGAAGTGGTCTCAAAAATCGGATTCGAGTTGGCGCGATTGATAGTCGACCAGGAATCATTCATTTCAGTCCAATTAACAACTCCTCATGACTGAAAGTCATTGTCGGGTCGTCAGAGGGGTTCGGCCGATTTTTAAATTTTTTGAAGTGGTCTCAAAAATCGGATTCGAGTTGGCGCGATTGATAGTCGACCAGGAATCATTCATTTCAGTCCAATTAACAACTTCTCATGACTGAAAGTCATTGTCGGGTCGTCAGAGGGGTTCGGCCGATTTTTAAATTTTTTGAAGTGGTCTCAAAAATCGGATTCGAGTTGGCGCGATTGATAGTGGGCCAAGAAACATTCATTTCAGTCCAATTAACAACTTCTCATGACTAAAAGTCATTGTCGGGTCGTCAGAGGGGTTCGGCCGATATTTAAATTTTTTGAAGTGGTCTCAAAAATCGGATTCGAGTTGGCGCGATTGATAGTCGACCAGGAATCATTCATTTCAGTCCAATTAACAACTTCTCATGACTGAAAGTCATTGTCGGGTCGTCAGAGGGGTTCGGCCGATATTTAAATTTTTTGAAGTGGTCTCAAAAATCGGATTCGAGTTGGCGCGATTCATAGTCGACCAGGAATCATTCATTTCAGTCCAATTAACAACTTCTCATGACTGAAAGTCATTGTCGGGTCGTCAGAGGGGTTCGGCCGATTTTTAAATTTTTTGAAGTGGTCTCAAAAATCGGATTCGAGTTGGCGCGATTGATAGTGGGCCAAGAAACATTCAATTCAGTCCAATTAACAACTTCTCATGACTGAAAGTCATTGTCGGGTCGTCAGAGGGGTTCGGCCGATTTTTAAATTTTTTGAAGTGGTCTCAAAAATCGGATTCGAGTTGGCGCGATTGATAGTCGACCAGGAATCATTCATTTCAGTCCAATTAACAACTTCTCATGACTGAAAGTCATTGTCGGGTCGTCAGAGGGGTTCGGCCGATTTTTAAATTTTTTGAAGTGGTCTCAAAAATCGGATTCGAGTTGGCGCGATTGATAGTGGGCCAAGAAACATTCATTTCAGTCCAATTAACAACTTCTCATGACTAAAAGTCATTGTCGGGTCGTCAGAGGGGTTCGGCCGATATTTAAATTTTTTGAAGTGGTCTCAAAAATCGGATTCGAGTTGGCGCGATTCATAGTGGGCCAGGAATCATTCATTTCAGTCCAATTAACAACTTCTCATGACTGAAAGTCATTGTCGGGTCGTCAGAGGGGTTCGGCCGATATTTAAATTTTTTGAAGTGGTCTCAAAAATCGGATTCGAGTTGGCGCGATTGATAGTCGACCAGGAATCATTCATTTTAGTCCAATTAACAACTTCTCATGACTGAAAGTCATTGTCGGGTCGTCAGAGGGGTTCGACCGATATTTAAATTTTTTGAAGTGGTCTCAAAAATCGGATTCGAGTTGGCGCGATTGATAGTCGACCAGGAATCATTCATTTCAGTCCAATTAACAACTTCTCATGACTGAAAGTCATTGTCGGGTCGTCAGAGGGGTTCGGCCGATATTTAAATTTTTTGAAGTGGTCTCAAAAATCGGATTCGAGTTGGCGCGATTCATAGTGGGCCAGGAATCATTCATTTCAGTCCAATTAACAACTTCTCATGACTAAAAGTCATTGTCGGGTCGTCAGAGGGGTTCGGCCGATATTTAAATTTTTTGAAGTGGTCTCAAAAATCGAATTCGAGTTGGCGCGATTCATAGTGGGCCAGGAATCATTCATTTCAGTCCAATTAACAACTTCTCATGACTGAAAGTCATTGTCGGGTCGTCAGAGGGGTTCGGCCGATATTTAAATTTTTTGAAGTGGTCTCAAAAATCGGATTCGAGTTGGCGCGATTGATAGTCGACCAGGAATCATTCATTTCAGTCCAATTAACAACTTCTCATGACTGAAAGTCATTGTCGGGTCGTCAGAGGGGTTCGGCCGATTTTTAAATTTTTTGAAGTGGTCTCAAAAATCGGATTCGAGTTGGCGCGATTGATAGTCGACCAGGAATCATTCATTTCAGTCCAATTAACAACTTCTCATGACTGAAAGTCATTGTCGGGTCGTCAGAGGGGTTCGGCCGATTTTTAAATTTTTTGAAGTGGTCTCAAAAATCGGATTCGAGTTGGCGCGATTGATAGTGGGCCAAGAAACATTCATTTCAGTCCAATTAACAACTCCTCATGACTAAAAGTCATTGTCGGGTCGTCAGAGGGGTTCGGCCGATATTTAAATTTTTTGAAGTGGTCTCAAAAATCGGATTCGAGTTGGCGCGATTCATAGTGGGCCAGGAATCATTCATTTCAGTCCAATTAACAACTTCTCATGACTGAAAGTCATTGTCGGGTCGTCAGAGGGGTTCGGCCGATATTTAAATTTTTTGAAGTGGTCTCAAAAATCGGATTCGAGTTGGCGCGATTGATAGTCGACCAGGAATCATTCATTTCAGTCCAATTAACAACTTCTCATGACTGAAAGTCATTGTCGGGTCGTCAGAGGGGTTCGGCCGATATTTAAATTTTTTGAAGTGGTCTCAAAAATCGGATTCGAGTTGGCGCGATTGATAGTCGACCAGGAATCATTCATTTCAGTCCAATTAACAACTTCTCATGACTGAAAGTCATTGTCGGGTCGTCAGAGGGGTTCGGCCGATATTTAAATTTTTTGAAGTGGTCTCAAAAATCGGATTCGAGTTGGCGCGATTGATAGTCGACCAGGAATCATTCATTTCAGTCCAATTAACAACTTCTCATGACTGAAAGTCATTGTCGGGTCGTCAGAGGGGTTCGGCCGATATTTAAATTTTTTGAAGTGGTCTCAAAAATCGGATTCGAGTTGGCGCGATTGATAGTCGACCAGGAATCATTCATTTTAGTCTAATTAACAACTTCTCATGACTGAAAGTCATTGTCGGGTCGTCAGAGGGGTTCGGCCGATATTTAAATTTTTTGAAGTGGTCTCAAAAATCGGATTCGAGTTGGCGCGATTGATAGTCGACCAGGAATCATTCATTTCAGTCCAATTAACAACTTCTCATGACTGAAAGTCATTGTCGGGTCGTCAGAGGGGTTCGGCCGATATTTAAATTTTTTGAAGTGGTCTCAAAAATCGGATTCGAGTTGGCGCGATTGATAGTCGACAAGGAATCATTCATTTTAGTCCAATTAACAACTTCTCATGACTGAAAGTCATTGTCGGGTCGTCAGAGGGGTTCGGCCGATATTTAAATTTTTTGAAGTTGTCTCAAAAATCGGATTCGAGTTGGCGCGATTCATAGTGGGCCAGGAAACATTCATTTCAGCCCAATTAACAACTTCTTATGATTGAAAGTCATTGTCGAGTCGTCAGAGGGGTTCGGCCGATTTTTAAATTTTTTGAAGTGGTCTCAAATATCGAATTCGAGTTGGCGCGATTGATAGTTGACCAGGAATCATTCATTTTAGTCTAATTAACAACTTCTCATGACTGAAAGTCATTGTCGGGTCGTCAGAGGGGTTCGGCCGATATTTAAATTTTTTGAAGTGGTCTCAAAAATCGGATTCGAGTTGGCGCGATTGATAGTCGACCAGGAATCATTCATTTTAGTCCAATTAACAACTTCTCATGACTGAAAGTCATTGTCGGGGCGTCAGAGGGGTTCGGCCGATTTTTAAATTTTTTGAAGTGTTCTCAAAAATCGGATTAGAGTTGGCGCGATTGATAGTCGACCAGGAATCATTCATTTTAGTCCAATTAACAACTTCTCATGACTGAAAGTCATTGTCGGGTCGTCAGAGGGGTTCGGCCGATTTTTAAATTTTTTGAAGTGGTCTCAAAAATCGGATTCGAGTTGGCGCGATTGATAATGGGCCAGGAAACATTCATTTTAGTTCAATTAACAACTTCTCATGATTGAAAGTCATTGTCGGGTCGTCAGAGGGGTTCGGCCGATTTTTAAATATTTTGAAGTGGTCTCAAAAATCGGATTCGAGTTGGCGCGATTGATAATGGGCCAGGAAACATTCATTTTAGTTCAATTAACAACTTCTCATGATTGAAAGTCATTGTCGGGTCGTCAGAGGGGTTCGGCCGATTTTTAAATTTTTTGAAGTGGTCTCAAAAATCGGATTCGAGTTGGCGCGATTGATAATGGGCCAGGAAACATTCATTTTAGTTCAATTAACAACTTCTCATGATTGAAAGTCATTGTCGGGTCGTCAGAGGGGTTCGGCCGATTTTTTATTTTTTGAAGTGGTCTCAAAAATAGGATTCGAGTTGGCGCGATTGATAGTGGGCCAGGAAACATTCATTTCAGTCCAATTAACAACTTCTCATGATTGAAACTCATTATCGGGTCGTCAGAGGGGTTCGGCTGATTTTTAAATTTTTTGAAGTGGTCTCAAGAATCGGATTCGAGTTGGCGCGATTGATAGTGTGCCAGGAAACATTCATTTCAGTCCAATTAACAACTTCTCATGACTGAAAGTCATTGTCGGGTCGTCAGAGGGGTTCGACCGATATTTAAATTTTTTGAAGTGGTCTCAAAAATCGGATTCGAGTTGACGCGATTGATAGTCGACCAGGAATCATTCATTTTAGTCCAATTAACAACTTCTCATGACTGAAAGTCATTGTCGGGGCGTCAGAGGGGTTCGGCCGATTTTTAAATTTTTTGAAGTGGTCTCAAAAATCGGATTCGAGTTGGCGCGATTGATAGTCGACCAGGAATCATTCATTTTAGTCCAATTAACAACTTCTCATGACTGAAAGTCATTGTCGGGTCGTCAGAGGGGTTCGGCCGATTTTTTATTTTTCGAAGTGGTCTCAAAAATCGGATTTGAGTTGGCGCGATTGATAGTGGGCCAGGAAACATTCATTTCAGTCCAATTAACAACTACTCATGATTGTAAGTTATTGTCGGGTCCTCAGAGGGGTTCAGCCGATTTTTAAATTTTTTGAAGTGTTCTCAAAAATCGGATTAGAGTTGGCGCGATTGATAGTCGACCAGGAATCATTCATTTTAGTCCAATTAACAACTTCTCATGACTGAAAGTCATTGTCGGGTCGTCAGAGGGGTTCGGCCGATTTTTAAATTTTTTGAAGTGGTCTCAAAAATCGGATTCGAGTTGGCGCGATTGATAATGGGCCAGGAAACATTCATTTTAGTTCAATTAACAACTTCTCATGATTGAAAGTCATTGTCGGGTCGTCAGAGGGGTTCGGCCGATTTTTAAATATTTTGAAGTGGTCTCAAAAATAGGATTCGAGTTGGCGCGATTGATAATGGGCCAGGAAACATTCATTTTAGTTCAATTAACAACTTCTCATGATTGAAAGTCATTGTCGGGTCGTCAGAGGGGTTCGGCCGATTTTTAAATTTTTTGAAGTGGTCTCAAAAATCGGATTCGAGTTGGCGCGATTGATAATGGGCCAGGAAACATTCATTTTAGTTCAATTAACAACTTCTCATGATTGAAAGTCATTGTCGGGTCGTCAGAGGGGTTCGGCCGATTTTTTATTTTTTGAAGTGGTCTCAAAAATAGGATTCGAGTTGGCGCGATTGATAGTGGGCCAGGAAACATTCATTTCAGTCCAATTAACAACTTCTCATGATTGAAACTCATTATCGGGTCGTCAGAGGGGTTCGGCCGATTTTTAAATTTTTTGAAGTGGTCTCAAGAATCGGATTCGAGTTGGCGCGATTGATAGTGGGCCAGGAAACATTTATTTCAGTCCAATTAACAACTTCTCATGATTGAAAGTCATTGTCGAGTCGTCAGAGGGGTTCGGCCGATTTTTAAATTTTTTGAAGTGGTCTCAAAAATCGGATTCGAGTTGGCGCGATTGATAATGGGCCAGGAAACATTCATTTTAGTTCAATTAACAACTTCTCATGATTGAAAGTCATTGTCGGGTCGTCAGAGGGGTTCGGCCGATTTTTTATTTTTTGAAGTGGTCTCAAAAATAGGATTCGAGTTGGCGCGATTGATAGTGGGCCAGGAAACATTCATTTCAGTCCAATTAACAACTTCTCATGATTGAAACTCATTATCGGGTCGTCAGAGGGGTTCGGCTGATTTTTAAATTTTTTGAAGTGGTCTCAAGAATCGGATTCGAGTTGGCGCGATTGATAGTGGGCCAGGAAACATTCATTTCAGTCCAATTAACAACTTCTCATGACTGAAAGTCATTGTCGGGTCGTCAGAGGGGTTCGACCGATATTTAAATTTTTTGAAGTGGTCTCAAAAATCGGATTCGAGTTGACGCGATTGATAGTCGACCAGGAATCATTCATTTTAGTCCAATTAACAACTTCTCATGACTGAAAGTCATTGTCGGGTCGTCAGAGGGGTTCGGCCGATTTTTAAATTTTTTGAAGTGGTCTCAAAAATCGGATTCGAGTTGACGCGATTGATAGTCGACCAGGAATCATTCATTTTAGTCCAATTAACAACTTCTCATGACTGAAAGTCATTGTCGGGTCGTCAGAGGGGTTCGACCGATATTTAAATTTTTTGAAGTGGTCTCAAAAATCGGATTCGAGTTGACGCGATTGATAGTCGACCAGGAATCATTCATTTTAGTCCAATTAACAACTTCTCATGACTGAAAGTCATTGTCGGGTCGTCAGAGGGGTTCGGCCGATTTTTAAATTTTTTGAAGTGGTCTCAAAAATCGGATTCGAGTTTTCGCGATTGATAGTGGGCCAAGAAACATTCATTTCAGTCCTATTAACAGCTTCTCATGACTAAAAGTCATTGTCGGGTCGTCAGAGGGGTTCGACCGATATTTAAATTTTTTGAAGTGGTCTCAAAAATCGGATTCGAGTTGGCGCGATTGATAGTGGGCCAAGAAACATTCATTTCAGTCCAATTAACAAACTTCTCATGACTAAAAGTCATTGTCGGGTCGTCAGAGGGGTTCGACCGATATTTAAATTTTTTGAAGTGGTCTCAAAAATCGGATTCGAGTTGACGCGATTGATAGTCGACCAGGAATCATTCATTTTAGTCCAATTAACAACTTCTCATGACTGAAAGTCATTGTCGGGTCGTCAGAGGGGTTCGGCCGATTTTTAAATTTTTTGAAGTGGTCTCAAAAATCGGATTCGAGTTGACGCGATTGATAGTCGACCAGGAATCATTCATTTTAGTCCAATTAACAACTTCTCATGACTGAAAGTCATTGTCGGGTCGTCAGAGGGGTTCGACCGATATTTAAATTTTTTGAAGTGGTCTCAAAAATCGGATTCGAGTTGACGCGATTGATAGTCGACCAGGAATCATTCATTTTAGTCCAATTAACAACTTCTCATGACTGAAAGTCATTGTCGGGTCGTCAGAGGGGTTCGGCCGATTTTTAAATTTTTTGAAGTGGTCTCAAAAATCGGATTCGAGTTTTCGCGATTGATAGTGGGCCAAGAAACATTCATTTCAGTCCTATTAACAGCTTCTCATGACTAAAAGTCATTGTCGGGTCGTCAGAGGGGTTCGACCGATATTTAAATTTTTTGAAGTGGTCTCAAAAATCGGATTCGAGTTGGCGCGATTGATAGTGGGCCAAGAAACATTCATTTCAGTCCAATTAACAAACTTCTCATGACTAAAAGTCATTGTCGGGTCGTCAGAGGGGTTCGGCCGATATTTAAATTTTTTGAAGTGGTCTCAAAAATCGGATTCGAGTTGGCGCGATTCATAGTGGGCCAGGAATCATTCATTTCAGTCCAATTAACAACTTCTAATGACTGAAAGTCATTGTCGGGTCGTCAGAGGGGTTCGGCCGATATTTAAATTTTTTGAAGTGGTCTCAAAAATCGGATTCGAGTTGACGCGATTGATAGTCGACCAGGAATCATTCATTTTAGTCCAATTAACAACTTCTCATGACTGAAAGTCATTGTCGGGTCGTCAGAGGGGTTCGGCCGATTTTTAAATTTTTTGAAGTGGTCTCAAAAATCGGATTCGAGTTTTCGCGATTGATAGTGGGCCAAGAAACATTCATTTCAGTCCTATTAACAGCTTCTCATGACTAAAAGTCATTGTCGGGTCGTCAGAGGGGTTCGACCGATATTTAAATTGTTTGAAGTGGTCTCAAAAATCGGATTCGAGTTGGCGCGATTGATAGTGGGCCAAGAAACATTCATTTCAGTCCAATTAACAACTTCTCATGACTGAAAGTCATTGTCGGGTCGTCAGAGGGGTTCGGCCGATTTTTAAATTTTTTGAAGTGGTCTCAAAAATCGGATTCGAGTTTTCGCGATTGATAGTGGGCCAAGAAACATTCATTTCAGTCCTATTAACAGCTTCTCATGACTAAAAGTCATTGTCGGGTCGTCAGAGGGGTTCGACCGATATTTAAATTTTTTGAAGTGGTCTCAAAAATCGGATTCGAGTTGGCGCGATTGATAGTGGGCCAAGAAACATTCATTTCAGTCCAATTAACAAACTTCTCATGACTAAAAGTCATTGTCGGGTCGTCAGAGGGGTTCGGCCGATATTTAAATTTTTTGAAGTGGTCTCAAAAATCGGATTCGAGTTGGCGCGATTCATAGTGGGCCAGGAATCATTCATTTCAGTCCAATTAACAACTTCTAATGACTGAAAGTCATTGTCGGGTCGTCAGAGGGGTTCGGCCGATATTTAAATTTTTTGAAGTGGTCTCAAAAATCGGATTCGAGTTGGCGCGATTGATAGTCGACCAGGAATCATTCATTTCAGTCCAATTAACAACTTCTCATGACTGAAAGTCATTGTCGGGTCGTCAGAGGGGTTCGGCCGATTTTTAAATTTTTTGAAGTGGTCTCAAAAATCGGATTCGAGTTGGCGCGATTGATAGTGGGCCAAGAAACATTCATTTCAGTCCAATTAACAACTTCTCATGACTAAAAGTCATTGTCGGGTCGTCAGAGGGGTTCGGCCGATATTTAAATTTTTGGAAGTGGTCTCAAAAATCGGATTCGAGTTGGCGCGATTGATAGTGGGCCAGGAATCATTCATTTCAGTCCAATTAACAACTTCTCATGACTGAAAGTCATTGTCGGGTCGTCAGAGGGGTTCGGCCGATATTTAAATTTTTTGAAGTGGTCTCAAAAATCGGATTCGAGTTGGCGCGATTGATAGTGGGCCAAGAAACATTCATTTCAGTCCAATTAACAACTTCTCATGACTAAAAGTCATTGTCGGGTCGTCAGAGGGGTTCGGCCGATATTTAAATTTTTAGAAGTGGTCTCAAAAATCGGATTCGAGTTGGCGCGATTGATAGTCGACCAGGAATCATTCATTTCAGTCCAATTAACAACTCCTCATGACTGAAAGTCATTGTCGGGTCGTCAGAGGGGTTCGGCCGATTTTTAAATTTTTTGAAGTGGTCTCAAAAATCGGATTCGAGTTGGCGCGATTGATAGTCGACCAGGAATCATTCATTTCAGTCCAATTAACAACTTCTCATGACTGAAAGTCATTGTCGGGTCGTCAGAGGGGTTCGGCCGATTTTAAAATTTTTTGAAGTGGTCTCAAAAATCGGATTCGAGTTGGCGCGATTGATAGTCGACCAGGAATCATTCATTTTAGTCCAATTAACAACTTCTCATGACTGAAAGTCATTGTCGGGTCGTCAGAGGGGTTCGACCGATATTTAAATTTTTTGAAGTGGTCTCAAAAATCGGATTCGAGTTGGCGCGATTGATAGTCGACCAGGAATCATTCATTTCAGTCCAATTAACAACTTCTCATGACTGAAAGTCATTGTCGGGTCGTCAGAGGGGTTCGGCCGATATTTAAATTTTTTGAAGTGGTCTCAAAAATCGGATTCGAGTTGGCGCGATTCATAGTGGGCCAGGAATCATTCATTTCAGTCCAATTAACAACTTCTCATGACTAAAAGTCATTGTCGGGTCGTCAGAGGGGTTCGGCCGATATTTAAATTTTTTGAAGTGGTCTCAAAAATCGAATTCGAGTTGGCGCGATTCATAGTGGGCCAGGAATCATTCATTTCAGTCCAATTAACAACTTCTCATGACTGAAAGTCATTGTCGGGTCGTCAGAGGGGTTCGGCCGATATTTAAATTTTTTGAAGTGGTCTCAAAAATCGGATTCGAGTTGGCGCGATTGATAGTCGACCAGGAATCATTCATTTCAGTCCAATTAACAACTTCTCATGACTGAAAGTCATTGTCGGGTCGTCAGAGGGGTTCGGCCGATTTTTAAATTTTTTGAAGTGGTCTCAAAAATCGGATTCGAGTTGGCGCGATTGATAGTCGACCAGGAATCATTCATTTCAGTCCAATTAACAACTTCTCATGACTGAAAGTCATTGTCGGGTCGTCAGAGGGGTTCGGCCGATTTTTAAATTTTTTGAAGTGGTCTCAAAAATCGGATTCGAGTTGGCGCGATTGATAGTGGGCCAAGAAACATTCATTTCAGTCCAATTAACAACTCCTCATGACTAAAAGTCATTGTCGGGTCGTCAGAGGGGTTCGGCCGATATTTAAATTTTTTGAAGTGGTCTCAAAAATCGGATTCGAGTTGGCGCGATTCATAGTGGGCCAGGAATCATTCATTTCAGTCCAATTAACAACTTCTCATGACTGAAAGTCATTGTCGGGTCGTCAGAGGGGTTCGGCCGATATTTAAATTTTTTGAAGTGGTCTCAAAAATCGGATTCGAGTTGGCGCGATTGATAGTCGACCAGGAATCATTCATTTCAGTCCAATTAACAACTTCTCATGACTGAAAGTCATTGTCGGGTCGTCAGAGGGGTTCGGCCGATATTTAAATTTTTTGAAGTGGTCTCAAAAATCGGATTCGAGTTGGCGCGATTGATAGTCGACCAGGAATCATTCATTTCAGTCCAATTAACAACTTCTCATGACTGAAAGTCATTGTCGGGTCGTCAGAGGGGTTCGGCCGATATTTAAATTTTTTGAAGTGGTCTCAAAAATCGGATTCGAGTTGGCGCGATTGATAGTCGACCAGGAATCATTCATTTCAGTCCAATTAACAACTTCTCATGACTGAAAGTCATTGTCGGGTCGTCAGAGGGGTTCGGCCGATATTTAAATTTTTTGAAGTGGTCTCAAAAATCGGATTCGAGTTGGCGCGATTGATAGTCGACCAGGAATCATTCATTTTAGTCTAATTAACAACTTCTCATGACTGAAAGTCATTGTCGGGTCGTCAGAGGGGTTCGGCCGATATTTAAATTTTTTGAAGTGGTCTCAAAAATCGGATTCGAGTTGGCGCGATTGATAGTCGACCAGGAATCATTCATTTCAGTCCAATTAACAACTTCTCATGACTGAAAGTCATTGTCGGGTCGTCAGAGGGGTTCGGCCGATATTTAAATTTTTTGAAGTGGTCTCAAAAATCGGATTCGAGTTGGCGCGATTGATAGTCGACCAGGAATCATTCATTTCAGTCCAATTAACAACTTCTCATGACTGAAAGTCATTGTCGGGTCGTCAGAGGGGTTCGGCCGATTTTTAAATTTTTTGAAGTGGTCTCAAAAATCGGATTCGAGTTGGCGCGATTGATAGTGGGCCAAGAAACATTCATTTCAGTCCAATTAACAACTCCTCATGACTAAAAGTCATTGTCGGGTCGTCAGAGGGGTTCGGCCGATATTTAAATTTTTTGAAGTGGTCTCAAAAATCGGATTCGAGTTGGCGCGATTCATAGTGGGCCAGGAATCATTCATTTCAGTCCAATTAACAACTTCTCATGACTGAAAGTCATTGTCGGGTCGTCAGAGGGGTTCGGCCGATATTTAAATTTTTTGAAGTGGTCTCAAAAATCGGATTCGAGTTGGCGCGATTGATAGTCGACCAGGAATCATTCATTTCAGTCCAATTAACAACTTCTC
This sequence comes from Chrysolina americana, assembly GCA_958502065.1. Lineage (NCBI taxonomy): Eukaryota > Metazoa > Arthropoda > Insecta > Coleoptera > Chrysomelidae > Chrysolina > Chrysolina americana. The sequence continues at coordinate 829,550 of OY293418.1, read as the reverse complement.
ATGACTGAAAGTCATTGTCGGGTCGTCAGAGGGGTTCGGCCGATATTTAAATTTTTTGAAGTGGTCTCAAAAATCGGATTCGAGTTGGCGCGATTGATAGTCGACCAGGAATCATTCATTTCAGTCCAATTAACAACTTCTCATGACTGAAAGTCATTGTCGGGTCGTCAGAGGGGTTCGGCCGATTTTTAAATTTTTTGAAGTGGTCTCAAAAATCGGATTCGAGTTGGCGCGATTGATAGTCGACCAGGAATCATTCATTTCAGTCCAATTAACAACTTCTCATGACTGAAAGTCATTGTCGGGTCGTCAGAGGGGTTCGGCCGATTTTTAAATTTTTTGAAGTGGTCTCAAAAATCGGATTCGAGTTGGCGCGATTGATAGTCGACCAGGAATCATTCATTTCAGTCCAATTAACAACTTCTCATGACTGAAAGTCATTGTCGGGTCGTCAGAGGGGTTCGGCCGATTTTTAAATTTTTTGAGGTGGTCTCAAAAATCGGATTCGAGTTGGCGCGATTGATAGTCGACCAGGAATCATTCATTTTAGTCCAATCAACAACTTCTCATGACTGAAAGTCATTGTCGGGTCGTCAGAGGGGTTCGGCCGATATTTAAATTTTTTGAATTGGTCTCAAAAATCGGATTCGAGTTGGCGCGATTGATAGTCGACCAGGAATCATTCATTTCAGTCCAATTAACAACTTCTCATGACTGAAAGTCATTGTCGGGTCGTCAGAGGGGTTCGGCCGATTTTTAAATTTTTTGAAGTGGTCTCAAAAATCGGATTCGAGTTGGCGCGATTGATAGTCGACCAGGAATCATTCATTTCAGTCCAATTAACAACTTCTCATGACTGAAAGTCATTGTCGGGTCGTCAGAGGGGTTCGGCCGATTTTTAAATTTTTTGAAGTGGTCTCAAAAATCGGATTCGAGTTGGCGCGATTGATAGTCGACCAGGAATCATTCATTTTAGTCCAATCAACAACTTCTCATGACTGAAAGTCATTGTCGGGTCGTCAGAGGGGTTCGGCCGATTTTTAAATTTTTTGAAGTGGTCTCAAAAATCGGATTCGAGTTGGCGCGATTGATAGTCGACCAGGAATCATTCATTTCAGTCCAATTAACAACTTCTCATGACTGAAAGTCATTGTCGGGTCGTCAGAGGGGTTCGGCCGATTTTTAAATTTTTTGAGGTGGTCTCAAAAATCGGATTCGAGTTGGCGCGATTCATAGTGGGCCAGGAATCATTCATTTCAGTCCAATTAACAACTTCTCATGACTGAAAGTCATTGTCGGGTCGTCAGAGGGGTTCGGCCGATATTTAAATTTTTTGAAGTGGTCTCAAAAATCGGATTCGAGTTGGCGCGATTCATAGTGGGCCAGGAATCATTCATTTCAGTCCAATTAACAACTTCTCATGACTGAAAGTCATTGTCGGGTCGTCAGAGGGGTTCGGCCGATATTTAAATTTTTTGAAGTGGTCTCAAAAATCGGATTCGAGTTGGCGCGATTGATAGTCGACCAGGAATCATTCATTTCAGTCCAATTAACAACTTCTCATGACTGAAAGTCATTGTCGGGTCGTCAGAGGGGTTCGGCCGATATTTAAATTTTTTGAAGTGGTCTCAAAAATCGGATTCGAGTTGGCGCGATTGATAGTCGACCAGGAATCATTCATTTCAGTCCAATTAACAACTTCTCATGACTGAAAGTCATTGTCGGGTCGTCAGAGGGGTTCGGCCGATTTTTAAATTTTTTGAAGTGGTCTCAAAAATCGGATTCGAGTTGGCGCGATTGATAGTCGACCAGGAATCATTCATTTTAGTCCAATCAACAACTTCTCATGACTGAAAGTCATTGTCGGGTCGTCAGAGGGGTTCGGCCGATATTTAAATTTTTTGAAGTGGTCTCAAAAATCGGATTCGAGTTGGCGCGATTGATAGTCGACCAGGAATCATTCATTTCAGTCCAATTAACAACTTCTCATGACTGAAAGTCATTGTCGGGTCGTCAGAGGGGTTCGGCCGATTTTTAAATTTTTTGAAGTGGTCTCAAAAATCGGATTCGAGTTGGCGCGATTGATAGTCGACCAGGAATCATTCATTTCAGTCCTATTAACAGCTTCTCATGACTAAAAGTCATTGTCGGGTCGTCAGAGGGGTTCGACCGATATTTAAATTTTTTGAAGTGGTCTCAAAAATCGGATTCGAGTTGGCGCGATTGATAGTGGGCCAAGAAACATTCATTTCAGTCCAATTAACAAACTTCTCATGACTAAAAGTCATTGTCGGGTCGTCAGAGGGGTTCGGCCGATATTTAAATTTTTTGAAGTGGTCTCAAAAATCGGATTCGAGTTGGCGCGATTCATAGTGGGCCAGGAATCATTCATTTCAGTCCAATTAACAACTTCTAATGACTGAAAGTCATTGTCGGGTCGTCAGAGGGGTTCGGCCGATATTTAAATTTTTTGAAGTGGTCTCAAAAATCGGATTCGAGTTGACGCGATTGATAGTCGACCAGGAATCATTCATTTTAGTCCAATTAACAACTTCTCATGACTGAAAGTCATTGTCGGGTCGTCAGAGGGGTTCGGCCGATTTTTAAATTTTTTGAAGTGGTCTCAAAAATCGGATTCGAGTTTTCGCGATTGATAGTGGGCCAAGAAACATTCATTTCAGTCCTATTAACAGCTTCTCATGACTAAAAGTCATTGTCGGGTCGTCAGAGGGGTTCGACCGATATTTAAATTGTTTGAAGTGGTCTCAAAAATCGGATTCGAGTTGGCGCGATTGATAGTGGGCCAAGAAACATTCATTTCAGTCCAATTAACAACTTCTCATGACTGAAAGTCATTGTCGGGTCGTCAGAGGGGTTCGGCCGATTTTTAAATTTTTTGAAGTGGTCTCAAAAATCGGATTCGAGTTTTCGCGATTGATAGTGGGCCAAGAAACATTCATTTCAGTCCTATTAACAGCTTCTCATGACTAAAAGTCATTGTCGGGTCGTCAGAGGGGTTCGACCGATATTTAAATTTTTTGAAGTGGTCTCAAAAATCGGATTCGAGTTGGCGCGATTGATAGTGGGCCAAGAAACATTCATTTCAGTCCAATTAACAAACTTCTCATGACTAAAAGTCATTGTCGGGTCGTCAGAGGGGTTCGGCCGATATTTAAATTTTTTGAAGTGGTCTCAAAAATCGGATTCGAGTTGGCGCGATTCATAGTGGGCCAGGAATCATTCATTTCAGTCCAATTAACAACTTCTAATGACTGAAAGTCATTGTCGGGTCGTCAGAGGGGTTCGGCCGATATTTAAATTTTTTGAAGTGGTCTCAAAAATCGGATTCGAGTTGGCGCGATTGATAGTCGACCAGGAATCATTCATTTCAGTCCAATTAACAACTTCTCATGACTGAAAGTCATTGTCGGGTCGTCAGAGGGGTTCGGCCGATTTTTAAATTTTTTGAAGTGGTCTCAAAAATCGGATTCGAGTTGGCGCGATTGATAGTGGGCCAAGAAACATTCATTTCAGTCCAATTAACAACTTCTCATGACTAAAAGTCATTGTCGGGTCGTCAGAGGGGTTCGGCCGATATTTAAATTTTTGGAAGTGGTCTCAAAAATCGGATTCGAGTTGGCGCGATTCATAGTGGGCCAGGAATCATTCATTTCAGTCCAATTAACAACTTCTCATGACTGAAAGTCATTGTCGGGTCGTCAGAGGGGTTCGGCCGATATTTAAATTTTTTGAAGTGGTCTCAAAAATCGGATTCGAGTTGGCGCGATTGATAGTGGGCCAAGAAACATTCATTTCAGTCCAATTAACAACTTCTCATGACTAAAAGTCATTGTCGGGTCGTCAGAGGGGTTCGGCCGATATTTAAATTTTTAGAAGTGGTCTCAAAAATCGGATTCGAGTTGGCGCGATTGATAGTCGACCAGGAATCATTCATTTCAGTCCAATTAACAACTCCTCATGACTGAAAGTCATTGTCGGGTCGTCAGAGGGGTTCGGCCGATTTTTAAATTTTTTGAAGTGGTCTCAAAAATCGGATTCGAGTTGGCGCGATTGATAGTCGACCAGGAATCATTCATTTCAGTCCAATTAACAACTTCTCATGACTGAAAGTCATTGTCGGGTCGTCAGAGGGGTTCGGCCGATTTTAAAATTTTTTGAAGTGGTCTCAAAAATCGGATTCGAGTTGGCGCGATTGATAGTCGACCAGGAATCATTCATTTTAGTCCAATTAACAACTTCTCATGACTGAAAGTCATTGTCGGGTCGTCAGAGGGGTTCGACCGATATTTAAATTTTTTGAAGTGGTCTCAAAAATCGGATTCGAGTTGGCGCGATTGATAGTCGACCAGGAATCATTCATTTCAGTCCAATTAACAACTTCTCATGACTGAAAGTCATTGTCGGGTCGTCAGAGGGGTTCGGCCGATATTTAAATTTTTTGAAGTGGTCTCAAAAATCGGATTCGAGTTGGCGCGATTCATAGTGGGCCAGGAATCATTCATTTCAGTCCAATTAACAACTTCTCATGACTAAAAGTCATTGTCGGGTCGTCAGAGGGGTTCGGCCGATATTTAAATTTTTTGAAGTGGTCTCAAAAATCGAATTCGAGTTGGCGCGATTCATAGTGGGCCAGGAATCATTCATTTCAGTCCAATTAACAACTTCTCATGACTGAAAGTCATTGTCGGGTCGTCAGAGGGGTTCGGCCGATATTTAAATTTTTTGAAGTGGTCTCAAAAATCGGATTCGAGTTGGCGCGATTGATAGTCGACCAGGAATCATTCATTTCAGTCCAATTAACAACTTCTCATGACTGAAAGTCATTGTCGGGTCGTCAGAGGGGTTCGGCCGATTTTTAAATTTTTTGAAGTGGTCTCAAAAATCGGATTCGAGTTGGCGCGATTGATAGTCGACCAGGAATCATTCATTTCAGTCCAATTAACAACTTCTCATGACTGAAAGTCATTGTCGGGTCGTCAGAGGGGTTCGGCCGATTTTTAAATTTTTTGAAGTGGTCTCAAAAATCGGATTCGAGTTGGCGCGATTGATAGTGGGCCAAGAAACATTCATTTCAGTCCAATTAACAACTCCTCATGACTAAAAGTCATTGTCGGGTCGTCAGAGGGGTTCGGCCGATATTTAAATTTTTTGAAGTGGTCTCAAAAATCGGATTCGAGTTGGCGCGATTCATAGTGGGCCAGGAATCATTCATTTCAGTCCAATTAACAACTTCTCATGACTGAAAGTCATTGTCGGGTCGTCAGAGGGGTTCGGCCGATATTTAAATTTTTTGAAGTGGTCTCAAAAATCGGATTCGAGTTGGCGCGATTGATAGTCGACCAGGAATCATTCATTTCAGTCCAATTAACAACTTCTCATGACTGAAAGTCATTGTCGGGTCGTCAGAGGGGTTCGGCCGATATTTAAATTTTTTGAAGTGGTCTCAAAAATCGGATTCGAGTTGGCGCGATTGATAGTCGACCAGGAATCATTCATTTCAGTCCAATTAACAACTTCTCATGACTGAAAGTCATTGTCGGGTCGTCAGAGGGGTTCGGCCGATATTTAAATTTTTTGAAGTGGTCTCAAAAATCGGATTCGAGTTGGCGCGATTGATAGTCGACCAGGAATCATTCATTTCAGTCCAATTAACAACTTCTCATGACTGAAAGTCATTGTCGGGTCGTCAGAGGGGTTCGGCCGATATTTAAATTTTTTGAAGTGGTCTCAAAAATCGGATTCGAGTTGGCGCGATTGATAGTCGACCAGGAATCATTCATTTTAGTCTAATTAACAACTTCTCATGACTGAAAGTCATTGTCGGGTCGTCAGAGGGGTTCGGCCGATATTTAAATTTTTTGAAGTGGTCTCAAAAATCGGATTCGAGTTGGCGCGATTGATAGTCGACCAGGAATCATTCATTTCAGTCCAATTAACAACTTCTCATGACTGAAAGTCATTGTCGGGTCGTCAGAGGGGTTCGGCCGATATTTAAATTTTTTGAAGTGGTCTCAAAAATCGGATTCGAGTTGGCGCGATTGATAGTCGACCAGGAATCATTCATTTCAGTCCAATTAACAACTTCTCATGACTGAAAGTCATTGTCGGGTCGTCAGAGGGGTTCGGCCGATTTTTAAATTTTTTGAAGTGGTCTCAAAAATCGGATTCGAGTTGGCGCGATTGATAGTGGGCCAAGAAACATTCATTTCAGTCCAATTAACAACTCCTCATGACTAAAAGTCATTGTCGGGTCGTCAGAGGGGTTCGGCCGATATTTAAATTTTTTGAAGTGGTCTCAAAAATCGGATTCGAGTTGGCGCGATTCATAGTGGGCCAGGAATCATTCATTTCAGTCCAATTAACAACTTCTCATGACTGAAAGTCATTGTCGGGTCGTCAGAGGGGTTCGGCCGATATTTAAATTTTTTGAAGTGGTCTCAAAAATCGGATTCGAGTTGGCGCGATTGATAGTCGACCAGGAATCATTCATTTCAGTCCAATTAACAACTTCTCATGACTGAAAGTCATTGTCGGGTCGTCAGAGGGGTTCGGCCGATATTTAAATTTTTTGAAGTGGTCTCAAAAATCGGATTCGAGTTGGCGCGATTGATAGTCGACCAGGAATCATTCATTTCAGTCCAATTAACAACTTCTCATGACTGAAAGTCATTGTCGGGTCGTCAGAGGGGTTCGGCCGATTTTTAAATTTTTTGAAGTGGTCTCAAAAATCGGATTCGAGTTGGCGCGATTGATAGTCGACCAGGAATCATTCATTTCAGTCCAATTAACAACTTCTCATGACTGAAAGTCATTGTCGGGTCGTCAGAGGGGTTCGGCCGATTTTTAAATTTTTTGAAGTGGTCTCAAAAATCGGATTCGAGTTGGCGCGATTGATAGTCGACCAGGAATCATTCATTTCAGTCCAATTAACAACTTCTCATGACTGAAAGTCATTGTCGGGTCGTCAGAGGGGTTCGGCCGATTTTTAAATTTTTTGAGGTGGTCTCAAAAATCGGATTCGAGTTGGCGCGATTGATAGTCGACCAGGAATCATTCATTTTAGTCCAATCAACAACTTCTCATGACTGAAAGTCATTGTCGGGTCGTCAGAGGGGTTCGGCCGATATTTAAATTTTTTGAATTGGTCTCAAAAATCGGATTCGAGTTGGCGCGATTGATAGTCGACCAGGAATCATTCATTTCAGTCCAATTAACAACTTCTCATGACTGAAAGTCATTGTCGGGTCGTCAGAGGGGTTCGGCCGATTTTTAAATTTTTTGAAGTGGTCTCAAAAATCGGATTCGAGTTGGCGCGATTGATAGTCGACCAGGAATCATTCATTTCAGTCCAATTAACAACTTCTCATGACTGAAAGTCATTGTCGGGTCGTCAGAGGGGTTCGGCCGATTTTTAAATTTTTTGAAGTGGTCTCAAAAATCGGATTCGAGTTGGCGCGATTGATAGTCGACCAGGAATCATTCATTTTAGTCCAATCAACAACTTCTCATGACTGAAAGTCATTGTCGGGTCGTCAGAGGGGTTCGGCCGATTTTTAAATTTTTTGAAGTGGTCTCAAAAATCGGATTCGAGTTGGCGCGATTGATAGTCGACCAGGAATCATTCATTTCAGTCCAATTAACAACTTCTCATGACTGAAAGTCATTGTCGGGTCGTCAGAGGGGTTCGGCCGATTTTTAAATTTTTTGAGGTGGTCTCAAAAATCGGATTCGAGTTGGCGCGATTCATAGTGGGCCAGGAATCATTCATTTCAGTCCAATTAACAACTTCTCATGACTGAAAGTCATTGTCGGGTCGTCAGAGGGGTTCGGCCGATATTTAAATTTTTTGAAGTGGTCTCAAAAATCGGATTCGAGTTGGCGCGATTCATAGTGGGCCAGGAATCATTCATTTCAGTCCAATTAACAACTTCTCATGACTGAAAGTCATTGTCGGGTCGTCAGAGGGGTTCGGCCGATATTTAAATTTTTTGAAGTGGTCTCAAAAATCGGATTCGAGTTGGCGCGATTGATAGTCGACCAGGAATCATTCATTTCAGTCCAATTAACAACTTCTCATGACTGAAAGTCATTGTCGGGTCGTCAGAGGGGTTCGGCCGATATTTAAATTTTTTGAAGTGGTCTCAAAAATCGGATTCGAGTTGGCGCGATTGATAGTCGACCAGGAATCATTCATTTCAGTCCAATTAACAACTTCTCATGACTGAAAGTCATTGTCGGGTCGTCAGAGGGGTTCGGCCGATTTTTAAATTTTTTGAAGTGGTCTCAAAAATCGGATTCGAGTTGGCGCGATTGATAGTCGACCAGGAATCATTCATTTTAGTCCAATCAACAACTTCTCATGACTGAAAGTCATTGTCGGGTCGTCAGAGGGGTTCGGCCGATATTTAAATTTTTTGAAGTGGTCTCAAAAATCGGATTCGAGTTGGCGCGATTGATAGTCGACCAGGAATCATTCATTTCAGTCCAATTAACAACTTCTCATGACTGAAAGTCATTGTCGGGTCGTCAGAGGGGTTCGGCCGATTTTTAAATTTTTTGAAGTGGTCTCAAAAATCGGATTCGAGTTGGCGCGATTGATAGTCGACCAGGAATCATTCATTTCAGTCCAATTAACAACTTCTCATGACTGAAAGTCATTGTCGGGTCGTCAGAGGGGTTCGGCCGATTTTTAAATTTTTTGAAGTGGTCTCAAAAATCGGATTCGAGTTGGCGCGATTGATAGTCGACCAGGAATCATTCATTTCAGTCCAATTAACAACTTCTCATGACTGAAAGTCATTGTCGGGTCGTCAGAGGGGTTCGGCCGATTTTTAAATTTTTTGAGGTGGTCTCAAAAATCGGATTCGAGTTGGCGCGATTGATAGTCGACCAGGAATCATTCATTTTAGTCCAATCAACAACTTCTCATGACTGAAAGTCATTGTCGGGTCGTCAGAGGGGTTCGGCCGATATTTAAATTTTTTGAATTGGTCTCAAAAATCGGATTCGAGTTGGCGCGATTGATAGTCGACCAGGAATCATTCATTTCAGTCCAATTAACAACTTCTCATGACTGAAAGTCATTGTCGGGTCGTCAGAGGGGTTCGGCCGATTTTTAAATTTTTTGAAGTGGTCTCAAAAATCGGATTCGAGTTGGCGCGATTGATAGTCGACCAGGAATCATTCATTTCAGTCCAATTAACAACTTCTCATGACTGAAAGTCATTGTCGGGTCGTCAGAGGGGTTCGGCCGATTTTTAAATTTTTTGAAGTGGTCTCAAAAATCGGATTCGAGTTGGCGCGATTGATAGTCGACCAGGAATCATTCATTTTAGTCCAATCAACAACTTCTCATGACTGAAAGTCATTGTCGGGTCGTCAGAGGGGTTCGGCCGATTTTTAAATTTTTTGAAGTGGTCTCAAAAATCGGATTCGAGTTGGCGCGATTGATAGTCGACCAGGAATCATTCATTTCAGTCCAATTAACAACTTCTCATGACTGAAAGTCATTGTCGGGTCGTCAGAGGGGTTCGGCCGATTTTTAAATTTTTTGAGGTGGTCTCAAAAATCGGATTCGAGTTGGCGCGATTGATAGTCGACCAGGAATCATTCATTTTAGTCCAATCAACAACTTCTCATGACTGAAAGTCATTGTCGGGTCGTCAGAGGGGTTCGGCCGATATTTAAATTTTTTGAAGTGGTCTCAAAAATCGGATTCGAGTTGGCGCGATTCATAGTGGGCCAGGAATCATTCATTTCAGTCCAATTAACAACTTCTCATGACTGAAAGTCATTGTCGGGTCGTCAGAGGGGTTCGGCCGATTTTTAAATTTTTTGAGGTGGTCTCAAAAATCGGATTCGAGTTGGCGCGATTGATAGTCGACCAGGAATCATTCATTTTAGTCCAATCAACAACTTCTCATGACTGAAAGTCATTGTCGGGTCGTCAGAGGGGTTCGGCCGATATTTAAATTTTTTGAAGTGGTCTCAAAAATCGGATTCGAGTTGGCGCGATTCATAGTGGGCCAGGAATCATTCATTTCAGTCCAATTAACAACTTCTCATGACTGAAAGTCATTGTCGGGTCGTCAGAGGGGTTCGGCCGATTTTTAAATTTTTTGAGGTGGTCTCAAAAATCGGATTCGAGTTGGCGCGATTGATAGTCGACCAGGAATCATTCATTTTAGTCCAATCAACAACTTCTCATGACTGAAAGTCATTGTCGGGTCGTCAGAGGGGTTCGGCCGATATTTAATTTTTTTGAAGTGGTCTCAAAAATGGGATTCGAGTTGGCGCGATTCATAGTCGACCAGGAATCATTCATTTTAGTCCAATTAACAACTTCTCATGACTGAAAGTCATTGTCGGGTCGTCAGAGGTGTTCGGCCGATTTTAATTTTTTTTGAAGTGGTCTCAAAAATCGGATTCGAGTTGGCGCGATTCATAGTGGGCCAGGAAACATTCATTTCAGTCCAATTAACAACTTCTCATGATTGAAAGTCATTGTCGGGTCGTCAGAGGGGTTCGGCTGATTTTTAATTTTTTTGAAGTGGTCTCAAAAATCGGATTCGAGTTGGCGCGATTGATAGTGGGCCAGGAAACATATTCATTCCAATTAACAACTTCTCTAATATCGATGCTAGATTAGCTTTCTAAACCCAGTAAAAAACAATAATTCCATGATATTTTAATACTGCCTGACACTGCTTGAACCAATTCAATTATTTTTGAAAATTACCTGGAAAAGTCCTGCTTGTGACATGCCAAAAAAGCGTCGGGATGGAACAGAGAAGAGAGACTAATCGGTTTCTGGAACAGCTCGCTGAGTTTTTCGGCCTTCCATTTGGATAAGTTGACAATTTTGTTCATGGCATTCCGCAAGTACAGTATTGGTTCCTTGGGCCCGTTCCAGCGATCCAACCACAGCTTGGGGGTCTAAAAAAAAATTATATGTATATAATATCAAATTTCAAGCGAGTCAAATTGTTGTTTTTGAGACAACTCACCTCGTAATTCAAAAGAGAGCTACCCACCACCAGAATATCTCCATCAGGCACCGCGAAACCCTTACAAACTTTCTTGAGAGTCCCGAAACACTTGTGTATCATTTGCAAAAGCTCCAGTGCATTTTGGAATTCTTCGCCAATGAATATTTCCACGGCAGGGCCCTTTTCAATTTTCCTCTCATTCGTCATCCTGAGGAAATCCAGGCCCTGGTTCAGTTTCTTCCAGACGTTCATAAAGGGGGCAAGGCCTTTGTGAAAAACGTCTTGATTGAAAGCACAAGAAATGTTTTTGGTCAAGTGGAAGTCTACAAAAAAAAATCATGTTATGATATACCGAGTCAAATCATTCAATAACTTTTGGCGAAAGGGTAAAACAAAACAGGGCTCAATACGGAGCCTTGTGGAACGCCACAAGATTTTCTCCAATATAACAATAGTTTACTGAAATTGTTTTAGGTATGATTGGTGCTGCGTACTTTTTAGTTCAGATATGAGTTTTGCCGACGTTTGTTTTTCCCAAGCTCTGCCAATGTTTTCGGCCAATCCAAAAACGGCTGGTGCGTCTGTATTGGGCAGCTGCTTTATGGCCTTCAGATATTCCTGGAAAACATGAAAACATTGAACAATATTCAGTGATACAGAAACTGTTTATAAATCTTTCGGTAATCAAAAGAATACTATTGGAATAATTCTAGATTTAAAAAAAGCGTTCGATACAGTTTCACATACAAAATTATTATTTAAATTAGAACAGCTTGGTATAAGAGGAATCTGCCTAAAACTATTTGAAAGGTATTCATCTGAAAGAGAACAAACTGTTCATGCTGATCATATCAAAAATTATCCTCGAAAAGTGAAATGCGGTGTTCACTAAGGGTCAATTCCAGGACCCATTTTATTTTAGATTTTTGTCAATAACTTAATTAATACTCTCTTAAGCTAATGATAGAGTTTACATAGGTAGTGGAAATACCTGGGATGAAACAGTACCAAAGGCCGAATTTGATTTATCAATTTTAAAAAATAATCTCAATCATGAGAAAATTGAAAATTCATACTATTTCTTGTCTATAAAATGAAAACCAGTGTAACTGTACTGAACATATTTCAAAAGCTGATGAAGTAAAGTATCTAGAAATTCACTTAGATTACAATCTCAAGTGGCATAAACAAATCAATGAATTGGAACACATTTTATAAATTCAGTTTATTGAGAAACATTGTCAGTCGTAAATTAATTATAAATTTTTATTATAGTCTCTTTCAGTATATCTTGTCCTGTGTCATAATAGGTTGGGGAGGCTTTATATAAACGAATTTCAAAACCACTTACATCAATTCAAAAGTATACCTTGCAAATTATTTTCAAGAAACCTTTGGATTATTCTTCTAAAATTCTTTATGGACAATATGAAATTTTATCTGCTATAAACAATTAAAGCATCGACAGCTTACATGAGGAAAAATGTGCAAATTGAAAATCATATGCAACATGAATATGAAACAAAGTATAAAATGGATTGCTGAATATCAACTGAAAAGTTCTCTACAACTTTGATGCAACAACATGCCATTTATATAGGTGAAAAGATTTATAATAAATTACCAGTTTCTTTAAGGAATAAAAGTCTTACTGGATTTGAAAATAAAATCAAACACTGGTTTTGCTTGAGAATTCAGAAAATTTGGAAAATTATTTGTACGTGAAATAATAATATCATTATTATTATTTTGATGTGAAAGTACTTAATTTTTTTGTCATTGTTTTTATATATTCAAAATGTGACCAATTATTCAATTTACTATTTTTCTTTCTTTGTATGTATATATTATGATTATTCAGTATTTTTATATATTGTGATGTACAATTAATTCTCTTAATTAATTTCACATTCTGAATCGATTGGCGTTCGCAGAATTGCCCTACCTCAAACCGTTCTTAAGTTGAAAAGTTCATCTGGATATACATAATTTTTAGGGGTCTACCCCTTGGGACTTTTTTTGAGTAATTTTTTTTGTTCACCAAAATTCACAAAGTATACTAATGTGATCATTCTGAACCGATTGGCGTTCGCAGAATTGCTCTGTCTCAAACCGTTCTCAAGTTAGAAAATTTATCTGGATATACATAATTTTTAGGGGTCTACCCCTTGGGACTTTTTTTGAGTAATTTTTTTTGTTCGCCAAAATTCACAAAGTATACTAATGTGATCATTCTGAACCGATTAGCGTTCGCAGAATTGCTCTGTCTCAAACCGTTCTCAAGTTAGAAAATTTATCTGGATATCCATAATTTTAAGGGGTCTACCCCTTGGGACTTTTTTCGAGTAATTTTTTTTGTTCACCAAAATTCACAAAGTATACTAATGTGATCATTCTGAACCGATTGGCGTTCGCAGAATTGCTCTGTCTCAAACCGTTCTCAAGTTAGAAAATTTATCTGGATATACATAATTTTTAGGGGTCTACCCCTTGGGACTTTTTTTGAGTAATTTTTTTTGTTCGCCAAAATTCACAAAGTATACTAATCTGATCATTCTGAACCGATTGGCGTTCGCAGAATTGCTCTGTCTCAAACCGTTCTCAAGTTAGAAAATTTATCTGGATATACATGATTTTTAGGGGTCTACCCCTTGGGACTTTTTTTGAGTAATTTTTTTTGTTCACCAAAATTCACAAAGTATACTAATGTGATCATTCTGAACCGATTGGCGTTCGCAGAATTGCTCTGTCTCAAACCGTTCTCAAGTTAGAAAATTTATATGGATATCCATAATTTTAAGGGGTCTACCCCTTGGGACTTTTTTCGAGTAATTTTTTTTGTTTACCAAAATTCACAAAGTATACTAATGTGATCATTCTGAACCGATTGGCGTTCGCAGAATTGCCCTACCTCAAACCGTTCTTAAGTTGAAAAGTTCATCTGGATATACATAATTTTTAGGGGTCTACTCCTTGGGACTTTTTTCGAGTAATTTTTTTTGTTCACCAAAATTCACAAAGTATACTAATGTGATCATTCTGAACCGATTGGCGTTCGCAGAATTGCTCTGTCTCAAACCGTTCTCAAATTAGAAAATTTATCTGGATATACATAATTTTTAGGGGTCTACCCCTTGGGACTTTTTTTGAGTAATTTTTTTTGTTCACCAAAATTCACAAAGTATACTAATGTGATCATTCTGAACCGATTGGCGTTCGCAGAATTGCTCTGTCTCAAACCGTTCTCAAGTTAGAAAATTTATCTGGATATCCATAATTTTAAGGGGTCTACCCCTTGGGACTTTTTTCGAGTAATTTTTTTTGTTCACCAAAATTCACAAAGTATACTAATGTGATCATTCTGAACCGATTGGCGTTCGCAGAATTGCCCTACCTTAAACCGTTCTTAAGTTGAAAAGTTCATCTGGATATACATAATTTTTAGGGGTCTACCCCTTGGGACTTTTTTTGAGTAATTGTTTTTGTTCGCCAAAATTCACAAAGTATACTAATCTGATCATTCTGAACCGATTGGCGTTCGCAGAATTGCTCTGTCTCAAACCGTTCTCAAGTTAGAAAATTTATCCGGATATACATAATTTTTAGGGGTCTACCCCTTGGGACTTTTTTTGAGTAATTTTTTTTGTTCGCCAAAATTCACAAAGTATACTAATCTGATCATTCTGAACCGATTGGCGTTCGCAGAATTGCTCTGTCTCAAACCGTTCTCAAGTTAGAAAATTTATCTGGATATCCATAATTTTAAGGGGTCTACCCCTTGGGACTTTTTTCGAGTAATTTTTCTTGTTCACCAAAATTCACAAAGTATACTAATGTGATCATTCTGAACCGATTGGCGTTCGCAGAATTGCCCTACTTCAAACCGTTCTTAAGTTGAAAAGTTCATCTGGATATACATAATTTTTAGGGGTCTACCCCTTGGGACTTTTTTTGAGTAATTTTTTTTGTTCACCAAAATTCACAAAGTATACTAATCTGATCATTCTGAACCGATTGGCGTTCGCAGAATTGCTCTGTCTCAAACCGTTCTCAAGTTAGAAAATTTATCTGGATATACATAATTTTTAGGGGTCTACCCCTTGGGACTTTTTTCGAGTAATTTTTTTTGTTCACCAAAATTCACAAAGTATACTAATCTGATCATTCTGAACCGATTGGCGTTCGCAGAATTGCTCTGTCTCAAACCGTTCTCAAGTTAGAAAATTTATCTGGGTATACATAATTTTTAGGGGTCTACCCCTTGGGACTTTTTTTGAGTAATTTTTTTTGTTCGCCAAAATTCACAAAGTATACTAATCTGATCATTCTGAATCGATTGGCGTTCGCAGAATTGCTCTGTCTCAAACCGTTCTCAAGTTAGAAAATTTATCTGGATATACATAATTTTTAGGGGTCTACCCCTTGGGACTTTTTTCGAGTAATTTTTTTTGTTCACCAAAATTCACAAAGTATACTAATCTGATCATTCTGAACCGATTGGCGTTCGCAGAATTGCTCTGTCTCAAACCGTTCTCAAGTTAGAAAATTTATCTGGATATACATAATTTTTAGGGGTCTACCCCTTGGGACTTTTTTCGAGTAATTTTTTTTGTTCACCAAAATTCACAAAGTATACTAATCTGATCATTCTGAACCGATTGGCGTTCGCAGAATTGCTCTGTCTCAAACCGTTCTCAAGTTAGAAAATTTATCTGGATATACATAATTTTTAGGGGTCTACCCCTTGGGACTTTTTTTGAGTAATTTTTTTTGTTCGCCAAAATTCACAAAGTATACTAATCTGATCATTCTGAATCGATTGGCGTTCGCAGAATTGCTCTGTCTCAAACCGTTCTCAAGTTAGAAAATTTATCTGGATATACATAATTTTTAGGGGTCTACCCCTTGGGACTTTTTTCGAGTAATTTTTTTTGTTCACCAAAATTCACAAAGTATACTAATCTGATCATTCTGAATCGATTGGCGTTCGCAGAATTGCTCTGTCTCAAACCGTTCTCAAGTTAGAAAATTTATCTGGATATACATAATTTTTAGGGGTCTACCCCTTGGGACTTTTTTCGAGTAATTTTTTTTGTTCACCAAAATTCACAAAGTATACTAATCTGATCATTCTGAACCGATTGGCGTTCGCAGAATTGCTCTGTCTCAAACCGTTCTCAAGTTAGAAAATTTATCTGGATATACATAATTTTTAGGGGTCTACCCCTTGGGACTTTTTTCGAGTAATTTTTTTTGTTCACCAAAATTCACAAAGTATACTAATCTGATCATTCTGAACCGATTGGCGTTCGCAGAATTGCTCTGTCTCAAACCGTTCTCAAGTTAGAAAATTTATCTGGATATACATAATTTTTAGGGGTCTACCCCTTGGGACTTTTTTTGAGTAATTTTTTTTGTTCGCCAAAATTCACAAAGTATACTAATCTGATCATTCTGAATCGATTGGCGTTCGCAGAATTGCTCTGTCTCAAACCGTTCTCAAGTTATTTTTTTTGTTCGCCAAAATTCAACTAATCTTGCCAATACAATGTTTGGCAAGTTTAGTTGGAATACAAAAGACTGTCGGTTTTATGGCTATCTCTTTTCACTGTTTCGAGTTATAATTGATCATCTCAAAACCATCATTCCTAGCTTAGAAGACAAATGTTAACGGATCATAGCGGTTGATAGAAAGAGATCTTCGATAGAGGGTGTGTAATTTCTTCGATCATAAATTGAAGACGCATGGGTAAAGATAAAATAATCGAACTGTAGTTTGCTGTACTACTTGAAGTAAGTAGTAATATTCTTTCGTCAAACATAATAAAAATTCCTTATCACTATAACTGTTACTATTTTAGAAAACCGTATATGTGAGTCACTCTGAATATTACCTCGAACTGTGCTACACTCGGCAGAGTCACATCAAGCCCGAAAGGCTTCCATCTGTGACTCAAAACATCATCAGCAAAATACTGATCAGTGTAGGATTGCAAGATCTTCATATCGTCCAAGTTCTCAATCCTGCCCCCGTACACAGCATTCGCCGTCAAACCGCGGACGAACTTCCACTGAATCTGAGGGGCCTGATTGTGCCACAAATCCTCAATCAGTTTGACGCTCGTCGACAAGTCTGCATCGCCGAAGTCGTAGTATTTAGACCAACCTAAAACATACAAAAACCATTATCCACAATAATGTCGACAGATTTCGAGCTTGACCCACCTTGAGGAACGTATTTCCTCCGTTCTTGAAGCACAGCGTGAAGGCACGCCAACACGAAGAATATCCTCGCTGAGTTTTGGTTTAGTTTTCCCAAATATTCACTCCCGAAAGTGCTGTATGTTCGGAGGAGATTACTTTTTATGCCTTGCGACGTTTCGTACGCCACCTTCAGACTGTTTTGTGCTAATACGAAGTTGAAGTTCGGAGTAGGCTCGGAAATCAACCATAACCTTGAAAATAAACGAAGTTGTTGGTGAAGCTGATCGAAAATTCGAAGTACTTACCGAAACTTCCCGTTGCCTTCGATGTTCTTGAGATTCTGCGTCAAAACCGGTAGCCAGTACGTGACCAAATGCAAGTTTTTCAGGATTAGCCAAGTACCTGCGTCTGAACATTTTTTCAGGGCTGTTAAAGCTTTGGTTTCTTGACCTTCACCCATTGCTACCTGGAAGATGTTCAAAACTCACTCGAATGCCGCAAAAATTCACCTCTGTAGCACACCATACTTAGAGAAAAGTAAAGGAAAGCATGGAGATAGTTTTGCGAGGACATACAAAGTGCAATTCCGATTACACTCCATACTCACTTCAACGTATTCTTGAAGAGAAGTTTGGGCCAACTCTCTGACTTCGGAAGTCGGATCAGTACCTGACACTGCCAAAATCAATATCGGAACATTGTTCGTCGATTGTTTATATACGGAGGACAAATCCAAAACAGGCGGATCAAGCGATTTCAAACCTGAAAAAGGTTAATTGGACAAGAGCTGGTGTAATTTTAACATTGTACACTGTTTAAGAACAATCTCCAAGGTATATTGTGGGTACAACGTATGATGTACAATGTACAACGTATGATGTACAATGTATCGGAACAATGTACGACGTACAATGTCCAACAAACAACATACAATGTACAAAGTATAACGGACAATAAATACCTTCGAACCTTTTGAATGTTGAGTAATATTGTGGAGCACAGTCTATCGATGTTTAAGAACCATATACAAAGTATACTGTAGGTACAACGTAAGTACAATGTACAACGAATAACACACAATGTATAGTATTCAAGAACAATGAATATTATCGTAACTGTTAAACGTGAAGCGCACTGTAATATTTTGGAGCTCAGTCTATCGGTGTTTTAGAACAATATACGAAGTGTAATGTGGGTACAACGTGCAATGTTCAAAGAAAAATGTACAACCTACAATGTACAGTGTTCAAGAAAAATGAATATTTTCGTACCTGTTAAATGTAAAGCGCACTGTAATATTGTGGAGTTCAGTCTCTCGGTGTTTTAGAACAATATACAAAGTCTTATGTGGGTACAACGTTCAATGTATAACGTACAATATACAGCGTACAATGTACAAAGAAAAATGTACAACCTACAATGTAAAGTGTTCACGGACAATGAATAATATCGTACCTGTTAAATGTAAAGCGCACTGTACATTGTGGAGTTCAGTCTATCGGTATTTTAGAACGATATACAAAGTCTAATGTGGGTACAACGTTCAATGTACAGTACAATATACAGCGTACAATGTACAAAGAAAAAAGTACAACCTATACAATGTAAAGTGTTCACGGACAATGAATAATATCGTACCTGTTAAATGTAAAGCGCACTGTACATTGTGGAGTTCAGTCTATCGGTATTTTAGAACGATATACAAAGTCTAATGTGGGTACAACGTTCAATGTACAGTACAATATACAGCGTACAATGTACAAAGAAAAAAGTACAACCTATACAATGTATAGTGTTCAAGAAGAATTAATATTATCGTACCTGTTAAATGTAAAGCGCACTGTAATATTGTGGAGTTCAGTCTCTCGGTGTTTTAGAACAATATACAAAGTCTTATGTGGGTACAACGTTCAATGTACAACGTACAATATACAGCGTACAATGTACAAAGAAAAATGTACAACCTACAATGTAAAGTGTTCACGGACAATGAATAATATCGTACCTGTTATATATAAAGCGCACTGAACCATTGTGGAGTACAGTCTATCGGCCCGTAAAGCTTGTACGACCAGTACTTTTTGAAAATCAGTGAGTTTACAATGTGTTGGGAATTGAGTTTCACAATTACTTGTGTTCATGAAGTTTTTCCACATGTTGAATTCTTCCAACTTCAGGTGCTTGAAGAATTCTGGCATTGCGGTCTGAAAAAACATACAGCCTGTATATGTCGGAGCAATAATCTCGATATTAAAAATACTGAGACAGACTTTAAGTTCTATACTGCTCAACAGACAAAGTGAATATCTGGTCTTTTAAATTTATACATTCAATAATGTTCCGATTTTTTAAAGTTATATTTTGACTCACTTGTATATTCTGCACTCCACTAGCACAATGTTTCGGAATCCAAGGCGGCAACTCATCAGAAGCATTTTTAGTGAGAATTGTGTTGCCCAAGAATAACTTCCATTCTTGTTTGGGTATTTCGCTTGGGTAAATCTTAGAAATCACTTGTAGCAAAAACTTGAGTCTATCATGTTTGAAGATTCCCCTGCTCATATGGTTATATACGATGTGTAACAAATGTTTCTTCTGTAATTCCAAGTTGCTCTCAATGCCCTGAAAATCCGTAATGATATAAATAAAGTGATCATAGAATTTTGTTAGTTTGAAGCTACGATTTCTCACCTGAAAAGTCTGCAACGACTTCAAAAATAATTCAGTGAAGGCAGTAACAGAAAGAAGATATATGACATCGCATTTCGCGAAATCATTGCAAGCAAAATACAGGGAGCTGCCGAAGTATGATATATCTCTATACACATCGTATTCCGACTGTAGTTTTGATTGCACTTCACTGGATTCTTTCAGAGCTTTTGCTATAGCTTCCGAGCTTGCCTTGGTTTTATTCAAAGATTCCAGAAGTTTCTGTAACAAAGGAACTCGTAGGTGAGGATCATCGGACAAATGTTTAGTCATACCGAATCTTGAAGTATATCTCCTTTGGAATTAGCTAGATCTTCGAGCAGCTGATTCTGCAGCTGGTTTAGCTTCTCTTCCATTTCTTCCCTTCCTTTCAAGAGGTGCTTCTTTCTGTTTTCCAACTCGGGGTTTTCTTGGCGAATAGCACCAGATAGAAGTTGCTCTGAAGCGATAAGACAGTTGTAAAAACAGGTAAGGTCGCACAAGTGCGTGAAGCGCGTTCTGAACGTAATATTATACGAGGATGTTTTGATATCTAGTTAGCCTAGACCAGTTCCCTTCATAAACAAAATATTGCGTTACCGTAGCAACGAACAATAACTTATTAGAAGTGTAAAGTTTGACGTCAAAAAAGTAAACCAGAGTTACGCAATAAATTAAAAGAAAAAATTTGTCCACCGAAATTGTGAAAATTGGAGTATCGAGCCATCAACAAGTAGCTGTATTTAAAAGGGTTAAGAGGTAAGCAGATTTACAAAGATATGCTTAATACCCTTGGTGATCAATGTCCTTCGCATTATGCGACCGTGAAAAATTGGACTGCAAGCTTCAAAAGAGGTAAATTTTCCATTGAAGATGATAACCGATCGGGAAGGCCAGTTTCTGTGTCAGTCTCCGAAAATATCGATGCAGTTCATGACATGATTTTAACAGACCGTCGAATTTGGCTAAAACGAATATCTGAAGTACTGAATATTTCATACGAACGCGTTCATCATATACTTCACGTCAATTTGGACATGAGAGAAATTGCTGCAAAATGGATCCCCAAATGTTTGAATGTTGACCAAAAGCGTGCAAGGGTAGTAGCATCGCGTTCGATCTGGACTCGATTTGAAACCGATGTAGACTTCTCAAACCGAATTGTTACTATGGATGAGACTTGGGTATATTTCTACGATCCAGAAACAAAGCAACAATCGATGGAATGGCGACACTCCGGTTCTCCAAGACCTAAGAAGTTTTGTGTCCAAAAATCAGCTGGAAAAGTTCTTGCTTCAGTTTTTTGTGATTGCGATGGAGTAATCATGATTGATTTTTTGGATAAGGGTAGAACAATAACTGAAGATTACTATTCGACATTACTGACCACTTTACGGGAAAAAATTAAAGCGAAAAGACGCGGAAAGCTATCCAAATCTGTTTTGTTTTTGCAGGACAACGCCCCTGCACACAAACCTCATGTTGCCATGCAAGAAATTCGTGATTTAGGGTTCGAATTACTAGAACACCCCCCTTATTCACCAGATTTGGCTCCGTCCGACTATCATCTCTTTCCTCAACTGAAAAAAAGTTTAAAGGGTCGTAAATTTTCTTTCAACGAGGAGGTAATAAAAGCTGTGGAGGTCTGGTTTGCAGAGCAAGAAGAAACATTTTTTTTGAAAGGTTTAGAGACGTTGCAGGTTCGCTGTAATAAATGTATCCAATTAAGAGGAGAATATGTTGAGTAATAAAATATTTTGACATTGAAATTTTGTTTGGTTCTATAGTAGGCTAAGAATTTTTCAATATATCCTCGTAGTAATGTTATTATAATCATCATACAGAAATATTTTATATAGGTCAAGCGAAAAGGGACATGAATCCAAGAATTGCTAACAGCGTTGACTACTTTATAGTCAAGATAAGCTGATGCCTGGAACGTGTGCTTGTCATTATGCAAGTTGTTATCCAAGTTGATCTTTGGAAAATTTGATTTATTGATACGGTTCGGCCATGTGCTATATTTTGTAATTCCGTTCTTCAGATTCAGACGGATAGATTCACTCACCTGTGAGTCCAGCGTGAGTCACGGTGAAATTCATGAGATTTACGAGGGGGGATATATCAGGAGGAAGCTTAAGATGTTCATTTCTGCTGCATAAAATGAGTTTGAAGTCGCCATGGTAGTCCATCAACTTACCGTTGAGTTTGATTAGTCTTCTTTCACCTGAAATAACACACAAATCACAGGTGTGCCGAATTATAGGTGATGACATGTGACATATGACAGTTGACAGCCTCGTGCGCTCTGATTGGTTGATATCTGGAGAAGTAGGGCTGAAAGTGGGAGTGGAAGGGGTGGTCTTGAGTGGCAACACATCTACTCATTGGATACTGACCTTGAGTAACGAATTCTCTCCTCAAGATCTGGAACAACGCAGGGCAAATTGTGTCGATTTCTTCAACAACAAAAGTTTTGCCAAATCTGAAATATTCAATAATCAAGGTTACGTTTATTATATGTAGATAGATGTGAAGATATAACTGACCTAACTGCCAACTCGAGCATTCCCTTAAATTTAGGAGAATTTTGAGTGGTGCACTCTACGTTCTTATGTTTCAGATGGCGCTTGATCCAAGTGGTAGCCGATGACGTAGGATCGATCAGTAATGGTACCATGTCAGCCTTGAAAAAATATCAAGTTTGTGTGTGTTCTACTGTTTCGCTACATTGCGAGGTTATGACGAATTTCAATATCAATTTAACGAAAAAAAAATTAATGAAAACGAAGTTTGTGAACGCAAAACGCTGCTGTGTATACGCTGCCTAACACGTTTCCTGTCTTAGCGATCTAGGCGCCATCTTGCGGATGTTATGGAACTTGGACGTAATCTAATAGGTACCACGTCGATTTGTTGATTTTAACTCAATTTTTAGACATCTTAAAAAGATCTTTGGAATATTAGTCACCTTTAAAATTATGACAGCGTTTTGAATCGACATTTTATCCGACGACAGACCTTCGCTTTGCCACTGCATTCGTTCTCTCTCTGTGGAAAAAAACAATTCGATGTTGATCTCCTGAATTCCGAGTTCTTTGCACCAAAGTGTAAGGAGTTCCCTAGAAAAAATACATAATTATGTAAGATATTCGATATATATGTGACTGATAAATAGAGAGAAAATCAAACAAAATTTTCAATTCACACAGTGAGTTATGATGACAAGTGACACTCACTTTCTTTTGTCTTCATTTTCACTGGACAAATACGCCATGAACGCCGAAACAAGAAGGCAATTCTCTGGTAGCTTGTTCACCTGTTCTGATAGTTCTTGCAACTGAAAACGAAAAAAAAATTGAATGCTCGTCTATTGAACGAGATATTCTACCAAGGCCTCTTCGGAATATCGGTCACAGCCTACTAGAATGAACTGAAGTAGTTTTAGTACCTGAGTTTGCCATCTGTTATACTCATCGCCCAGTTTGGATACCAAACCTTCTGCAGCACCAAGAGTTGCTTGAGCCTTGTTCAGGTCGATTTCGATTTCAGCTGCTTCCTTCGTGAAAGCTGAAAGTTGTTCTTTCAGCTCAGCAACAGTAGCGTCCACATCTAAGAGCCCCGCGCTGAGCTCTCCAAGTTGCGCTTCAGCACTGGACAGACTCCTGAAAAAAGTACTCAGGAGATTCCAGAACGACTTCAAAATATATCGACGTTCTTCAAGGTTCAGCTCCGGGGCCGCTACGCCGCATAATGTATAAAAAACTATTTATGAGACGCAAATTCTTACTTTTTTAGTTTATTCTGCTCCTTTTCTAAAGGTAGGATCTTATCCATGACGTAGGAATATTTGACGTTCGCAGCTACCCAAGCAGCCAGAGGTGCTGCAGCTACTGAAGCTCTCCTCGCCGATTTGGCGTCGAAAGAATCGCTTTTGGTCGACATGAGACGTTCTACGGCTTGGCGGTTTTCCTTGACGATTCTGCTCGCATCAAATGATCTAAAAATAATAATAATGGCAATGAAAACGATTACGAAGAAAATACTTACGTTGAACGTTACTAGTTTTGAACTGACCTTATCTCTTCTTTTACTCCTCTTTTGGCGAGGAAAGTCTTCATGCTGTTCCAAGAAGTATCCTGGATGCCCATGAGCCTCAACACTCCTTCCAGTATGTCCCTGATGACATCTGGAGGTGCCCTCAGGGATCTTATTTCCGATAAAGACTCCGATTTGAGGTTCCCCACTGCTGATCGGGCTTCTTCAATCAGAGGTTCCACCTCTGAGAGCTCGGCTTCAATCTCTTTTTTCCTATGAGCACGCGCATAAAGAACAACTATGAAACAATTTCTTTTGCTGTTAAAATATAACTACAAAATCTTCTTCCCATCAGACTGCATTTGATTAAAACGCAAATCAGGAGCGGTCCCAGGTTTGATCCTTGCGGAATGATGGCGACAGGGGTGGAGTTCCGCAAGGATCCACCGTTGGGCCACTCTTCTCTACGACATGAAAATTACTATTATCCTGCCCCAGTATAGGGATTATTTCATGAATTTACCTTCTAATCAGTTGGATATTCTCTTCCTGCGTCTTTCCCTTCAAAGTTTCCATTTCCTCTTTGTGTGAATTGGCGTTCTGCATGGTATTACTGATCATATCCAAAGCGGTATTCGCCTTTGCTCTCTTTTCTTCCAACATTGTCTGCTTCTCGGCCGCCTTTTGCTTCAAATCTTTCACCAAAGATTCTGCTTCCGTTAGTTTGGACACTCCAGCCTGTGGAATTTGCAGATATTGAGTATTTTTTCGGAAATGGTATACTTGTTGAGGAAAGTCAACTACTGAGCTCATACATTGCTTTACTAACTAAATTTTCTCACCTCTAGTTTATGTTGCCTAGTCTTGATTCCGAATAGTTTTTCGTCGAAAGTGCTTTCGTACAGTTTAATCATGGATATGTATCGTGAGGGGGTGGAATTGCGACCCTTCATTACGGCATATATCGACGAGAATCCTTCACTGCAAGACATTTTGGATTCGTTGCCGTCGCTGGTGGAATTATTTCTAGAACGTAACGAGAAGAAAAGTTAAAATACGAGGATGTATTGATATCTAGTTAGCCTAGACCAGTTCCCTTCATAAACAAAATACTGCGTTACCATAGCAACGAACAATAACTTATTAGAAGTGTCAGTGTAAAGTTCGACGTCAAAAAAGTAAACCAGAGTTACGCAATAAAATAAAAGAATAAATATATCCACCAAAATTGTGAAAATCGAAAAAATGGAGTATCGAGCCATCATCAAGTACCTGTATTTAAAAGGGTTAAGAGGTAAGCAGATTTACGAAGACATGCTTAATATCCTTGGTGATCAATGTCCTTCGTATGCGACCGTGAAAAATTGGACTGCAAGCTTCAAAAGAGGTAAATTTTTCATTGAAGATGATGACCGATCGGGAAGGCCAGTTTCTGTGTCAGTCTCCGAAAATATCGATGCAGTTCACGACATGATTTAAACAGACCGTCGAATTGGGCTAAAACGGATATCTGAATCAGTGAATATTTCATATGAACGCGTTCATCATATACTTCACGTCAATTTGGACATGAGAAAAATTGCTGCAAAATGGATCCCCAAATGTTTGAATGTTGACCAAAAGCGTGCAAGGGTGGTAGCATCGCGTTCGATCTGTGCTCGTTTTGAAAACGATGTAGAATTCTTAAACCGAATTGTTACTATGGATGAGACTTGGGTACATTTCTACGATCCAGAAACAAAGCAACAATCGATGAAATGGCGACACTCCGGTTCTCCAAGATCTAAGAAGTTTCGTGTCCAAAAATCTGCTGGAGAAGTTCTTGCTTCAGTTTTTTGGGATTGTCACGGAGTAATCATGATTGATTTTTTGGATGAGGGTAGAACAACAACTGGAGATTACTATTCGACCACTCTACGGGAAGAAATTAAAGAGAAAAAACGCGGAAAACTATCCAAAGGTGTTTTGTTTTTGCAGGACAACGCCCCTGCACACAAATCTCATGTTGCCATAAAAAAAATTCGAGATTTAGGGTTTGAATTAGTAGATCACCCCCCTTATTCACCAGATTTGGCTCCGTCCGACCATCATCTCTTTCCTCAACTGAAAAAAAGTTTAAGCGGTCGTAAATTTTCTTCCAACGAGGAGGTAATAAAAGCTGTGGAGGTCTGGTTTGCAGAGCAAGAAGAAACATTTTTTTTGAAATGTCTAGAGACGTTGCAGGTTTGCTGTAAGAAATGCATCCAGTTAAGAGGAGAATATGTTGAGTAATAAAATATTTTCTATAGCAGGCTAAGCATTTTTCAATATATCCTCGTAAATTACTTGAAAATGATAAAGCTTCGTAAATTTGAGGACCCAATTACAAAAAAAGAAAGGAATATAGGATGAATCTTTATTTCTGTGCGGCGAAGAATTTAAGGCTACTGAGGCAAACCCCGGAAAGTACGTTAATTGAAATCACTGTAAACCAACTAATTCCTCGAGGGCCGTCCTCAATTTGCCGTACATTATTTTCCCTAATCCTCATTTGCGTTCTGTAGGGTCGGTCTTTTGTCAAAATACGTGTCTTAATTGGCAAAGTGGGTCGGTGTGCTGTTAGTTCTTGATACACTAGAAAATTAGATAAATAACAGATTAAAAACTAGTTCAGATCTCCTATTTGGAATTAAGCTAGCAGGATAAGTGGAGAATATTTCCGTGTGGCACGAAAATCAGACTATTGGAGAGTCACGTCTACAGATCTGTGTCATGGTGACTGATATAATTTTTCCTAAACTGGAACTTTTCTCCATAATTTTCTTTGGAGAGGTATATTTTTCCTCTAAAATTCAGTAACATACCGCATGATGCTGAAATATGCTCATAACATATAATATTATCTACAGTTGCGACAAACAAAAGATCGGTGGACAAAGACTGACCCCACTGCACATGATACATAACATAAGCTGGACGTATGAATGAATGAATCCAAGAAATCGTTGCAAAACTATACCAGCCTCAAGTTCTGACTACTAACTTTTCCAATATAATCCTCGGTATCGTTTCTATAGTCGCAGCGCTCCAGTCCGATTTCCATATGATGCAGCTGTCTTGGAGCAGTGAAGGGCAGTTCTGGAAGATATTCCACAGGTTTTCGTTGTCTACATCCAAACAGACTACCACGTGGAGATTCTTCTTCACTCCTAGAAGCGAGTTATCACGGAATTACAACGAAATCGATGAGAGAACGAAGCTTACTTTCAGAAAAATATTGAATCAAGCTGCCATCAAAGTTCTCCCTGTCAGATTCTTCTTTCAAAGCTTTAACGAGAGAATCCAATTCTGCTGCCGTGTACAGCCCAGGAACCTAAACGAAACTCTCATGATTAGCCTTTCAGAGAAAAAAACGAAAGTTGAAAATAGTGTTTTACCTCCCCCGACGATATCAGCAGATTGAAGAGGTTTAAGTTGTTTTCTTCATCCAGGATATAATCTTCTATCTGGAAATAGACCTCTTCGCCCTCTACCCCAGCGTACTGCATGGCCTAAAACACAGAAAACGACAAATAGTGGTTTTGGTATGCCGCAAGGGTCGGATTCCTGGCTCCTTCTTCTTCCGATATACACATCTTGATTATGGACGTATATCCCTTGAAATAGCAGAGAACTGTTTCGTGCTACTCACCACTTTCAAATCACTATTCAATTGTTGTTGTTCCTCGCCAGAGGGCACTATAACTCTGGCGGATTGCAGAGCTGACGCTATTTTCAAAGCGCTTCGTCTCCCCACTCCGGATTTTCCCACCAGCAACACGTTTCCTCCGGCAGAACTGACAGTTCTCAGAATGTTCGCTGTCAAATCCAACAGCTCGTCGTTGATTATCAATTCCAAGAACTGGCCGTCGCGCTCTGAAAATTTCAGTTATATTCATTCACCGACCAGATTTCATCCCAATGGATTTGTTTCTGGAGAAATCTTTCCGTACCGCACTGAGTAATTCCGGATTGAACGAGAGAACTCCATTCTTCTTTCGTTAGTCCTACCAGCTCGGAATTTCTCGAAATATCAGAGGGCTTCTCGATGGGGACGTGGTAACTAGTGACCGAGAGCCCTGGAAAACTCATGCCCCATTGACTTTGAAGCGTTTCATTCACTATTCTGTACAGGCCATCTCGATCACTCTCGTTGACGAGTCTATTCCCGAAAATATTGACCGCCTCATATCGAACCACCTGGAAAATCAGAAACAGTTGCAATCCTTGTTGACGAGATGCTCTTTGATACAATTCTCTACAAATCACCTTGTTTGCCCCATGTATTCGCTACCGTTTCTGACTTGAGAAAATCTTACCTTTAGTACGAAAGTTTCGGTTTCCTTATCTTCGGTGTTTTTGTAGCGTAAAATTGCTTTGCACCAGTTTGTTACATCGTGAGGACTGAAACTGTAATGCTTGTTTTGTATAGGGGCGAAGGTATTGCGTATCTGAAACAATTGGTGTAGAAAGGGTTCAATAAATAATCTGATCTAAGTAGTTTTTTATCGTCATTTAATACTAACCTTTTCATAAATGGATATCATGGATACTGCAATCTTGACTATTTTTGCTTTCGGTAGTTGCTGAGTGGCATAGCGATGTTTCAGAATAGCCGTCAGATAGGCCGTGATGATAACTGAAAAATCTTCTGCTTCTGGCAAACTGAAAAATAGTGTTAGTACCGAACTAATTTTGTTTCAAAATTACAGCCAAACGAAATCTGTATACTTCTCATATAATGGCTTTAACAACTTCCATAATACAGCCCAATAAAGATATGACCTGTCCAAAAACATTTTTATGACCTTTCTTCAAAGAAAATGAGTTTACTATGTTTTCCTTCTAATTGCAAATATCATCTGACATGGAAAAACAATTTTCAAACAAAGAAAAAGGTGTCGTCATTCTTAACCGCAGATGAAAATATTTTAAAGGGATGCAGGGTGGGCACGCATCTATCTGAATTGAAGGACGTTCAAACGAAGCTAACTCCATCTACAATTACGAACGCTCACCTCACGTTGTACACCCGCATGTTCGATGTGAATCTCTTCGACAAGTTGTTACCGGCCGACAACGATCCCACAATTGTTATGTTTTCGATTCCTACAAACTCTACGTTGGCATCGAAAAATCCCCCGTACACGATCAACTGAAAGGAAAGGTAATGTCAGAATTGTTATGTCAAAATTTGCACGCCTTTCTGCTGAATGTTCGAGATTTTACAGAAAATGGATATTTTGAGAGTGAGTACCTAACACGTTTTGATTATTTGAGTATGCAGCAGAGTTGAAGGAGTTGGCAGCCGAAGTGTTTTTTTCGTTATGATTATGCGGTATCAGTTTTGAAATCTGTACATAACCTCTAACGTGCTTGTTTGTCAATTTGACGAATGGGAAGCCGTTTTAGGATCGAACAGAACATGTTTGAGTTCATTGGGCTAGTTTATAGAAGAATCAAGTTATCACATAGGTTAATCAATCGATTTGGTGGATCGGTGTTACAATCACAGAAATCATTTAGTACACGAATATCTAATCACTTATTGTAGGAATTGAGAATAATGTTCGAGTTTGTTAATGTTGACAAAACAGTAAGATTCACTTTGAAAAGGCTTGGTTCATGGTGAAGGTAAGCATAGTATATTCATAACTGAATGATTTAAAAAAAAAGTAGTGATACTTTTGAAACAATTGTGATCTTGATAACTGCTCCTTCAAATACTTGTTTCAATGGTAAGGTAATTATAATTTTAATGCATTTATATTATATTGTCATGGTAAAATTCCGTTAACTGATAGCTTAAATTTTTTGGAACTTACGTAGTTTGGCCTCCTGAACAAAAAATCCAAATGAAATTTTTGGCGGTCTCAACTAATTTCGGAGATATGGGCCTATTTCTGAGTGATGAATGGCATTTTTTAGGACACGTTTCTACCGCGGAAAAACACTCAAAATTCTTCCTTCTTTAAACTAACACAATGTACACACCCTAATTCACCCATTTTACACTAAATTTTTATTAAAAACGGCAATGGTTATCCAAAAATTCAACATTCTTTTAAAACCATCAAAACAACACAATGTTTAGGGAATTTATTTATGTCAAGTTGGTAACTTTGAACTTTGCATATTTGCACAGCCAACTTTCCTATGCATTTGATTTCAACATGAAAAGGAAAATATTCACTCGCTTTTTTCCCAGAAACCAACTTGACATAAATAAAATTAACTAACCATTTTGCCTAGATTTGTAGGTTATGTCATCAAAAAAGGAGGATAAGTTTTTTCCCTAAAAAGTAGCGTTTTCAATAAAGAAAGAGTGTGAAACAGGTCAATTAGGGTGTGTACATTGTGTTAGTTTAAAGGAGGAAGAGTTTTGAGTGTTTTTCCGCGGTAGAAATGTGTCCTAAAAAATGCCATTCATCACTCGAAAATAGACCCATATCTCCGAAATTAGTTGAGACTACGTAAGTTCCACAAAAAACTATGTTGATAGCTCGTGGCTATTAGTTAACGGAATTTTACCTAAATTTCTTTTAACTCAAATTTTTTACTCAAAATTTTACTCGAAAAACTGACATCAAACAAATGTGATCGATCTAGGGTTTCGCGATATTTTGTTGTTAGTTTTTCTCGTACATACTGACTGGCAAAATGATTTCGTTGAAAAAAGAATAAAAATATATCACCATTTTTCTTCAAATTCAGGTATGAGTGAACTCTAAGCTTACTATCACCAAAGTTATCTTGTTTCTAAACAGAAATATCTCTTTGACCCTTTAAATCACTTGAGGTCCGTTTGGTTCAATTTTTTCTCCCTTCGTACAAACTGTTAGCCTATTTTTTTCTAGATTTTTAGGATGCAAGAGCCTGTTTCTAAGGATCTGTTATCGAAGACCAGTGAACTTGGGCAGTACAAGGAGGTCGTTCAGGAAAAAGACGTACTTATAAAGAACAACAAGGCTAAAATGAAAGAGTTGGAAAAGGAAATATCAGAACTGAAGCTGAAGAACGAGGAGTTGGAGATGAAGATGAAAGTTGGCAAGTTGGACGAGAATGGTTTTCAGGTAAGCGTTATTATTGGTGATGATGGGTTTTTCTTAGGAATCAGTATAGGCATTGTTGGCTGATTGAAAGTCGAAACAGTCCATCAAGGTTTAGAGCGTTTCACGCGACAAAAAAGTATTCATCTTTTGTCTAACATGAAGAACCGTCTGATTATATTTTGTTTTGTATCAGTTTTCATCCATTTTGCTTTCTTCAGGCTGTCATGGTGAACTACGATGACTTCCTCAAACAAGTCTGGTCCGAAAGAAAGGAGTTGCTGGACAAAAACACCGTGCTGGAAACCTACATGGAAAACCTCGAGGCTTCCTACAACGAGCTGCTGGAAAAGTTCGGCAAAGCCAAGAGCGTCATCCAAGGCCTGAAGGAAAATCAGGACGTCTTGAAAAACGAACTGGACGAGTACCGGAAAGTGATCGAAATCCTCGAGAAGAAATACGACAACTTGAAGATCCATTCGGAATCGAAAATAGCCGAGGCGAACGAGGAAATCGGCAATAAGGAGAAGGGGAATATTCAAGAGGTGGCGAAACTGAAGGCGAAAATTCTGCAGAGTCAAGCGAAGATCAACGAGCTGGAAAAGCATGTCAAGTTCGAGGATATTCGACCCAGACAGTCCATGTTTGCGCCGTTGAAGAACAATTTATCGAAAGCTTAGCGACATTTTTGTACAAAAAACACGAATAAATTTAATTTCTGGCCATTTATTTGAGTTTCTGTAGTTTTTACCACGGATCACGTGCCAAACTGATCTCAATTCTACAGGAAAGTGTTAATAAAATTGATAAATCTTCTCAACACTCTAAAATTCCGGTGACGTACGTTTTAAAACAGCTCCTTCAACATTTATACCAAAAATATAACTAATATAACCGTTTTCACCACTGATAGGTTAACAAAACACAAGTAATATTCGCTCATATATCTGATACTTCTCCAGAAAGATTTTCCCGCGGCGCATCCACCAAATACTGTTGCCTCTGACTTTAATTCATGCTTTATACTCCAAGTTTACCTTGAACCTGCATTGATCTTACCTGACTTAGGAACTCGATGAGAATATTGGTGCCCCACTTATCTGGTTTCAGGAGATGGAGATTTTTGAAATGGAGAACCAGATTACCCTTCTTTGGTTTCAGAACTTTGCCTCTGTGTGTGTTGACTGAAAGGCAATGCTGCAACAGAAATTTGCAATGATATTTTTGTAGATTCGATGTGGTGTATTCACCTCTAACAATTTTGTCGTGACAAAATTGGGCATCAAATTTCCACTACAGTGCAAGGTCACTATGTCCATATCGGTTCTTTCAAAGACTAAGCTCCTCAAAAGCAGTCTGAAAGAAAACACACCGTTATAAAGTGAATTATTTCATGAACAAGTTAGGAAAACACGACGTTCTATCCCAGTCAACCAGCGAAGTCGCAGTAAGTGGCAGGGAATTCAATTTAATGTCTCTATATGGATCAACAATGCGATTTTACAGATAAGTACCAGCGATTTCGCTTTGCGGACAATGATATGCAATAAATATTAACCTTGTGATTTCGCAAAATACAATTCAAAAGCAGTTAAAATCAATGCGATCTAGAGAAGTCCTTGCGACTTTCACAATGTTACCACCATGTCACATATTTTTGACTGGTTTATATTAACGTTCATTTCGTGATATCTATTGAATTTTCAATAATATATAACTCGAGAAGTTTCATGGATTATGGTCGGGCGACTTTTTTGAGAAGTGAACATCGCCTCTTTCGACACTAGCGGCAGAGGATATCAACTGGCAACGGCCGGCCCATGGCAGACATTTTGACTTTGTCATTTGATGTTGATGAACTTGTATTGTGGCTTGTAGCGCTATTGTTTGTTTAGTTTTAGAATTGTAAGTTGCTAACAAAACTTAATTATTGTATCGGTACTTTATAGAGTTGTGTATTTTGTAGGTATTCGTGCATAGTTCAGTCCCTTGGTAAAGAAAAGTTGCAAATTTTCTAAAGGTGAGTGAAACTTTTTGACTTCGTTTCGTAAAATAAACAAAATTATAAACATATTCGATGAAAAATTACGCCATTCATCTTCAAATGGAAGGTGAGGAAGCAGCAGAGAAAATCTATACTGAAAACAACTATAAATAACTGAAAACGTTATTGATTATGATTAGGTTAGATACAAAAAGGTACTGATGGGCCATGGGCTTCTATATGCCGATGCAAATCGAAATAATAGAGGAAATAATTATAATAACATTTGATAGACAGATGTGTGATATTTTTTATCCATTCTCATTTCCTCAAATTATACAGGGTGGCTAAAAATGATTTTAGTGAAAACGAGCAACTGAAAATTATAAAAATTCAATAGTTGATTTCTGTTGAATACTTGCAAACGAAAAATGTATAGGTCTATGCGGATATACCGTCAAGTAGGGTCGTTATCACTCTTCTTTGATAATTTTTTCCACCCCTACTTCATAATTTTGAAAAAGCTCCATTTTCTGATTTCTGATGCTGTGTTCTCTAAATAATTATAATTTTCACTCATATATTCTATTTGAGGAGTAAAAATATTGAAGATTGCGTAGTGGTGTAGTGGGGATGGCTTTACAGGCAGTGCCTTTAGGATAACGCGCATTAAATGTATTCCCCAAACTACTGCCTTAAAATAGGGCAGCAACTTATCCTCAACTTTTCATTTCAGGTTTGTGGAGGCTGCATGCAATGAAGAAAGTTTTTTTTTAGTTGCGTCGATTTCTGTGATTAGCCGCCATAGATTTTTTTTTGTTTTCTTATATATGTACAGTGTGTCCCGCTTTTCATGAATACATCCTAATATCTCAGTTATTAATAATGCGATTTTCTTGAAATTTTGGTGGTGATTATATGTTAGGTAAATGAAGTATTTTGGCATAGTGAACATTTTCATCGACCATAGGCGTGCGGTGTGGGGGGGTAAAAAAAAAGCTGTTTTTTGGGAAAAGGATATTAGGGCTCATTTTAGATAACTTTTTTCATCAGAATCAGAATCAGCATCCCCAAAAACCCCCCAATCCATATTTTAGAAATCTCAAGAGCTGATTTGAGGAGAAAAAAAAATAAATTCACTTTTTTCGTCAATGCACCCGAATATCTGTTATTAGCGATTTTCTTGAGATTTTGGTGGTGATTTTATGTTAGAAAAATGAAGCATTTGGCATAGTGATCATATTCATTCACCATTGGCGTGCGAAGTTGGGGAGAGAAAAAAGGCATTTTTTGAGAAATGAATATTAATGCTTATTTAAGACAACTTTTCTCATCAGATTCGGAATCAGCATTCCCAAAAACCCTTTAATTCATATTTTCAACATCTCAAGACCTGATTTGAACAAAAAAAAAGTTCAAGTCTTTTTTTTAATAAGTTCTTTATTTGTAACAGTGGTAACAAAATTACGAATTACTTTATTTTAGATTCTTGTTTTCAACATAACTACCTTCTGAAACAATACACTTTTCAACAATTCTTCTCAAACGTACATTCACTTTTCTTAAAGTTTGGGGAGTTATTTCCTGACACGCTTGCCTAATTGCAAAGCAAAGTTCCTCTCTATTACGCCGCCGAGTAGCATACACTTTATTCTTCAAATGCCCCCACAGAAAAAAGTCACAAGGGGAAATATCTGGCGATCTAGGGGGCCATGGTTCCAAAGGAGAATTTCTACCTATCCACTTCATAGGAAAAATTGCATTTAAAAAGTTCCGAACTATCCCATAATTGTGTGCGGGGGCCCCATCTAATTGAAAGATTAAGTTTTGTCTTTGTGCTAATGGCAATTCAATGAGAAAATCATAGAGACCATTTTGTAAAAAAATTTGAAAATTTTGTCCGGTCAGGTTATCCAGGAAATAAGGGCCAACAATCCGTTCGTTGAATATGCCACACCACACGTTAACTTTTTCACTGTATTGGTTTTTACAATGAATTACCCAATTCGGATTTTCAGCTGCCCAAAACCTACAATTTTGACTAGACACCACACCGTTTGTTGTAAACGTTGCCTCGTCAGTAAACATCATGTTCTTCAGAAAAAGTCTGTCGTTAAGATAGGTACCCTGCAACCATAAGCAAAATTCAAACCGTCGTTCAGAATCACCATTTAACAGAGTATGTAGAAATTTTGGTTTAAATGCTCTAATCCTGTTGGGTTTCAAACATCTCCATACTTTGTTTTTCGTTAAATTCATTGTCCTCGCAACTGCCCTTACAGTACCATTTGGGTTGTTTCGAAATTCTGCCAAGATTCGTTCGTCGTCTGGATAGTGTCTTTGATTTAAATTGTACCTCCCTGGTCTTATTTTGAAAACCGCTCCAGTCCTTGCGAACAATCTGTTGATTATGGCAACGGTATCGTGAGAAATTGGTTCTCGATCAATATGCCTTTCATTGAATATTCCAGCAACTTGACGCGTAGATCTTTCATTATTACCAAATAAGCGGATAATCTCTACTTTTTCTCCAATTGTAAGAACTACTCTTCGGTTGTGTGCCATCTTATTAACAGTTAAGTAACACTGCTTGACTTATTGACATTTCGTACTGATTACCGATGTCAAACAAAAACTTTTGTTTCAAAGCACTCTTTCATTAATATGCATGAAAACTCAAATCGGCAAGCCAACGGTAACAAAGTGTGCGTATCTTCGGAAATACCTAAATTGTAGTATAAGGGCAGTTGCAAACGATACAGAATATAAGGAAACGAAGGTGATTGAAATTCAATATAGGATTAGGGCATTTGAAATAAATAGTTAGAAATAAACAATCTATTGAAAAAAAAGTGAATTTAATTTTGTTTTCTAATCAAATCAGCTCTCGAGATTTCGAAAATATGAAATGAGGGATTTTTGCGGTCGCTGATTCCAAATCTGATAGAAAAAAATGTCTAAAATGAGCCCCTTATATCCTTGGAGAAGAAGTGGAGATTATCCGATTATTTGGTAATAATGAAAGATGTACGCGTCAGGTATTCAATGGAAGGCACCATGATCGAGAACCAATTTCTCACGCCAAAATCAACAGATTGTTCGCAATTTAAATCAAAGACACTATCCGGACGACGAACATTTCGAATTTCGAAACAACCCAATTGGTACTGTAAGGGCAGTTGCGAGGACAATGAATTCAACGAAAAACAAAGTATAGAGATGTTTGAAACGCAACAGGATTAGGACATTCAAACCAAAATTTCCACATACCGTGTTAAATGGTTATTTTGAAAGACGGTTTGAATTTTGCTAAAAAGGACTTATTGAATAAAGAGTTGAATAATTTTTTATTCAAATCAGCTCTTGAGATGTCGAAAATATGAATTAAAGGGTTTTTGGGGATGCTGATTCCGAGATGAAAAAAGTGAATTTATTTATTTTTTTCTCCTCAAATCAACTCTTGAGATTTCGAAAATATGGATTGGGGGGTTTTTGGGGATGCTAATTCTGATAAAAAAAGTTATCTAAAATGAGCCCTAATATCCTTTTCCCAAAAAACAGCTTTCTTTTACCCCCCCACACCGCACGCCTATGGTCGATGAAAATGTTCACTATAAAATACTTCATTTACCTAACATATAATCACCACCAAAATTTCAAGAAAATTGCATTATTAATAACTGAGATATTAGGGTGTATTCATGAAAAGCGGGACACACTGTATATAAATATATTTTTTTGAAGACTATGTCATTATTTAATTGTTTTAAGTTATTTTGTATTAGTTAGTGTTAATAAATATGTTGAAACTTATATCAAATTGCTTTCCATTTATTCATTCCAGAGAAATTCCCAAACCTACATTTATTTCATCAATTTGGTAAACATAAAAGGAATGCTTTCAAAAGTTCCATGCAGTAATTACAAATGTGTACATTCATTTAATTTCCGTGAGAGGTGCATTTAAATTCCATTCAAATATTTATAATCTTTCAAAAAACCGCTGCTTTGTAAATTCACTTTGAGGCTGTCTATAGAAACTTAAAAATGTACGCTTCGCGACGTCTTGGGTAGTTACTGGCGATGAGCGTGTTTGCGGACATAAAGCACTCGCAAATAATTACTAGTGCCTCTATTTTGTATCCACATTGCGAAGTCGCAGATCTCAGCAGTAACTCTTTGCAACTTCTATGCGATGGATTCTGGTTCACTGGGATGGGACATTGCCGAAAAATGCCGTATTTGGTAAAACTATGGGAAATTAGGAGTTTTCGAAGCCGACTCACGTTTTTGCTGATCCATGGTCGCCAACAATCAGGAAGTTATGTTCATTCTTCTCTTTCAGCCAAACCCTCAGAGTATCTAGATATTGCGCTATCTGGCTCGTTTCTACCAGTGGTATATCAGTGGAAATACTATCCAGAATGATATTCGGGTTTGTATGATAGGAATCGACGATGTCTCTGTCTCTGTTGTATCTAGACTTGAGGATGAGAGGTGGGGCATGATCACCTGTCCATTCAAACACCTAAAAAATTCCTCCGATGACCCATATTCAGGAACAGGAAATTCTATTGAAACTCTCATCAACAGTATACACCTTTGGCTCACCTGTTGCGCGAAAAGTTCCCTGAAATCATCCTGGAGCTGTTGTCCCAGTCCATTGATGAGAGCAACAGAGAAATGAATTCTGCTTGTGACTTCAGCTAACTGCGTGAGGCCTGTTTTGGCGATGGATAATTGGGAGCAGGGTATGGTGACATCCCCATCTTTCATGATCCAATTCACAGCTGAAAATTAGGTTACGACGATCATTCCTGTTCTGATTATTTCCACACATATTCTGTGCGCGTATTTGAAGTCACCTTTCAAGAAATGATCTCCTATGAGTGGTTCCAAAACCGGTTTCTGTTCCTCTGACAACCCTTTCACGAAACTGGTGACGTAGCTGCCCAAGTCTAGGTCTTCCTCACTCAGGAAAACAATGCCCAACCGGGAAATCGTAGCGGGAGAGGCACTGTTGAGCTCGTGGGTTTCGAAAAGGAAGTTTACGTTGGGTCCGAATTGAATTCGCCAACCAGAAGGTAGGGAAAGGAGCCGATTGTCATCTAACACCGAGTTTAATGATTCCACCCATTCCGGGTCGATGTCTCCATCGCATACAATCCATGACCATACATCTGAATAAAAAAGTTTAGAACAATAATTTATCCATCACCAGAATACTCACCCGCACTTTCTGATGCTACCTGTAAGCTGAAGGTTGTCAAAACGCCATCATTCCATTGGTTTGTGTCTAAATCCATCTTGCCCAAAAGCTGAGACCGCGTCATACTTTTGGGGTTGACACAGTATGTTTTGATAGATTTGCCTAGTTTAGAGAGAGTCTAGAAACAAAATTTTCTTAACTTTTAGATGCCATGAAAAAAATATATGAGACTCAAAACATTTTAGAAACAATTCCCGAACAATAATGCTTCTGGTAAAACTATGGAAAACTTTCGGAGAAACAGATATTCCTGAGACACTTTAGAAACAATTCTCGAATAATAATGCTTGTGGTAAAACTATGGAAAACTTTCGGAGAAACAGATATTCCTGAGACACTTTAGAAACAATTCTCGAATAATAATGCTTGTGGTAAAACTATGGAAAACTTTCGGAGAAACAGTATTCCTGAGACATTTTAGAAACAATTCTCGAATAATAATGCTTCTGGTAAAACTATGGAAAACTTTCGGAGAAACAGATATTTCAGAAATATTTTAGAAAAAATTCTTGAATAATAATGCCTCTGGTAAAACTATGGAAAACTTTCGGAGAAACAGACATTTCTGAATCATTTTTGAAACAATTCCCGAATAATAATGCTTCTGGTAAAACTATGAAAAACTTTCGGAGAAACAGATATTTCTGAAACATTTTAGACACAATTCTCGAATAATAATGCTTCTGGTAAAACTATGGAAAACTTTCGGAAAAACAGATATTCCTGAAACATTTTAGAAACAATTCTCAAATAACAATACGGCTGGTAAGACTATGGAAAACTTTCGGGGAAGCAGATATTTCTGAAAATTTTTTGAAACAATTCCCGAATAATAATGCTTCTGGTAAAACTATGAAAAACTTTCGGAGAAACAGATATTTCAGAAACATTTTAGAAAAAATTCTTGAATAATAATGCCTCTGGTAAAACGATGGAAAACTTTCGGAGAAACAGATATTCCTGAAACATTTTAGAAACAATTCTCGAATAACAATACATCTGGTAAAACTATGGAAAACTTTCGGGGAAGCAGATATATCTGAAACATTTTTGAAACAATTCCCGAATAATAACGCTTCTGGTAAAACTATGAAAAACTTTCGGAGAAACAGATATTTCAGAAACATTTTAGAAACAATTCTTGAATAATAATGCCTCTGGTGAAACTATGGAAAACTTTCGGAGAAACAGACATTTCTGAAACATTTTTGAAACAATTCTCGAATAACAATACGGCTGGTAAAACTATGGAAAACTTTCGGAGAAACAGATATTTCTAGACTGGGACGAGACACTTTCAACGTTCTAATAGAAATAAGTTTTTTTTCAATAAAGAATACTTACCCGTAGAACTAACTGCCTAATAGTGGTCTTTCCAGAATTCGGTGGTCCAACAATGGCTACTCCCATTCTTTGTTGGAGTTGTTCGTAGAACTCCATACATTTGTTGATCTTGAAAATGAAAATAAATTCAGCAAGTTGACCTCCATTATAATTTGGGCCACGCTAATGCTTTTTCAATCAGTCATTTCATAAACGAAAATACGCAGAAATATGATGAGGAGGAAAACATTCATAAATCATTTCGACAACAATTGCCATTAAGGGGGGTACACGTTTCGGGTTCAGTAGAATCCATCTTCAGCCTGATAAAAGGTTCTACCGTTCTGAAGATGGATTCTACTGAATCCGAAACGGGACCCCCCGTAATGGAACTTGTCCAATGAAAGTTGTAGACGATTTTGTGAATTTTTTCCTCTCTAAAATTTACATCTACCAGAGATCAGCTGTATGATAGTTCGACAAACCTGTCTCTCATTTTTCACCAGTCCCATCTCTTCAAAGCTCTCTTCCATACTTTTCCTCACAATATCATCCTTCGAGATCTCAGCATCTGCATCTCTGAATACATCCCCGATAATGGACGTGAACTTGGCGCTATCTGCGAAGGAAAGTTTGGACAACGTATCAATTTTAAGAACTTGCACCACAATCGCTAATTCTGGACTCGAACTGATGTTTCCATCGACGTTCTGAGCTTTAAACTTTCTGAGTGCTCGACCACAACCGCTCAGAACGGTTCTGATCGATCGCAAACCCCAGTCGTAGTGATGTTTCTTGCTCAAGAGTTTACTGCAAAAAAAAAACATAAATCATGACATGAATAATCATTGTTTCTTGGTATGCGTAAGGTTTGAGGTTAGAAATCCACCATCTGTCTCCATTATTACATTATTAGAATGCAATAATTATACAAACGCCCAGTCAACACTGGGTAAACAGCCAAATCTCAGGGACGTCAATATCGTCAAAAATGGGATTTAGATGTCCTTGTGATATCATATCGTTGACATTCCTGCGATATTACACCGCACCCCTTAGATATCAAAATCAATAATAGCCGGATATAGATGTCTCTGCGATGTCATATTGATGTCATTACTGCGATATCCCTGTGATATCTAAATTAGTGAAGCTGGATTTAGATGTCCCGGCGATGTGAAATTGTTACTTGCCATAGACGTCATACTGCGACATCATTTAGACATCAAAATCTTCACTTAGATATCTCTGCTACTATATTTTTATTGAGTTATCTCCAAATCGGGTGATGATAGGACTTTCACACACATTCACTTGACCGCCGACCAAAAGGACGTCATCTGTCCTCAACCACGGTCAAAAGGCGAATCCTCAAATGTTTATTTTGAAGTAACGCGGTAAGTTGGCAACACAAGATCGTAGGCAATGTTGGCCAACCTGAAAGCGGGAGGCGACCGCGTGACCGACTGTTACCGTATGGTATTACCATATTTAGTTCTTTGTATCGATGCATTGATCGAAGATTGAAGCTTTGTTGCTTTGAATGCTTTGTATACCGTTCACATTTCTGTTATATTTATTTTTTTCATATTGAAAATATATTTTCTTCTTCTATTTGTTGTTTCTGTCTGAAATATCACAGACGTTGACGTCTCTTGAATATAACAGTGAAGAAATCGCTGCTATGTCGCTCTGTTACATCCCTGTTACGTTATTGCGCCGTCTCAAACTACATCGCAAAGACGTCTCAGAACTACATCGCATGGACGTCGCCAGCATGCATCATGAGTGTGACAAAAGTGAGTCGCTGGGACGTCTGTGCGACGTAACGATGCGAGTCGCAGGTCACGAAGTGACATCGCAGCAATGTCTTAGATATGTATCTGTGTTGGCTGGGCGTTACCCTAACGCATTCTTATATTCTAATAGCATTTGATTATAACATCCTTCACCTGGAAATATCGAACACTTCTACCAACTTTCTTGCTACGAGGTCGGCGTTCCGATATCCATCGCAGTGCAGCAAAGCTTTAGCTATCTGCTCATTGTCAGGATGCGTCATGACAACTGGTCTGAATAACTGTTTCAAATTGTCAGGTAACTTGTTCCTGCCACCGTATCCACCACCAGCGGGATTGAGGGTGACGAAAATGCCGCAGTGTTTGTTGACAGAAACCTTAAAGAGTTACGAGAAAATTGGGTTCCACAAGGGTCCAAGTTGGGGCCACGAATACTTACCTCTTGATCCAGAAGGCGAACACTGCTCTTGTCCGTTCGTATTGAAACCTGAATGGCGTGTATCAACATGGAAATCGCTGATAGGGTGGCTTCATCCAATCTGTTGAATTCGTCGAAACATCCCCAAGCTCCGGTTTTCACCAAGCCTGTCAGGATACGTCCCATTGAGGCAGCATCTATACCCTGTAAAATGACAGTAGACCATGGATTTTATAGAGAATGGCGTACTTACCTCATCGCAGTTGAATACTAGAACTTGTCTTCCTAAAAGACCGCCCAGAGCTTTGACTGATTCGGTTTTCCCAGTACCAGCGGGTCCGTATGGGTTGCCACCCATCCCCAAATGGATCCCCTGAAAATAATGGCAATGAGTTCCACAAGGTTCAGTATTGAGCCCGTTATCACTATCGCAGTACCGAATTAATGACCGCATACTAAGGTAAGCTCGGGTAAGTGTGAATTTGGGGCAAGTGTGAGTTTGCTCGCTATCTTCGCTAAACCGGGCGACAGCCCAATGCCATCTATTGACGAATAGCCTACACTCATAATGAATCCATAACCATCATATAAAATACCAAAGAGATCTTGTGAAATCCAAATATTTTCCCCAATTTTCTAACCTACAATTCATCAATCCGAACGAGTATAACGACTTTATTTCAAGCTTTGAGTGTATTGTTAAAATCTAAGGTAAGAATCCATTTTATTCACTTTTCTTCTGTCTAAACAATGAATCTGACTATAGATTGCCGTTTTTTCATGAAGTTATTTTTTTTTAAATTTTTCCATTGCATGTCACACTTACCCCGAAATTAAATGTTATTGGGGATAGTGTGACCTATCTGTCGGGGTAAGAAGAGGGAACCTGGTTCATTTGGCCAATCTAAACAGTAATATTTTTTCAGCTATAGTACGAAATTATATACGGACATCTCAGAGAGCCAAACAATATACCTGGCCAGATGTGGAAGACATTGATACACTTTCAGAGGATGAAATAACAACTGTGCTTCCATCACCACTCGTCAGAAGATCGGAATCAATGAAATTCTCATTCGATTTTTCAGATTTCTACCTGTAAATTTTTCTTTTCAACAAATGTTCATTTTCACGATTATTTTTGTTTTTTTCCAATGGGGCATTTCAAATCAATATTAAAAAGTTCCTAATTATGTTTTGGTTAAAGATATTTCGAAACAAATAAATTGTGGTGAAAGTTCCTTTACTGTTTACTCACACCTGCCCCAAAGAGAGATTTACGTGCATTAATATCTTTAAATTTGCCCAGAATCACACTTGCCCCAAATTTCCGGGGAAGTGTGATCTATGGAGATGTATATCTGAATATATAAATAAAACTCATAGAATACGTTTTTCAACAGTTTTCTGTGGCGTATTACAAAGACTGACCTTCGAAGTAAATACCTGCAAAATTTCATTGCTATATTAGTTCAGGTTCATCAGAAGGACTAAATTCAATGCGAACTAAAGAAAATCACGGTCACACTTACCCGAGCTTACATATGTCTTACCTGTGTCAAAGTGAGGAAACATCTATCAGTCAGTGGCGTTCTTACTAGCTTGGGGGCATTACCCAAGTACTCGTAAGAGTACTCAACTCTGGCATTGGCCATCTTCACTGTCACTTCGCCAACAGAATTGGCATAATATCTGAAAAGAGGTAAAAAAAATATGCTATTCATCGATACGTATCGCATGATTTCATTCAAGACCTCACACCTCAGCTGTTTTTGCCACATCCAATCGGAGACCTTGGTTATGCTGTTGTCCATGAGTTCCTCCAATACGGATATATGATGGATAGTATCAAGCAACAGAGCCTTCAGCTTTAGTTCTAGGACGATATCTCCTGCAGCAGTGTTAGAACTGCTATTCAGTTCCAGAGAGCTGTAATGATCGAGTTGAGTCTGGAAACAATGAGACTAGACAAGTCCGCGTATACATAGCGATTGGAGGTGGTCTTAGGACTGGTCCTTGGGGTATACAATTTCCTATATGTCAATATTGAGGGTCTGGGATTATGTGAAGGGGCTCTCCATCTCTTACCTTGTATTTGGCCAGTAAGGGAGGAACTGTCATACTGGCAATGGCCTGCTCGCATTTGGCAGTGAATGAGATGCTGTCCGAGAGACATAGTATCTGGGAAGGATACGACAACGGGTCAGGAGCGCCCTTTTCCTTCTGGCAGTTTACTAGAAGTTCTTTCAGGGTGATCTGCATCTGTTTCACAAGATCGTTCAACCATTCCTTGAAAAGGTTAGAACGCTATAATAACAATGATAATATTTGTTCATGAAGAGTTCAAAATTTGTTTTGAAGCACTATCCTTTGGGAGTTGGTATGTCATTGTTTTTCAAAGAGAGTATTTAGAATTGTGCTTCGCTACTTGATATCTCTCATCACTTGACACTTTTCACAAATTTTTCAGCGACAATGGTGAATTTAATGCATACCTCAACTGGTTTCTGTATAGTCACCGGATTGGAAAGCAGCACCGTTTCTCCTTGCGAAGAAGACATGGCGACGATGTTCTGACCATCAGATGACAGCTGAACTTTTCCGATTCCCACGAATATTTTCTTCAGATGGGTCTGAATCACTTGTTCCTTAGAAGACTGTCCTACAACTTCTAACAGATCATCGTCGCTGAGGAACAGAAATCTCGGAAATTTCTCTCGTTTTTCCTAAAATAAATCCCTATTTAGTACAAAGTGGATACTTTCATGTGAAAATATCTAAATCGTATTGTTTCGTCGATTGTATAAACCCCAGTCAATATCGGCCCCAACATTGATCCCTGTGGAACGCCAAAAAAAAGGAGAGGCTATACCTTCAAAAAGTCGTCCAAACTGTTCTGGCACCTAGATAATTGATCCAGAATCGTTTCCAAAAGTGATCTCAAATTTGGATAACGACATAAAGCTGCCACACGGAGATCCTTCTCGATGAAGCCC
This sequence comes from Chrysolina americana, assembly GCA_958502065.1. NCBI lineage: Eukaryota > Metazoa > Arthropoda > Insecta > Coleoptera > Chrysomelidae > Chrysolina > Chrysolina americana. The sequence continues at coordinate 784,755 of OY293418.1, read as the reverse complement.
AGGATGTGGCGAAAGTCCCTGTCTATCCTTTCGAATCTGCTTCTCTCTTGAGCCAATGTTCCGCCGCCAAATATCGGTTCCAGGTATAGCCATCTGAAACCAATCGAATAAAAGAATAATATTCCAAAGTGTTTTGATTACAATAAGCACTTGTAAGTGCTTTTTTAATGTCTTAAGACAAGTCGGAGATTCATGAAATCAACTGCAACGATTACGTAACGTATGTGGGGCAAACTAGAAGGGCTAAGAAAGTACGGTTTAAAGAACACACGAATGTTTTAATGAGGACTCGTAAAGTAAATTAATCATTACTTTCGTTGGATTTGGGCCAGAGACGACAGATAGTAGTCCAAATCTCCAAATTTATTCTCCCAAATTGTCACCTTTTCCACAAACGAATCATAATCTGCTGAATTCTTCAGCGATTGCAGTAAGCTTTGGTTGTCACCGATCTGTAACAAAATAGCGTTATGAAAATACATACACGTCTTAGTACAACATAGATGTTTTTCACCTTGTTGAGTATTTCCTTGAAATCCTTGATCAAAGAAATGTCCTTGTTTCTGGAATCTTTGTGAATAGTTACCACGAATCTGCAAAGGACATCCCACTGGTCTAGTTCGGCGAGCGCTTGCCTAACAACAATTTCACTTGCAGCTTTTTTGGCAATCAGCTGAAAAAAAAATGTATCGTCAGAAATAATTTACAAGAACGACTATTTCTTCATAAATCGATCTATAATATCGAAATATCAACATTCTGGGACACACCAAAGAAATTATTGATAAAAATTAATATATTCAGTACATACTTCACTGTAGTGAAGATTCAAACATCGCGAAAAACAGGTATGGAGTCTCACAGGGTTCGGTACTTGGCCCAATCCTATTTATCTTCTATAATGATGAACTCTCTCTGTCCATCGTTCTAGGGCTTGACAAAAAAAGCCACGAAACGATGGTCTGACTCTGACTCTCTAGTAATCAATACTTTTTTCGCAAAGAGATATCATAATTTGCCGATTGAAGAAGTTTTTCGAGAATTTTCAGGAAGTATTGTATTGAAATCAAAGAAATCAAGCTCTACTTACCTGTAGATCTTTAAGTGAGTTTTGTATGTGATTGGAGACTTCCAAGAAATCGTTCAAAATCAGCTGATCCACCGGCTTGATATCCATATCGAGGAGATTGAAAACATCAATCCAATGTTTTTCCGAAAAGTCTTCCCCTTTGACATATTTCAACGATGGCGTAACACCCTGAAACAGTATATCTTCCTCAATATCTGAAATAAACCAGCTAAACAACTGATTATTGAAATTATGAACAAACGAATTCTCTTCTTCGCTTGGGAGATTCGAGAAAGGTGCTGAAACTACTATGTTCAGAGATTCTTCTGCCAGTTTGCCCACTGTAGAACTTAGAAGAGGTACCATAGGATAAAAGCTCCGATATCAACAAGAAAACCGTACTGTATTTTCCTTCCTTTGGCTTCATGTTGAAGGCTGAGGCCGATCCTAACTATGTATAAGCGAAAATTAAAACGGAGAAATTCTGTCTTTTATGAATTGTCGATATTTCAGGAGAAGAAATTTTTTACCTCGTATCTGTGGATTTCTTGTAACAGCCTTGTTACGAGCTGGGTGTTTTCCGTTTTCTCCAGCTTTTCCTGCCATTGTTTCAGGAAATCTTCGAGTTTATGGATCTTCTTCCTGAAGACTATCCAAGGCTCATTTCTCATTTCGTCGAATTCTACAAAAAAGCCATGAAACCACCTCTCTCGTATGACAACTGAAATGTTCGTACCTGAACTGAATTCTTCGAAAACAGCCCAAGACTCTTCTTCTTTCTTCAGACCGTCTTCAATGTCTTTTATGAAATCTAATTCTGGTGCGTCCAAGCTGAACCTCTCAAAATCCGCCCTGAAAAACTCACCACAAAATCACAGAATATTCTTTAAATAAAAGCAGACACTAACATTAGTTTTTCCTTCTTTGCCTGCAGTTCCACCCATTCGTTCCTTTTCTCTTTGATGTTCCTTGAATGGTTACAAAGGTCTTTCATAGTGTTATCCAACAATTCACCAGAATGTGGCCTTGGATTGACCTCTTCCCATTTGGCGTGGAAGCGCTCTATCTCTTTCTCCAAATTCTCTTTATAGATGTTGAGCGTTGTTTTGATGGTCTCCATCTTAAAACGAATGGAAAAATTACTAATTAATGTTTAAATCTGGAGGAAGATTGGACGTTAAGTACCACAAGGATCAGTAATGGAACCTGTATTTTTATAAACCTGTTATATATTTGAAGTTATTTTGGGTGTTTGCAATCTTCACTGAATTGTTCCTATATTAGGATGTCTACTTGAAATTTGAAATAAATAATTATATTGAATTGAATACAATACAAATGAATCCAGATGTACTTTTCAACTTGAGAATGGTTTGAGATAGAGCAATTTTGCCAACGCCAATCGATTCAGAATGGTCACTCTGTGAATTTCGGCGAGCAAAAAAATTTATACGAAAAAAGTTCCAAGGGGTAGATCCCTAAAAATCATAGTTATCCAGATGAACTTTCCAACTTGAAAACGGTTTAAGATAGAGCAATTCTGCGAACGCCAATCGATTCAGAATGGTCACATTAGTATACTCTGCGAATTTTGACGAACAAAAAAAAATTACTCTAAAAAGTCCCAAGGGGTAGACCCCTAAAAATCATGGATATCCAGATGAACTTTCCAACTTGAGAACTGTTTAAGATGGAGCAATTCTGCGAACGCCAGTAGATTCAGAATGGTCACATTAGTATACACTGCGAATTTTGACGAACAAAAAAAAATTTACTCTAAAGAGTCCCTAAAAATCATGGATATCCAGATGAACTTTCCAACTTGAGAACGGTTTAAGATAGAGCAATTTTGCGAACGCCAGTAGATTCAGAATGGTCACTTTAGTATACTCTGCGAATTTTGACGAGCAAAAAAAAATTCACTCGAAAAAGTCCCAAGGGGTAGACCCCTACAAATCATGGATATCCAGATGAAATTTCCAACTTGAGAACGGTTTAAGATAGAGCAATTTTGCGAACGCTAGTAGATTCAGAATGGTCACATTGGTATACTCTGCGAATTTTGGTGAACAAAAAAATTTACTCAAAAAAGTCCCAAGGGGTAGACCGCTAAAAATCATGGATATCCAGATGAACTTTCCAACTTGAGAACGGTTTAAGATGGAGCAATTCTGCCAACGCCAATCGATTCAGACTGGTCACATTAGTAAACTCTGTGAATTTCGGCGAATAAAAAATATTACTCGAAAAATGTCCCAAGGGGTAGACCCCTAAAAATCATGGATATCAAGATGAACTTTCCAACCTGAGAACAGTTTAAGATAGAGCAATTCTGCCAACGTCAATCGCTTCAGAATGGTCACATTAGTATACTCTGTGAATTTTGGCGAACAAAAAAATTTACTTGAAAAAAGTCCGAAGGGGTAGACCCCTAAAAATCATGGATATCCAGATGAACTTTCCAACTTGAGAACGGTTTAAGATAGAGCAATTTTGCGAACGCCAGTAGATTCAGAATGGTCACATTAGTATACTCTGCGAATTTTGACGAACAAAAAAAAATTCACTCGAAAAAGTCCCAAGGGGTAGACCCCTAAAAATCATGGATATCCAGATGAAATTTCCAACTTGAGAACGGTTTAAGATAGAGCAATTTTGCGAACGCTAGTAGATTCAGAATGGTCACATTAGTATACTCTGCGAATTTTGACGAACAAAAAAAAATTCACTCGAAAAAGTCCCAAGGGGTAGACCCCTAAAAATCATTGATATCCAGATGAAATTTCCAACTTGAGAACGGTTTAAGATAGAGCAATTTTGCGAACGCTAGTAGATTCAGAATGGTCACATTGGTATACTCTGCGAATTTTGGTGAACAAAAAAATTTACTCAAAAAAAGTCCCAAGGGGTAGACCCCTAAAAATCATGGATATCAAGATGAACTTTCCAACCTGAGAACAGTTTAAGATAGAGCAATTCTGCCAACGTCAATCGCTTCAGAATGGTCACATTAGTATACTTTGTGAATTTTGGCGAGCAAAAAATATTACTCGAAAAATGTCCCAAGGGGTAGACCCCTAAAAATCATGGATATCAAGATGAACTTTCCAACCTGAGAACAATTTAAGATAGAGCAATTCTGCCAAAGCCAATCGCTTCAGAATGGTCACATTAGTATACTCTGTGAATTTTGGCGAACAAAAAAATTTACTTGAAAAAAGTCCGAAGGGGTAGACCCCTAAAAATCATGGATATCCAGATGAACTTTCCAACTTGAGAACGGTTTAAGATCGAGCAATTCTGCCAACGCCAATCGATTCAGACTGGTCACATTAGTAAACTCTGTGAATTTCGGCAAATAAAAAATATTACTCGAAAAATGTCCCAAGGGGTAGACCCCTAAAAATCATGGATATCAAGATGAACTTTCCAACCTGAGAACAGTTTAAGATAGAGCAATTCTGCCAAAGCCAATCGCTTCAGAATGGTCACATTAGTATACTCTGTGAATTTTGGCGAACAAAAAAATTTACTTGAAAAAAGTCCGAAGGGGTAGACCCCTAAAAATCATGGATATCCAGATGAACTTTCCAACTTGAGAACGGTTTAAGATAGAGCAATTTTGCGAACGCCAGTAGATTCAGAATGGTCACATTAGTATACTCTGCGAATTTTGACGAACAAAAAAAAATTCACTCGAAAAAGTCCCAAGGGGTAGACCCCTAAAAATCATTGATATCCAGATGAAATTTCCAACTTGAGAACGGTTTAAGATAGAGCAATTTTGCGAACGCTAGTAGATTCAGAATGGTCACATTGGTATACTCTGCGAATTTTGGTGAACAAAAAAATTTACTCAAAAAAAGTCCCAAGGGGTAGACCCCTAAAAATCATGGATATCAAGATGAACTTTCCAACCTGAGAACAGTTTAAGATAGAGCAATTCTGCCAACGTCAATCGCTTCAGAATGGTCACATTAGTATACTTTGTGAATTTTGGCGAGCAAAAAATATTACTCGAAAAATGTCCCAAGGGGTAGACCCCTAAAAATCATGGATATCAAGATGAACTTTCCAACCTGAGAACAGTTTAAGATAGAGCAATTCTGCCAACGTCAATCGCTTCAGAATGGTCACATTAGTATACTCTGTGAATTTTGGCGAACAAAAAAATTTACTTGAAAAAAGTCCGAAAGGGTAGACCCCTAAAAATCATGGATATCCAGATGAAATTTCCAACTTGAGAACGGTTTAAGATAGAGCAATTTTGCGAACGCTAGTAGATTCAGAATGGTCACATTAGTATACTCTGCGAATTTTGACGAACAAAAAAAAATTCACTCGAAAAAGTCCCAAGGGGTAGACCCCTAAAAATCATTGATATCCAGATGAAATTTCCAACTTGAGAACGGTTTAAGATAGAGCAATTTTGCGAACGCTAGTAGATTCAGAATGGTCACATTGGTATACTCTGCGAATTTTGGTGAACAAAAAAATTTACTCAAAAAAAGTCCCAAGGGGTAGACCCCTAAAAATCATGGATATCAAGATGAACTTTCCAACCTGAGAACAGTTTAAGATAGAGCAATTCTGCCAACGTCAATCGCTTCAGAATGGTCACATTAGTATACTCTGTGAATTTTGGCGAACAAAAAAATTTACTTGAAAAAAGTCCGAAAGGGTAGACCCCTAAAAATCATGGATATCCAGATGAAATTTCCAACTTGAGAACGGTTTAAGATAGAGCAATTTTGCGAACGCTAGTAGATTCAGAATGGTCACATTAGTATACTCTGCGAATTTTGACGAACAAAAAAAAATTCACTCGAAAAAGTCCCAAGGGGTAGACCCCTAAAAATCATTGATATCCAGATGAAATTTCCAACTTGAGAACGGTTTAAGATAGAGCAATTTTGCGAACGCTAGTAGATTCAGAATGGTCACATTGGTATACTCTGCGAATTTTGGTGAACAAAAAAATTTACTCAAAAAAAGTCCCAAGGGGTAGACCCCTAAAAATCATGGATATCAAGATGAACTTTCCAACCTGAGAACAGTTTAAGATAGAGCAATTCTGCCAACGTCAATCGCTTCAGAATGGTCACATTAGTATACTTTGTGAATTTTGGCGAGCAAAAAATATTACTCGAAAAATGTCCCAAGGGGTAGACCCCTAAAAATCATGGATATCAAGATGAACTTTCCAACCTGAGAACAATTTAAGATAGAGCAATTCTGCCAAAGCCAATCGCTTCAGAATGGTCACATTAGTATACTCTGTGAATTTTGGCGAACAAAAAAATTTACTTGAAAAAAGTCCGAAGGGGTAGACCCCTAAAAATCATGGATATCCAGATGAACTTTCCAACTTGAGAACGGTTTAAGATCGAGCAATTCTGCCAACGCCAATCGATTCAGACTGGTCACATTAGTAAACTCTGTGAATTTCGGCAAATAAAAAATATTACTCGAAAAATGTCCCAAGGGGTAGACCCCTAAAAATCATGGATATCAAGATGAACTTTCCAACCTGAGAACAGTTTAAGATAGAGCAATTCTGCCAAAGCCAATCGCTTCAGAATGGTCACATTAGTATACTCTGTGAATTTTGGCGAACAAAAAAATTTACTTGAAAAAAGTCCGAAGGGGTAGACCCCTAAAAATCATGGATATCCAGATGAACTTTCCAACTTGAGAACGGTTTAAGATAGAGCAATTTTGCGAACGCCAGTAGATTCAGAATGGCCACATTAGTATACTCTGCGAATTTTGGCGAACAAAAAAATTTACTCAAAAAAAGTCCCAAGGGTTAGACCCCCAAAAATAAAAATTTTGAATGAGACATTAGCAAATTTTTGAAGTTTTCCAGCTTTTAGCCGCTCTCAACGTCAAAAATTCACTCGCACGTCAAACTTTCAAACATTTTCGTTTTTGTTTTTATTCAAAAACTGCCATGTATACAAAGAGAAGATAAGTGGTCCAGAATTTTTCTAAAGTTATGGAATCAAATTGGTTGGTGTTGGAGATGGTGTATTGTGACCCGACAGAGATAATATCACATAAAATATTAGGAAAACCGCAACAGTGTAAAGGATTCCGTAATAGTTGCAGTTTATTTTGTCGAAATACCGTACAATCATCTGATGCTTTGTGTGGAAAGTCAAGGAACAACTCACCTGTTTCGCCATGATGTGTTGATGATTTTCTAGCAAGCTCTGTAACCTATCCCAGGCCCCTTTCAACCTACCCACAGAACCCACTTGCTCTCTGGACCAACTGGATAAAATCTGGGACTTTTTCGACATTTCGTTGAAAACTTCCAGCATCTTAAATAACAATAAACGAAATATAGAACAGTATCACGCAGAATGAATTCAATAATTATCAATTTCCGTATTGTTGGGCCCCGAAGCTAAACCTTGGGGTACACCATAACTTACTTCGGGAGCTTCCTTCAGGATGTTATTGTGCACAATTCCCGACTCTCCGACTTCATCTATGGTCAGTGGTTGCTTTGTGAGCGCTGCTGTAGAGTGATCGACGTAGTTCTGCAGCTTCACCACGTCTTGGGCTATGGAGTCTTTCAGAGAGTACACCAGTTGATCCCAGTAGCTCCTGTTGTGCGACTCCAAGTCTGATCTCAACCTGGATAGACCGATCAGGAAGCAGCCTACTCTTTCTTCAGTGCTGCGAGTACAAAAACGATAACCTCAGAAAAATTATAATGATTATATTATTATTACCTTGGTAACTTGGCGATTTCTTGGCCAAAAGTTTTGGACGCCCTGAAATGCAGATCCCAATGTTGCCAGCTCGTCAGTTTGTTCGTGTCCAGAGTTTCTAGCTGTAGCCAGGATTGCCAGTGGTTGCAGACACCCTTCAGCTGCTCGAAAAGCTCGTCAGTATTTTTCGAAACGGTTTTCAGAGCGTTTGCGTTCCTGAAAATCAAGGAGATGAAAAGGAACAAGTTACACAGGAAGTCAATGCTAAAATTTCCAAGCTACCTGTTCAGTATCCCTTGAAACAAACCACTATCTGGCACTTCAGAAATGGCCCTGAAATTCCGGGGGATATCCAGAAACTTCCTCAGCTGCTGCTCGTAGGTTTTTTTCAGATTTTCCTCGCTGGGACAATACTCCAAGGCGGAGTTTCTGTAGATCAAATCTATGTGGATTTCCGGTAGGTACAAGTGCAGAGTATCCAGGCTTTCCAGGTACTGTTTTTCCAGGACTTCGCTCAGGTTCTTGTCCAGGTCGCTTTTCCAGCTCTGCATGTTCCTAAAGCCTTTGTCCTCTACCTGCATCATGACGGTCCTGATGTATTTCCCAGTTTCTTTCCATCTGCTGTAATCCTTGATCAAATCGAATTGCTTCAAGTCGTTTATCTGGAACCATTCGATTGTAGCAGTTTGGAAAAATATATGGTGGATTAGGTATTTCAGTAGGGAGCAGTATAATTATATACAATGGAGAAGGGGAGCTAGGAGAACTAACAAGATTATTGTGTCGTGAATTTTTTTCGGCAAAAATCCACAGAGTTGAAAGTTATCAGTTAACGTATTCTAGGAGACTCACTTTTTCCAAAATTTGCCTATGGTACATCGTCAGCAAGTTGTTCTCCTTCGACAGTTTTTCCACAGCTGTTTTCAGAGTTTCCACGTATTTTTCCACGGACTTCTCCTCTCCCCAAGAAACTACTTCTTGCTCCTGGACCAACTTCGATAACTCCAAAGCGCTGGCCAGCATCATTGGTTTTTGGGAGGGAATCATCCTGTCCCCTATTGTGTTGTGAAAGTTTGCTACCTAGGAAGAAAATAGAATGCCCAGAAAAAGACGATGAGTTGAAATATTAAACGAATCATATGAGTCCAAATTATCGTTACCTGTTCCAGTATTCTGGCGAACTTCATGAACTTCTTAGCGTGCTCAATTGTTTCCTCTATGGCGATCGGGATATGGTACCCCATAGCCTTCAACTGTCTCACCTCCGATATCAGAACAACCAGCCTCGGTGAGTAATTGACGTGCATCAGCTTTTGCTTGGAGAACTGAACGACTGGATCAGATTCCTTCAAACTCAACGTATTATCGTTAACCAAACCCATGATTTCCAAGCTCCAAGCCTCGAACAACTCGTTGTGCTGTTGTTTCAAGTCCTTGGCTAACTCAGTAACCACTTGGTTGAGGTCCTCGTACCCCTGAAGGTCACCGAGCAACTTCTGAGCCACTTTCTGAATCTCGTTCGCCTTTGCTTCCAGCTGTCTGATGGCCGTGATATCTCTGACGACTTCGGGCGTATCGTAGCGTGTTGTAACGACCGAATTTTCTGAGACGGCTTGCGTTTGGATCTGCTTCACGTAGTCGTAGAGCGATATCATCAGAAACTGGCGTTCGAGGATGAGTTCCGTTCTGAGCACCGGCCGGCTGATCAGCTCAGAGTAACGGGAGTATTCGTAGATGAGCTGAAAGGTAAAAGGCACTGTAAGGCGTTTCATTCCTTACTGGGAGGACTGTACCTGTCTCGTGTTAGCGTTCACGGTGGCAAGTTGCTTCTTCAGTTTGATAGCAACCCTTCTTTCGGCGGGTTGGATGAGATATTCGAACTGCTTCTCTGCTTTGTTCAAGGGATTCGTCAGAGCTTGGCCTTGCAGGTATATATCTATCTCTGGAACAGTAAATAATTTGGGAAGGATGAAAAATTTGGTCCCTCGAGCCAGATAATCGTTTGATTTTGATCTTACAGGTACTTGGCCATCAAAACATATCCAGGGTCGCGGAAATACAACAAAGTAACTGAATAACGATAATTGTTGCAAAAAAGGATCTCCTACCTTGGAAACACTGAAACATATCCTTCGTATTCAGTTCTATTTGTTCCTGTGGCGTCAAAAGCCTGACCAGCTGTTTGTGAAGTGTCCTGATGTTCAGGATCTGTAAGTTCATCAAGATAATTATTCTAAATCCTTGAGCTGACATCGAAAATACCTTTTGGAGAAGCGAAACTGATCCAAGCAATACCTCTGGCTGATAGACCTTTTCACTCCATGGGTGAGAGGGGTAGTTTGGCCAGAAAATTTCGGTCAGCTGTGTGCAGCTCGTCAGCCATTTCTGGCACAGAGAAATCTGTTGCAGGAGTGCGTCTGCTACTTCTAGGAAGTCGCTGGTCCAGAGGTTGTGTTTTTTCAGTTGGCCGGAACTGAACTTCCACAAATCGGAAGCTAAAACAACACAGCCGTCACACAAAGCCAACTGGGAAAGGGAAATGCATTCATCAAGAACTCATCGAGCCTCATCAGCAATCATTGTGAATCCGAAGGGGCTGTGGATCAGTACTTACCCATGATATCCATGAGATGCTTGATCCTGTCTTTTGGGAAAGGAGGCTCGTGTCGCCATAAATCGTCTAAGGAATTGTGTCCTCTCTCCAGCAAGTCCTCCACGTCGTTTATTGAAAGAGCGTCAATAATGCTAAAACAGAAATTATGAGGAAGAAAAAATTGAGGGAACTTTATGATCCTCTATGCTTTTTGGAGTATCATCATCAGTTTTATTATTTAATTTCAACAAACAATGCTTTCATATACAGGGTTTTTCATAATTATGTGCTGGTCCTAAAGGGCGATGATACTTGGATGATTTTCAAGAAAGGAAATTCAACTATGAAACGCCCTCTATTTCTAATTTGAAATAAAAAAGAAAATATAAATTTTTTTATACCTGAAATCGGCAGCAATTGATGAAATGATATCCTTGAATGAATTACAAGCTGCTTTCGTTAGCTTGTCTCTTTTGGACGTTGGTGTGACAGTATTCCAGTATAAAATTTCGTGTTCCAGGCTGTTGACAACTGGATAAAAAAAAAATTAATAAATGTCGGTTATATTTTTTATTCATTTAAGACCAGGGTTCCAAGGGTATGAGATGCAAACTTGGCAGGAATATTAGATTCAGGATTTTTTTTATTTTTTTTTATCTACTCTCCGTCCATTTTCGATTTCACCGAAAACAACTTGGGAATTCCAAATACAGTGTGCCTAAGATAAGGAAATCTCGGTATCTGCAAAAGTTACGAAGTATATAGGTTAAATGGACAAAAAGTTGCGAAATCAAGGGACCAATAAAAAGATGTTAAGAAATCACAAAAAAATCGTTTAGTATTCTAAAAAAACGAATTTTGCAATTTGGTAATTATTTTTTCTTTGATTTCGTCATTCCTAATCGATTGGTGTTCGCAGTCGGCAGTTGAAAAGTTCATCTGGAACTGAAAGCAGTAATATCTCTCCAAAAATTTTTTTCTTTATTTTTTCTGTGCTAATTGAAAATTTTGTCTGAATATATCTTTTCATTTAAAATTCTCAGAGTATGCTAATTTCATCATTCTGAATCGATTGGCGTTCGCAAAATTGCTCTATCTTCAACTGTTCTCGAGTTGAAAAGTTCATCTGGAACTGAAAGCAGTAATATCTCTCCAAATTTTTTTCCTTATTTTTTCTATGCATTTTCTTAAATCTCAATCTTTTTGGAATATGATCACCGAATTTGAAAGCGATACCAAGTCGACTGAATATTTCATAAGCTTTTTACGGAACCTCTGCATATTCCAGCTGGAAATTTTCGAATATTTGCTTATGTGCTAATTAAAAGTTTTGTCTGAATATATCTTTTTATTTAAAATTCTCAGAGTATGCTAATTTCATCATTCTGAATCGATTGGTGCTCGCAAAATTGCTCTATCTTCAACTGTTCTCGAGTAAAAAAGTTCATCTGGAACTGAAAGCAACATTTTCCTAAATCTCAATCTTTTTGGAATATGCTTACCAAATTTGAAAGCGATGTCGAGTCAATTAAGGATTTCATAAGGTTTTTACGAAACCTCTGCAAGTTATTTGAAAAGTTTTGAAAAAACTAGAGGAACTTTCTCATTTCCACTTTTTAAGCTATAAAAAAAGGTGATCACATAATCTCAGTACACTGTATACACCCTGTATATTTTGACTTTTTTTGATTCTGAGAAAGATCGCGTAGTTTTGAGACAAAACATTGGTCCTACCTGATAACGAAGAAAAATCAGTGGGAGGTTGAATCAATCCAAAATCGGAAGTGTCCGAAAATATCTCTGATCTCAAATCGTTCTGTAGATTTGCTATTTGTCGATGGATGCTCGATTTTTCTTTCTACAAAGAGAATTAGGACGAGCCATATGTGTAATTTTAATCAGGTAGTGCATAATTTTTATTGGCGATAAATCAACTCTGATAAAAAAACTTATTGTTGAATGAAAATTTATGCAGTATCTTAGATGGCCTTGAAACACACAGAAAATGTGAGATATTACAAAGACAGAAGCTTTCCATGTACTTACGTGTTTTAGTAGTGGACTGTAGATGCTGTTCAAACTCTGGTATAAAGATAGTGCAGGTGATCCGGATAACGAAGTTGTTTGAACGAACAACAGCAAATTGTCGTCGGATGGTATGCAAGGCTTGTATTTGTTGAATATGACTATTGTTTCAAAATTCTGATCTGTTATCTACAAAAAGAAACAAAATACATCTCAGGGTACTTCTATCAGGTTTTGATAAAATGTTCTCAATACAAGATAAACACGTACTGTTCTGAAAAATTTCATCCGTTTGTTGTCCTCGACTATTTGGATCACCCCGTATAGTGTGAGAACGTTTTCCGTCTCCAAAAAGCTTTGCAGATCCTGCAGCCCTATGATGTCTTTGTCCCAGTTGTCCTCTAGGAAAGTTGTTCCCAGATGAAGCCCTGATGGAAAATTATGGCTGGTAAAGTCGATAACTGGATAATAATAATTCGCCAGCATAGATTTTCCGAACTCTTGATGACAAGCGAACTTGATCTACTTACAATATCGACCCTGTATTTCAGAAATAACTTACCTGCAACTTTTATAAAATATTGTTTTGCAAAATCAGACATAATTGTCAATGATCCTACGGAAATTCAACTAGAAACTGAATTTGTTTGCATTGTTACTTTCCTAGCAACGCTATTTCGTATCTATAGGGGTGCATTGGTGTACAGAGTGATTCTCAAAGCTAGATTACTATACTAATTTACTAGACGAATATACGAGGCTTCTCAAAAATATTAGACCAAGGCGTAAAAAACACTGCTATCTGGGACAGTTTTTGAATATTTTTCCTCATCATAATGATTTGTTGAGAGCAACCTCCTGTCTAACACACAGTTTTGCGTATTGATGATTGGCTGATTTTGTCGTCAATAAAATATTTCAAAATAACAACAAAACAGGTACGTAGTAGGTACACTAAAAAACGGCATTTATCCACAATCACCTTATAATTGAAGTTTTATCCACACTTATGAAACGTATAAAGACCACTTTATCCACTAGTTATTTTTCATCATTAATATTAACATAACATAGGACTTAGGAAACAACACACGAGTGGCATACAATGTTTTATCCAACAAGTGGAAAAAACCGTTTTTTGTGAGATAATAATTATTAATAAGTTTTGTGATCAAATCAAAGCTACTTGCGTCTCAGTACTCTATAAATGCTTCTCGACAGTGACTTTTCAACAGTTTGGTCAAAGCACGTTGTTTGTTTGGTTGCCACGGGATACATTGTTAGCAAATGTTTAAATAATAAATAAATTTTGACACCTGTCAGTTTTCCCTACAGAAAAGGGAAGCAGAATACTACTACTAATACTAATAGCCACGAGCTATCAACATTTACTTTTAGTTTGGCCTCCTGGACAGAAAGTCCAAATGAAATTTTTGGCGGTTTCAACTAATTTTGAGTGATGAATGGCATTTTTTAGGACACATTTCTACCGCGGAAAAACACAGGTCACTGCCTGAGAAGGTCTTCGGCGACTCGTGGTAGCCAATGCAGGGGCTAACATGACTACTTTGAAGAGTCACGAAGGATGGAAGTCCTCGACGGTAGCAGGATACCTAGAAGAGTCGGTGCATAACAAAATACAAATTGCAGGAAAAATACAAGGTTCACTGGTGAGTTGCGGATTAGTGAGTTATGGATTATAACACACTAGTGTTTTATTTGATAGTTAGATACTTGTCTAAAATGACATTATTGATGACAGTCATAACTGTCAAGTGTTGGATACTATTATTCACAGATGGCATGTTATAAACCCAGCAAACACAGAGATATTGCTGCGATGTCGCTTCGTGACCTGCGACTTGCATCGTTACGTCGCCCAGACGTCCCAGCGACTCACTTTTGCCACACTCATGATACATGCTGGAGACGACTGTGCGATGTAGTTCCGAGACGTCTTCGCGATATAGTTCTGAGACGCCGCAAAGATGCCTCCTAATAACGTATCAGGGATGTAACAGAGTGACATAGCAGCGATTTCATCACTGTAAAGGCGGATTTACCGGATTCATAATGCACAATTTCACTTTTTTTTCGTTCTCTCCGTGAATAAAGCAATATGAGACCACTGAAAACTACAATGCCACATAGTAGTGGGACATGAAATAATTCAGACAGTAACGGAATACTTAGTATAATTTGGCAGCATTGAACAGCTCTAAATTTTCTGATTTCAAATATACATGTTGTATTTTTTGGGTCATGCCACTATTGGTATCTCGATAACGGTAAATGATACAACGATACTCACTTTTCACACTCAGTTTATGGACACTAAAATTTGCAAACGTGATCAGCTCCAGTTGGAAATATCAGAACATGAACGGTATGCAAAGCATTCAAAGCAACGAAGCTTCGATCAATGCATAGATACAAAGAACTAGAACTAAATATGGTAACAGCCGGTCACGTCGTCGCCTCCTGCTTTCAGGTTGTCCAACATTGCCTACGATCTGTGTTGACAACTTACCGCGTTAATTCAAAATAAACATTTAACACAAATTGAGGATGGCGTCAATGAGGTCGGCAGTCAATTGAATGTGTGTGAAAGTCCTATTATCACCTGATCTGGAGATAAAAATATAGTAGCAAAGATATCTAAGTATAGATTTTGATGTCTAAATGATATCGCAGTATGACATCTATGGCAAGTAACAATTTCACATCGCAGGGACATCTAAATCCAGCCATCACTAATTTAGATATCACAGGGATATCGCAGTGTGATATCGCAGTAATGATAACAATATAACATCGCAGAAACATCTATATCCGGCTATTATTAATTTCGATATCGCGATGTCGCGGTGTAATATCGCAGGAATGTCAACAATATGATATCACAAAGACATCTGAATCCCATTTTTGACGATATTGACATCCCTGAGATGTGGATGTTTGCCCAGTGTTGACTGGGAAGTCACAATGCTTACGTTCGCCAATGCCCCATGAGGCGAATGAGACACTAGTGTCTTCTGATCGTAAAACACTGTCTGATTTTTGAGTGATAATTGAAAGATAACGGTGAATACTAACTTTTATTCAAAATCAACAATCAATTGTCGCCTGTCACTCCTTTTCTATATCCATACGAGACGTTCAGAAACTGTGGCTAGAAAAGTGTGACTGGGAAAGTCTGGTTGACTCAGGTTCGTCTTTTCCTCAAACTGTTGTGACGCGTAGGTACGTCAAACTCAGTTTCACGAACAAACTTGTTTTTCCATAACGCAGAAACTTTCTGTCCGCCCCTCGTATAATGAAACTCAGGTGAGGGTCACCGACGGTGAGTAAGCTCATTCACGGGGGAGTGGTCACTCGCAACCTGCTTCGATTCCGTATGTTTTTTAAACAGTCGAGAGTGGAAAGAATGAAAGAACGCCAGCCAGCTGTGATAACATTAGTTTTCGTATTACGGTGACAGTTGTAGATTGTTTGTTTTTGTTATTATTTGTGATTGGGTGTCCAGAATTGACCATCTAGTGTTCTGTACTGGAAGTGCTCGTGTTGGTTGCATACGCAGTTTTTACTGAGAAAGGTGAGTCGACCTTGATGAACGCTGGAAGAGTTACGAGATGAACAGGGCCGGATCCAGGAAAGGTGGGCTTATTTTGGCTGAGACTGTTTAGAATCCATAATATCAAACCCATCAATTGAAACTAGTTAGGGTAAAATTCCGTTAACTCATAGCCACAAGCTATCAACTAAGTTTTGAAACTTACGTAGTTTGGCCTCCTAAACAAAATACCCAAATAAAATTTTTGGTGGTCTCGACCAGCAAACACGTCTGTAATATAACATCTCTGAAATGTCGCAATAAGGTAACACTGCGATATCACGAACGATGCATCGCTGCGATGTAAAGAAGAAAGCCCATTTGTGACATATCATCTCTAAGATGTCGCAGTTGCGATTTCACATATTTTATACGTTATACGTTTCTTGCGATGTGAACAATGAACACCCTTGCACATACGCATGATCCGTAAATTGTCACAAAACCCAATTTTAGTAATCAAAATATTAGATGAACCGTTGTTGGTAATTTTTTCTTGCATATCTATTACTTAGGACTCTCTACATAAGTATGCTTCAAGCATTTGAAATATTTTGTGACCCAAAAATTACCCTCACAACCGCTTTAGAAGATAATATCGCAAAACTAGGTTGAAACAGGCATTGCTGGTGTTTTTTTTGAATATACCTCTGTTTTCGGGTCTTCTCGATAGGGCAGACACCTCAGTATATTTTGTGACCCCTCAACGACCCGAAGACCCACCCCTTGATATTAAGAGCTGATTAGTTTTTGAAATCAACATTAAAGAAAAAAAAATCGTTGTTTTTTTGAGATTTCTCAAAATCTACCGGTACGAATCGGTTCAAACTATATTCAAAATCTTAGTTTGGCCAAGCCAAATAGATAGAGAAAGAGTGAGAGAGAAATAGTAACGCGGAGAGGGAAATATAGGCATTACACAGCTGCACGCATTAGACTTTATCGACGAAATTTTGTTATTTCGGCTTGTGGAAATCGTCAGATTAAATATTTTTCATTATCCTTGAATTATTTCCTTCAAAATAAAAAAAATTCAGCCACGCTCGAAAATGTCGAGATGACAAATTTTATTTATAACTTTGTAGCCCTCCCCTTTCTTTACGTCAATCTCAAGTTGTCAGATCAGTAGAATATACACTTTTTAGCATGTAATTAACTCACCCTACCTTAATCTGACGCGCTCGAGAATTTCTGATGATCAATTTTTTTTACTCATCTGATCCTTGATCCTGGACGCGCCACCTTATTTATGAGGTTCATATTTGGTGGAGGTACTTAACCGGGTACAAGGTATCCCCCTATATATTTCTGCCGCGCTTCAGTAAATCCCGAAATCCCCGCTTGGTCTCCTCTATCTACTATTAGTTGCTTCAATGGAAACAGTAGTCACACAGCATCCAGCATTTATGATTAAAATTAACTCCAAACTGACATTTTTTGTTCATGACCGCCATCTATTTGCAAATGGTTCAAGGTCTTCTCCCTTTGAGTACGGAATCTTACTGCCAAATCAAATCTAGTGTACCTGCGCTGGTTTTGGTCACAGAAATCTGTATTTGTGTCAAGTTTCATGAAGTTTGCTAGAATGATAAGTAAATGATCTGAATCTACGCATTCTTAATTTCTACAAGTTAAAATCTACTAATTATTGTCTTTATGGAATGAAGATTTGCTCAAATAGTGCGCTGGACTTTTATGGAGGAAAGCTTGTTGATATCCTGGATGAAAAACGGTGAAATGATGTTGCAATAGTACCACATCGTTTTCACGATGGAGGATGAGATGGTATGAATAAGGTTTTGGTAAAATTCCGAACTTACGTAATTTGGCCTCCTGAACAAAAAATCCAAATGATATTTTTGGCGGTCTCAACTAATTTCGGAGATATGGGTCTATTTTCGAGTGATGAATGGCATTTTTTAGGACACATTTCTACCGCGGAAAAACACTCAAAATTCTTCCTTCTTTAAACTAACACAATGTACACACCCTAATTCAACCGTTTTACACTAAATTTTTATTAAAAACGGCATTATTTATCCAAAAATTCAACCTTCTTTTAAAAACATCCAAACAACACAAGTATGTAAAATGTTTACTGAATTTATTTATGTCAAGTTGGTAACTTTGAACTTTGCATATTTGCATAGACAACTTTCAACATGAAAAGGAAAATATTCACTCGATTTTTTTCCAGAAACCAACTTGACATGAAAAAAATTCACTAACCATTTTGCCTAGATTTGTAGGTTATGTGATCATAAAATAAGGATGAGTTTTTTTCCAAAAAAGTAGCGTTTTCAATAAAGAAAGAGTGTGAAACAAGTCAATTAGGGTGTGAACATTGTGTTAGTTTAAAGGAGGAAGAGTTTTGAGTGTTTTTCCGCGGCAGAAATGTGTCCTAAAAAATGCCATTCATCACTCGAAAGTAGACCCATATCTCCGAAATTAGTTGAGACCGCCAAAAATATCATTTGGATTTTTTGTTCAGGAGGCCAAACTACATAAGTTCCAAATAAAATTATGTTGATAGCTCGTGGCTATTAGTTAACGGAATTTTACCCAGTATTCAACCTATATTTTTTAATCTTCCATTTTCGTATAAAAAATTCATCTTAATTTCAAAAAATACAGACTCTTCAACAAGCCTTGTACCTTGTACAGACGTGAATGGAATGCAAATTGACGGTGATCCAATACGGGGATGGCATTGTTCCACTTAAAAAACTTTTTTTTCAAGTCGGAGATGACGAAATGCCCGCTCATTGCGCTGCCACACATACATATTACAATTATTATCGTTATTCTGCATGAATTAATGGCGTTCGCCTAATTAAATTTAATGTTTCAAGGTACCTATAACGTTATTACATTATAGTCTTGCTTATTTTTATCGTACTTGGAATTAGTGAGCCAGCCTGCCAGGTGAGTTTCTGCTACTGAGAAAAAACATTCGGATACCTAATTAATATTTCTTCGAATGAAATCATTGTTTTTACCATGAGCGAATTCATAGAGAGCAAACAGAAGTTTGTTGTATTTCTTTCGTGTTTTATATGCCTCATAAGACACTCTAGAGCTTTAACCATTCACAGAACCTCACTCTCATCCAATAATGAAGTATATTTTGACCGAGATCTCATGAGCATATATCGTCATAGTTACGCTATAAATAAAGAGGATTATTAAATCCCTTGGGGCATCATAGATTCCATAATTCCCTCTGCCTTTCACAAGTAAAAATAAAATAAGAAATAATAATGTATACATATAATGTATACTGTATTAAGTCGGCCCCATTGCCAACTCCGTTATACGAAGGCGTAGAAGGGCCAACAACAAAATATTTTTTAAATTAGTTGGAATTGCCACTTTGATCTGACAATTGTCACTTTGATCTGGCAATTGTCACTTCGAAATGGCAATTGTCACTTTGAACTGGCAATTGTCACTTTGAACTGGCAATTGTCGCTTTGAACTGGCAATTGTCACTTTGATCTGGCAATTGTCACTTCGAAATGGCAATTGTCACTTTGAACTGGCAATTGTTACTTTGAACTGGCAATTGTCACTTTGAACTGGCAATTGTCACTTTGAACTGGCAATTGTCACTTTGATCTGGCAATTGTCACTTCGAAATGGCAATTGTCACTTTGAACTGGCAATTGTTACTTTGAACTGGCAATTGTCACTTTGAACTGGCAATTGTCACTTTGAACTGGCAATTGTCGCTTTGAACTGGCAATTGTCACTTCGAAATGGCAATTGTCACTTTGAACTGGCAATTGTCACTTTGATCTGGCAATTGTCACTTCGAAATGGCAATTGTCACTTTGATCTGGCAATTGTCACTTCGAAATGGCAATTGTCACTTTGAACTGGCAATTGTCACTTTGAACTGGCAATTGTCACTTTGATCTGGCAACTGTCACTTCGAAATGGCAATTGTCACTTTGAACTGGCAATTGTTACTTTGAACTGGCAATTGTCACTTTGAACTGGCAATTGTCACTTTGAACTGGCAATTGTCACTTTGATCTAGCAATTGTCACTTCAAAATGGCAATTGTCACTTTGAACTGGCAATTGTCACTTTGAACTGGCAATTGTTACTTTGAACTGGCAATTGTCACTTTGAACTGGCAATTGTCACTTTGAACTGGCAATTGTCACTTTGATCTGGCAATTGTCACTTCGAAATGGCAATTGTCACTTTGAACTGGCAATTGTTACTTTGAACTGGCAATTGTCACTTTGAACTGGCAATTGTCACTTTGAACTGGCAATTGTCACTTTGAACTGGCAATTGTCACTTTGATCTGGCAATTGTCACTTTGAACTGGCAATTGTCACTTTGAACTGGCAATTGTCACTTTGATCTGGCAATTGTCACTTCGAAATGGCAATTGTCACTTTGAACTGGCAATTGTCACTTTGAACTGGCAATTGTCACTTTGAACTGGCAATTGTCACTTTAAAGTGACAATTGTCACTTCGAACAGGCAATTGTCACTTTGAACTGGCAATTATTACTTTGAACTGGCAATTGTCACTTTGAACTGGCAATTGTCACTTTGAACTGGCAATTGTCACTTTAAAGTGACAATTGTCACTTTGAACTGGCAATTTTCACTTTGATCTAGCAATTGTCACTTCAAAATGGCAATTGTCACTTTGAACTGGCAATTGTCACTTTGAACTGGCAATTGTTACTTTGAACTGGCAATTGTCACTTTGAACTGGCAATTGTCACTTTGAACTGGCAATTGTCACTTTAAAGTGACAATTGTCACTTCGAACAGGCAATTGTCACTTTGAACTGGCAATTATTACTTTGAACTGGCAATTGTCACTTTGAACTGGCAATTGTCACTTTGAACTGGCAATTGTCACTTTAAAGTGACAATTGTCACTTCGAACAGGCAATTATCACTTTGAATTTGACTGAAAAACAATATTTTTTGCATGGAGGTGGCAAAAAAAGTGCCAGTTAAAAGAGACAGTTGCCAGATCGAAGTGACAATTGTCAAATAAAAGTGACAATTGTCACTTAAATAACGGGAATTGATTAGTCTTAATATCCTCAGGCAATTCCTGCCATCGGTAATTAAGGCCTTTATAATTCCCTTGATACATAAATAACTATAAAAATATCGTTATCTCCCATGATAAATAGTAGGATTTAATAAGACTACATTCCCTCCAGTTGAGGAGCATGAGTGACAGTTACAAAATATGGACGCTGAAATTAAGTCTTGTATGAGACGGACTACGTGGTGATGCACGTGGTCCCCACTAGCAGCGAATTTTAATTCCAATATATTTTCGTAATATACTTTTCTAGAACTGAAACGGTGTCCAGTTTCACTGCCTCAGATTCTGTGGTTGTTTTTGTTCAGTTCATCGATGCCGAGTATGTTTTTTCAAAAACTAACTTTAAATTTGTTTCAGATTCCATCACACAGAGAAATGGGATGGGGACGAAACATGGATGGCTGTGGAAATTTCATGAAATATAGTTTATTCATAGTGAATTTAATAATTTTCGTAAGTAATAATTGAATGTCTGTAATATATAATCTACTAGCAGACCCGGCCACGCGTTGCTGTAGCTAAGGTTTTTATGATATTACATAGTAGTAAATTATTCAAGGGAAACGGTAGGAGAACACCAGTCATGGGGACTACCATGCTTTTTTACACAGATGCCATTTGTTAAAATACTACTACCGTTGATATTGATTCTAGAGCCTTGAGTACCCCATAATCATCAAAATACATATATCGTACATCGTAAAATATATAATAATATAACTACGTGGTAATACTTACATGTATATACTTTAATTAAAGATTGTTAAATAATGAAGCACTAATAATTAAAAGCAAGAAGGATTCAACTGTATTACTTTTACTATAATATGAATTCAATTTATAATTCAGTCTAAATAACACGTGGCCGGCTATGGTAATACCAAAAATTAAGAACGTAAGAACAATTGAACTTCACTGTATTGCGTTTACTACGAAATAAATTTAAGTTATACTTTAGCCTCAGCAACACGTGGTGGTTATGCCATTAAATTGTAACTTATGTGAAACGTTAGTACTTTCAACACTGCGCCATCTGTTAGAATACTTACTCAATCCAGTCAGCAGATACCGCCATCTGTTAGAACCGTTTGGGACTGACAGATAATTGTGACTGTCGAATAATAAACAAATAATGCTCAGTAGACGATAGTGTGGAAACTACGAAGCATCGCACAAAGAGGAGACCGAGAACGTGTAATGTGTTCTGTCTCACTCTCTCGCCATCAAAAAATAATTTGCAATAAAATAATATTGCGGCTATAAATTGAGATGTGAGCTATGCTATCTGTTAAGTTAGATCGAACTGCACACGGTGTGCAAATTTGATTGAAATCGGTTGTAGTTTGGGAGTCTATAGCGGACAAACAACGTGACACGTAATTTATATATATTAAGATTATGATAATAAAAAAAAAACAATTTAACGTTTCTGCTATTCCATTTCTTTTTAAAAATAAGAAGGCTACTTCTTCATATTAGTGTTAGAGAAGAATATAAAATTCCTAAAATACTGAGTAATTCAAAAGCTTCCAGGCGTTTAAAAAAGGCGACAATTGCACTCAATAGTTTTCGTGTGAGCCAAATGATGAAAGAAAATCATCAAGTAGTATGTGAGTCGGTAGATTTGAACATAAACCACATAGCGAGTTGAAAATTATGTTAATCAAGTGAGTGTTGACAAAACCTCATTTCTCACATCCACAGTGGAAAAACAAATATTTATCATAACGGCTGCATGCAACACGTGATCTTGTAGGAAAAGGCTCGAGCTCCAGAAAAAATTCTATATTTTTTATAGATGTATAAAGGCGTAAGACCAAATATTGAACGAAAGTTTGATTTTGTGAAGGAAATCGTTTCTTGGCTTGGTTTTTCGAGGATTTTACCTCTCGTGGCCTGAAAATTAAAAAATAGATGGAATCAAACCAAGAAAAGATTGAGTCGAAAGACACTGCCTGTATTCTTCCCAAAATTAAAGTTCCAAATATGTTTATTCCAGCTAGGCGGTATAGTAGTTGTCGCCTTAGGTTTGTGGATAGCAGTGGACAAATCTTTCGCCAACGATCTACTCGGCACCAACCTCTATTTCGGCTCCACCTGTGTCCT
Organism: Chrysolina americana; assembly: GCA_958502065.1. NCBI lineage: Eukaryota > Metazoa > Arthropoda > Insecta > Coleoptera > Chrysomelidae > Chrysolina > Chrysolina americana. Next base: position 761,534 of record OY293418.1, on the reverse strand, counting down.
CATCGCGACCGGGATCCTAGTGACCTTGATATCCTTTCTGGGATGCCTGGGTGCTGTGAGAGAAGTGAAGTGCATGCTGGTCATCGTAAGTAACAGAGAAACTGATATTTATTATAGTTTATATAGCATTGTGAGCATGTGCACTGAAAAACAAACGACAAATTGTTGACTGATAGAAATATAGCGGAAAATGCATTCATACATTTCAAGTTACAGTGGGCTCAAAACGGAGCCTTGAGGATCACTCAATCTGACATTGCTCTGTCAAAAAGCATAGCCTCCACCACTCCGACTTTTCGTTCCATCATCAACCGATCAGACACCGCCAAGCTATCACGTGACGCTCTCTATTACTTTCATCCGTCACATGTCACCTGTTATCCATCACTTATCATCCGTCACATGTCACTTATCCGACAACTGTCAATTCTCTTCCGGCACTTTTCACCAATCAGTTATCGCCAAAATTCAATGTTATTTCTAATGGAACTTCGACCGGGAACTTTTGGGTCTTCATACTGTAATTTGTGAAATGAAAACTTTTGTGATTCGTTATTTGACTGCTTTCCTTATCTCTTTTTTTCTATTTTTCAATCTTCCAGTTAGCAAGTTTGAAGCTGAAGAGACTGGGGAGCAGTACAATACTGTTAGCTGCCAATAAAATAATTGAAATAGTTAATTGCATTTTTTGTAAGGTTGTTGGGTTCTTGTATTGAGTATTATCCAAGGAAAAATGCAAGAACTGGTGGCAGAAGTGGGATAGTGGATAGATGCAGTTTCCAAGGCATTTTTGGGAGAATCAAAGCAGATTTGTGACAATATGTCATCTGAAATCCAGTTTCTGCATTGATATCGAAATTTTTTAATAGTATATTTGGAACCCCCTGACGTTTTCTCGACTTGTAACTTTAGAAACAACCCGTAACCATTATTATTTTTTAATTAAGGGGATCTAATTAGTAATGGCTTTGTGTTATTTTTTTTCAGTACACAATCACCCTCTTTCTTATTTTCGTCACAATGTTGGTCGGGGGCATTCTAGGATACGTCTTCAGAGAGAAAGTACAAACAACAATTAGGATAGGAATGGAGAGTTCTCTGAGAGATTACGGAAATTATCGACCCATCACACTAGCTTGGGATGAAACACAGACCAGGTACAATATTAACTTTTCGAAAAATTAATTGTTGTCGAGAGTATAACTGTTTTGGAATAAAAAATATATATCAATACTAACACTCCGAAGAAGATGGTCTATAGATCGTCCAGAAGTAATTATGTTGGTACTCTCACGATTGAAAAAATCCCATAAATATTGCTAAACAGGAGCGTTACGAAGATTCAACAGAAACTCGTCCTAATTAAAATGGCGTCTGTCATTAGATTCGTCTTCAAAATGTCCTGTGTCTGCGATACATGGAAACCCTTCCAAACTCGAGCAATTTTCCATTTTCATTTCTAGACTGCAATGCTGTGGCATCTACGGCCCTAAAGACTGGCAGAACAGAATCCCCGAATCTTGCTGCAAGATGACTTCTGCCGGTAGAAGAGTTTCGTGCCAGCAGTTGGGAGAGAACAACAACAACTTCACCATCTTCACCCCGGGATGTCTGACGGTCACGACAGAGTTCGTGAAGAAGTACGCGATAGTGCTGGGGACTGCGGGGATCGTGGTCTCCTGTTTGATGGTGAGTATGTGAAGACATACACGTAATTTCGGTTGGCGGGAGATTTACTACACGATTCTAGTGAAAAAGTATCTCAACATGGCAGATACATCTCTGCGATATTGCTGCGATGTCACTGCGTGACTTGCGACATCGTTACGTCGCACAGACGTCCCAGACGTCACGATGTAGTTCCGAGACTTATTTGCGATGTAGTTCTGAGACGCCGCAAAGATGCTTCCTAATGATGTATCAGGGATGTAACAGAGCGACATAACAGCGATTTCCTCACTGTAAAGGCGGATTTATCGGATTCATAACGCACAATTTAATGCATATGTGTAATTTTAATGTAAAATTCATAAAATTTCAATACTCAGATTCATACGAACCTAAATGGTTTCATATGAATCTGAGTATTGAAATGTTATATTAAAATTATGCATATGCATTAAGAGTCCGGTGAATCCGCCTTTATATTCAAGAGACGTCAACGTCTATGCGATATTCCAGTCAGAAACAACAAATAGGAAAAGAAAATATATTTTAAATATGCAAAAAAATAAATATAACAAAAATATTAATAAAAGAAATTCTTCAAAAAATGAAATTATTCTGGCATAACATGAACAAAGTACAAAATTAAAAATTAAGAAAATGAAAATTAAAAATATATCAATTAAAAAACTAAAAGTCAATTGCTTTGGTTCCTTTTTCTGCCAAGCCTTTGTTTGGCATACCTGAACCAATTGAAACTGGCTGCTTCCACTTTTTTTTCGTTCTCTCCGTGAGTAAAACAATATGAGACCACTGAAAACTACAATGCCACATAGTAGTGGGACATGGAATAAAACTTTCTGATTTCAAATATATAGGTCATATTTTTTAGGTCATGCCACTATTGGTATCTCGATAACGGTAAATGATACAACGATTCTCACTTTTCACACTCAGTTTATGGACACTAAAATTCGCAAATGTGATCAGCTCCGGTTGGAAATATCAGAACATGAACGGTATGCAAAGCATTCAAAGCAACAAAGCTTCGATCAATGCATAGATACAAAGATCAAAGAACTAGAAGTAAATATGGTAACAGCCGGTCACGTCGTCGCCTCCTGCTTTCAGGTTGTCCAACATTGCCTACGATCTTGTGTTGCCAACTTACCGCGTTAATTCAAAATAAACATTTAACACAAATTGAGGATGGCGTCAATGTGGTCGGCAGTCAATTGAATGTGTGTGAAAGTCCTATTATCACCTGATCTGGAGATAAAAATATAGTAGCAAAGATATCTAAGTATAGATTTTGATGTCTAAATGATATCGCAGTATGACGTCTATGGCAAGTAACAATTGACATCGCAGGGACATCTAAATCCAGCCATCACTAATTTAGATATCACAGGGATGTCGAAGTGTGATATCGCAGTAATGATAACAATATAACATCGTAGAAACATCTATATCCGGCTATTATTAATTTTGATATCGCGATGTCGCGGTGTAATATCGCAGGAATGTCAACGATATGATATCACAAAGACATCTGAATCCCATTTTTGACGATATTGACATCCCTGAGATGTGGATGTTTGCCCAGTGTTGACTGGGGGTTCACATCTAGTAGCAAATAGAAGTAGAAATAAAAATTGTTACCAACCTTCAATAGTCTTGAACCCATAATACCATTACTCTGTGGAAGAATTTTATGTTATTCAATCTGATATTTTCTAAGCATTTTTTCCTACTCAAAATAACTATCATAGTGAATATTCCATAACTTTTTCTTCGAGAAATAGATATCCTATGACAATGGAATTTTGACAAACAATTCATCATATGGAAAAACTATAGAGAACACCAATTTCTCAGAATACCCAAGGAAATAGTTTAATGCCATACGATATATTCAGTGTTTTGGTTGGTTTCCGGGTTTTGCCGTGGTCTTCTTTGGTTAAACTCTCCAAACGTTTCGACTGCAACTGCGGCAGTCATCTTCAGTGGCAAAGAAGACCACGGCAAAACCCGGAAACCAACCACAACATTGACGCCAGCCGTGAAAGTCTACATTCCTACAATATACTCTGTGTTTGAAAACTAGAGAAAGTGCAAAGAGATGAAGAAGTGAAGAAAAATCCTACTCCAAGTCAAAAAGTATTGTGAAAAATTCTGGTCCAACTTTTCACAAGGACAAAATCTCCAAGATCCATATTCAAGTTATACGATATGATTCGATAGTCGAAAGCCTATTCTCACCATTACTTTGACTTCCTTATAATTTTTTTTGAACATGCTTCATTGTATTAGAATTATTATTGGTTTTTTTCAGGTACTGGGGATGATTTTTTCCTGCTCTTTATTCAGGATGATTCAGTGAGGTGCCATGTTGGAAGACTTCATGACCGATGGTATGACCTCTTCTGCCATCTATCGTGATTTGTTTCTGAACTTCTCTCAAGTGCCAGCAAAACGCGTGTAATAGTTTTCTTGGTGTCGGTTTTTCAGAACTTGGTTGAATCCGTGTTATGTAAATGGTTTTTAGTGTTTTCATTTTATGGGCCATTTTTACGAAGTGGTGACATGGAGTGTTTGCTCACTTATGAGTTGTGACTTCTTTAAAATAGTTAACAATTATTTAAGGAAATGAGTTTTAGTTAGCACAGAATTACTTATACGATTACATAGACTCCGGCCTGTTGAGGTACACGGTGAATATTAATTTTTTACGGCATATTTGTACTGTTGAATAATATTTTATGTTTTTCGCTCTAATATTTTACTTACCTTGAGAAATACTTTGATCGCAAATTCCACGTTTCAAGTCCACGGGAAGATTCGGCTTTGGATTTGAATTCAGTTGATGATGGCGAAATGAATCGACTATTGATTTTTATAACTTTTATTTTATGAAACATATCATTTTCATCATGCCTTACGAGAAGAGGTTGAATATTTACATCAAGTGTGTAAAATCCATCGAATACAATTAATAGCAACGCAAATCTTGATGCGTTCAGTTGTCCAGCCACAACCGAACACATCAGCTCAATATCGAGGAATACTTAGACATGTGACGACATAAAACAATCGATCCACCGTGGAATTATCACAAAATAGAGACAGCGAGTTGTATAGCACATGGAACAAACACTTGTCACCTGTCATACAACATAAATCACAAACCAGTTGCTCACAGAAAGTAAACGTAGACAAAGAATGAATATATTAGCTGAAATATCCATACAGAACAATAAATAACAAACAGTTCGCCAGGCTAAAACTGCTTAGGCCTTGTTTCACCACTCCAGTCGTCTTCGGTAGCTTACGGCGAGGTCTCCCAACGTTCGCCTTGTTCTTGTCTACGTGCCATCAACTGAGCCAGAAGCAGGGCGAGCGGAGAGTTCACTGGAATCTTCAATTCTTCGAAAGACCGCGGTGGTGTGCGATCACTTTCCCTGGAGTTGGCTAGAACTAAGCGATCGTCCGCTTTTGTGTAGAAAAGGGGGGGAGTTTGGTGATTCCTGCCGAAGCGCATGAAGTTTGAACTCTTGCCGAATCTCAGGAAAGCATCTATGCGTTTCGGGACTTTGTCTGGTGGTGGTCTGGTTTCTCTTTTTGAGCGGGTTTGGTGGATGGCTTCTTCTTGGATGCTCCGACCTAAAAGACGTATGTCTATTAGATAACTATAGCTTCTCCAACTGGTTGTGTTGAAATAAATTCTAGCAAGGAATTACAGTTATTACATTTGGCTTCGAAGTGAACCGAAAGGAAAATACTGAATTAAATCAAAATGAGGGCAATGGGGCATTCTCATTTCATAACAGGGGATTAAAAAGTTACTGAGAATAAACGGAATTTGCAGAGTCTCGCACGACGAAGTAACGAGTCACAAGCACGCTGAAAACTACCTTGTTGTCGCATCTGTTGAACGGCGTTGTTATTTTACCGAGATTCCAACCACCTACCTAATTGCTTCGAAATTTTCGTCTATTTATCCTATTGAATCGAGTTCCTGGAAAAGTACCGCGATTGCAAACAACGTGTGCGTAATACCTAACAACACTGACATTTTCCATAGTGGTGAGTCCAATAGGGATTGTAGGAATTTCGAAAAAGGAAAATGTAGGTAAAGAAAATACGAATACAGTCGAATACCGAAACACAACAAGAATCCAGGTACCTACCTGCATAAAACGTATGGATTCGTCAAACGATTTAACCAAAATTCATCTTCGATATGCACGTAAAATAGTCACAAATATCCTAATAAATGTAAGAAGCGATATGATTGAAGGATACCACGACAAACAATATACGACTCTAAAAATCGATTAGCTCGCGAGCTTTGCCATTAAAGGGGAAATGATGATGAGGGTTGTTGCGGCCGAGGCCAAGCCAGCTCAGCGACCCCCACAGCTCCGAGTACCAGCGTTTCCTTAAAAGGGGACTGTACGAAAAAAGAATATCTTTTATTTTATCATATCATCTTTCAACATTTAACGTCGGCAACATTGTCAAAGTTATTTATTATGCGCCGGCCTTTTTTTGTCGCCGCTTCGGTTACATCTAGAAGCCGTTGATATCTGGCCAGAGGTTCCCAAAAGTTTGCCAGAGTTTGACGAAAACTTCAAATATCATTTCGCTTTAATTTTTAGTTTTCTATCACCCATTTCATTTTTTGCTTGAATTTCGGAAACACCCTGTACAGCCGAATTTGAAACCTTGTTTCTACGTAGTAATCTTTGGTAGTCAAACTCTTTGGAAACATCATCATATGTAAACGAAAGTCTTCAGCAAGTATGAAGATCAGCAAACATAAATCGGTGTGAAACTTCTAGTGAAAAGCAAAAGCGAACATGTGAGTTGATGATGCTAAGACGTTCTATGAACTGGCTGCAATAGAACAAGAAGAAATCAATGAAGTTCAAATGTTATAGCTGTGGTAAGAAGAGTCATTTTCGTAAGGACTGTCCATAGAATAAAAACCGGCAGAACCTATAACCTCACCTCTTGATAAAGTTCATAAAAATGAATGAAGAATCATTCGAACTCCTTCTTCACCTCTTCAGGTTCTCCCTGTACGTCTGCAGTATATCAGCAACCGAAAACTATCCGACGAACTAACCATGACATACTGCTGCTAAGGACGCTGCAGTTGACATTTCGCAGCAACGTAGGTGAAATTCGAACAAAATAAATTGCATCGCCAGCACAACAATAACTACCCTTAATTGCCCTCCTGCGCGTCACACTCTCTCCTGCTATCCTGCTGGCTCTCCGTACAGGAAACGTGGGAAATTGGGTGTAGCGGAAGGATTGATGCTACGAGAATGTGACGCCGGGAGATAAAGCAGCATTGAGGAATTGCGGAGTATCCGCATTTTTGGACCATCTAGCCAAAAAATTCATCAATTGGGGAATAATGTTGCGTTTCTTGTCTAACATTAAATGTGTTGTGTGTGGCCTCATCTAATCAACAGGCTCCACTGGTTGGGTTCTATTATTCGTAGTTTTTTAATTTCCCAACTCTACAAAAAAAAATCTACGTAGAGTGATAAAAACATAAGAATGAAAACATCCAGCTAAGAACCATAGATAGGCATCACGATATGTTTGATGCTCGAATCCATCATCCTGCAATTGATTACCATTTGCTTCTGTCGAATGGGCCTTCTCTGATTATCGGCATTTTCATTTGATGATATTATGGCCCTTTGCCGACTATACCCATTTCTACATGTGGAAAATTTGAATACATGATGCAATAGGTAACAGATGATAATTAGTATGGTCGGTGTGATGAATCTAATCGATAGCTGGATTTTTAATGGGGTTTTCTAACGTCGTAGAATGATTCAGGTGCCCCAAAATGTCATGGTCTGTAGCCCCTTGGTAAATCGTGAAGTTCACATAGTATACTAATTTGATCATTCTGAATTGATCGGCGTTCGCAGAATGGCTCTATCTTAATCCGTTCTCAAGTTGGAAAGTTCATCTGGATATCCATGATTTTTAGGGGTCTACCCCTTGGGACTTTTTTCGAATAATTTTTTTTGTTCGTCGAAATTCACAGAGTATACTAATGTGACCATTCTGAATCGATTGGCGTTGGCATAATTGCTCTATCTTAAACCGTTCTCGAGTTGGAAAGTTCATCTGGATATCCATGATTTTTAGGGGTCTACCCCTTGGGACATTTTAAGAATAATTTTTTTTTGTTCGCCGAAATTTACAGAGTATACTAATGTGACCATTCTGAATCGATTGGCGTTGGCAGAATTGCTCTATCTTAAACCGTTCGCGAGTTGGAAAGTTCATCTGGATATCCATGATTTTTAGGGGTCTACCCCTTGGGACTTTTTTTGAGTAATTTTTTTTGCTCGCCAAAATTCACAAAGTATACTAATCTGACCATTCTGAATCGATTGGCGTTGGCATAATTGCTCTATCTTAAACCGTTCTCGAGTTGGAAAGTTCATCTGGATATCCATGATTTTTAGGGGTCTACCCCTTGGGACATTTTAAGAATAATTTTTTTTTGTTCGCCGAAATTTACAGAGTATACTAATGTGACCATTCTGAATCGATTGGCGTTGGCAGAATTGCTCTATCTTAAACCGTTCGCGAGTTGGAAAGTTCATCTGGATATCCATGATTTTTAGGGGTCTACCCCTTGGGACTTTTTTCGAATAATTTTTTTTGTTCGTCGAAATTCACAGAGTATACTAATGTGACCATTCTGAATCGATTGGCGTTGGCATAATTGCTCTATCTTAAACCGTTCTCGAGTTGGAAAGTTCATCTGGATATCCATGATTTTTAGGGGTCTACCCCTTGGGACATTTTAAGAATAATTTTTTTTTGTTCGCCGAAATTTACAGAGTATACTAATGTGACCATTCTGAATCGATTGGCGTTGGCAGAATTGCTCTATCTTAAACCGTTCGCGAGTTGGAAAGTTCATCTGGATATCCATGATTTTTAGGGGTCTACCCCTTGGGACTTTTTTCGAATAATTTTTTTTGTTCGCCGAAATTTACAGAGTATACTAATGTGACCATTCTGAATCGATTGGCGTTGGCAGAATTGCTCTATCTTAAACCGTTCGCGAGTTGGAAAGTTCATCTGGATATCCATGATTTTTAGGGGTCTACCCCTTGGGACTTTTTTCGAATAATTTTTTTTGTTCGCCGAAATTTACAGAGTATACTAATGTGACCATTCTGAATCGATTGGCGTTGGCAGAATTGCTCTATCTTAAACCGTTCGCGAGTTGGAAAGTTCATCTGGATATCCATGATTTTTAGGGGTCTACCCCTTGGGACTTTTTTCGAATAATTTTTTTTGTTCGCCGAAATTTACAGAGTATACTAATGTGACCATTCTGAATCGATTGGCGTTGGCAGAATTGCTCTATCTTAAACCGTTCGCGAGTTGGAAAGTTCATCTGGATATCCATGATTTTTAGGGGTCTACCCCTTGGGACTTTTTTCGAATTATTTTTTTTTGTTCGCCGGAATTTACAGAGTATACTAATGTGACCATTCTGAATCGATTGGCGTTGGCAGAATTGCTCTATCTTAAACCGTTCGCGAGTTGGAAAGTTCATCTGGATATCCATGATTTTTAGGGGTCTACCCCTTGGGACTTTTTTCGAATAATTTTTTTTGTTCGCCGAAATTTACAGAGTATACTAATGTGACCATTCTGAATCGATTGGCGTTGGCAGAATTGCTCTATCTTAAACCGTTCGCGAGTTGGAAAGTTCATCTGGATATCCATGATTTTTAGGGGTCTACCCCTTGGGACTTTTTTCGAATAATTTTTTTTGTTCGCCGAAATTTACAGAGTATACTAATGTGACCATTCTGAATCGATTGGCGTTGGCAGAATTGCTCTATCTTAAACCGTTCGCGAGTTGGAAAGTTCATCTGGATATCCATGATTTTTAGGGGTCTACCCCTTGGGACATTTTAAGAATAATTTTTTTTGTTCGCCGAAATTTACAGAGTATACTAATGTGACCATTCTGAATCGATTGGCGTTGGCAGAATTGCTCTATCTTAAACCGTTCGCGAGTTGGAAAGTTCATCTGGATATCCATGATTTTTAGGGGTCTACCCCTTGGGACATTTTAAGAATAATTTTTTTTGTTCGCCGAAATTTACAGAGTATACTAATGTGACCATTCTGAATCGATTGGCGTTGGCAGAATTGCTCTATCTTAAACCGTTCGCGAGTTGGAAAGTTCATCTGGATATCCATGATTTTTAGGGGTCTACCCCTTGGGACTTTTTTCGAATAATTTTTTTTGTTCGCCGAAATTTACAGAGTATACTAATGTGACCATTCTGAATCGATTGGCGTTGGCAGAATTGCTCTATCTTAAACCGTTCGCGAGTTGGAAAGTTCATCTGGATATCCATGATTTTTAGGGGTCTACCCCTTGGGACTTTTTTTGGAGTAATTTTTTTTGTTCGTCGAAATTCACAGAGTATACTAATGTGACCATTCTGAATCGATTGGCGTTGGCATAATTTCTCTATCTTAAATCGTTCTCAAGTTGGAAAGTTCATCTGGATATCCATGATTTTTAGGGGTCTACCCCTTGGGACTTTTTTCGAATAATTTTTTTTGTTCGCCGAAATTTACAGAGTATACTAATGTGACCATTCTGAATCGATTGGCGTTGGCAGAATTGCTCTATCTTAAACCGTTCGCGAGTTGGAAAGTTCATCTGGATATCCATGATTTTTAGGGGTCTACCCCTTGGGACTTTTTTTGGAGTAATTTTTTTTGTTCGTCGAAATTCACAGAGTATACTAATGTGACCATTCTGAATCGATTGGCGTTGGCATAATTTCTCTATCTTAAATCGTTCTCAAGTTGGAAAGTTCATCTGGATATCCATGATTTTTAGGGGTCTACCCCTTGGGACATTTTAAGAATAATTTTTTTTGTTCGCCGAAATTTACAGAGTATACTAATGTGACCATTCTGAATCGATTGGCGTTGGCAGAATTGCTCTATCTTAAACCGTTCGCGAGTTGGAAAGTTCATCTGGATATCCATGATTTTTAGGGGTCTACCCCTTGGGACTTTTTTCGAATAATTTTTTTTGTTCGCCGAAATTTACAGAGTATACTAATGTGACCATTCTGAATCGATTGGCGTTGGCAGAATTGCTCTATCTTAAACCGTTCGCGAGTTGGAAAGTTCATCTGGATATCCATGATTTTTAGGGGTCTACCCCTTGGGACTTTTTTTGGAGTAATTTTTTTTGTTCGTCGAAATTCACAGAGTATACTAATGTGACCATTCTGAATCGATTGGCGTTGGCATAATTTCTCTATCTTAAATCGTTCTCAAGTTGGAAAGTTCATCTGGATATCCATGATTTTTAGGGGTCTACCCCTTGGGACATTTTAAGAATAATTTTTTTTGTTCGCCGAAATTTACAGAGAATACTAATGTGACCATTCTGAATCGATTGGCGTTGGCAGAATTGCTCTATCTTAAACCGTTCGCGAGTTGGAAAGTTCATCTGGATATCCATGATTTTTAGGGGTCTACCCCTTGGGACTCTTTCGAGTGAATTGTTTTTTGTTCGTCAAAATTCGCAGAGTATACTAATGTGACCATTCTGAATCTACTAGCGTTCGCAAAATTGCTCTATCTTAAACCGTTCTCAAGTTGGAAATTTCATCTGGATATCAATGATTTTTAGGGGTCTACCCCTTGGGACTTTTTCGAGTGAATTGTTTTTTGTTCGTCAAAATTCGCAGAGTATACTAATGTGACCATTCTGAATCTACTAGCGTTCGCAAAATTGCTCTATCTTAAACCGTTCTCAAGTTGGAAATTTCATCTGGATATCCATGATTTTTAGGGGTCTACCCCTTGGGACTCTTTCGAGTGAATTGTTTTTTGTTCGTCAAAATTCGCAGAGTATACTAATGTGACCATTCTGAATCTACTAGCGTTCGCAAAATTGCTCTATCTTAAACCGTTCTCAAGTTGGAAATTTCATCTGGATATCAATGATTTTTAGGGGTCTACCCCTTGGGACTTTTTCGAGTGAATTGTTTTTTGTTCGTCAAAATTCGCAGAGTATACTAATGTGACCATTCTGAATCTACTAGCGTTCGCAAAATTGCTCTATCTTAAACCGTTCTCAAGTTGGAAATTTCATCTGGATATCCATGATTTTTAGGGGTCTACCCCTTGGGACTTTTTCGAGTGAATTTTTTTTTGTTCGTCAAAATTCGCAGAGTATACTAATGTGACCATTCTGAATCTACTGGCGTTCGCAAAATTGCTCTATCTTAAACCGTTCTCAAGTTGGAAAGTTCATCTGGATATCCATGATTTTTAGGGGTCTACCCCTTGGGACTTTTTTGAAATATTTTTTTTTGTTCGCCGTAATGCACAGAGAATACTAATGTGGCCATTCTGAATCGATTGGCGTTGGCATAATTGCTCTATCTTAAACCGTTCTCGAGTTGGAAAGTTCATCTGGATATCCATGATTTTTAGGGGTCTACCCCTTGGGACATTTTAAGAATAATTTTTTTTGTTCGCCGAAATTTACAGAGAATACTAATGTGACCATTCTGAATCGATTGGCGTTGGCAGAATTGCTCTATCTTAAACCGTTCGCGAGTTGGAAGTTCATCTGGATATCCATGATTTTCCTTGGGACTTTTTTTTAATAATTTTTTTTGTTCGCCGAAATTCACAGAGTATACTAATGTGACCATTCAGAATCGATTAGCGTTGGCAGAATTGCTCTATCTTGAACCGTTTTCAAGTTGGAAAGTTCATCTGGATATCCATGATTTTTAGGGGTCTACCCCTTGGGACATTTTAAGAATAATTTTTTTTGTTCGCCGAAATTCACAGAGTATACTAATGTGACCATTCTGAATCGATTAGCGTTGGCAGAATTGCTCTATCTTAAACCGTTCGCGAGTTGGAAAGTTCATCTGGATATCCATGATTTTTAGGGGTCTACCCCTTGGGACTTTTTTTTAATAATTTTTTTTGTTCGCCGAAATTCACAGAGTATACTAATGTGACCATTCTGAATCGATTAGCGTTGGCAGAATTGCTCTATCTTAAACCGTTCGCGAGTTGGAAAGTTCATCTGGATATCCATGATTTTTAGGGGTCTACCCCTTGGGACTTTTTTTTAATAATTTTTTTTGTTCGCCGAAATTCACAGAGTATACTAATGTGACCATTCTGAATCGATTAGCGTTGGCAGAATTGCTCTATCTTAAACCGTTCGCGAGTTGGAAAGTTCATCTGGATATCCATGATTTTTAGGGGTCTACCCCTTGGGACATTTTAAGAATAATTTTTTTTGTTCGCCGAAATTTACAGAGTATACTAATGTGACCATTCTGAATCGATTGGCGTTGGCAGAATTGCTCTATTTTAAACAGTTCGCGAGTTGAAAAGTTCATCTGGATATCCATGATTTTTGGGGGTCTACCCCTTGGGACTTTTTTGGAGTAATTTTTTTTGTTCGCCGAAATTCACAGTGTATACTAATGTGACCATTCTGAATCGATTGGCGTTGGCAGAATTGCTCCATCTTGCCCATTGTGAATTTTTTTTGAGTAATTTTTTTTGTTTGCTGCAATTTACATAGTATACGTTTACCGGATGGGTCATCGAATCATCGAATTGCTGAGAAAATGACGAAGAAAGTAAAAACATTTGGTAACAATTATTTTACTAAAAATTTCCAGAATATGAATTTTTTTGACTTTGCACAATGTTGTCTGAATGAGTTTTACGATTTTTTCTATTCGCTTGGTTACATCTATCAAATTTGACATTTTTCCAAGATATAACCAAATATTTGTATATTTCTCAATATTTCGATAAGGATTACATGAATAACTTGTTAATTTTCTTACCCACCTACCAAATTCGAAATTATCAGCTACCCCAGATCCCTACGCCGGTACCCAGGCCGGATGACAACGGATTTTCGAAATAAGGGGAGATTGTGAAATTGTCAACCCCCTTGATATCTAGGCCGATACCCAGACGACACTGTAGAGGAGAAAAAAAAACTTCGAATCTCGAACTTACCGAATCTCAGGTGATTCCCTTTATCATGAGCTCTCTTCTCCTGTTCCCCGCCGAACCTCAGACACCTGTCATGGCCGCTTCGCCCGAACCTTATAAAGTGGTCGTTCTTCAGATTCTTCTTCCCAAGGCTGCGACCTTCGCCATCTTCCTCATACTCGTCGTAACTTCCGCCGCTTCTGCCAAATCGAAGAAACTGATCTTTTCGCTTCTCGATTTCGTTGTCATCCAAGTCCAGGAGGTCGTCAGGGTAGTAGTTGTAAGACTCGGGGCTGTCGTGGTAGGAATCCTCCACATTGGCGAACGATGATTGGACCAGGAAGAAAACGAAGAAGGAGATGGGTAGCATGGCTTGGTGCTAGAACAGAACGAGGAAATATTGTTTGAATGTTTGATTTTTTGGAGGAAATTAGTTCTTTCACGTGTTCTTTGGTGATTTGGATCTTCCACAGTCTGAAGATAAACTACTGCGTTCACAATACTGCTATTGCAGAACTGGTGTAAGTCTGGAGACACATTTCTTGAAAACACTCGGCGGAATTTCATCAGATCTACTAGCTTTGTTGGTGTTAAAGCAGCGACTTCATATGATTCAAACGGAGACCATTAGAGGCGCTTCCACAGCGAATTCTATGATAAAATTAATTCATAGCGAAGTCTCAAACCGACAGATCAGCTTCCACTATTTCAAAATAGATGTCATCACAATACACCGATCATTCGCCAATTTCCTATTCTTTCTTTTTATTTATTCGATACTATTATAATAAATATGTTGAAAATTCTATGAGTCAGAATTGTATTGTCACTTTAATAGCGAGAAAAGTTCACTCTGGTTTTTAAATCGGCAGTATTCTGTCTTTTATTCGACAACTGACCTTGCGCCATCTATCCATCAATGCCTGAACTATCAACATATTGTGACAATACAATCACGATGTTGGCAGACATGGGCGTTCATCGCGGCAAAATGACGCTTCTTTCGGAAATGATAGGAAAAAAATAAGCCTTATACTCCCTTCGAAAAGTTATGCTCCAGCTTGGTGAAACATAAGATAATTCAAACCTTCAACCGCATTTAATATCTGGGGAGACATTGAGCTACCGAGTACAGTAGCTTAGAAAAAATGTATGCCTCAATAGAATTCAACCATACTTGCAATGCCTATTGAATTAAGTAGTTTTTACAGCTAGCATTTCCAAAAATCGCTTTCCCGCCATCAATTGCAATATTTGGTGGAGGCGCCTCTTAAAGTTTGTTGAAAAACAGTTCGTTCGTTTCTTTCGTTCTTTCTAGGTTTGAGTCTCTTGAGAGTTCTTGAATTCAACGGGTCATAAATAATATTTACTTTAATAATTTTCTTTTATTCTGTCCCTCTTTGCCATTTTTCAGCTTCAAGTCCTAACCTACTTAAATAAAAAAAAAAACGACAAAATAAAGAATAAATCGCAAATTCCTCGGAAATAGTTGTAGGGACTGTCATACTGACAAACATACAGAGTGTTTCGTTTGTAAAACAAGCATTTGATATATGAAAATTGTCAAGTTTATGCATTTGTACAAAACAAACTGTAACTTCTAGTTAGCGATATTTCAACTCACTCTTGTTGCGTATTCGTGGCCTTGGCTTCGAAAGTGTTGAAGAATATTGCAAAGTGCTTCTTGTAGAAGACTTCGCAAAGTATCAAACAGATTTAACTCAACAGTCGTAAGGGGCAGTAGTTGTTTTCTGTTGGAAATTTTCCGATGAAAATTAGATTAGATTTTGTCCATTTTTCATTTGTGATAATATTTAATATTTTTGTGAGACGTAAATGATGAGCGAGATATTGTTCTCCCGTGGATACATTCGTGATGTTATAACATAAGAAAAGAGTCTATCGATTATAAATTCTATTGGCTTGAAGCAATTGTCTTAATGAATTCATATCGCTAAAATAAAGCGCAGGTGAGGTTTTGAAACGAAATGAAGGCGAGAGTCTAATAATCATCCTGTTCCAATCCAGACAGTATGCAAACTTGAAGCGGAATGAAATTACTGTACAAACACAAGAACTACCAATTGTTGAATGCGGTTGGGAGTCTGATTGAAAATTGCGAATATTCGATTTACGAATGGCCCGAAGCATTTTCTGCAATTTGGCACAAGGGAGCCCGTAGAACAAATACTAGGTATGCTATTAAGGAACGTTTCAACAGAGGATCTTCTGAATATACTTGCAAACAACCAATTGATTATTGAGGTGTCTTATTGACAAAACACCCCGTAACTCATTTGATAGAACACGGTAAAAAATAATTCGCAAATAATTTTGTAGTTTACAGTAGCAAATTCCACAATGCCTTCTGTGAAATTAATAAAATCGACCAATAGAATTCAAATATATCCATCACTTATTTGAACAATTGCAATACGATGACAAAAATAAAGGATATTAGTTGCTAGGAAACTTGTTTACAAAGAATAGATGCCAAGAAAATCCAATATTGCCGGTTGTGAAAAGATTTGTTGAATGTTATAGATCCAAAACGTTTTTAGAAAGTGAAATAATTTCGAACAAAATAAGTTTTTCAAGAACTAACCAGCTCATGTGACTTTCTTACCTTTACTTAATAAGTGTTGTGAAGTGAAAAATTCTGAAATACCGAAGCCAGTTAGCGTTCCAGCCACCAACAAGAAAAAGGTATTTAAAAAGTTTTTTTATACCATACTCCAATGTGATAACGAAGTAAAACTATTGCCAGAATATCGAAGAAACTTTGCTTCGTGAAAAAACTGATAAAAAATCTTCAAAGTGATACAAAATTTCCAAAATTTGCTTCCATAAAGACAGTTAGTAGTTTTTAACCTAATTTTAACTATAAAGATAAATATTGGAAATTTGAACAAAAAGGAGTACTCAAATGACAAATACTAAGTAATAAGAGAGATAATTTCTTTCGTCTATTAAGTATCAGTCATCAACCAATCATACGTTTGTTTTCTTTTTGACAGGACCAATTAACACGCTCTATTAGCGATAATTCAACTCATGTATAAAATCGGCAGTTTGATATCGGATAAAAAGGAACGTAACTGTTTGCAAGTGGATAAACTATTATTTAACTTCACCACGGCAACAGCTAATAATTGTCGTATGACTTTATTGAATCCGACGCTGTACCAAGGATGCGTTGCTATCAACAAAGCCAAATGACAACAAATTTTCATACTTTTTGTTACAAAGTGTTGTTTTTAATTTCAAATGAGCGTTAACGGTAGATTTGGTAGTGCAACAGACTCAAATAATAAATTCTGCAATAGACAACGCCACTCCAAAAAACACCAAAAAAACCAAATCATCAATTTGGAGGCAGTTTGAATTATTTTGTCGAGAAAAGGGGTATGAACTATTACCTTCAACGTCGCAGCCGGAAATCTCGAGAATATTGGCAGATTGGGCGTATAATATGAAGAAATCAGACAGAAATGACTACGACTACTAAGATTGTGTTTGACCCATTCAAAGATGTGACATTTCAAGCCGCTAGAAACGCTAAAAATGCTAAACGCAAGCAACTGCAGAGCAATTTAGATAAAAGAAGACAAGGTTCTATAGCATTAAGTAAAGAAGAAGTTATAAAAATGGCAGAGCAGTGGGATGAAAATACTCCAATGGGACTTCAAAAAAAACTTTTTCATACCGCCGCTTTTGAATTAGCCTGGAGAGGTGGTGAAAGTGCGCAATGTGAAATTTATTATTTCAAAGCCGAAAAATACAATAATGGAACATGACAGGCAGAGTGGAGTACAACACGGTCTTTTCTAAAACAGCTCAAGGTGGAGATAAAAGGTGCAGTGAAAGTAAGTGGTTGACTACAAATAAAGAATATCCGAACGTGTGTCCTGTAAGATTGTTGAAAATGCTTCTAGAAAAACGAAACAAACATATTTCTTCAGATAGATTGTTTATAACACCAAATCCGTTTTGGAAAAATGAAAATGCCAAGGGATGGTACAAAAATGTGCCCATTGGTGAAAACGAAATTTCGAAGTGGACCAGAATTTCTGCAGAAAAAATTGGTCTAGATCTGAAAAATAAAATTACTAATCACTCCCATAGGGCTAGCACTATTTCTACTCTTGCCAAAGCAGGAGTCTCAGAACAACAAACTATCAAGCTGACCGGACATTCGAACGCCAATTCTCTGAAGTCATACCTTCAGTTAGATTCACAACATCATTCCACTTCAGTGACAAATCTAAGAGAGGAAAATAATCAAATTTAGCTAAAGCTCTCGGGAGTTATTCAGATTATTAATGATCATATGGTCTTATTGAATTGTCAAAATATAAGGTACTCTCGATAGAATTATGAAGAAAATAATAGTCGACTATTTATCAAGGTCTTGTTATATTACCCTTGATTATAATCGTTAATTATTATTTTTATATTTGAAAAATTTATTATTTATGTGAAACTGATTTATTTGCTTGTGCGATTGAATATCGTCATAGGACAGTCTGGGATTTTTCAAAAGAAATTCACAGAAAAAACATCACAGGGACAATCCTATGGAACTAGCCTCTCAAAAGGTTGAAGTTAATAAAAGAGTTTAGCCGAAACATTATTCAGAAACTTGAAACAATAGAAACAAAACCAATATTATGAAAACAGAATTGCTCAATCCAAATAACTAAACTTGAAATAATATAGAACTTCTTATTAATATATCCACACCTCAAAAGCAACACAAAACAACAAACTCAAGCAGCTTCCTATTATATCAACTTTGACCCTAAATACGTGGAATGCTTACAGTTCATACCGTACATGTTCTAGATTTTTGCATTCACCTTTACCACTGAAGGATGGCCATAACTCCTGAATATTCAAATGCTCTCTCGGCCATCGCTAATTAAACAAATTAAACAGAAGGATATTAATAAAGCACTAATTCGAAGTAGGTACACATTTTAATTAACAACCTTCCAGAGATGAAAACGGGACGAACAAAAGAAAGTCAGCAAATGCGCTGGCAGCTAATGGAAACAAACACGCGGGCAGACAATCGAGTCTGTGTTTTGAGAAATTAATGTAATTTTTTGAATTCCTCACAGTGAGAGCAATAATTTGGAGGGGTTTATTTTCTTCCAAAACTACCTACAGTACCGAACTTTTCGGAGTCGTGAATGAGGCGCAAATCAAAATTTAGTCTGTTCTAAAGTTTGATCCACGCTCAACAACTTCTCGTTTAGTGACAAAAGGATCAGCTCACGATGTAACATGGAATTTGGGCTCTATATTCAAAGTTACAGTTAATTTTAACTTTCGTATATTATAATACAGACTAACAACTCCATCCTTTAGAACGACAGCGAAAGATCATTTACTAGGAACTATTTTACATTATTCACCTCATCTGTAGAAATGTTTCAGCTGATATTCATTTGTATAAAAATTAATTTGAACGGAACAGGAAAAATTTGAGAAGAATGGAGTGTTCGTAAAGAATTTCTGACCGTGTTTTAGTGAAGAAAGACACAGAAATGTTCCTCGGAACTCTCACACACCACCTCACCTTAGGTTACCCCTTTGTCATCACTGATGGCGTGCAGGAACATTGCAGGAAAAACGTGGGGCTGTAACCCATCAATACTGCGATGGATGTACATCATGATAGTGAGACCTATGATCACCTACGGAGCAGTAGTGTGGCACGGCAGAACCGAACTCGCCATAACAAAGAAAATCCTGGAGAAAGTGCAAAGACTAGCATGTCTTTCTATAGCAGGAGCAATGAGGTTGACTCCAACAGCAGCAATAGAGGTCATTCTGGACCTCACTCCTTTCCATATCATGGTGAGGAGAACTGTATGGATAGCAAACCTCAGGTTGGCTTAAGTCGGACTCAAAGGGACAGCACACAACGTAAGGGGCTCAACCCCCACCGAAAGTGCACACCTTGCCGATTTCCCAACTGAAAATTACCAGGAAATTTACTTTCGATAAATTGTTTCGAACGGAATTAAATACCAAGAGTGGATGGAGCATAGAATCCATTCGAGCACTGCGAAAGAATACCATAACATGGTACAAGGACGAGTCCAAAACTCCCAGCAGATACCATTCTGCGGACTTGGAAAATCTTACTTTAAAAACTGAAGAAGTAATGAGAGCAACATACTGGCAAAGACTTCCAGGGCTAAGGCAGGCTAAAGATCTCCTCGGCAACTTCAACCGAGCAAGATCGAAGACACTGATTAACCTCAGCAAAACTAGTCTAAAGACAATCACGGGATTTCTGACGGGGCACTGCAGACTCAAAGAACACCTCAGGAAGCTAGGCTTAGAGGAGGACAGCACCTGCAGATTCTGAAACATCCAGAAACACCACACCAAATATTGATGGAGTGTTATGCTGTACATCACAAGAGATTGAATATACTGGGATCACACCAGCTAACTGTGGGAGAAATACCACTAATAGACCCCCTCAAAATCCTTAAATTCCCCAAGGAATTTGGGCTTGAACGAGAACACCTTCAAATAGCAGAAGTAGATGGGTCACAATAGATCTAATTAGGTCGCAGCGCATCAGTCACCATCCATACCTGCCATTACCATTATTACCCGTTTGTTATATCCGTCCACCGGTTGCACCCCTACGTGCAACCCTCAAAAGTCAGAGACTTGTGCGAGCTAGGGGAAGACGTAGCCCTTACCTTTTAATACTTGTGATGCCATGCACGAGACCGGTGGCAATGCTGAGATTCGAACTCACGCTCTTTGGCTCATGAGGCGAGAACTCAACCCGCACACCACCGCGGCCCATGTATGTTATTATTGACCGAATTCCCTGATTTCTGCAAACGTATATTTTGTATGCGATAAAAGTTAATATTTCCCGACTGATATTCATTTATTATATTAGCTTAAAATAAATAATACGTGGACCCAGATCTGAGATCAGCAATACTGGTGAAAGGGAGGGTATTCCTACCTCAGAAACTTGCTGGGAGCCGCAATTGGTTGTATTCAAAGAAAGGGCGAGAGGAGATCTAGAAAAATAAATTTGAAGAATGACAGAAAGTTTTCAGGAGTGAGTGCTGCGCGTCGGAGACGAATAGATCGGATTTTGAAACGTTTGTAGGTCCAACCCACAAGCTGGTATAGTGTATGTAGAGGACGAAGAAATTCCAGGAGAGATTACCGGTCTCCGCCACGGAGGCCCCAAGACCTCTGAAGCTTACAGAACTAATCTCTACCTCCAACACTCCTCACCACACCAGGAGAAATCGGGAGGGAGATCCAGCTTCCAAGAACTGGTAGCTTTGGTTAGTGGAGGGCTGACTTCTCTCAGGTAGCCACGGAGGATAAGGCTAGACAGCTGGTGATTAGCCGAGGACGCCAAACTGTAGAAAGCTTAATGAAGATCAGCTATTGGAGTTTTTTGATGATGATGATGATGCAGATACTCAGTTGAGTCCTGTATACCCTCATTCTTCAAGTCTTTGGCTGTGGTATAGACAGCTGTCAGTCAGTCACCAGGGATAAACAGACCCTGATGATGATGGATCTCTCAAGGCTCAGACTACGCAGATCAGTGTTGTGGATCGCCGACATAAGGCATCTGCCGACCCAGGACGTGTTCATGAAGCTAGAGAAAACAGAAATGAGATCTTTCATGCTCATGAAGAATCTGGTGAGGAAGAAAAAGCAAGGACTTCGACTCATCCCAAGGCTGGATCAAGAGTCTGTAAAGCTATGAAGCGGGATGAACTTCCAGAGATGGCTAAGGAAACCATAAAAAGACCTCAGTCAAATTAGGCTTACCCAGCAACACCAGAGGGGTGGGGAGAGCGGCTTTTCTAGAAGTGGATGCTTTGATTTCAGCTTGTTTTTGGTCGCAAGCCATCCAGGGAAGTGAATCAAACTTTCTGATGACTGTACGGGTTCCATCCAGGACCATTATGTTATGGAGATACTTCTTCTCTGTCGTTTGAAAAAAAAAATAACCGTGGTCAGACGAATCAGGAGGAAGATCCTATGGAGATTAATCATTCGGGAGTTGTTATGTCGATGCCCTTCAAAGAAGTAGAGTTATCATTACACCGACAACTTCAGAAGAGAGCATTTTCATCAAAATCCCGTCTGCATTAATATCAATAACGATTCCATTCCGATCCCTCACAATTTCACACATTCCCACAAAAAGAAACAATCCTCATGAAGAAAAATGAAAGGAAAATGAAAACAAATCTGCCACGGGGTGCACCTTCGAAATTCACGCCTCTCCCAACCCCTGACATGATTTATGCCACCCCTAATATTTCTCTGTAATCTTCTTCGGTGTTATACGGTGGAAGTGTCATTTTCCAGATTTGCCAGCTTTGTCCTCTATCCAGCGACGCACCTGTTGAATGTTTCATCGCGTCGCGAGATGTTTTGCTCGATTCCGTTAGATCGGGAATCTTTTTCATGTGCCGATATATCAATTATTCAGGCAACGATGCAAGAAAGCTCTCACAACTAGACTTATTCCATAGATATTCACATCTGTTCTATGAATAGCATTTTTCTGCGTTAGTGTCACACTATGGAGAATAATAATAATTATTATTTGTTGGTAAATAAGAAATAAATCAATGGACGAAAAATACAAGAAAACTGGCTAATCGTCTGACAACGAATAGTCCTTCACTTATCATACAAATTCATGTTGAATTCAGCGAAAACAATACCATCGTAAACGGTAATAAAATTAGTTTATTGATTTTGATAACAAACAACTAACACAGAAAAAAATTCAAAAAATATCTTGAGAAAAATTAGAGGAGAGGGGCAATTACAATCTTTAGTTTTTTCAACGGATACAGGTGTAGATAAATCCATTATTTTCAATTTGGTCATTCATAGAATTTCTCAGAATGTACTAATTTCATCATTCTGAATCGATTGACTTTCGCAAAATTGCTCTATTTCAAACCGTTCTTGAGTTGAAAAGTTCATCTGGAGTTGAGAACGGGATTTTCCCACCAAACATTTTTTTTCGTACTTTTTTTTTTCTTCGATCTTTCTTGAATATGCTCACCAAATTTGAAATCGATTCCTAGTCGATTAAAGATTTAATAGGCTTTTTACTAAACCTCTGCATTTTCGAGATGGAAATTGTTTCTAAAAGTTTCATTAAAAATTTTGTCTGATGACATATTCATTTAAAATTCTCAGAGTAAACTAATTTTATCATTCTGAATCGACTGGAGTTGAAAAGTTCATCTGAAGTTAAGAGCGGTATTATCCCATGAAAAATTTTTTTTCGCACTTTTTCTTTTCCTTCGTGTAAAACAAGATCTTTTTTGAATATGCTCACCAAATTTGAAATCGATTCCTAGTCGATTAAAGATTTAATAGGCTTTTTACTAAACCTCTGCATTTTCGAGATGGAAATTGTCGAAAAGTTTCTAATGTGCTCATTAAAAATTTTGTTTGATAATATTTTTATTTGAAATTCTCAGAGTAAACTAATTTTATCATTCTGAATCGATTGGCGTTCGTAAAATTGATCTATTTTCAACCGTTCTCGAGTTGAAAAGTTCATCTGGAGTTAAGAGCGGGATTTTCGCAACAAATTTTTTTTTCGTATTTTTTCTTTTCATTCTCATAAAACTAGATCTAGAATATGCTCACCAAATTTGAAATTGATTCCTAGTCGAAGAAAGATTTCATAGGCTTTTTTCGAAACCTCTGAATATTCGAGATGGAAATTTTCGAAATTTTGTCTGATGATATTTTCATTTGAAATTCTCAGAGTATACTAATTTCATCATTCTGAATCGATTGGCGTTCGCAAAATTGCTTTATCTTCAACCGTTCTCTAGTTGAAAAGTTCATCTCAAGTTGAGAGCGGAATTTTTCGGTCAAAAGTTTTTTCTCGTACTTTTTCTTTTCAATCTTGTGAAAATTGATCTTTTTTTAAAATGCTCACTAAATTTGAAAATTGATTCCTAGTCGAATAAAGATTTCATAGGCTTTTTTCGGAACCTCTGCGTATTCGAGATGGAAATTTTCGAAAAGTTTCTAATGTGCTCATTCAAAATGTTGTCTGATGATGTTTTTATTTGAAATTCTCAGAGTAAACTAATTTCATCATTCTGAATCGATTGGCCTTCGCAGAATAGTTCTATTTCAAACCGTTCCCGAGTTAAAAAGTTCATCTGTAGTTGAGAGCGGTAATATCCCGCAAAATTTAGTTTTTTCGTATTTTTTCTATTTATTTTCGTAAAAATCAATCTGTTTTAGAAATGGTCATCCAATTTTAAAGCAATTTTTAGTCGATTAAAGATTTCATAGGCTTTTTACCAAACCTCTGTATTTTCGAGCTGGAAATTTCCGAAAGTTTCGAAAATGTTACTCACTGTTCAAAAAAATATAACTTTCAAGATTTTACCAATTTTGAAGAATGCATTTTTTCAATAATCTGAAAATCACTCAGTATATCTGATAGGGGCTAAATCGGTCTCAAGACGAGCCTAAGTTCAGTATTATTCTCTATATTATCGTAATGTTTTTGGAGGTTGGTCTCAAAAGTGAATGTCATGTCACAGATTCAATTTGCTGAAAAAAAGAAATTGTAGATGGAATGAACGAAAACTTTAAACAATTCAGTGCAAAAGGTGATGAGTGTGCAGGGGTAGAAATAGAAAAATCTGAGGGTGAAAGTAGAATTGGTGAATATGAAAATGGTGAAGGTGAAAGAGGTATGATATAAGAGAAAACAAGTGTTGATGGAGGACCACTGGAAAATCACAACTTTTTCATCCACCCTCCCCTGTTTGACAGCTCAACATGTACCACGTATAACGATTAGGGCTGCAGAAGAATCAATAGTGGATACGATGTGTTCCCAAGAGATAATTCATATTCTGTTTCGTGTTAACAACAACAGCGAAACAAAATTGAACACAATACTTTTGTTACTCATACTATTCTCCGTGTTCCTCTCTTTATTACCCTTACTCCTAATTAAAATTCAACTTTTCGTCGGCTGAAAAACTACTTTATGTCGTACGGGTAATTGAAAATGTTTCGCGGGGATTATGAATAGCCGCCGGAAACAAAAGCCTTAGGAGGAGGCTATGCGGTGTGTATCATTTTCAACTTCCTGCGTACTGTGAGAGGATGATGACTCAACATTGTAAAAACTATGTTTTCATATGGCTCTGAATAAATTTGCGAGCAGTGAGACTTTCTCGTGTAAAAATATAAATCCCTACTCTTCGTTGTTCATACACACACATTTCACAAAAATCTACGACACTGCTCTTCGCATTCCCATGCGGGCAATTTTCAAGTCTATAAGAGTTTCGAGGAAAAGGAAACTTATCGATGAAAACAGAAACAAAAGGCTGGGATCGCGATAAGAAGTGTGTGGGTCAAACGAAACGGGCCATGAAAGTGCGGTTCAAAGAGCATATAGCTCTTTTCAAATTTCCGAGGCAAGAAAATTAGATTGTGTATCTATATGAGTTTTTCGCGTTTAGGATCAATTTCAAATATAGAGAATAGTGCCAATGAGATATCTGAATGACTGAAATCTACGCCATACTGGACACGGCATAATAATTGAACAACATTCGCGCAATTTGCATGTCACTCTGCAAACATAAAAGAATTCTAAATTTGTAATCAACTCGACTGCAAAAAAGAATGAAACAGAATCCATCTGTAAAATGCAGGTATTAAACTGTTGGAAAGGAAATGGTTATCGGTTGCCACAACGCGTACCTCAAAACTGGATAATTATGATGGAAATGCAACGTGATTTTTCCATTTCCGTTCCACTGAAAATTAAACTATTGAAGATTTCGCAAGAACACAAATCAATTTAACCATTTCTGAAGGAGGTCTGCAAACTTCGTTGAACATCATATAATGTCAGTTGACATATCGTTTTCGTAAAATGATAAACCTTAGTTCATCATGAAAAATATTTAGACCAGGAGCTGGTGACAGGTGACGTCCTCCCATTTTACACTGCATGCCTTTTTAAGGCTTGATAATTAACCCCAAAATATGAAAAATAGACGGGTTCCTGGCCGCCCCACGTATGCACTTCGTAAGGAAACGCACTTTACTTTTTGCGGAGAATTTTCGTTTTTTTTCGCGATATTATACTGCCTGCGGTTGTAATATACGGAAGTTCAAACAAATTGGAACGCTACTAATTGATGGCATGCAATCCGCAACGGCCGAAAGCGCTCAAAGGGTTACGAAAAACTGAAAAAATTGAAGGGAACTTCCGTGTTTTCAAATTGCATGCCGATGTGAATAATTGTAGTTTCAGTAACGAAAACACTCTGGGAAAATTGGCATGCGCTCCTCGTCTGACCAACAGTGGAAAATTGCGGTAAAACTATGTAAAAATTCAATACAGGTTTAACGTGATTCCAAACTGCATGCCATGTCATTTGTATGATTAATTAATAGTAGGTAATTTGGCATGCACACCAGGATTTCGCAAAACGAAGTCACATAAATTTTCACAGTGTTTTTTGCAACTTTCGTCATGCATGCTTCTATTTTGCGAAATCCTGGTGTGCATGCCAAATTACCTACTATTAATTTTCCACCGTTGGTCAGACGAGGGGCGCATGCCAATTTCCCCAGAGTGTTTTTATTACTGAAACTTCAATTCTATACATCGGCATGCAATTTGAAATCACGGAAGTTCCCTTTAATTTTTTTCAGTTTTTCGTAACCCTTTGAGCCCTTTCGACCACTGCGGATTACATGTCATTAATTAGTAGCGTTTCAATTTGTTTGAACTTTCTTATATTACAACGGCAGGCAGTATAATATCGCGGAAGGACACGAAAATTCTCCACAAAAAGAAAAGCGCTTTTCCTTATGAAGTGCACACGTGCGGCGGCCAGGAACCCGTCCATTTTTCATAATTTAGAGTTAATTATCAAGCCTTAAAAAGGCATGCTGTGTGAAATGGGAGAACGTCACCTGTCACCAGCTCCTGGTCTAATTGAAACTGGGTGTACTTGAAGAAAGGCTTGGTATTACTATCAGCAGTACCCTCTCATGGAAGAACCATGTTACTTGAACAGTGCAAAGCAAACTGTTTCCTCGATGGTTTTCACGATGATGTACTTGAGGTTCCTCAGGGATCAGTTCTGGACCCCCTGGCAGTTACTGTTTATGCCAAGTGAAGGGAAATGAAAACGCTGCACAAAATGAGGCTGTACAATGGTACCTTGCATGTGGAAAACATGAAAAATTTGAGAAAGACAACTCTATACATGAACAGGGTACAGGAAGGGTATGATATGATTACGAGGGGGAGCACAATAGTCCTTTTTGTATAAAGTGTTGTAAGAGAACAACAAATGACAATGACTGTTGAAAAAAAGTAGTTTTATATGAGAGGGTGACGTTCTCGGAGTACAAGAAGTAATACAGTGGATCTGTAGACTAAAATTTCATCACTATACAAAATCAGTCAATCACTGATGATGTCGAAACACCTCTAGCATCATAGAATATCGCTCCCCCCCGAGTATTCCGCTAGATCCGAACAAACTACTTATCCCCCGCGACCAGAGTTACTTCGATCTCGCATAACGCCGGCCCATAATATTTATTATGACACCAAGTTGTGTTATGTGGCTCACGATTCCCTGCCGGTCACAAAATCCTGATAAACGGCTCCCGAGGGAGAGTTATAATCGTTCCAGTGTGTGTTTAAGATACGCGTCTTCGCCTTTCCGAAATCCGGTTAGTGTTGGTTGTGATTTAACTTTCGGAGAGAAGGGAAGGCAATGTGTTACGTTGAAAAGTTGTACCTTGAATTATTCTTGACCGTGAATGGTTATTTATGTAAAAGGTAGAACAGGCCTCGTTGGACAACACATCGCGTACAATAAACACTCTTGCAGGAGTTGCTTACAATTTTTTTCTACGTTTATGCAAAGACCAAAAATGGTATATTTACGTTTGTGTTCATAATTTGTAATCATGGGTACCTATCAACTGGCTAGGCAACACTAAATACGATAATGAGTTTTGTAATTCAGTTGATATTCAAAGGAAACTAATTATATTTTAGTATCCTATCAAGAAAATTTCGTTTGTCAATAATTTTTCTCTCTATCTTTGAAAAATTCAATCTTTTCTAAATAATCAGATTTCAAGGGCTTTTTATGAAACCACTGCGAACTCGAGTTGAAAATTTTCGAAAATTAGAGGGACTTTTTGACGTTTTATTGTTTTTTCTTGTAGTACCTTATACCTGAGCATAAACTAATTGAATTTTGTCAGGATCAGCTTAAAATTTTGCGTATTTAGTGCAAATTTCAACAGAATCTGACAATTTTGTGTTTTTCATGATTTTTATTATTTTTTTCCGCTGATTGACTTGAAATATTATAATACTCTATCTCTATCCGTTCTCGAGTTGAGAAAATCGTCTGGAATTGAAAGCGGTCATTTCCATAAAAAAAAAAATTGAATAATTTTTTTTTATTGATCTTTAAAAAATTCAATCTTTTTCGAATACGCACACCAATTTTCCAATCGATTCCCATTCAATTCAAGATTTTAAATGCTTTTTACGGAACCTCTGCAATCTGAAGTCGAAAATTTTCCAAAATTCGAGTGAATTTTTGACATTTAATTCTTTTTTCATGCAAAAATTTATAACTAAGCATAAACAAATACAATCTTGTCGAAATCAGCATGAAATGTTGCGTATGTAGAGCGAATTTCAACAAAATCTGACGATTTCATATTTTTCGTGATTTTTAAACCGTTCTTCAGTTGGAAAAATGATCAGGAGTTGAAAGGGGACATTTTTATACATTTTTTTTTAATTATTTCAATCACATTGTTGTTCAATAATGTGTTACACAAATTTGAAGATTCAACATTATTCAACTTGCGTTTTTAAAAAAAGATTAAAGATGTGTTAGCATCACATAAATTCTTAATTCAATTGAGATACAATTTCAAAATATTTTTCAAATCTACTGCTTTTCTATACCTACCAGATGTTGTTTGCATCATCTGCCGAAAGAGTGGAATTTCCAGTTAAGTCAAGGACATTTATTTCATTAATATATATAAGAAACAATAATGGACCTAATACAGATCCTTGAGGAACTCCTTAATTTCTTCCGAGCTTGAGGTCCTTTTCACTATCTGTTTTCGACTAGTTAAATACGATTGAAACCAGCACAGTGTTTTTCACTTGGATTGGAGCCATAAAATCGAAGGTTTTTCAGCATTGTTTCACGGTGTACAATTTCGATAGATTACAGAACACCATCACGGCAATTTCTCTATAATATTTATTTTAGAAGAAACTACTGTACGAAAAGAAGAAAAAAGCACGATGAGTACGTAACTGATTCGAACTAATTGTATTTTGGCAAATTGAAAATAATGAATTCATTGTTTCCACAACTTCTACGAGTTTTGTGATGAAATGGTTATTTTCCTTTTAAACTTACATAATTGGTAGTCACAAGTCGCGAACAGAACACAACTACGGCCCCTTACTATCGTTGAATAATATCTGTCAGATTCTCTTCAATGTTTGCTACAAGAACTATTTTCATGTTCAAGTTCTATTCAAAAATACTGCTTCAGTTGTAAAAATTGTAATTTTTCATTTTTACTTATGTTCAACTATTCATGTAAATAGATTTTGAAAAAATATTTTTTTTGTCTGAATGAAGGCTATTCTAGCTGTTCTGTATTTTGAATTTCATGAAGCCTACGAATTATTGCACAATCATCAATCCACATAAAAAAATGCGAACTATCCAACTCTCCTAATTCAATATCTCCACAGGTTCTGTTACAATTCCACTTTTTGATACAGATAGACGTTTTTCCACCGAAACAGCCTCACGAGATTCGGCCCACGAGGGACCCCGGGCTGTAAAAACTCATCAAAAAGTTGACGTGAAAGTCTGCGTCAAAACAATACTTTTCTCGTCCGCGCGTAATTTCGCAATTATACGAGATAAGAAATCCTTAAATCCGCTTTCTCCCGGCTTGCTGTAAAATGATGAATAAGTGATAATGCTTTCCGGACGACATTTCCTTGTTTTTCAATTATGAATGACTCGAATATCGGTCTCCTCGTTCGATGTCGAAATATTCGGAATTTTTTTTACAGTAGCCAGGATAAATCTCGATAAAAGTGCTTAAATGGGATGTTGTTATTCTCTTCTCGAATGGCTAGCTTCTACCTATTATGTTTTTTTTATGTTCTGGTTCAGAGAACATCGTTTACAGACCGAAACCAAAAAGTATCACGTTGAGTCCCTCAAGGGTCGGTCTTGGGCCCTAACCTCTTTTTGTTCCATGTGAAATAGGTAAGCGTAATTATATCAGAGCATTTTTAATATTCCGTTTAGGAAGATCACTTCAATTTGTTAATAACTTACGAGAAATGTGAAACGTAAAATGATTATTTGTGGAAAAGCATGAAAACAGAAAACCTGTCGTCGATAATGGAAAGAATGACGTTACAGTCTTGTCATACAATTCAGAGCGTATCCAGAAATCCCTTAGTAGATGCAGAAAAAGTTGTGGGAATACCTTTGATTGAGTATTCAGAGGATTCTGAAAAAACATGAGTTCCATCCGTATTCAAACTCATTAGTTCGGAATTTAAGAGCAGGCGACGATCAAAGGAGATTTTTTTCGAATTCATATTAATCAAAATTTAAAGAAGAACATTTTTCACATAAATTGCTTTAGACGGATGCGGCAAAATTTTATAAAAAATGTTGAACCATCATAGCTCATAATACTGATCAACTACTAATCAACACGTTTTTCTAGAAAGACAGTTTCAAGGTTACTAGAGTTTCAATGTTTTTACTTGAATTAAAAATGCTTGTGGTGCATTTTTATGATGATAATTTGAATAAGCCTATTGGAGATCGAAGGGTAATAAACCCATTTATTCTAGGTCACAGTTATCTCGACATTTCAGAAAATTATATACATCCATTTGTGGTTTTGGAGACCCATCTCGTAATATCGCACCTGTGGGTAACTTTTTAGACAATTGGATAGCGAACAATGGAGCACAGGTCGTATATAAAATATTGTCTATGCTACTCCACTAAGAAGAAAGAGCATTGCCAGGAGAGAGTTAGGAATGCATTTCGATAATTTTCCACGCAAGAAATTCAGAGTTGGGGCAACCAGTTCGAATATTTACTATATTTTGTTCAATTTTTTGTTTGTTCCTGTTGTGTATGTTTCACTATTGTGGATAATCTGTGTCCATTGTCTACGGATGATTTAATTTTGTTTTGCTTTTCAAAACTCCCGTATACAAATTTTCAGAAAAATACATATAAACTTGAACTCAGCTATTCTCATTGCATTGATAGTGTGAAACCAACTACCAACTGAGAGAACAACGAACGCGTTTTTTACATGAAATTGGTTGACTTTTATTTGTAAAACCGACATTTTCCTGGTTTTCATAAGTTCATATGGTTGTGTGTTCGTTCAAATCCCCCTGGAATGCCCAGACCATTTTAATATATGTACCGCGTTTCCTAGGAGACACAAATTGAAACTTCGTGAAACTTTAAATGGACCTGATATAGTCCCAGCTCAAATATTTAGTGAGCAGAGGTGGATTTCCCACCTACACATCTATCAGCTAATAAAATTTAATTACATCCCGACACATGCATGGAATAATGGCTCAAAGTCAATCAATTAAATTATTCGGGGTGGTGCTGTAGCTTTTCCGGGTTTTCCTACAGCTGAAAAGTGAATACGCCACCAAAAATGTCGCCCCGGAGAGGCACGGCAAATAATAATAATGACCGTCTTCTACCCGCACAGGCTATGCCTTTGGGTACACTTTATGAGTGTTGTTTATGAGGGAGTATTATTATTACTTATTCAGAACTTTTCTTCCGGAGGTCACACTTTTCAACGTGCGTAAATAGTTATTTTTGTATCAAGTGAGAAAAATGAGTGTTTTTTAATGGCACATGAAAGTGTTGATTTTTCTCTCGAATTTGCCATGAAAACACGAATTTTATACACGAAATACAAATAACATATTTTGTACAACTGTGAATGTAAATTTACATCGTCTGAATATATTAAAAATAAATACTTCCAATACATCTTGACGTGGTTTTTTGTCTCGATAAGTTATCGCTTTTAAACGACTGTTAATTTTTCTTGAAAATATCATTCAATGTTTTCAGTAAAATCGTATTAAAAAATTGTTCCTGACTAAATAATACTTCTCTTTTCCCTACATGTTATCCGTAGCAGAAGCATACAGGGCTTTTCACGATGAGCGTTAATTAGACGTTTCTGGCAAACCAGACAACGGATCAACCTGAAAATTTTAAATGAACATGATCTACACGCCTAAAATATTTTAGACAATGCGGCGTTGCCGCGTCTACTGTAAAGTAGCGGTTACTTTGATTTTTCAAATGGAACACTTCGTCAACAACTTCATATAGTATCTCCCTATACCTATCTCTTACCGTTTAAGAAATATAAATTAATTTTGATTTTTTTTTCACCAAACATGTACTTTTATAAACGCTGATAATCTTAAACTCTCTGGTACTAAGACGATCAAATTCAGAATGGAGTGAAGTGATACCATCACTTCGGAGCCATATTTTTTTTGCCTCATACAGGGTCGTTAGAAAATGCGGATACTTTGTTCACATGAAAAAATTAGTGGAAGTCAATTTTTTCAAATGGAACACCCTGTATTTTTCCACATTTTTTGAGCTCTACATCCAATTTTAGATTGACTTTGTTCAGATAATCCCATTTCGATTTCGAACCGTTTTCGAGATAAACTGTTTCAAACAGAAATTGACGTGGTTCCCTTGAATTCATCAATTATTTTCGAGATTTAACATCTATTTTATACTATGTAATATTTCTTCACTTCACTCCATTCCGAATTTGATCGTCTTAGTACCAGAGAGTTTAAGATTATCAGCGTTTATAAAAGTACATGTTTGGTGAAAAAAAAATCAAAATTAATTTATATCTCTTAAACGGTAAGAGATAGGTATAGGGAGATACTATATGAAGTTGTTGACGAAGTGATAAGAAATCATAATATGATATTATATACAGGGTGTTCCATCAAAGTAACCGCTACTTTACAGTAGAAGCGGCAACGCCGCATCGTCTAAAATATTTTAGGCGTGTAGATCATGTTCATTTATGCATACTGTCAAATTTTCAGGTTGATCCGTTGTCTGGTTTGCCAGAAACGTCTAATTAACGCTCATCGTGAAAATCCCTGTATATAGAAGATAGTTTGAATAACAAAACTGAGATTTCTAACAAAATATTGAATTGTCCATCTTCTTCCAAACAAATTAAAATATCTGATAAAATTGTGGAATCAGCTCTTCAAAAAATAGCTAACGTTTCTGATCAGCAGCAACATGGAACATCTTCGGGAATTCATGTTGGTAGTAATTGTTTAAACTTTACTATCAATCATTATTTCGCAATAAATGAAATTGTTTAATGATGAATAATCAATTAACAATTGACTCTGTTAGAAATATATCCTTCCAAAAGTAATATTTCATGTTTATTTCGTGAAATATTTTGGCACTGAAAAAAAATAATATTTTACGAATACTGAAATTATTGATGAAACATTCGAAAAACTTATATATGGCGAACCAGTATAACTACTATAGCAATTCCTAACCCTGGACTTTCTTGCTTGTCCACACTCCGTAAATCAAAGCCGACCAACTAGTACCTACTGAAAAATTGATTACTAATCGCCCGAAGAGTTTACATTCTCATTTCATCCGTGTGATTTTCCTGGACGCTATCCAACGTTCATTAGAAATCTCAATATCCGACACATATTATCAGGCAAACTTTTCAGAAGGTAAATACACTCATGAAATCGACATCAAGGCTCAAACTGGCAGCTGATTGCTTTTTGAAAGCTTTGTTTTAAAACAACCCTCAAAGCGGTTTGCGAGAACTGGATACAGATTGATTCCCGTTATTGTTCTGAGTAAGATTTGTTTGTTTGTATTCAAATAAAAATGTATGGAGGCTTGTGGGCCGCAGTGGTCATGATGGTAGAGCGCTAGTCTGTCAATGAGAGGGACGTGGGTTCGATTTCCCGCATGGTCACTGGTCTCGTGCTAGGAATCGCACGATAAAAGGTAAGACCTCGTTAATCCTTAGTTCGCACAAGTTTCGACTCCTGAGGGCTGTCGTTCGTTAACGGAAAAAACAATTTTAAACAATTTTTTTTGTAACGTTCGAAGGTCGTCAAGTGTTTATTTCTTCAGAATAAGGTAACCTTAGGGTAAATACGATTGAAAAACTTCGGTGATTTCAGGATTAAGACAAAGAGTATGTTGGCCAAACTACACGGGCCATGGAAACACGGTTCAAAGAGCATATTCCTATCTCTATTTTGTTCAAAATGCTTCAACTAAAGATGAGACAATAATTCCAAATAATTTCTTAATCAGTTCCTGCAGCCCGGTTCGGCCAAATAATGTAGAATGGTGATTGTTTTTGGAAGAGGTGATTGCGAGAATGTTAGCCAACACTGACCTGAAAGGAACCAAGTGGTTCGCCAATGATTATTGGAATGTCGGAGGTAATGACAGTAATTTCAGTTGAAGAATCACATCAAAATGTGGTAGTCAATAATTGTGAAGAACGATAATCAGTACTCAGGAGGTAGAATTAAAAACAGGAGTAGCGCAAGGCTCCGTGTTGGGGCCAATACTGTTCCTCATATATGAAAATGATATTACCATCCTACCGATTACTGGTTTATTCGCAGTTTTTGCAGATCATGCAACTATAACAATCATGTAAGCTTTTTTGTCAAAAATAGAAACTTGATCAGCTCTGAAAGAGTCAGATCGATGTTCAATGCCCTGAACAGCAAAAAATCGATAGTAGGGATGCCAGCATCTACAGTAACTTCACATGGAAAGTTTGCGAGGTCCTCCATTTCGAAGTTTTGCTCATTAAGTCAGACACTGATGACTGGACAGCTGAAACCGTCGAACGAAACGTCGTCAGAGCGAATCCCGCCGCAAACGGCGGCCGCCAACCATCAAAACAGGGCGTCGTTACAACGTAAATTAACGCTTTGAATTACCTTCATGCATTTCTAGTCGCACCTCATCATCGTCACATCTGAGCCATTATGTGCGGCCTTGCAATGCATGCATAACGAGTCCTATTTGCATTAGCCGTCACTAACCTGCTAATAAATTGATTAATAATTATAGGCTCACGGCTATTTTGATGTTGGATAACCCGAGAGCGTGCCATCAATTCCATTATTCAGCGTCGGTAGCGGTTGATCTCATTGTCGGTGGTAGAATTGGCGAAGCCGCAAGGTGTATGTACTCAATCTACGAAAATGTCTAAGGGCCAACGTTTTTCTTTTCTCATAATCCTGACTTTAATCTCGAAATCTTCACTTTTATCCCGGAATCACGACTCTTGAGATTCCGAATTTAATTTTGGGATATCGACTTTGATCTCAGTATCCCGACTTCAATCTCGGAGTCACGACTTTAATCTCGGAGTCGCTAATTTATTTACGGAATCCCGACTTCAATCCCGGAATCCCGACTTCAATCTCGTAGTCGCGACTTTAATCTCGGAGTCATGATTTTATTTTCGGGATCTTAACTTTAATCTCGGAATCACGACTTCATTCTCAGATTCACATCTTTATTTACGGGATCCCGACTTTAATCTCAGAGTTACGACTTTAATCTCGGAGTCACGACTTTAATCTCGGAGTCGCATCTTAATCTCGGAGTCGCGACTTAATATCGGAGTAGCGACTTAATCTCGGAGTTGCGACTTTAATATTGGAGTCATGACTTTAATTTCGGAGTCGCGACTTAATCTCGGAGTCGCGACTTAATATCAGAGTTGCGACTTAATATCGGATTCACGACTTTGAATCTCGGAGTCCCGATATATTCTCGCAGTCCCGATTTATTCTCGGTGTCCCGATTTAACCTCGGAGTAACGATTTTATTTTCGGGATCCTAAATTTAATCTCGGGATCACGATTTCAATCTCAGATTCACGACTTTCTTTACGGGATTCCGACTTTAATCTCGGAGTCGCGACTTCAATATTGGAGTCACGACTTAATCTCGGAGTCGCGACTTAATGTCGGAATCACGACCTAATCTCGGAGTCGCGACTTTATTTACGAAATGCCGACTTTAATCTCGAGATCACGACTTCATTTTGGGGTTCCCGACTTTATTCTCAGGATTCTTGGAGTCACAATTTTATTTTCGGAATCCTAACTTTAATCTCGGGATCACGACTTCAATCTCAGATTCACGACTTCATTCACGGGATCCCGACTTTAACCTCAAGATTCCGACTTTAAATCTCGGAGTCACGACTTAATATCGGAGTCGTGACTTAATATCGGAGTCGTGACTTAATCTCGGAGTCGCGACTTAATCTCGGAGTCGCGACTTTATTTACGGGATGCCGACTTTAATCTCGAGATCACGACTTCATTTTGGGGTTCCCGACTTCATTCTCAGGATTCCGACTTCAATCTCGAAGTCGTGACTTCAATCTCGGAGTCACGACTTTAATCTTGGAGTCACGATTTCATTTTCGGGATCCTAACTTTAATCTCGGAATCACGACTTTAATCTCAGATTCACGACTTTATTCACGGGATCCCGACTTCAACCTCAGGATTCCGACTTTAAATCTCGGAGTGACGACTTAATATCGGAGTCACGACTTAATATCGGAGTCGTGACTTAATCTCGGAGTCGTGACTTAATCTCGGAGTCACGACTTAATCTCGGAGTCGCAACTTTATTTACGAGATCCTGACTTTAATCTAAGGATTCCGACTTTAATCTCGAAGTCACGACCTCAATCTTGGAGTCACGACTTCAATCTCGGAGTCACGATTTTATTTTCGGGATCCTAACTTTAATTTCGGGATCACGACTTCAATCTCAGATTCACGACTTTATTTACGGGATCCCGGCTTTAACCTCAGGATTCCGACTTTAATCTCGGAGACGCGACTTCAATATTGGAGTCACGACTTAATCTCGGAGTCGCGACTTCAATATTGGAGTCACGACTTAATCTCGGAGTCGCGACTTTAATATCGGAGTCACGACTTTAAATCTCGGAGTCGCGACTTAATCTCGGAGTCGCGACTTCATATCGGAGTCGCAACTTAATCTCGGAGTCGCGACTTCAATTTCAGAGTCGCGACTTTAATCTCAGAGTCACAACTTCAATAAATTTGTAATAAGCAGTTCAAAGAATGCCAATGTGCATGATATTTCTTCCACTCCATAAAAAAGTGACAAAAAGACCATATAAATTACCAACTCAAAAGCATCCGTAAACTATATTCATGAACAACTTGACAACAATAAGTTTGTGATGTATTTCCTCTTGGATCTATAGACAGCTTAAGATACCGTGTATTCTGGAAAATTGGGAATTAAACTACCATCTCATGGAATTCCTATCAACATTGTTGACAGGGTGAAATCGTATATGACGAATCAAAAAATTATAGTAAGGTGCAATTGGGTGTTCCCCAAGGATCAGTTCTCAGACCTCTTCTTTTCCTACAAATGCTCATGTAATGATATATGCTTACAATACTACGATCACTCATGTTAGGTTTCGATAGATCTGTTTATTATGAACCCATGCTGATTCTTACACAAAAAATCAATTAGATTCTGATGTTCCATTAGTTCGTTTGCTGTCATTTTCAAGGGGGCTTTTGCTAATGAGTTCAAAAGTGATATTTTCAGGTATATGTGTAGGCATCCTTCAAACTGCTGAATTCTAACTTATTTAGGTAATCCCGAAATTAATTTCGGGATCTCGAGATTATACAAATAGGAAAAATTTGGCTCTTTATTGCCTTTGCATGATTTTGACAAATTAAGTTTCTTGAAGTGATAATTGACTGTAAATTAAGATTCAAGGTTGATAAAAAATCTCCATATGTAATTATCCTCTGGATGTTAAGAAAAGAGAATCACATCGAAAGACTGTGGATAAACGCCACCAATACAGTATATCGCTCGTTAGTGGAATCCCACTCCATTCTGGAAAGAATTAACCCAACTTCAGGCGGATTTTGTTCTGAGATGCAAATCGGTACAACCTTGCAAGGCGCTATTTCTTATTTTTTTCAGTTCTGTTTCTACGAAAGATTCGTGTTGAGTTCTAAAACGACTGAATCGTAAACTGAAAATTTTATTGTCAGTTTCAGTAACAAATGTTTCAACCACTTTTTCATTAACGACTTCTGACATAATCTTTTTTGAATGTACACAGTGAATATGGTCCAAATTGATGAAAATTGATGAATGAATATAATTTTGGACAGGTGGACCTATTGATGTTTCAGAAGAATATTCAAGACTGTTGCGAAATCCACATTTGAATCGTTTCCGTTATTTTTCCGTTTTTACTGATTTCGAAGCTTTGGAAATTTACTAGTAAATTTCAAGTCAATCGGTGGAAAATAATTACCCGAAAATCTTGGAAAATACGAACTCAATTCACTTGAAATTCGCACTATATGCAAAATTTGGTATATGCTCAGATTCAAGGTTTAAGATAAAAAAATTAAACGTCAAAAATGTCCTCCCACAATCAAATTTCCGAAAGTTTTTTTATTATTTTTTAAAAAATCTCAAACGATGTCCTTCGAATGTATCTCGACGAGCTCACTCCGAATTGTAAAAAAAATCATACCACCAAAATGAATTGCGAAGATGAATCAACATTGTCTGAGTGAACTGAGATTCGAATTCAGAAAAAAAAGTACCTTTTTGAATCCAGAAGGAAATTTTCTATAAGCTCGAGTAAAATTCGCGGGGAATATGCATTTTTTGAAGATTCACAGACGATCAAAGTCGAGTATCACAATATTCGATATTAAATGTCCATTAAAAAATGTTTGTCATTGATATATTTATTTCAAATTCACGGAGTATCCTAATTTCATCATTTTGGATCGATTGGCGTTCGCAAAATTGCTCTATCTTCAACCGTTCTCGAGTTGAAAAGCTCAACTCGATTCTTATGATTTTTAGGGGTCTACCCCTTGGGACATTTTTTGAGTAAATACTTTTTTTTTCCCGAAATTCCCAGAGTATACTAATTTCATCATTCTGGATCTATTGGCGTTCGCAAAATTGCTCTATCTTCAACCGTTCTCGAGTTGAAAAGCTCAACTCGATTCTTATGATTTTTAGGGGTCTACCCCTTGGGACATTTTTTTGAGTGAATACTTTTTTTTCCGAAATTCACCGAGTAAACTAATTTCATTATTCTGAATCGATTGGCGTTCGCAGAATTGGTCTATTTTCAACCGTTCTCGAGTTGAAAAGTTCATCTTGATTCTTATGATTTTTAGGGGTCTACCCCTTGGGACATTTTTTGAGTAAATACTTATTTTTCCGAGATTCACCGAGTATACTAATTTCATTATTCTGAATCGATTGGCGTTCGCAGAATTGGTCTATTTTCAACCGTTCTCGAGTTGAAAAGTTCATCTTGATTCTTATGATTTTTAGGGGTCTACCCCTTGAGACATTTTTTGAGTAAATACTTTTTTTTCCGAAATTCACAGAGTATACTAATTTCATTATACTGAATCGATTGGCGTTCGCAGAATTGGTCTATTTTCAACCGTTCTCGAGTTGAAAAGTTCATCTTGATTCTTATGATTTTTAGGGGTCTACCCCTTGAGACATTTTTTGAGTAAATACTTTTTTTTCCGAAATTCACAGAGTATACTAATTTCATTATACTGAATCGATTGGCGTTCGCAGAATTGGTCTATTTTCAACCGTTCTCGAGTTGAAAAGTTCATCTTGATTCTTATGATTTTTAGGGGTCTACCCCTTGGGACATTTTTTGAGTAAATACTGTTTTTTCCGAAATTCACAGAGTATACTAATTTCATTATACTGAATCGATTGGCGTTCGCAGAATTGGTCTATTTTCAACCGTTCTCGAGTTGAAAAGTTCATCTTGATTCTTATGATTTTTAGGGGTCTACCCCTTGGGACATTTTTTGAGTAAATACTTATTTTTCCGAGATTCACCGAGTATACTAATTTCATTATTCTGAATCGATTGGCGTTCGCAGAATTGGTCTATTTTCAACCGTTCTCGAATTGAAAAGTTCATCTTGATTCTTATGATTTTTAGGGGTCTACCCCTTGAGACATTTTTTGAGTAAATACTTTTTTTTCCGAAATTCACAGAGTATACTAATTTCATTATACTGAATCGATTGGTGTTCGCAGAATTGGTCTATTTTCAACCGTTCTCGAGTTGAAAAGCTCATCTCGATTCTTATGATTTTTAGGGGTCTACCCCTTGGGACATTTTTTGAGTAAATACTTATTTTTCCGAGATTCACAGAGTATACTAATTTCATTATACTGAATCGATTGGCGTTCGCAGAATTGGTCTATTTTCAACCGTTCTCGAGTTGAAAAGCTCATCTCGATTCTTATGATTTTTAGGGGTCTACCCCTTGGGACATTTTTTGAGTAAATACTTATTTTTCCGAGATTCACAGAGTATACTAATTTCATTATACTGAATCGATTGGCGTTCGCAGAATTGGTCTATTTTCAACCGTTCTCGAGTTGAAAAGTTCATCTTGATTCTTATGATTTTTAGGGGTCTACCCCTTGGGACATTTTTTGAGTAAATACTTATTTTTCCGAGATTCACCGAGTATACTAATTTCATTATTCTGAATCGATTGGCGTTCGCAGAATTGGTCTATTTTCAACCGTTCTCGAGTTGAAAAGTTCATCTTGATTCTTATGATTTTTAGGGGTCTACCCCTTGGGACATTTTTTGAGTAAATACTTATTTTTCCGAGATTCACCGAGTATACTAATTTCATTATTCTGAATCGATTGGCGTTCGCAGAATTGGTCTATTTTCAACCGTTCTCGAATTGAAAAGTTCATCTTGATTCTTATGATTTTTAGGGGTCTACCCCTTGAGACATTTTTTGAGTAAATACTTTTTTTTCCGAAATTCACAGAGTATACTAATTTCATTATACTGAATCGATTGGCGTTCGCAGAATTGGTCTATTTTCAACCGTTCTCGAGTTGAAAAGCTCATCTCGATTCTTATGATTTTTAGGGGTCTACCCCTTGGGACATTTTTTGAGTAAATACTTATTTTTCCGAGATTCACAGAGTATACTAATTTCATTATACTGAATCGATTGGCGTTCGCAGAATTGGTCTATTTTCAACCGTTCTCGAGTTGAAAAGTTCATCTTGATTCTTATGATTTTTAGGGGTCTACCCCTTGGGACATTTTTTGAGTAAATACTTATTTTTCCGAGATTCACCGAGTATACTAATTTCATTATTCTGAATCGATTGGCGTTCGCAGAATTGGTCTATTTTCAACCGTTCTCGAATTGAAAAGTTCATCTTGATTCTTATGATTTTTAGGGGTCTACCCCTTGGGACATTTTTTGAGTAAATACTTTTTTTTCCAAAATTCACAGAGTATACTGATTTCATTATTCTGAATCGATTGGCGTTCGCAGAATTGGTCTATTTTCAACCGTGCTCGAGTTGAAAACTTTATCGGGAGTTGGGAACGGTAATTTCCCGCCAATTTTCTGTTCACTCGGAATCGACTTCAAATTCCACAAGCATATTAAGAAAAATTGAATTTCACGAATATAAGCGAGAAAAAAATTTAAAAATATTTTTTGATGGAAATTTTCAACTCGAGAACGGTTGAAGATAAACCAATTCTGTAAACACCAATCGATTCAGAATGATGAAGTTGTTATACTATCAGCAGAAAAAAAATTACTCGAAAAAAGTCCCAAGAGGAAAAATCATGAAAAATACAAAACGAAACTTCTCAGATTCACTTGAAATTCGCACTATATACGAATTTTTAAAAATATTTAGTTTTCGTATTTGCAAAAAATCGTTGGGACCCTTCAAATGTATCTTGGCGAGCTGATTCGAATCATATAACAAAAATAAATTCGGATGACGAGTAGACAAAATTTCCGAATATTTTCCTTCGAAAAAATTCACATATTCACAAAATCAACACTGTCTAGTGAAAAATACAGATAAAAAATTAGTGATGTGCATTTCTCCTAAGTTTTTGCTTGATAACTTCAAAACTCCTTAAGTTATCAGTTATGTATAAGTTATTATATCCTAGTATTTTTATTAATATTATTAT
Organism: Chrysolina americana; assembly: GCA_958502065.1. Classification (NCBI taxonomy): domain Eukaryota; kingdom Metazoa; phylum Arthropoda; class Insecta; order Coleoptera; family Chrysomelidae; genus Chrysolina; species Chrysolina americana. Next base: position 719,441 of record OY293418.1, on the reverse strand, counting down.
TAATGCTGCCTTGAGTTATTAGGTACTTTATGCATGAAATAAGAGCACTTCACAAGAATTGAGAATCTTTGATGGCATTTTTCTTGAACAAGTCTGGAGTAAAAAATTATATTTGAATAAAGATAAAATTCAAAAGTTGCGAATGTTCAAACTCAGGGATGAACATTCCACGAAGTGTTTCAGAAGTTGTGAAGATGGTGCATAGAATCTAGAAACGTTTTAAAAAAGTGTACTGATCATAATTTTTTTCGATCATGCCTTGTAGAAATGTCTCAATCGATTCTTCCCGAAATATTTTTCGAAACTCAAAAAAAACCACTGACAATAATTTTTGACATTTTACCCACTTGCAGATTCCTGGCAATACCAAGGAAGATTCTTTTTGAGAAAAAAATCACATGCGACTCGAAAAACTCACCGGCAAACAAAACTTTCACACTACGAACTCCCAACTAGGTCTTGTGAGCAACAGGCAAGAGGAAAACGTGTTGATGGCTCTGGATGAGCGGGATTTAACGGGATTTATCCTTCCGTAGCGCCTACATCCACGCAGGGGAAGGGAGGGGAGGGGCGCCAAAAGATTGGCCGTCCCACTGTTTTTGGTTGTCGTAGTCGATGGTCTTTTTCGTTTTTGATTGTGGTGTCGGGTTTGATTGAGATTTGTGGAAAAAGGGGCGACGACAAACATTCATAACGAGGGACTGATACTCGGGAAGTTTGGTGTCTACAGGGTGATTCGACCAGCGTGGAAATGCACAAGAATAAATGCTCACGAATCAATTTTTCCAACTGAGCGTGCCCATAATATAAAGTAGTCGCATCTTATACATGCGAATACTCTCCGCAGTTGAGCCGGTTTATGAACGGATATATGAGCGGAGAGGGTCAAAGAACGGGGTCGCTGGCTGCAAGGAGAACCTGCTGATCGACAGATCAACTTTTTCTAGAAGCCAGGCAAAGCGAAGTCAGGGGTTTTCAACACCAAGTACTATGCTAATCTAGTAAAAATTTTGCTTATTTTATATGCTAGCTAAACAATTATTCAACTAAAACATAGACTTCACTAACTATTTCAATTCATTTCGAATGTGGCTCTCTATCTGCGAACTCTGGAACTATATTTGGTACTCTCTGTAACTATCCCTGACTACTCTGCCCTCTGCTGTCCAACGCCTTATATACCCGCATTACAGTTCCCGATCAATCGGGATTACACGTCGATTCAGTCAGATGGCTCTCTCGAATCTTCCATTTCGTTCCTTAGAAACTTCGCGTGACTCATGGGTTTGCGAGCTTAGTAATGTTCACTTGTCTGGGGTGCATAAGTAATTAGATGATCAGGGCCGGTCTCGGGGCCGGTCTCAAAATTGTTACACTAATATATTTATCTCACTACAACTAACGTTACCGATCGAAAAGCTGCTTAGGAAGATGCAGTTGCAGAATGTTCAACTTTGTGCTGAATCTTTAAGAGCACGCCTTTCAAAAAGCAGTGGACAACGACATCGACCAACATGATGAAACGGCAGAACTACTGGATGAGGTAGAAGATGAAGAACAGGAAGATGATAGGTGGCTAATGGTCTTAGCAATCGATGCCACTAATCAAAACCAAAAGAAAGAAAATAAAAGGAAGATAATATTACTGATGCTGCGATTGACGAAGAAGAATAAATGGTTAATTTTTTCGAATTATAGTCTGGAACTTTTTCTTATTTTTAACAGAAAATAGTTATTTATGTATCAAGGGAATTATAAAGGCCTTAATTAATGCCTGAGGTTACTAAGACTCATTAATTCCCGTGGTACATAGGTAATTTTATTTCTGATCGATCTCAATAAAATTTTGTTAAAACGGAATAAATGTACCACTTTATCACCTTCCCGCTATATTTGAATGAGGTACCGTTAACTATAGGAGTTTTGTTTATGAAAAGAACTTTGTTAGTAGGCTGTGTTTACGGTAAAAACGTGTTCCACCCCAAATATAATGAAGGATATTTTGAAAAAAGCTGAAAAAGCAAGAAAATCATTGATTCCATCGAAAAGTGAAGTCGTATACCAAAAAGAATACAAGATATATCTGGAGTAGCTGACACGGAAAAATGTTATGCCAAAAGATGTCACTAAAGCTGTATTTCTGGCATATTTTCAAGAACTGGTAAGGTATTTTCTATGTTTTTCGGTAGATTTGGTAGTGATTGGGTTAGTTCGTTGCAATAAGAAACGTATAGTCCGAATTCCTTATAGACTAGATAGTTAATGCTAAAATAGATGGTGACTATACATGAGAAACGAAATATCACCAAGTTCAATGAACTAGAGGCTTATTTTGTTTGTACTTGTGAAAGGTAGAGGGAATTATAAAATCTATAATGTCCCAAGGGAATTATGACCCTCTTCATTGATAGCGTAATTATGACGATGTAAGCTTATAAAACCTATCCCTGTCAGAAATAAATAAATGATTAATGGTCTTGAATATCCCCTTGAATATTTAAATGGACATGTGTTTTGAATTACTTAAATTTTATTGAACTAGAAACTTTTGTTTTAGAACGAAAACTGCATATCTTCAAAATATAAATAAATATAACGGTGTTTGACCTCATAATGATCACAAACACAGAAAGCAAAATGCTGTCAATTACTATGTCGAGATGAAAAAAAGACGACAAAAATTATGTGGTGTTTCTGACTCCACACGTGCTCTCTCATTATAGTTCTTGACGATAAAACTGAGGATCTAATTGTTTTCAAACCGCACTCTATGCCGGTACAAGTGAAACAAAGTGCACAGAGACAGACACACGAAGTTTGGGAAAAGCAAAATTTACGAGCCTTTTACTTTTACAGAAGCAGACTTTATGGACGAAACAAGAAACTTTTAAAAATACGGCCAAAGTCGCTTTCATTCCGCGTGGGCCGCTGACAAATCTCGTACAGCGTGTACTGGGCGAGGAATTAGTGCGGAATGCTAGGGCTGAAAAACCAACGAGAAAACTCAGGTGGATAGACAGTTTTATATGAGTTCTCATAGCATATGAAAAGGCATTGAGAGACCTAAAATAATCACAACAAGTATCAATCAATCAATGGTTTTTATCATTCAAATGGAAGTTATCTCTAGATACTTCATCAAAGTAGACACGATATTATATTCAGTCGTTGGATTTTTCTTGTCTCATTTAGCAGACTTAGTGCGGAGTGTAGAATTGGGCAATGAACTTCAACCCAGTCAACCAGCGAAGTCGCAGTAAGTGGCAGGGAATTCAATTTAATGTCTCTATATGGATCAACAATGCGATTTTACCAGCGATTTCGCTTTGCGGACAATGATATGCAATAAATATTATCCTTGTGATTTCGCAAAATACAATTCAAAAGCAGTTAAAATCAATGCGATCTAGAGAAGTCCTTGCGACTTTCACAATGTTACCACCATGTCACATATTTTTGACTGTTTTATATTAACGTTCATTTCGTGATATCTATTGAATTTTCAATAATGTTACTCGAGAAGTTTCATGGATTATGATCGGGCGACTTTTTTGAGAAGTGAACATCGCCTTTTTCGACACTAGCGGCAGAGGATATCAACTGGCAACGGCCGGACCATGGCAGACATTTTGACTTTGTCATTTTTGATGTTGATGAACTTGTAGCTTGTAGTGCTTTGTTTGTTCAGTTTTAGAAAAGTAAGTTGCTAACAAAACTTAATTATTGTATCGGTACTTTATAGAGTTGTGTATTTTGTAGGTATTCGTGCATAGTTCAGTCCCTTGGTGTAGAAAAGTTGCAAATTTTCTGAAGGTGAGTGAAACTTTTTGACTTCGTTTCGTAAAATAAACAAAATTATAAACATATTCGATGAAAAATTACGCGATTCATCTTCAAATGGAAGGTGAGGAAGCAGCAGAGAAAATCTATACTGAAAACAACTATAAATAACTGAAAACGTTATTGATATTATGATTAGGTTAGATACAAAAATGTACTGATGGGCCATGGGCTTCTATATGCAGATGCAAATCGAAATAATAAAGATAATAATTATAATAACATAAGATAGACAGATGTGTGATATTTTTGATCCATTCTCATTCCCTCAAATTATACAGGGTGGCTGAAAATGATTTTAGTGATAAAAAGGGGCAACTGAAAATTATAAAAATTCAATAGTTGTTTTCTGTTGAATACTTGCAAACGAAAAATGTATAGGTCTATGCGGATATACCATCGAGTAGGGTCGTTCACTCTTCTTTGATAAGAGTATTCGATAATTTTTTCCACTCCCACTTCATTAATTTGAAAAAGCTCCATTTTCTGATTTTTGATGCTGTGTTCTCTAAATAATTATATTTTCCAGTCATATATTCTATTTGAGGAGTAAAAATATTGAAGATTTTGTAGTGGTGTAATGATGGGGATGGCTTTACAGGCACTGCCTTTAGGATAACGCGCATTAAATGTATTCCCCAAACTACTGCCTTAAAATAGGGCAGCAACTTATCCTCAACTTTTCATTTCAGGTTTATGGCGGCTGCATGCAATGAAGAAAGTTTTTTTTTTAGTTGCGTCGATTTCTGTGATTAGCCACCATTGAATTTTTTTTTTGTTTTCGTTATATATATATATATAAATATTTTTTGAAGACTATGTCATTATTTTGTTGTTTTAAGTTATTTTATATTAGTTAGTGTTAATAAATATATTGAAAGTTATATTAAATTGCTTTCCATTTATTCATTTTAGAGAAATTCCCAAACCTACATTTATTTCATCAATTTGGTAAATATAAAAGGAGTGCTTTCAAAAGTTCAATGCAGTAATTACAAATGTGTACATCCATTTAATTTCCGTGAGAGGTGCATTTAAATTCCATTCAAATATTTATAATCTTTCAAAAAACCGCTGCTTTGTAAATTCACTTTGAGGCTGTCTATAGAAACTTAAAAATGTACGCTTCGCGACGTCTTGGGTAGTTACTGGCGATGAGCGTGTTTGCGGACATAAAGCACTCGCAAATAATTACTAGTGCCTCTATTTTGTATCCACATTGCAGATCTCAGCAGTACCTAACTCTTTGCAACTTCTATGCTATGGATTCTGGTTCACTAGGAATGTCCTGGGTGTGCCGTCTGATATACCTCAAGGATCAGTCCTAGGGCCTTTATTATTTACGGTGTATACAAGTCAATTCACTAAATTTATTAACCACTATCCTATGCTGAACAGTCATTTCTATTGAATGATTTCGAGTCAGTAGCTCTATTTTTCGCATCTCACGGCAAAAAGCAATTACCATGTCAATACGACGTCAACCCCTGTATACAACTAGTTCAGCGGTATCGTGAATCTCTTTGGCTGTAATCTCAGTTGATTCCGTTCTAGAATTTCAAGAAAATACCCCATTACACACTGCAGATGATGTATTGACTGTAATTATTTGGATCCCCTTCTAATTGGTGTACAACTATTTGATCTTCAGACGACACATGAAACTCGCCGTAAAATGACGAATCTATAATGCTTGCGTGTGATTATCGGTCGTAGATTCTGCCGGATTAATAATTAATACGTCAATTAGAAACTGGCTAATAGGTCACTAGGTATCATATTATATCTTTAGTGTCGCCATTAATACTCGAACTGGGTGCAGGATAGCATTCGTATACTTTCATTAACTCGACCACGGCATATTTCTGACCAAAGTGCCTCTGTTTAGACAACTTTTGTTTCAATATTATTTCAGTGCCGCAGCTTTGGTTAGCAAAGTTACCAGGGTACCTCACGGATCCGTCCTGGGACCACTACTAATTGTTCACTGCTATAGTTTGTCAATTTTAATTAAAAATGTTGTCTCCATTTTCACTAAAAAACTGGTCTCAAGAATACCGGGTCAAACACGATACAGGAAGCAGGCTGTAGAGTTTTTATTTCAAGAGATAAAACTTTGAAAGGAATAACAGATTTTGTTATCAAGCTGGGGTTGCGTTAAAAACGTGTTTTCTACCCTTAATAAAATAGAGGATGTTTTGAGAAAAGAAACTCTTTCCAGTTTTCAGCGCATATTTCAAAATTGTATATTTATTATTTGTAATGACGTGAATAAATAAAATATGGTTCAGTTTTCATTTCATAAATATACATATATACCGGGTGACCGTGAGGTGAGGAACGCCCCCTAATTTTTCTATAGTTTCAAAGATACAGCTTTCAAATTTGGTACGTCTATATATTACTCACATACGCATATTTTGACTCCATTACCGAAAATTCACCAATTCTGGTTTAACCGGAAATGACTCCAAACTTTTTTTTTTCAAATGACACCCTGTGCATTTTTTTTCATTATCCGAAAGAACACGCAATTTGTGATAACACTGTTCTTCAAAATCGAAAATCGGTTGAAAAATGGCGGAGATACAGTGAATTGTTCAACCCAACAAAGTTGGCCATGAACTCAAATCCTCACAACTGACGAACGGCATCAACATTTACGAAAGGAAGTTACGAGGTAAGATACAGCTGAAAATTGAGCTTCTCATGTAATTGCAGCAACCATATTTTCCAACAATTATCAAAAATGTCCTTAAAATGGAGTAGAACCCATAAAGAAATGTTCACAACTGACATTTCTCAAATGGCAACATACTTTTTTCACATTGTCGTATTGAAAATTGATGAATTATCATTATAATCAATTTTGAGAACACTCATAATGAAACATCCCGTATCTTCGATTCCTTTCAGAATTCTCTGAAACTTTTAACACGATTATTTGGATAATTCATTACTTTTCAATACGGCAATGTGAAAAGAGTATGTTGCCATTTGAGAAATGGCAGTTGTGAGCATTTCTTTATGGGTACTACACTCCGTTTTGAAGATATTTTTGATATTTGTTGGAAAATATGGTTGCTGTAATTACATGAGAAGCTCAATTTTCAGCTGTATGTTTTTGAACCATCCTCTCGTAAATGTTGACGCCGTTCATCAGTTGTCAAGTTTAATGTTCATGGCCAACTTTGAAACTTGTGAAAGGTAGAGGGAAATATAGAATCTATAATGTCCCAAGGGTAAATAGTAAATAGTACCAAATCTAAGATTTGGGCAGGATACACCAGTTCAATATAGATCCTGTATAAAAACCTTCTGTTGTCTTTATTTTGGCCACTATGATTCTGTCTTGGCCGTGATAAACATCAATTCTACCCAAAATCCATTCATTTATCGAAAACTTTCCGCCTACTTGTATAGATATGTCACTACCAGAAGCCTGTTCGACGCGGTCTTCTGGAATGGCCAGCTAGGTCGCCTGATATGACATACATTGATTTTTTGGGGGGTTGCGTAAAATCTAAAGAAAACATATCAATGATGGTAAGATATCTATAAGTATGAACTTTTCGAATCAACTCATGCACTAGAGTTTTATTCCACCACCAAACCACTATTTTTAACACCTAAACACGAGTTTCAGTCACCAATGGAGGAAGATTAAACAATTCGTATCTAAAGAATTCGTCTCTTCTTATCTTGTTGTTCAAATATTGACAACAAAAGACAATCAATTATTCAGCGGTAGGTATATATTAGGGACGAGAGCGGGCCAAGAATGGATCCCTGCGGAACTCCGTTTCCTACAGGACATGGATGTGAACGTGATTACGGAACTGTCGATTACAAAACTAGTTTACTCCCAGTTTTGGAAGCACATACGAAATATCGTCGATTAGAATAACTCCGTCAATCCTTCCTAATATTGCATTTTCGTCGAAATTCCCTCGACAAAGTCTGATTGAGGAGCAGAAGTTCGGCCGCAGAAATGTAAGTTTCCGCCCAAAGAAAGACCGCAAACTGACCATATCAACAAAGAAAGCACAAAGCAACTGAATTTCAGCTTTCAGTGCATGACGCCGAGCTTATATGGCTCTATCATTCCAGAGGATGAGCTGCAACACAGAATTTACTTTATAACTTAATCCTTATTTACGGCGAACGGAGTGCATGAAGAATAAAATATCGTGTATTGTGGCAAAAATTAGATTGATGGTCTCTTGTCCAAGCAGAAGGGTAACAGTGAGAGCAGATGTGACCACAGAGGGGAGGGAGGAGAAGAAAGAGCGAGAAAAGAAGTAATAAAAGTTCCAGCGGGTGTTTGTTTTCAAAGGCTGGTCCACTCTGCTGAATTTTCTGAAATTTTTCATGTTCAGTTTCGAATATAAAACAGAAATTATTCAGTCTTGATGTAATCTTATCGTTTTGAAAAACGTTAATCGTTATTTGGCGCAGTCGGTAGGATATTTTTTCACCAATAGTTATATTGATCTGCCGATTTGTACCTGTGGTTCGGAACGTCAAAGGGCAAGAAATAATAAATAGTTTAAAATTCAAAAATCATGTAATTATGTGCTTTCATCGACAGCACTGGATATTATCAAGACATCTTCCACATTTATTTACAAAAAATGCTACTGCCATAAAAAATTCTTGGCTCGATAACGAACGATAAATGATTCCATAATTACATACCGCGAAACGAAATGAATGCCAATTGAATGAAAAAGATTTTGAGGAACACTATGCTATGTCTCATAGACGCCCGTGCATCAGAATGGGATTTTTCGAATTCAAAATCAACTCTGTAGCAAGGCCTGGAGGGCCACCCCTTGATCCTCTGAACGTTTCATAGTGAAATAATATCGATTGTCATATGACAATAATTGTCGCGGCCAAGTTATACTTACTGACTGAATAGGACAATCGACCGACTACTTTATTTGAAGACAAATGCAGGTTGAAGTGACAATAATTGGCAACTGCAACAGTGACGAAAATGTATAGGATCAAGTGACAATAATTGGCGATTAAATCATTGGTGACAGTTGAAGGCTGAAGTGACAATTATGGGCAACTACAGCGCTGGTGACATTGAAAAGCTGAAGTGACAATAATTACATCATTGATAGCAGTTGAGGCTGAAGTGATCATGATAGGCAACTACAGCCCTGGAGACAAAAACTGCATTAAGAATAATCGGCAACGACAGCATTCATAATAGTTAGTGACAATAATTGGCAACAACAGAACTGGTGACTATTAAAGGCTTAAGTGGTGGCAATAATTAGCAACTGCAACATTGGCGACAATCATAAGGACTTAGTGAAAATAATTGGCAGCTAAAGAACTGGTGACAATCAAATGCTGGAGTGACAATAATTGGCAACTGCAGCATTGGCGACAATGTATAGGATTAAGTGACAATAATTGACAATTCAATCATTGGTGACAATTGACGGCAGAATTAGCAATCATGGGCAACTAAAGCTCTGGTGACAATAATTGGCAGCTACAGAACTGGTGACAATTAATGGTTGTGGTGACAATAATTGGTAACTGACAGCATTGGCGACAATTTATAGGAAGAAGTGACCCTCATGGTCAACCACAGCACTGGTAACAACTAACGAGTGAAGTGAATATAATTGGAAAGGGCAGCATATAAATTGTCACTCCAAACTATGCTTAAGCAACTGTAAGTTATATCCAATAAAAATGACAATAATTCTTGCTTCAAACTGACCCGTAAATAATCATATTTACTGACCCAGTGGCTATAGTCAAAAATTCATTGAAATGTGGAGATTATTGTGGCTTCAGGTCTGTAATAACAACCCCCCCGTCAAAGTGTCACTTAAAATTGGGAAGTGATTAACGTCACTTAGGAACAATATGACAAATAAATCCGTAATTGTCAATAGTTGAGTGATATGACGCTGTATAGCAATTATTGTACTGATTGGGTCAACAGATGGGTTTCAGATAGGATAATAACTGCCACTCTTATTATATGACACATCAAAACTCAATGGCCATAAGTGTCACATCAGCCTCAATCAAATGACATGATTATTGTCACTTAAATATGAAATATAAGTAAAAAATTATTGTTTTTTGGTGTACTGGTGGTTCAGTATGACAATTATTGTCACCTAAATCTGATAACTGTGGTTTTGATGTTCAACTGTTATGTGCATATGACAATTATTGTCACTTTGGATCAAATATTGATGTGAGATATTACTTGAACCAAGAAAATACATAAAATTTACTAGGATAACTGTCAAATGACTGGTTCAAATCCAAAGATTATTGTCGCTTCAAGCTGCTTGACTGCGGTTTAGTTGTTCAACTGTTATGACATTTATTGCCATTTTGGTTGGAAACGTTTGTCCCCTGCTGACAATTATTGTCATTTTGAACCGAATATTTTTTCCTCAACGTGACTTCTCGATCGAATATTTGTCCCGTGGTGTTAAAGTTATTCCTTGAATGTTTTCACTTCAAAAGGGGTATTATCGTCAATGTGACAAATAATTGTCACTTTAACCATACATTGACTTGGTGACGATTACTGTCACTTCAAATTCGTTCAAATGCGAAGAATATCGTTGCCTCCAGTCAAAACCCTCCACATGGGAGACGAATCCAAACGTACAGAGTAAAAAAAGGGCGGCACTCCTGCATAAAAATATATATATTTATATAATTGAAAAAATAAAATAAAAACGAAAGTCGAAAGAGGGCCCCACATCCGCACACAAATCTGCGCGACGAAAACGTCCGCCTCCGCCGCCGCTCACTACGTCTTCTCCTCCTTCTCCTTGTTGTACTTCTCCAGCTCCCTAAGGAACTGCGCCTTCGGCTTCATCACGTTCGGCCGGTCGCCGCGGCATTTCGGGCAGTACCACTTGCCCTTCGGCTTCGACTGCAGCGACACGCACGAAAAGTGGAACCACTCGATGGGGCACAGGTCGTTGTCGCACATGATCATCTCGCCGTAGGATATCTGGTCGCAGAGGCAGTACGTCGGCTCGTCCGGGTCGATGGCTGGCTCCTCCTCGCGCGGCGGAGATTCCTCCTTCGGGGCCTGCTGCGCGCTCGCGGCCGCTTGACGCGACTTGCGCTTCTTCTTTTTGCCTAAGGAAACGTTAGGGTTGGCGTTAAGCGATGGGCATACAAGTGAGACATTTGCACTTCTATGCAGTTTAAATTTCAAATATACTCTCTCTCTATCTTAACTCTCTTTATTCTCTCTCCTTTTTACCTCTCTACAATTCTCTTCTACTCTCTAAAATTTTCTCATGCTCTCTACAATTCTCATTTACTTTATAAAATTCTCTCCTACGTTCTTCAACTCTTTCCTGCTCTCTACAATTCTTATGTACTCACAATTTTCTCCTACTCTCTATAATTCTCTCCTGATCTCTACAATTCTCTCCTGCTGTCTACACAATTCTCTCCTGCTGTCTACACAATTCTCTCCTGCTCTCTACAATTATTTCCTACTCTCTTTAATTATCTCCTACTCTTTACGATTCTCTTGCTGTCTACAATTCTCATGTACTCTCTACAATTCTCTCCTGCTCTCCAATTCTCATCTACTCTCTAAAATTATCCTCTACTCTCTATAGTTCTCATCTACTCTCTAAAATTCTCATCTACTCTCTAAATTTCTCTTCTACTTTCTATAATTCTCTCCTACTCTCTACAATTCTCATTTACTCTCTAAAATTCTCACCTACTCTCTACAACTCTTTCCTGCTCTCTGCAATTCTTATGTACTCTCTACAATTTTCTCCTACTCTCTATAATTCTCTCCTGCTCTCTACAATTCTCTCCTGCTGTCTGCACAATTCTCTCCTGCTCTCTACAATTATTTCCTACTCTCTTTAATTATCTACTACTCTTTACGATTCTCTTGCTCTCTACAATTCTCTCCTGCTCTCCAAATATTAACTACTCTCTAAAATTCTCATCTACTCTCTAAAATTCACTTCTACTTTCTATAATTTCTCCTACTCTACAATTCTCATGTTCTCTCTACAATTTTCTCCTAATCTCTATAATTCTCTCCTGCTTTTTCCAATCTTCTACTGTCTACAATCTTCTCCTGCTCTCTACATTTCTCTCCTGCTCTCTCCAATTCTCATCCACTCTCAAAAATTCTCTTCTACTCTCTAAAATTTTCTCCTACTTTCTATAATTCTCATCTATTCTCTAGAATTCTCATCTATTCTCTAAAATTATCTCCTCTTTTTAATTCTTTCCTGCTTTCTACAATTCTTATGAACCCTCTACAATTCTCTCCTGCTCTCTACAATTCTCATGTACTCTCTACAACTTTCTCCTACTCTCTATAATTTTCTTCAGCTCTCTACAATCGTCTCCCGCTCTCTACAATCCTCTCCTGCTCTCTACATTTCTCTCCTGCTCTCTCCAATTCTTCTAAAATTTTCTTCCACTCTCTATAATTCTCATCTACTCTCCAAAATTCTCTTCTACTCTCTATAATACTCTCCTACTCCCTACAATTCTCAAGTACTCAATAACATTCTCTCCTACTCTCTCTAACTCTTTTCTGCTCTCTACAACTCCCTATGTTCTCTCCATAATTTTTTCCTACTCTATAATTCTCTTCTGCTCTCTACATTTCTCTCCTGCTCTCTCCAATTCTCATCTACTCTCGAAAATTCTCTTCTACTCTCTAAAATTTTCTCCTACTCCCTATAATTCTCATCTACTCTCTAAAATTCTCATCTACTCTCTATAATGCTCTCATGCTCTCTATTATTCTCAAGTACTATTGCGAGTGTTTCAGAATTTAAAAACGAAAGTAACGGAAACTCACTGCTGGAAGTCTTCTTCTGCGTGCTGGTACCGGAGCCCGAGGTGCTTGTCCTCGGCTCCTGGCTCCTCAGCGAGTGCTCGGCCACCGACGCCGATGCCGCCGACGTCGACGCCTCGACGGCGCTCGTACTCTCAACGGTGTCGTGTCTCGTGCGCCGAGCTCGCTTCGGCGGTCTCTCGCTGCTCGCCGCGACGGCGCTGCTGCTCGTGTTGTTGGCGGCGACGGGGGTGGCTGGCGCCGTGGCCGGCTCTCTCGCCTCGACTGGCGTCGGATCTTCCCTGCCGAAATCTGAGGAAACGCGACGGAATTAATTCATGAGAGTCAATGACCATTTTAATGCTCTATATTTTTATTATTAACCAAAGATTAATAATTTGCAACCGTACAGCTTCTCAGATTTGATCCATATCACGATTTTGTGATTGATGAAAGGACAATATCAATAATATCAAGTCAAATCATACTCAAATCAACAAAATGTCTCATGAGCAACATGGAATTTTCTGTCCAACACTAGCACAGAACATCTATGTACCACGGTGTTCACGGAACACAGAACAATTCTTCAAAGGTGTCCCACTCTGCCATACTACACTGCAGAAAATACTTCTAGAATTCACACAAAATTCCGTTACTGCACTAGAACTTGTATGTCACCCGAAACTAATTGAAATATTTATTAAATATATATATAGATCCGCAACTCTCTAACGAGACTGTAATAATTACACATTTGCGATAACCTAAACTAGCGCCATCTGTCCATCAGTGTCTAAACTATCATCTTGGGACAATGCCAGCACAAACAGGCGTTTTTCGTAGCAAAATTATGGTTGTTTCGGAAATAAACGGCATGAAGTAAAAAATACATCACAATGAGTATAATATTTCTTTCTGAAATGTACGACAAAACTCGGTAGAACATAAGAAAATTCAAACCTTCAACCTCATAGTAAACCCTGAGGGGACATTGAACTACCGAGTACAATGGCTTGGGAAACTTGTCTTTATACGCTTTATCCATACTTGCGATTGCTATTCATTGCAGTAGGATTTATTCCAAACAATTCTAAAAAAGACGTTTGCCCCGCCATCTAGTGGACAAAATGCCTTGAAGTGTCATTTCTAGTGGTTTGTTTCAAGTTGTGTGGCGCTCGGGCAAATATTTTCTCGCGACTTTGGAATGACAGTTGCGGAAATTGACAAATGACTGTCGGTCAACAATACAACGTTACGCTGGGTACACATGATAGCTCATGATTATGGCGTATTGTTTGCTGATTGGCTGCTGACTGAGAACATGATGTTCTGTGTCATTCATTCACCAATCGGAAAACAGTACGCTGTAAGCATATGAACTTGGCATTAAGCAGCGTTTCACAACGGCGCATTACTTTTTACGTGATCGGTTGAAAAAAATTCCAAACTACGACTACTAGGTTCAATTTAAAATGATCTGCTAATAATGAGAGGGTATTTGATCTGTGGACAGTTTTGTGAAATTCCCCTACCCGCCACTGTGAAAACTACATAAGCTTTATGTTTGTTTTATGGATTCATGCAGAAAAAAACTGTGTAGATACCATTAGACAAATAATTACCATGGAACAAGTATTTGTTAATTTGTTGACAACTGGCATGACACAATGGCGCACGCGCATTGTACGTACACAGTACACAACTGTTAGTTGTCAGTGTTGTCACATTACATTCAGCATTCTAGATTCTAGTGTGATGGTTTGATCACATTTTCGAATTTATTCCAAGCACTGAATTTAATTTGATTGTATAAATAGGTCAGTTGATGTAACATGTTCGAATTTTTATAACTCACTGTAAGTTTCTCACTCGATATGATTTTGTATCAAGTATTAATTTTACTGGGAAAAATGAGTCTTAGGGCCAATTTATGCAACTTTGTCATTATCATAGTCCTAGTCACAGTCACTGACTTAATCATAAAATAAAATTGAAACTGTACATTCCAGTAGTATCATTTATGCAATTTCCTTAGTTTAGGTCTCAAAAAACAACAATTGAGACTATGATAATGACAATTTGCATAAATTGGCTCTTAGTTGTTAAAATGGAAAACATTAACGACCTCTTACTCTTTTCTTACAGGCTGATATTTCTCTGAATATAAGGATATGAAAACATTTCCATTAGTTCTAGAATATACAGAGGTATATTTTAAAAAAACACAATAGTGTTCCAATATAACTGGACAGCTCAAATACGTTTTTTTAATGATAACACACAGTTGGGTGAAAAAAGTGTAACATATATGAAGTTGTTGAAAGAAAAAAGTTAACATAACTTTAGACAAAAGCATAATGCTTCAAATAATTGTAATGGAACGGATTGTATCAAATACCCCTTCTATTGGATTTAACACATTCTGATGAATTCATCTAGTTGAAATGCTAGAAAATACAAACATGCAGAATTTTTGACCACCACTCACCCAAGTTTTTGAAATCCTGGTCCAACAGCCTCGTTTTTATTTCAATTTTATCCAAAATGGCTTGGAGGAGATTCATTTTCTCGTCTCCTAATTCTTGTGCAGCAATCAGAGCTTGCTGCATCCTGGAGAAAGTCTTTGCTTTTTTAGCAGGATTTTCATTTCCAATATTCTTGAAGTTTTCAGTCTGCAAGGCAACTTCTCTCACCCTTGCTGTGAAAAAAGAATATGAAAGTAACACATAATCCAGGAGCATTTCAATTAAACAACTGCAAATAATCTCTTACACAAGTACTCCCAATAAATAGCCAGCATGTGGTCAAGTTGCTTAGTGCCTTTGTTTATAATATCATCATGAGTAAAACGGGACTTCCATTTATGAAGTATAAAAGACAGGAATGATTTAGTGAAGAGGGTGAGGATTTAAGAAACGTGGTGATGACCATCTATTTTTCCTAACAGATTATTCTCTAACATCACATATTAACAATACTTTCATTATTTTGAATGTTTGCATTATTTGTGAACTCAACTCAATGAGCTATGTTAATCATAAATAGTATGCCTTTGCCTCATGACTTGGCAAGTCCTCAACAAGGTATTTATTACAAAAACAACTTTCTGATTCAGACATGTAAAATCCCCATATGTTGAATGAAAACTAGTACAAAACGGTACGAAACCACAGTAGAGCTAAATCTGAATAAAAAACAAGCTGGTTTACCTATGTAATAGACATCCAACTCTCTCATCCTGGAAATCAACCTTTGCAACTCATCTGGTAGGTTTTCCACGCAGTCTAGGTAATTTTCTACGTAGGTCGCTGAATACACAGCCTCGACAGACACTTGGTTCAACATGTCGTCTACATTCAGGTGACTTATTCAAAAGTTTTAATAAAAAATAAACCAACTTCTAAATCCAAACAACTTCAACCATTTCTAATTTTTGATTTCGAGGTCGTTTAAGAAGAAGACCAAACTGTCAGTTTCATGTCATTCAAGAAAATTGTGTTCTTTGATTCCATGGTACATAGCGTTCGGTTGTTATAAATTATTACTCCGCATAAATTTCTTTGTTAATTGCCGGTGAATACTGAACAAACTAACATACAAGGTCAAAAGGAGGTGTATAGTATTTTCAATAACTACAACTCAAATATTGAGTTAAGGTTGTCCGATGGCAGTGAATATAAAGCTATTTAGATGAAATTTCTCCCGCTCAGTTCACATACTTCCTTATTTATTGATTGAACGGTTCACGCCTATAGCCGCTTTCCAATTGCCACAAAGAGTAGCTCATGTTCTAATTAAACACTATTTATAAAGTCAGGTTTGGCTCACTTCAGGTACAGTTCAGGGGTAACAAGCTCCACTGGGTGCTACTACCCCTGGCAATTGGAAAGCGTCTTATATCATCCTTTCGGGCAGAATCTAAAAGTATATCAATTCAGGTCACGAAAGGATAGACAAGTAACGTTACCATACAATACAGTAATGTGGCAATGTCATCACGTAAATAATGCATGGTATTTTCATTGAATAAATAGTAAAGTGACATACGAACTAACAGACTAATACAGAAACATAAATAAAAACAGAAAATAGAAAATTCGTTATCACATACTATCTGATCCGAACTTTATATTAGTTCAACCAAATAGTTATAGATGTCGCACCTTTTGCATAAAATGTGAATACATTTTAAAAAACATAACCACATTTTTGTGTGATTGTGGACATTGTGGTGGCTCATTTTCATGGATAACTTCTAATTTCGTAAGCTCTTTTTGAAATTCGTCTTGAAGTACTTGAAGCGATCAATTCACAATGTCGCTTATCAAGTCTTCTCCAGTTTCGGCCTTTTCTATTTACAAAAAGCGCTCGCAAAATAAGCAAAAGCAGAAACCCGCAGTTATTCCCGGTGATTTTCCGCCTGAAAAAAAAGTTAAGGAAAATGTAATTAAACCCCTACAAAATGGTACTCAAAAGAAGACAAAAATCGACAAAGTTGATGGAACCAGCTCAAAAATCAAGAACAAATATCTCCTGAATATAAGCAAACAGGATAGAGTTAGTGCGGAAAGTGTCAGTAAGAGCAGTGAGAGTGTAAACAAGCATGAACCCCAGGAGAAAGAAAAGAAAGTGAGAAGGATAAAACCGATTACAATCGAAAGCACTTCCAGTGCTTTTGTAGAAGATGATGAACCCCCACTGCTAGTGCCTATTAGCCCAATAGTTTCAAGCGATTCAGCAGATACACAAGCAGAAGAATCTGCCATGAGTGAGTTCATATCCGAACTGAGCAAAACTGATCCATCACCTGACGGTCTCAAACTGTTTAAGTGGCTCATTGCTCCCGTGTCGCCAGCTACGTTCTTTGACAAGTACTGGGAGAGCGAAGCGCTCTACATCAGTCGTGAGACTCCGAACTACTACAGCAACCTACTGACCACTCAAAGACTGGACGACATCTTCAGAGAGTTTCCGCTGTACTACACAAGGAATGTCGATGTAGTTTCATATGAAAACGACGTCAAAGAGGTCCACAACGAAGAGGGCAGGGTCGTAGCCTCAGGGCTCTATGACTACTATTCGAATGGGTGTAGTATAAGAGTTCTGAACCCACACACTTACGATCAAAAGATTCAGTTGTTGCTGTCGACTCTGCAAGAATATTTCGGCACCATGGTTGGAGCCAATGTTTATCTAACGCCGCCCGGCAGTCAGGGCTTTGCCCCCCATTACGACGATATCGAAGCTTTCGTGGTGCAGTTGGAAGGCAGGAAGCACTGGAAGCTCTACATGCCACGGTGGGGTTTTAGGGTATTAGCCCGGAAAGTAGTTTTCATTGCTCTTTTTTTTTTAGAGGAAGCGACGTCCTGGCGAGAGATTCCAGCCCCAATCTGAAACGCGAAGATCTCGGAGACCCCTTCATGGAAGCGACGTTGAACTCTGGGGACCTCCTCTACTTTCCTAGAGGCACCATACACGAGGGGAGGACAGATGATGATGCACACTCGCTTCACATTACAGTGTCAGTGTATCAGCACAACTCGTACGCTGATTTGTTGGAGCATGTCCTGCCGGTAGCTTTAAAAAAGGCCGCTGCTACGGATCTAGAATTCAGGTTAGTGTGGGCGCTGTGCATGAGTTGGCTGGGAATCTAATACGTCTAGGCCGCCAGCGTAAACCGATTCTTCTTCCCCAAATTTCGTGGCTTTGGCTTCCGGGGTCAACGGCCAACATCGGTATTTTTGTGTGATGCGTTTTGTGAATGAATATACTTATAGGAGAGGCCTGCCGCTTAACTTCCTGAAGCATGTGGGGCACGTCAACAGGAAAACAAAGTCGCAAAAAAGGACAGCTGTGAAGGCGAACGTTCAGAAGTTGATGAAGGCTCTTGCCAAGCATGTAGATGTCGATCAGGCTGCAGATCAGCTAGGTAGGAAGTTCATGTACGATTCGATGCCCCCAGTGCTGTCCAAGCAGGAAGTAAACTACACTTCCAAGTACGACGGGGACTATATGAAGGACGGGAAGATATTCAACAGGTGAGGATTAGATATATTCGCGTAAAATTGTGCAGCAGCAAGAGATTTGAGTTTTTCAGGGTCGAAATCGGCATGGACACTGAAGTACGGCTTGTTAGATACCACTGCCTGCGCTTGGTGGTGGAACAAGACTCGCCTAAGATCTACTACAACACGGAGAATGCCAAAGTGTACCACGGGGAGGAGGAACAGTTTCTTTCGATCGATCGCAGTTTGATACCCTGCATCAAGAAGCTGCAGAACAGTTATCCAAAGTTTATCCAAGTGGAGAACCTGCCTGTCGAAGACTGCTTGGCCAAGGCGCAGCTGGTTTCCGATTTCTGGGAACGGGGGCTTCTGGTGACCAATGGGCCTCTGATTTCGACCTCTGACGGGGAGGGGGATGAAGACGATGAGCTGAGCGAGGATACTTTGACTGATTCAAGTTTCGATTTGTAAATAAATGATTGCATGCTTGACTTTATTTCCTTATTTGTTGCCTATAAAAATCCTTCATTATTCAATCCACCAAAATTATTTGGAGTGCCTCAGGGCGCGATCATGGGGCCACTATATACCTATATAAAATGACCTTTGTGGTAAAGTACGGAAATTTCGTCAAAATTGAAGTGCAGAGAGAACTTTAAAAGAGAATTCAAAGCATGAAGACCACAAAGGTATTTAAAATTATAGAAATCTTTCAATAGCACGGAAGGTCCACAATTTTTTTTTTTCAAGACTTGACCACATCTTCAAGACGATAAAGTAAATGCAAACGTTTGTAAAACACTTTTATTAACAATAATCACTTCTTTGGCGCCCCATATGCATCAGGCATCCTTTCGATGGTATATCTATGCTGGGAAACGTACATAATTGGCACTCCTGGAATTTTCCTTATCCGCCTCTTCAAGTCTTTATCGTTAGTAGCTACAATATAACACTTATGTTGGGTCACTCGTTGTACCAAGCAGTCGTCAGCATACGTCCCCTTGTGCATGCAGTGGATTCGTTCGAAACGGGGATCCTTGATTATCCTCAACGCTACTCTGTATTTCTGTCCGAGTTTTTCCAGTTCGGCTAGAACACAGTCCGTGATATAAGGTATACATTTAGCGTAGAGACAGTCCATCATGTTTTGAACCATGTCTAGCTTGTTCTTGATTGAGAAGTTGATAAAATTGGTGTCGACGAGTATATGGTATGGTGGTCCCAACTGGGTGTTGTACTGGAAAAACAACGCTGAACTGACTTGGGGGGCTTCGTTTACTTTCATTTGGTGGGGATCTTCGGCTTTCTTTTTTCTAGGGGCTTGTCTCAGAGACTCTTTTATTCTGGGGTCACTCAAACTTATCATTTTCTTCATTTTGGCGAAGCGCTTCTCCACTATTTTTCGAGTTTTCTTCGTTCTACCCTAAAAAATAACATTGTGTTATATATTGTGTATTTTAAAAAACGCGAGATAATACATACCATTTTTGTAATCTGATGAAATATAAACACGAGAAACTCTAACAAACTAGTTTAGGTTATATTATGATTCAAGAATTTTAAGAATGCAAATTAATTACAGAGTTCTTTATTATGTAGCACAGAACATAAAGTTTAGTGGTGCGTTCGGATACGTTTCCTCCTGCGTCTGTTCCTGAATTGTCATTTTACATCACACGTGTTTCATAATACCTATATGAGAACGCAAAATGCAAGGCTTGTCTTTGGTGAGACAACTCATTTGTCCTAAATTTAGTCCTCAAGACTAATTATATGTCGTGATTAAATGATTTATAATAAGTTCTCCAGATTGGTCCAAATAGTACATTTTTCTGTCGAGTATTTATTTTTCATAATCAGCATTATATCTACAAATAACAACATCCAAATAAAGTAATATAAATTACGTATTTTCAGAAAGCGCTCATGCCTGATGCTTCTCTATCAGTTCTACTAATCACTGATAGATGTCGCCATCAGGATCACATCATTTATAAAATTACGTACTAACGAACTTGATGGACTTATGACGCGATCGCGAGTTTTGTTGTAACTGTAACTGTGTATTGCCAAGTTGCCAAATTGCCAAATATTTGCGTGTAACGTAGATAATTACAACTACTCCTTGATTCTTCTTATTTCTCAATTCTTACGTTCTTCAGTTTCAAGAAACCATCCTGTATATGTGAAGAGATCACGACGTTGCCTTGATCCGTAAGCAAATATCACCAACAAACCTTTGATTATGCCATCAGTTGATAAGAATAACTCAGTGAAACATGATAACAACAGCTGTAAAAAGATTCAATCCTTTCAAAAATAATGGTTCAATTAGGAGGAGTATCGCCAGCTTTCTTTCTGTCGATGTGAACGATGGCTCGCGGATTGCAACTGTGAGTTTTGAGAAACCCCCAGCAAATATTTTTAATTTGGAGTTTTTCGGGGAATTTTCCGCTACGCTTTCTAACCTCGAAAATGAGAAGGTCAAAGGGCTAATTCTTACTTCGAAAATAGATGGTCAGTATTTTTTATTCATCTCATTTCATTAATCCTATTCGTATACCTACGTCTAGTTTGAACCCCAGATGATCATGACTAGAATGTGAACGATTAACGACATTTGATGTGTGTCTATTCACAATCTAAACCATGAATCTTGATAACGCTGCTGACGTGCTGACAGATCTTACGTGAGCATACAAAAATAAATAGAGGTGTTCTTGTACTGTTCGAAATGCCGACGTCGGTAAAAACGAACTAGATCATCCCATCCAGTACACCAGTGTTGCCGTTGTCAGATATTTCACCTGAGATTTTGGTATTCAGCACAATATTATGAGAGATTAAGGATATAATTCACTTCAACACTTGCTTTAGTCATACCAATAAAATTATATATTCCGAAGGCATTTTTTCTGGTGGATTGGACTTGAATGAAATATACAAACAGTCTGATCTAGAGCGCATGAGAAAATACTGGAGCACACTCCGTCAAGCATGGATTAAACTGTACACCACTTCATATCCGACGGTAGCTGTGATAAACGGACATGCATCAGCTGGGGCGTGCTTGTTCTCAGCAGCTTGCGAGTACAGGGTAATGTCCAGCAACTACAAAATTGGGGCAAACGAGACTCTTGTTGGTAAGATGTTCTTCATATGTTACATGCGTATTGATAAGGAAGTGGTGGTATAAATCAATTATTAAACGTTGAAACTCTTTGCAGGTTTAGTTGCTCCGAAATGGTTCATGGAACGAATAAGGGACATCATCGGCTACAGACAGACAGAGATGGCATTCACTCTAGGTCGTCTCTTCACCACAGAAGAAGCCCTAGCTGTGGGATTGGTGGATGAAATGGTAGAGAGCAAGGACCAAGGGGTGGTCAGAGCAGAAGCGTTCATTAAAAGATTCGATAAAATTCCTTCGCTCGCCAGGTATGAGACGAAGGAACGTCTTCAAAGAGAAGCATTAGAGAAGATGGTCAGGGAAGAGGAACAGGATACAGACCAATTCGTAGGATTTAACAGTAGGCCCGATACCCAGAAAATACTTGGAGAGTTTATAGGAAGATTGAAAAACAGATCTAAGAAGTAATACTTGTATTATTCATTAATATTGGACCAAATATTGGATATTTTGAATCTTTTTCTTTTGTTTACTCTCTTTTCTGCATATTCTATTAAGTCCCTAAGGTGAACTAAAACGAGAATTATTGTTCTGTACTTGTTTTCTTGTAGAAACACCACCACACTATGAAACGCTGTGTTCAAGTTGTGTCGTAGTAGTAGATAGCACTCGCTTGGTACTATTGAACTGAATTTCACCTGACTTCATAAATGGGTTCAATTGGGACAGATTTTGTGCGGATCAGATCACTTCAGGAACTACCAGGAGTAACTCGTAGCTACTCCCTACGGATTTATGATTTCTATGGTCGTAGCCTGTCAATTATTTCAATTTAGTACAATTTTGGAGGTACTACTCGGTCCTAGTACGAATAAATTTTAAAGTGGCAACATCGCCAAAAATTACAATAATATGAAATAATTATATTAATGGAGAGTACAATTTACAATATGTTTATATTTACTAATAATTATAATAATATTATCGAAAAATGAATCAAGTAGTTTTAAAAATCAAACATATTGTAATTCTCATAGTTTCTATTGTCGCTATATTATGTGTGTTGTTCAATATTCTACACAGAGACCGAATTCAGCATTTTAAGGAATATAAAGCAACAATAAAAAATGAACTAAACTTTCCCGCTGATATGAAAAGGGCTCTTTCATTACTAAACGAGGCCCACGAAAAAATAGAAGCGTTAGAGGAAAAAATACTACTACTGGAAACCAGAGTTCCGAAAACATACCAAGATGTTAGATTTCTAAACTATCTCCATAGAAAACGAATCCTAGTCACAGGTGGAGCAGGATTTGTAGGCTCTCATCTAGTAGACAAGTTGATGTTGGAAGGCCACGAGGTGATAGTAGCTGACAACTTTTTTACCGGAAGGAAGAGTAATGTAGAGCAGTGGATAGGACATCCAAATTTTGAACTGATTCATCACGATATAGTGTATCCAATATACATCGAGGTTGACGAAATTTATCACCTTGCCAGCCCAGCCAGTCCCCCCCATTACATGCACAATCCTGTAAAAACAATCAAGACGAACACGTTGGGGACCATTAACGTTCTAGGTCTCGCTAGAAGGCTGAATGCAAAGGTGCTTATCGCGAGTACATCAGAAGTTTATGGCGATCCAGATATTCATCCACAGCCTGAAACATACTGGGGCCACGTTAATCCAATCGGCCCGAGGGCGTGTTACGATGAAGGAAAGAGAGTGTCGGAGTCGTTGACATACGCCTACGCCAAGCAAGAAAACATGCAAGTGCGTGTAGCGAGGATTTTCAACACTTACGGTCCTCGAATGCACATGAACGACGGCAGAGTGGTGTCTAACTTCATACTGCAAGCCCTTCAGGACGATAAAATCACAGTTTACGGCTCCGGGGAACAAACGAGATCCTTCCAGTACGTCTCTGATTTGGTTGAGGGTTTAGTGGCTCTGATGAAGTCCAATTTTACTGAACCGGTCAATCTGGGCAATCCCGTAGAACACACCATTAAAGAGTTTGCAACTATAATCAAGGATTTGGTCGGAGGAGACAGTAAGATAGGACACGTCAGTGAGGTGGAGGATGATCCCCAGAGGAGGAGACCGGACATATCGAGAGCTAAGAAATATCTGGGCTGGGAACCGAAAGTAAACCTTAGCGTGGGACTTCAGAAGACTGTCGAGTATTTCAGGCAAGAATTGAAACGCTTTCGACATACTTCTAGGAATAAATTCATTATAGCCGATCACCTGTAACTCGTGGCTGAAAAATGTGTTTTTCATAAGTTTGATGGCTGTTTCATATTCGTGTGATTGTTACTGGATAAAGTTAATATGTGAATTCATATTTCAAAACTGGATTTATTCTGATAATGGAGGGGTAAGCAAAAGATACCATAGTGTGCAAACTCACAATAACATTTATTTTAGGGGTCGATAGATTTCGTCATGAATGGGTATTTACTGATCCAGTGACCCCAAGTAAACTATTACTATAAGAATCTTTGGCTTCCATGTATCGGTGAGTGTCTGTAGCACTTTCTCAACTTATTTCGTTGGATTCCTTCAGTGTTTATCATGTAAGAATTGAAAGTTACAAACACGTCTTGAATACACAATGTATATAAACAAAAGTCAATGTGTACAAAATTGTAAATTGTAAATACACTGTAGAATGTGAGATGTAAATAAATGGTATCAAATTACAAATCTACTCAGTAATTCAAATTCGATTGCCACCATCATGAGATGAAAAGATTATTATTGAGGGTAATTCATGATGGAAATAAAGAAAACTGCACATTTACATAGCTTTTATATTTTGCCATACGATGGATAATGACAAATTGTAATATAGTTTTTCATAATTCAACGATATTTCTCACATTCTCAAATATTTCACAAGTTCACAACAAACATTTTCAAAATTGCCTGGACTCTGTCAACTGACACTTGTCATTGTCATTCAAAGCGGCAGTAGCACCACAAAACACCTCACCTAGGTTAGGTGTTCTGTGATGGCACTCAATAGAGCTTGTTACCTCTGAACTGAAATTTACCTGTCTTTATGAATGGGTTCAGTTAAAACATGATACTTTTTAGTGGTCCGTCGACTCTATGGCTATTGAAAATCGTTTCAAATCGATTCGTTGAGACTCCGGTCTATGGATAAACGTAGTTATTCTTTGAGCTAGATTGCCAAATTCCATTACCGATCATGGAGAGGTGACTTTTATAATAAGATATTTATCAAGTGTCAAAAGACTTTATTCTGGCAACAGCACAAAATAGTTCTTTCTATGACACCTATCCAAAAATTAAAACCAAAATCAGAAAACTTCCATTGTTAACCAGCAACATTTTGATATATTTTAGAGGATATGTCAAATTTGACAGGTGTAGGTAATAAGTATGTCATTTTGAATTATTTTCAAAGCATAAAAACGATAAAAGTTTATCGGGTTTTGCCTTAAAAAAAGTAACTAATCTTACAGTTTTGTATCCAATATAAATAGAAACAATAGAACATAAACCATAAACATGAAGGGGAAGTTATTTATTCATATTTGAATTTGAGTAGTCGGCAATGCAGATTCCAAGTTACCAACTTACCGCGGAATGAAAGTAACTAAAAGAAAGAGGTTATGTTGTGGTTATAATAATTTAAAATTTTTGTGGAAACGATTGTTTTTCTTGTTAGTAATTGTTGAAATAGATAGATTAGAGTCTGAAATAAGGGTGACATAAAAAAAGGGAATTTTTATTGTTACTTTATATCGAAAAATTTGTGTTAGAAGATGGTCCAGTTTTCAGATTCATAATGGCATTCAAAAACTAATCCAGAATCCCTCTAATTTACTTCGGATTCGTGTTCAGGTGACAAAACTACGTAAGTTAAGTCACTTTTTTAAACTTCAAGACTTCACGAATATACAATAAATAATAAAAAAAATCCCGGATATTAACGATGACACTGTATAAATGGCGTTAACTCGTAAAAGGTGTACCCTGTATTCATCTGTTTATCTCCTACTGAAAATAAAAAACTACAAAAACTCGATATAAAGAAGTGTTGAAAATGATTTTTTACATCACACAAAACACAGCATATCAGTCATCAACCCGAACAGCAAGGAATTCGAGCTTACTAGTTCAACCATGGCGTGCTCGACACTAGGCTACTCGACGATAGAAATGGGTAATATGTACTCGCCCGAGTACATTATGTATGTCACATGTGAAACGAACATAGTCTCGCCCTTTCACGACATCCCCTTGTACAAGAGCGAGAGGAAAAAGATATTCCACATGGTAGTCGAGGTTCAGAAGTATACAAACGCTCAGATGGAAATGTCGCTGGGTGACATGCTCAACCCCATCAAACAAGTCATCGAGAATGGCCAGCTGAGGTTCCCCACGAACCGTACGCCCTACCAGGGCTACCCATGGAACTACGGGATCTTGCCGCAAACCTGGGAGGACCCAACGTTCCAGTTCAGAGGGGTGAATTTGAGGGGAGACAACAGACCCATGAACGTGATCGAAATCGGCGAGAAAGTGGCGAGGCGGGGTGAGGTGAGAGTTTACATTCAATTTTTGAGTGTTTTTATCACACATTTTTTTTATTTTAACCTATCATATATATGTCTATACCCATTGATGACCGAGTGATCAGAATTAGTCTGGCAAGACAAACATTTCACTGACATTTTTTGATGTAACGCGAATCCTAAGAAATCCTTCAATTTCTGATCACATGATCGAATTTTTTCACGCAATTAGAAGATTCAACACTTTTTTTTCTTGGCTGTCATTATACATATTATCTGGAAAAATATTTTAACACTTAAATCAGACACATTTTAAATTTATCTACAGGGTAAATATGTTTTGAACAAACTTAAGCTTTGAAACTCGTTCATTGGGCCTTTGAAAATACTTTTCTTTAAAAAATATAACCGAATATGATTAACAAGCTCTATTAAACTCATTTTACGACTTCCAAGCTGATACTGTTTGATAAGAAAATGTTTACCATGAATGGCCTAGTGATTTGGAGTTATCCTGTATATTTCAAGTTGAACACGATTTCTATGAAGGCCGATTCTGATTCGCATGCGTCCATGCAGTGTTTTTGAAGCACAAGCGGTTTAAAAGCCCTTTACTCACCTTTCTATCACAAGTACATAGTTTTATGGTTCTGTAATAATTTTCTCAATGTAGGAGTAATGCTATTTGTTTTTCAAATAATCCCGATGTATATTTTTCACTGTATCTTTTATCTCATACAGAATGGGCACACATGTTTCTGAATCGGCCTTAAAGGCAATGAAAAATACAAAGATTTAGGAAGCTTTAGGTCATATCCAGGCAAATTTTGGCAATTTTTAACCTGACCCTCTTTGTTTCCGAAAAATTATTGTTTTGTGAAGGGCTGCATCTGTAAAACTTTTCAAAACCATTGAAATAACTAAAAACTAGTTGTATCAAATAGAGTTTTCAAATGCATCCTAGATTACAGTTTTTTTTTAACTCTTTCTATGACGTTTTCCTGGTCATTATACATTTGAGGCATGGAAAAGCCAAGGGAGGTAAGTGACATTTTTCAAGATTTGAAGATAAGTGCAGAGTCAAGCAATTAAAGTATAGGAAAAGTTTGTGGCAAAGGGATATAAGTGAATCTTTGACAGGTGCTGACATCTGTTGGCGAATAGTTCAACTATGCAATAAAATAAGTGATTCGTTTGGAAGCCAATAGAGGTAGGGGGCAGATTTACCCAAACATTAGGATCACGTCATTTACACCCCTTGGCTTCTCGGTGCCTCATTTGCAATTTGCTTTTACATTGTAGTTTTTAACTAGCGAAATAAATATTATTATGCTGTGCTTGCGCACCTTCATTAATATTCCTTCTAGAATCACTTTTATGCGACGTTATCCTACCCATCAAAAGTCTAGAGGTCTGTCCTACATAAGTAAACTGCATTACAATCTACACAAGGCATTTATGAACAACATTGTAGTTTTGGGTAGCTTCTTCAGGAGTTTTGATATGGAAAACAGTTGACAATTTTGGTGTTATATATCTACTTGACTGTTGCCATATTACAACAATGTAATCGTAGACGAAATTAATGATATCTGTCTATCCACCTAGGTGATGCAAGTGAAAGTCCTGGGAGCCATAGCCGTGGTGACGAACGGGGTCATCGACTTCAAGGTCATCGTTATCGACATCAACGACCCCCTCGCTAAGCAACTCAACGAAATGCCCGATGTAAAGCGGCTTTGTGGGGGGCTGCTTCAAAACATCTACGACTGGTTGAAGTATTTTGATGTGCCCGCAGGCGGCCCGCCGAACAGGTTCGCATTTTTCGAGGAATGGGCTTGCGCCAGGTTCACATACAACGTCATCGATGAGGCACACGCGTGTTGGAACCGCCTCCTTGTAACACCGTGGCCGCGCGATATTTGCCGTGCCAACACGACCTTGGTGGGCTCCGACCACTTGATACCACCTGTCAATCTTTACGACCTGTTCAAGACAATGGGTATGATATAGGAAGAGGTGAATGATGGATAATTTGAAAAAACGTGATGTGTGAGTTAGAAACTGTGATATTATTATTTTGCTAGAAAAAATTAAATTACAACTATTTTTTCATGTTGCTCGTTTGATTTTTGCCGGACCCGGATCATTATTTCAGAGGTGGTGTTTATTTTGACACAAGTTTTCAGACGGGCAGAAAAACACTTTGAAGCTCTAGTCTACCACTGAATAGCATCAGTTCCTTCTTAAGATTATTCCAGTCGAATCATCTCGAGTAACCCCACTACCTGTAAAAACCTTCGAGCGTTGGTCGATAGAGGGCAGAGCAATTTTGCTGTATAAAAATTGAAATACCTGGGATATGGTAAGAGCTAGAAGGAAACTAATTGCATTTTTGGATTCTGCTCGTCAAGATCACCCCCTGTGCACAGTTTGAAGCAAATCTATTTTTCATTTTCAGCCTGAATATTTCCAAAGAGGTTAATCTTGATTATTTTTGAAAGCAAAAAATCAAAGTCTTCCTAGAGCAACGAAACCCACTAGGGAGAGCCTTGAGACCATTATCTACCGCGGAATAGCTTCAGTTTCTATCTGAGAATATTGAGTAACCACAATACCTATAAGTACCTTCGAGGGTTGGCCGATAGATGGCAGAGCAATTTTGCTGTACGAAAATTGAAATATCTCGCAAACCGTCAGAGCTAGAAGAAAACTAATTGCATTTTTGGATTCTGCTCGTCAAGATCACCCCCTCTGCACAGTTTGAAGCAAATCTATTTTTCATTTTCAGCCTGAAAATTTCCAAAGAGGTTAATCTTGATTATTTTTGAAAGCAAAAAATCAAAGTCTTCCTAGAGCAACGAAACCCACTAGGGAGAGCCTTGAGACCATTATCTACCGCGGAATAGCTTCAGTTTCTATCTGAGAATATTGAGTAACCACAATACCTATAAGTACCTTCGAGGGTTGGCCGATAGATGGCAGAGCAATTTTGCTGTACGAAAATTGAAATATCTCGCAAACCGTCAGAGCTAGAAGAAAACTAATTGCATTTTTGGATTCTGCTCGTCAAGATCACCCCCTCTGCACAGTTTGAAGCAAATCTATTTTTCATTTTCAGCCTGAAAATTTCCAAAGAGGTTAATCTTGATTATTTTTGAAAGCAAAAAATCAAAGTCTTCCTAGAGCAACGAAACCCACTAGGGAGAGCCTTGAGACCATTATCTACCGCGGAATAGCTTCAGTTTCTATCTGAGAATATTGAGTAACCACAATACCTATAAGTACCTTCGAGGGTTGGCCGATAGATGGCAGAGCAATTTTGCTGTACGAAAATTGAAATATCTCGCAAACCGTCAGAGCTAGAAGAAAACTAATTGCATTTTTGGATTCTGCTCGTCAAGATCACCCCCTCTGCACAGTTAAAAGTAAATCTATTTTTCATTTTCAGCCTGAAAATTTCCAAAGGGGTTAACCTTGATTCTTTTTGAGACCAAAAAATCAAAGTCTTCCTAGAGCAACGAAAGTCACTGGGGAGGGCCTTGAGGCCATTATCTACCGCGGAATAGCTTCAGTTTCTCTCTGAGAATATTTTATTCGTCGAATAATCTCGAGTAACGACAATACCTATAAGTACCTTCGAGGGTTGGCCGATAGATGGCAGAGCAATTTTTCTGTACAAAAATTGAAATATCTCGCAAACCGTAAGAACTAGAAGAAAACTAATTGCATTTTTGGATTCTGCTTGTCAAGAACACCCCCTGTGCACATTTTGAAGCAAATCTATTTCTCATTTTCAGCCTGAAAATTTCCAAAGGGGTTAACCTTGATTCTTTTTGAGAACAAAAAATCAAAGTCTTCCTAGAGCAACGAAACTCGCTGGGGAGGGCCTTGAGATCATTATCTACCGCGGAATAGCTTCAGTTTCTATCTGAGAA
Source organism: Chrysolina americana (assembly GCA_958502065.1). NCBI lineage: Eukaryota > Metazoa > Arthropoda > Insecta > Coleoptera > Chrysomelidae > Chrysolina > Chrysolina americana. Next base: position 689,138 of record OY293418.1, on the reverse strand, counting down.
TATTTTATTCGTCGAATAATCTCGAGTAACGACAATACCTATAAGTACCTTCGAGGGTTGGCCGATAGATGGCAGAGCAACTTTTCTGTACTAAAACTGAAATATCTCGCAAACCGTAAGAACTAGAAGAAAACTAATTGCATTTTTGAGTTTTACTCATCAAGAACACCCCCTGTGCACAGTTTGACGCGAATCTATTTTCCATTTTCAGCCTGAAAATTTCCAAAGGGGTTAACCTTGATTCTTTTTGAGAACAAAAAATCAAAGTCTTCCTAGAGCAACGAAACTCGCTGGGGAGGGCCTTGAGGCCAGTATCTACCGCGGAATAGCTTCAGTTTCTATCTGAGAATATTTTATTCGTCGAATAATCTCGAGTAACGACAATACCTATAAGTACCTTCGAGGGTTGGCCGATAGATGGCAGAGCAATTTTGCTGTACGAAAATTGAAATATCTCGCAAACCGTCAGAGCTAGAAGAAAACTAATTGCATTTTTGGATTCTGCTCGTCAAGATCACCCCCTCTGCACAGTTAAAAGTAAATCTATTTTTCATTTTCAGCCTGAAAATTTCCAAAGGGGTTAACCTTGATTCTTTTTGAGACCAAAAAATCAAAGTCTTCCTAGAGCAACGAAAGTCACTGGGGAGGGCCTTGAGGCCATTATCTACCGCGGAATAGCTTCAGTTTCTCTCTGAGAATATTTTATTCGTCGAATAATCTCGAGTAACGACAATACCTATAAGTACCTTCGAGGGTTGGCCGATAGATGGCAGAGCAATTTTTCTGTACAAAAATTGAAATATCTCGCAAACCGTAAGAACTAGAAGAAAACTAATTGCATTTTTGGATTCTGCTTGTCAAGAACACCCCCTGTGCACATTTTGAAGCAAATCTATTTCTCATTTTCAGCCTGAAAATTTCCAAAGGGGTTAACCTTGATTCTTTTTGAGAACAAAAAATCAAAGTCTTCCTAGAGCAACGAAACTCGCTGGGGAGGGCCTTGAGATCATTATCTACCGCGGAATAGCTTCAGTTTCTATCTGAGAATATTTTATTCGTCGAATAATCTCGAGTAACGACAATACCTATAAGTACCTTCGAGGGTTGGCCGATAGATGGCAGAGCAACTTTTCTGTACTAAAACTGAAATATCTCGCAAACCGTAAGAACTAGAAGAAAACTAATTGCATTTTTGAGTTCTACTCATCAAGAACACCCCCTGTGCACAGTTTGACGCGAATCTATTTTCCATTTTCAGCCTGAAAATTTCCAAAGAGGTTAATCTTGATTCTTTTTGAGAGCAAAAAATCAAAGTCTTCCTAGAGTAACGAAACTCACTGGGAGGGTCTTAAGACCATTATCTACTGCGGAAAAGCTTCAGTTTCTATCTGAGAATATTTTATTCGTCGAATAATCTCGAGTAACGACAATACCTATAAGTACCTTCGAGGGTTGGCCGATAGATGGCAGAGCAATTTTGCTGTACGAAAATTAAAATATCTCGCAAACCGTAAAAACTAGAATAAAACTAATTGCATTTCTGGATTCTGCTCGTCAAGAACCCCCTATGTGCACAGTTTGAAGCAAATCTATTTTTCATTTTCAGCCTGAAAATTTCCAAAGGGGTTAACCTTGATTCTTTTTGAGACCAAAAAATCAAAGTCTTCCTAGAGCAACGAAAGTCACTGGGGAGGGCCTTGAGGCCATTATCTACCGCGGAATAGCTTCAGTTTCTATCTGAGAATATTTTATTCGTCGAATAATCTCGAGTAACGACAATACCTATAAGTACCTTCGAGGGTTGGCCGATAGATGGCAGAGCAATTTTTCTGTACAAAAATTGAAATATCTCGTAAACCGTAAAAACTAGAAGAAAACTAATTGCATTTTGGGATTCTGCTTGTCAAGAACACCCCCTGTGCACATTTTGAAGCAAATCTATTTCTCATTTTCAGCCTGAAAATTTCCAATATACCTATAAGTACCTTCGAGCGTTGGCCGATAGAGGGCAGAGTGCTGTACGAAAATTGAAATATCTCGAAAACCGTAAGAGCTAGAAGAAAACTAATTGCATTTCTGGATTCTGCTCGTCAAGAACCCCCTATGTGCACAGTTTGAAGCAAATCTATTTTTCATTTTCAGCCTGAAAATTTCCAAAGGGGTTACTTGATTGTTTTTGAGACGAAAAAATCAAAGTCTTCCTAGAGCAACGAAACTCGCTGGAGAGGCCTTGAGGCCAGTATCTACCGCGGAATAGCATCAGTTCCTATCTGAGAATATTTTATTCCAGTCGAATAATCTCGAGTAACGACAATACCTATAAGTACCTTCGAGCGTTGGCCGATAGAGGGCAGAGTGCTGTACTAAAATTGAAATATCTCGAAAACCGTAAGAGCTAGAAGAAAACTAATTGCATTTCTGGATTCTGCTCGTCAAGAACCCCCTATGTGCACAGTTTGAAGCAAATCTATTTTTCATTTTCAGCCTGAAAATTTCCAAAGGGGTTAACCTTGATTCTTTTTGAGACCAAAAAATCAAAGTCTTCCTAGAGCAACGAAAGTCACTGGGGAGGGCCTTGAGGCCATTATCTACCGCGGAATAGCTTCAGTTTCTCTCTGAGAATATTTTATTCGTCGAATAATCTCGAGTAACGACAATACCTATAAGTACCTTCGAGGGTTGGCCGATAGATGGCAGAGCAATTTTTCTGTACAAAAATTGAAATATCTCGCAAACCGTAAGAACTAGAAGAAAACTAATTGCATTTTTGGATTCTGCTTGTCAAGAACACCCCCTGTGCACATTTTGAAGCAAATCTATTTCTCATTTTCAGCCTGAAAATTTCCAAAGGGGTTAACCTTGATTCTTTTTGAGAACAAAAAATCAAAGTCTTCCTAGAGCAACGAAACTCGCTGGGGAGGGCCTTGAGATCATTATCTACCGCGGAATAGCTTCAGTTTCTATCTGAGAATATTTTATTCGTCGAATAATCTCGAGTAACGACAATACCTATAAGTACCTTCGAGGGTTGGCCGATAGATGGCAGAGCAACTTTTCTGTACTAAAACTGAAATATCTCGCAAACCGTAAGAACTAGAAGAAAACTAATTGCATTTTTGAGTTCTACTCATCAAGAACACCCCCTGTGCACAGTTTGACGCGAATCTATTTTCCATTTTCAGCCTGAAAATTTCCAAAGAGGTTAATCTTGATTCTTTTTGAGACCAAAAAATCAAAGTCTTCCTAGAGCAACGAAAGTCACTGGGGAGGGCCTTGAGGCCATTATCTACCGCGGAATAGCTTCAGTTTCTATCTGAGAATATTTTATTCGTCGAATAATCTCGAGTAACGACAATACCTATAAGTACCTTCGAGGGTTGGCCGATAGATGGCAGAGCAATTTTTCTGTACAAAAATTGAAATATCTCGTAAACCGTAAAAACTAGAAGAAAACTAATTGCATTTTGGGATTCTGCTTGTCAAGAACACCCCCTGTGCACATTTTGAAGCAAATCTATTTCTCATTTTCAGCCTGAAAATTTCCAATATACCTATAAGTACCTTCGAGCGTTGGCCGATAGAGGGCAGAGTGCTGTACGAAAATTGAAATATCTCGAAAACCGTAAGAGCTAGAAGAAAACTAATTGCATTTCTGGGTTCTGCTCGTCAAGAACCCCCTATGTGCACAGTTTGAAGCAAATCTATTTTTCATTTTCAGCCTGAAAATTTCCAAAGGGGTTACTTGATTGTTTTTGAGACGAAAAAATCAAAGTCTTCCTAGAGCAACGAAACTCGCTGGAGAGGCCTTGAGGCCAGTATCTACCGCGGAATAGCATCAGTTCCTATCTGAGAATATTTTATTCCAGTCGAATAATCTCGAGTAACGACAATACCTATAAGTACCTTCGAGCGTTGGCCGATAGAGGGCAGAGTGCTGTACTAAAATTGAAATATCTCGAAAACCGTAAGAGCTAGAAGAAAACTAATTGCATTTCTGGATTCTGCTCGTCAAGAACCCCCTATGTGCACAGTTTGAAGCAAATCTATTTTTCATTTTCAGCCTGAAAATTTCCAAAGGGGTTAACCTTGATTCTTTTTGAGACCAAAATATCAAAGTCTTCCTAGAGCAACGAAACCCACTGGGAAGGGCCTTGAGACCATTATCCACCGCGGAATAGCTTCAGTTTCTATCTGAGAATAGTTTATTCCAGTCGAATAATCTCAAGTAACGACAATACCTATAAGTACCTTCGAGGGTTGGCCGATAGAGGGCAAAGCAATTTTGCTGTACGAAAATTGAAATATCTCGCAAACCGTAAGAACTAGAAGAAAACTAATTGCATTTTTAGATTCTGCTCGTCAAGATCACTCCCTGTGCACAGTTCGAAGCAAATCTATTTCCGATTTCAACCGCCCGAAAATTTCCAAAGGGTTTAGTTAACCTTGATTCTTTTTCCTATTTTAAAATGAAATATTCTCGAATACGAGCTTTGTCCAAGAGTATCTCATATCAGAATCCTTTCGAATATTATTCATGAGCTCTAGTTAAACTTTTCAATATTTATTCTGGTATCTACAGAAGTTCTCTTTTCCAATTCTCTGCATAGTTGAGTAAAATATCAACACTCTTCTTTCTTCAGGATGATTTTCTTAATTTTGCTGCGATTCGATAAAACGAGGTATGACTTCGCCACAATGTAAAATCCATAGCCCCAAACTCATTCTCATCTCTTCTCTCTGATTTGAAATCATCTTCTAAATTTTTTGTCAACAGCCGGGCTAGTCAAATGACTTCTGAAATAGAAGAAATTAGGTTAATAGATGAGAATTATCAAAAATCCCCACAAATAAGTCAATTTCCAATATTCCCCACATACGTTCTAAAAATTCCCTACAAGTCAGAAATTATCCCCACATCCGGCAACACGGCCGCGATTAAAGTGTATTACGATATCGCACGAAGAGATAATATCGGAAGCGTCAAGGCCAACAGTGATTTTTGTATCAGAACGAAGTGAACGTTTTGGTTACTGAGATTTTGCAAATTTTATTTCCACTACCACTTTCATCGAAGTGCTATTCATTCAGTATTAAGTATTTCCCCACTGAGTTCGTTCAGCATCTCATCAAATACGACGACAATGTCCTCCAAAAAAGTTGCAGTGGTGAGCTTTAGTATTAAATTCTAGTGTATACTTTTATCGAAAATACCACGATGTTGTAAATTTTTACACTGAGTTAGTTGCCAAAAACTCGCTCGATGTTGATTTTGAAAATTTAAATATACAGGATGGCCCAACGAAAATTTGGTTGATAATGCCATAGGTCTGAAATTTTTCAACCAAACATATGATTGAAATGTTTTGTCGGTCATTTCACTGAAGACAAGTACGGAATTATATCTACAGTACAACTCAAATTCGACCCGAAAATTTACTGAATGGCGCCTCGCTCATAGAAGAATCTTCTCTAATTTTATATTGGGCCTCGCAGTTTTTGAATTGAAACTTTTTTTTTAGTCGTGAAAAGACACGAAGAGTGTCACACTTGTCGCCAACTGTTTGAGAGGAGATGAACTAACGCTTTCAGTAGACAAGTTGCCCAAACCTCCGCTAGATGTCAGTAATGGTAGACACATCAGAAAATGATGGTTTACTTTTGGTACCACCGCGCACATAGCTAAAATTCTTACTGCCCTCCAGAGAATTAAGTAGACGCGGCTTGACTATCTGTCATTAAGTGGATCTGCTCATTTTTGACGACTCTCTTACGATTTTTTTTCTACATGCACTGGAGGGTTGCTTGCGTGGATTTCCCCAAAGTTTGGATGGAAATTGCATTATTTTCAGCTCATCCTTGGTCTGGATGATTAAAAAACTAACCTTTCAGCCTTGTTACCCTGTAAAGTTTTCACATGAATTGGGCAGAATATAATCTTGGTCTTATCTAGCAATTTTTTTGTCATGTTTCAAATTGGGGTCTATTTTAGGTCACTGGAAGCAACAAGGGAATCGGTTATGCCATAGTCAAAGGTCTCTGTGAAAGATTTGACGGAGTTGTATACTTGACATCAAGAGATGCAGCTAGAGGTGAAGCAGCTGTGGAAAGTTTGAGAAATCTTGGTTTCCAACCGCTGTACTTTCAACTGGACGTTACCGAACAATCTAGCATCGATAATTTCAAAAATCATATCGAAAAAACACACGGTGGTTTAGACTTGCTCATCAACAATGCCGGCGTTCGTCTCAAAGTAAGATTTACCATTTTTCTGGGCTTGATAGAGTACTTTATCATTATTCTTCTTGTGTCATTGTTTGTCTGCCACTTTTTTCATCATAATTCTCATGTTCAGGGCATGAATCCTTACGGAAAACAGGCTGAGGAGACTCTCAAAGTGAATTACTTCGCCGTTCGCAACGTTTGCGAGGCTTTGTTTCCTCTATTGAGAAAAAACGCCAGAGTAGTAAACGTTTCTAGCTCGTCAGGACATCTGAGCAGGATCCCATCGGGAAAGATCAGAAAACAGTTAGGAAAACCAGATCTGACTGTCGCTGAACTGAACAAACTCATGGAAAAGTTTATCCAGTGAGTATTACAATACCACGTCCACCATATATCTGGTTTTCTTCAAATAATAAACTCGGCTGATGGTTCTGACAGATGTAGCCACTTCCATGTTCAATTCTATTGGCCTCAGCCGCCAGCACTACCAGTCAAGGCGTAGAACTTGTAACCTCAGAAAAATGTCGTGTGAGGGAAACAGAGTTGCCAACTTAAGAATTATATCGGCTTGTGAATATCTATAACGCTCTTTTTCTTCGGGAATATTTGAACCATGTTCGTAATTTGAAAACTTTCAGGGATGCTCACGAGGGGAAATCCGAAAAAGAAGGCTGGGGAGATATGACGTATCCCGTCTCTAAAGTAGGCCTGTCGGCCTTGACTTTCATCCACCAAAGATTATTCGACGGAGAAGTTCCCAATCGCAACATATCCATCAACGCGGTCCATCCGGGATACGTCAAAACTGCCCTTGTGGACTACACGGGCCCTCTGACGATCGAGGAAGGAGCAAAGGCACCCCTGTACCTAGCCCTCGATTCTGATTTTCGAGGAAAGTACGTTTGGTTTGACTGTAGAGAAGTTGATTGGTACGCTGAGAAAACTCCAACCTTGTATTGAATTTCGATAAATTAAAATATGCAATGGAAAACAGAGTATGAAATACAGCCTTATGCAAATAAGATCCTATACCTCTCCTATTTTTGTCGGCGGGAATCTCAAAGTACACAGCAAGGCCACCTACGACTGCCTCCTGGGGAATCTTCTAGCAGATCATCTTTGCTTTCTTTGCTTTTGTCCCGATCACTGGTCGATTCATTTCAACTGATGTGCTTCCATCACTTCACCTCATTCAATTCTTGTATATCATTTGAGAAAACAGTGATTTTAGTTTGTGAACATGAAGTTTTATTGTTGTTATCAGTGCGTCATGTCTCGCGACTGTATCATTTATGAAGGTTCGTTGTTAAATGGACAACTATAATTGAACTTAAGTGACGAATTCCCAATCACAATTGATAAACTGATAAACTGAATCAGATTCAAGGTGACATTCGTCCTTACCCAAGAACAGCGAAATCACGACACATTGAAGAGTATGGTGATGTGGAGTGTTGAAATCTATTTTTAGATGAATTGATTTTCTATTTTCTTTTTTTAAAAAAATCAACTAAAAGTTTGTCTAAAATATTTCAATCTATATATGTGCGTCATTTATCATACTGTATATAGCAACATTCAGTTTTAATCACCATTAGCGATCTCTGCTCACTCACTTGTATTAATTAACCAAGTCATTATTTTCGAAAATTTCTCGATTGAAATCTGTTCATGCTAATTTCTTAAATAATTATCAATTAGTATCTGGACTAAAGCTTCAGATAGAAGATAAAATTTGACAAATAAACACACAATTCGCTATAAATTGTTCATTGTGCCAAAAAAACATATAATGAAAGATTGAGATTAAAATCAAAACTGTGAATTGCAGAGGTTTCTTAAAAAGCCTATAAAATCTTTAGCCGATTAGGAATCGACTTCAAATTCGGTGAGCATATTAAAAAAAGATCGAGTTATACGAAAATTATTGAACAAAATATGAAAAAAAATGTTGGTAGGATACTACCGCTCTTAACTCCAGATAAACTTTTCAACTCGAGAACGGTTAAAGATAGAGCAATTTTGAGAACGACAATCGATTCAGAATGATGAAATTGGTATACTCTGCGAATTTGAGATGATGTCATCTGACAAAATGTTGAATGAGCAAAGTAGCAAATTTTCGAAAATTTTCAGCTCGAAAATGCAGAGGTTCCTTAAAAAGCCTATAAAATCTGTAACCGACTAGGAATCGATTTCAAATTCGGTGAGCATATTCCAAAAAGATTGAGTTATACGAAAATTATTGAAAAAAATAGAAAAAATTTTGGTAGGATACTACCGCTCTTAACTCCAGATAAACTTTTCAACTCGAGAACGGTTAAAGATAGAGCAATTTTGAGAACGCCAATCGATTCAGAATGATGAAATTAGTATACTCTACGAATTTGACATGAAGATGTCATCTGACAAAATTTTGAATGAGCAAAGTAGCCAATTTTCGAAAATTTTCAGCTCGAAAATGCAGAGGTTCCTTAAAAAGCCTATAAAATCTTTAACCAACTAGGAATCGATTTCAAATTCGGTGAGCGTATTCCAAAAAGATTGAGTTTTACAAAAATTATTAGAAAAAATATGAAAAAAAAATTTTGGTAGGATACTACCGCTCTTAACTCCAGATAAACTTTTCAACTCGAGAACGGTTAAAGATAGAGCAATTTTGAGAACGCCAATCGATTCAGAATGATGAAATTAGTATACTCTACGAATTTGACATGAAGATGTCATCTGACAAAATTTTGAATGAGCAAAGTAGCCAATTTTCGAAAATTTTCAGCTCGAAAATGCAGAGGTTCCTTAAAAAGCCTATAAAATCTTTAACCAACTAGGAATCGATTTCAAATTCGGTGAGCGTATTCCAAAAAGATTGAGTTTTACAAAAATTATTAGAAAAAATATGAAAAAAAAATTTTGGTAGGATACTACCGCTCTTAACTCCAGATAAACTTTTCAACTCGAGAACGGTTAAAGATAGAGCAATTTTGAGAACGCCAATCGATTCAGAATGATGAAATTAGTATACTCTACGAATTTGACATGAAGATGTCATCTGACAAAATTTTGAATGAGCAAAGTAGCCAATTTTCGAAAATTTTCAGCTCGAAAATGCAGAGGTTCCTTAAAAAGCCTATAAAATCTTTAACCAACTAGGAATCGATTTCAAATTCGGTGAGCATATTCCAAAAAGATTGAGTTTTACGAAAATTATTAGAAAAAATATGAAAAAAAAATTTTGGTAGGATACTACCGCTCTTAACTCCAGATAAACTTTTCAACTCGAGAACGGTTAAAGATAGAGCAATTTTGAGAACGCCAATCGATTCAGAATGATGAAATTAGTATACTCTACGAATTTGACATGAAGATGTCATCTGACAAAATTTTGAATGAGCAAAGTAGCCAATTTTCGAAAATTTTCAGCTCGAAAATGCAGAGGTTCCTTAAAAAGCCTATAAAATCTTTAACCAACTAGGAATCGATTTCAAATTCGGTGAGCGTATTCCAAAAAGATTGAGTTTTACAAAAATTATTAGAAAAAATATGAAAAAAAAATTTTGGTAGGATACTACCGCTCTTAACTCCAGATAAACTTTTCAACTCGAGAACGGTTAAAGATAGAGCAATTTTGAGAACGCCAATCGATTCAGAATGATGAAATTAGTATACTCTACGAATTTGACATGAAGATGTCATCTGACAAAATTTTGAATGAGCAAAGTAGCCAATTTTCGAAAATTTTCAGCTCGAAAATGCAGAGGTTCCTTAAAAAGCCTATAAAATCTTTAACCAACTAGGAATCGATTTCAAATTCGGTGAGCATATTCCAAAAAGATTGAGTTTTACGAAAATTATTAGAAAAAGAATGAAAAAAATATTTAGTAGGATATTACCGCTCTTAACTCCAGATAAACTTTTCAACTCGAGAACGGTTAAAGATAGAGCAATTTTGAGAACGACAATCGATTCAGAATGATGAAATTGGTATACTCTGCGAATTTGAGATGATGTCATCTGACAAAATGTTGAATGAGCAAAGTAGCAAATTTTCGAAAATTTTCAGCTCGAAAATGCAGAGGTTCCTTAAAAAGCCTATAAAATCTTTAACCGACTAGGAATCGATTTCAAATTCGGTGAGCATATTCCAAAAAGATTGAGTTTTACGAAAATTATTAGAAAAAGAATGAAAAAAAATATTTAGTAGGATATTACCGCTCTTAACTCTAGATAAACTTTTCAACTCTCAAACGGTTGAAGATAGAGCAAATTTGCTAACGCCAATCAATTCAAAATGATGAAATTAGTATACTCTCAGAATCAGAAATGAAAACAGTTCATATAGCGGCTCAACCACACTTTCAAAATGGCATTTCTTGTCTTTCTCACAAAGTGACAAAAATTGATTATTTTTAGCGCGCTCTAGCGGTTGTTTGGAATATCATAGGAATTGAGTCGATATATGGGAATTGTAGGAAATTCAATCTACTTTGATCAGGTACGGAATAGTTATTTTGAAAAAATCATCGTTCGTGTGCTAATAACAAGAACCTCGAAAACCATTAAAAAAAAAGTATTTTTTCGTCAGATCTGAAGTTAGCTCACATCTGACGAAGTGGGAAAGTTAAAAATCGGATTCAGCGACTGAAAATTCATATAAAACCGCCGAGGCAAAAACTTCCGCAATTTTTTCTTGGGAAAACCCCCATTTGATTGGACTTTGATAAATACACTGCTGCTCACGATATCTGCATTGTGTCTGGGTTGAAGTAAACGCCCAATCAACAAACTCGACTTATTATCCTCCCAACCTCGTATGTGTTACTAGGTGAACTCTAATTTATTATCACTGGACGCAAATAACAACTTATCGAAATTATATAACGATTTAATACATATTCGGAACTAGCAGTACCAGGAATAATAATATTTTTAGCTCGTAGCGTACACATGCTATTGCCAAATTGCCGCGATTTCAAAAAACGCATATCATTATTATCGTAACACAAGCAGAGCTATTAAAAATATCAATAAATAACAGAAGAGCTACAATGTTTACTTCAATCAAATCATCCAATCCATCTCTGTCATGGCCAGGGTAAACATCTGAACAACGAAGCACGTTAGCAATATTAGCAACGCCCAATATCAACTTACGAGTTCGTACAATCCTCGGGGTACCTTTCTGCGAAGAGTCGGCTGTGACAGAGAAAGGGTTGATAAAATGATCTTCGAGAATCAAGAAGACGTGCTGGATTTTTTGAGAAAAGCATGCTACACTACTGCTGGTGCTTTGGTAGTCAACGAGGGGATGTGTTCCCCTTTCTTTGACGGGTATCTATGCTGGCCTCCAACAAAGGCTGGACTTCTGGCGGAACAGCCTTGCTCTGGGAAGCTGCTCAAGTCGACCGAAGGGGTGAGTTCCACTATAATTCAGTTCTCTCGGATTAATATAAGCAGTACAAAACAATACATTTATCATCGTGGGCTGTCGATGACTATACTGGCTTCCAAATTCTAGTTTTTTGACAAAACCTTCCAAAATGTCTCCAACTGTGAAAAAATCAATTTCCATCACGTGCAGGTGTTGTATCAGGTCGCAGTGTGCGGAAATTATGCGTGTCTTGGTTCTATTCGGGTGGAGGATTTGTGATGTGTCGGTGCCATTAAATTTCGTCCAAGTTGCTTTTTCACAAGCTTCTATTCCTTTGTATCCGGTTTACAACACAAGTGTGACTTGGCTGTGTTTTGCCAGTTTTTTAAGCTCTGAAGGCCTTCTCAAAATGTTCTCACTTCATCTTTCCAGTTTAGAGTATTCAGTTGTGCTTTTATATCTTCTTTTTGAATTCAACTGTACGCATGGCCCATATAGCTTCTTCAGATGTTCGTCCATCTCCGATATTTGTCGACAACTGACTTCCTATTGATATAGAGGTGTATTTATACACTGCATTCCATTTAAAACGAGCCATCCTGAATAACTTTTGGTACAAAGATTTTCAGAAAAAATTAAAAAACACGCCAACAATAGTATACAGGGGGACACATTTTGACATATCTACATGTGATATTACTTCCCCTATCGCACCCCCAGAGCATGACACCATTTTGTTTTGAATGGATCACTTTATATTAATTCGCATTATCAGATGCTCCATGATGTGCAGATTTCAATGAAGTATAAAACATATGGTCTGAAGCTCATAGTTAAGAAGCCAAAAATTATTTGAGTTGAAGACGAGCCAAAGTCTAAAGTGTATGAGATAGAATCAATAACATTGGAAGATTTGAGGGAGAATATTATGAGGCATTGCAGAGAAATAACTCCCGAGATTCTCAACCATGTGAGGGTGGCAATGGAAGCTCGTTTGTACCATGGTACGAAAGTTGGTGGAAACGTTTTTGAACATTTACCATAGAAAATTTGTTACTTCTCATTGTCGAGTCCTCAGATTTTGATTCAAAAATTTAATAAAATATCTCTTTTTCTGATTTATTGCTTTCATATTTGTCTCTAGATCGAATATTTCAAAATGTGGCCTCCTCAGGGTTGCCAGCGCTTCAGAGGTTGAAAAATAGTAGAATAGTGACTTAATTTTCACAGAAATAGTGACTACTTATTGGCTTTTTTGTCTAAATAGTGACATTTTACCAACCAATTTAGGAACTTCTATGAAAGCTCATATTTTCCTTCATCATTCCAGAGCTCATTTGCAGTATTTTAATGAGAAAGTTATAGGATATGGGAAGTAAATGAAGGCCAAGACAAATACTACAAAAAGAGGATAAGAATATTTATCAAGATTAAAGTAATTGAAGTAATCTGTACTTTGAAAATTGTACTTAAAAACTCACTGAAACTTCTACTTAACATTCAAAGTTAAGCTTTGGAAAGAAAAACTTTTTTTTGGGCTAACGTTTTGAACTATATTTAAATCATCATCAAGGTTCTGTAACAACGGATTTTTTTTTTGAAAATTTGGTTTACTTTCCACGATGTACTAAAATTCGATGAGAATAAAAGTTTGGATATTCGGGAGGACTGACGAAAATTTTGTTTTTCTCTACTTAAAATGCTTGAAATAATTTCAAAAACGGACATTTCAGGATTATTTGAACAATTAAAACATCAACACATACACGAATACTGAGAGCCAAGTACAAATGTTTTTTTTCTGAAAATTTTATAAAACGGAGTAAAAAAGAAGGGAAAATGAAAACATCAAAGACATGAATATATGATTAACTTCAAACTAAAAAATATTGTGTTTGAACCTTCAATTCCTTCTGGTATTGACACTGTTATGTTTGAATATGTGAATAATTTCACATAGTAGTCTTTTAGATAAAAAGGGTTGCGTATCAAAAACAATGGGTGTCATAAAGTTAAAACTGTGATCTTTTTTTGTGATGTGTTACAGGTAACATTTAGTATGTCCTATATAGCCCTGAGGGCAATTCTCACACTTAATTTGGTTAACCATATTTGATGTTTTTGTTTTTTGGTGTGAAGAGAAATGTCTTCCAATGCTGTTTTATTTTCAAACGCTATTTTTGAATGTTCATCTTCAATAACCGCTGCAAGTCTTTCTGAAAGATTTTTTACATATGGTATTTTGTTATATGTCGATTTTGTTGTTCTACTCGTTTTTTTAGTGTTTTGTTTTTCGCTTAGTATTATTTTTGACTAATGATGTTTGGTAATTATTTTGTACAGGGTATTTTTTTATCATTTCTAAATTTTTTGGTGGTATTCTGGATTGGTAATTGCAAGTGCTCTTGATTTTAGATTTTTAATGATGCAAGGTATTCTAACGAGCACCTTATTCTAACCAATTCTGAGCTCTGAAATAGTGACAATAGTGACCAAATTTCGAAAATAGTGAGAAAAGATTTTAAAATAGTGACCAATAGTGACAATAGTGACTCACTGGCAACCCTGGGCCTCCTGTATAATTGTTAACCTGTTTTTCTATTTTTACTGCAAATCATAGCCACCATAGCGTACAAATACTAATTCCTACCTAGTAATGTTATCACGAACATTATAGGATTTTTCTTTGCAAAAACATAGAATGAATATCTGTAGATGAAGTTTTTTGGCTTGGCATTAGCAACTCGACTGAAAATCAGCACTACCTAGGGTCAAATCTTAGCTGATGCATGCACATTTCGTTTTTTATTTCACATTTTCTTGTCTAGACTATATTTTAACGGGATTTTTTATATTGAATGTTACTCATCTATATTATAAACGAATTTATAATGCTGTTGATCATATTTCCAGGGCATGGCATCAGTGCAGTGTACCGCAAATGGAACTTGGTCGTTGCGAGAAAACTCTGATCTCCCATTCACGAATTTCTCTGGATGCGGTAAATTTTACACAGTCAAAGGCACTACAGAGGTGCCACCTTCTCCAGTACATCCCCTATATCTGGAATGGGTGCCACGCATCAAGACGATCTCCTGCGTCGGCTACGCCATCTCCATCGCATCTCTCGTGATCTCTATATGCATTTTTCTCACCATAAAGTAAGTAAAGACGAGTCAATCAAGTGAACAGGTAACTCTAATTCTCCTCGTGTAGAATTCATGGCGTCACAGCCTTTTGTTGGTACAATCCCTACATTTTTGTAACGGACCAAAGATATCGAGATAACAGTTTTCCAAACTTTGTACTCGCACTGTAGATTTTTCGAATAACTATACTCAATATTTTCCTTCTATTATAATGTGAGAATAGTCTCAAAGCATAAATATTGCGAAACACTCTTTATAGTTAACAAATCTGAAGAAATGCTGGTTATTATTATTTTTTCAGGCGTCTACGTTGTTCCAGAAACACTCTCCACATCAATCTATTCGTATCATTCATCATGAGATCGTTCATGTCAGTTATGAAAGACGCACTTTTCATCCAAGGAACCGCTTTGGCATATGACACAGTTTTCAAAGATGGCAACGCCAGTTTTCCAGAGGATATCGTGTATGTGAGTATACGTTTAGACAGGGTTAGATCACAACTCTTTGACCAAAATGTGAATCTGAACTCAAAATTTGGCAATGTGAAAGCAAAACTTGAATGTTCAGAAAAAGTGTGGCAGACGCCCATTATTATTCGTGTTAAAGTATAGTAAAATAATGGGCCTTTCTCATAGTCACAATTTTGAAGTATCCAATTTTACCAGGCAGTGTATGGTTATTTTTTTAGTCATGGGTGTGCAAGGCAATCGTAAGCGTCCGAGTCTATTTCATAATCGCCAACTTTATGTTCATGTTAATGGAAGGAATGTACCTGCACAATTTGATGTTCTTGAAGCTGTTCTCCGACAACCACAGTGTCGCCATCTATTGCCTGATGGGATGGGGTGAGAAGTTTGATTGAAATATATTTGAGCATCCTTCATCCTACAGCGATATTTCAAGACCCGACATCCCTTAATTTTTTTTTTTTTTTTTGGAAGAATCTAATAACTTTTTTTTTCTAGGACTTCCATTGTTATTTCTAATTCCGTGGATAATTTTAAGAACGATATATGAGAATCTGAGATGTTGGACGGAGAAAATAAACATTTACATAGCTTTATTAGTTGATTTACCGATAGGTATTACGATTGTGGTGAGTAAACTTTGTCGGAACGGTATTTCGCAACTGATCTTGTTTTTTAGATAAATTTTATACTTTTTCTCGTTATCGTGAAAGTACTGACTGTCAAACTGAATAATGCCTGTATCCAGCAGAGGAAATATAAGTACAGGTGAGTTTGTTGGGCAAACGTGGGTTACAGAACTGGTTCGAATGAAAGAACATATATTTTACATATTAGTTTAATTCGCCTCTTTATTGCACGCTCTTGTAATGCATGATCTTCCGTCCAATTAAGATGATTCATCTCTTTGCGGCACTAAATAGAATAACTTTTTCTAGAGTGAATTTCAATAATACGTTTTCGTTTGGAAAATACTGAACGGTATATGTTGTTGATGTTCTAGGAAATTGCTGAAAGCCACCTTAATCCTCATACCCCTTTTTGGAGTTCCCTATATATTTACACTGGCCATATCCATGTTCATCAAGAGAGAGAGAGATCCAGTTTTGGTGATAATCTGGTTGATTTTCGATCAATCTTTCGCTGCCTTCCAGGTGAGGAAAGTTGAATTCATAGATTCGAGAAATCACCACAAGTCAAACAAAAAAATCGAGTGGGTATAAATCGGGTTGTTTAAGGGACCATCTGACAGATGAAGCCTTTCTGATAATTGATATTTCCCGATATTTTCAATGGCGAATCTGTTGAATCTTCCCACGTCTGAACTATTTTCTTCCCTAATGTTTCAGCTTATATCTTGATTTTTTTAATTTTCAAGGGACTTTTCGCGGCCCTCGTATATTGCTTGTTGAACAGCGAAGTTCGGGTCGAAATCCTGCGGAAGTACAGCTTCATGAAAGACAAACACAACAAAGAGTTCAGGCGGAGTCGAACCATCTCCAATACTCAGCAATTCTCCCTGCCCCCTGATGACTTCATCGACTTTCCCGAAACGTTGCACGATCTGGTGATAGACAAGGGCAATCCCGAGGAGATTGTACTCAACGAGGTGCAGCATTGTTTCTTTTAATGACGTCGATGTGATATTTTGAGTTTTATCAATGTAATGTTCATTATGTGTGTTGGAGTATAATTTTCCTTTTTTATATTTTCTAATGATACGATAAAAAAGTATATAGAATTTGATTTATGTTGTTTTATTCAGATATTAACATATTTGTTAAACGATATTCGTTCAAATTATTACGTCGCCTGGCTCAAATTCTACAGCGAAATGGAAACATTAGAAATGCTCCCATGTGCACGATAATCCACTTGAGGTACTGTAAACCAAGCGGGTTTCTTGAAAAGAATGACAACACCAATATAAAATCATTTGAAAAACATTCTAGAGATGCCAACAGCTTCAGAATAGAGGTTAGGATTTTTCGATATATTAATACAGTATTTGCGCTGTTTTGTTATAGTTTTTTTCGTGTTGGTTTCGAGAGATTTGTATATGCAACATATTGTAAAAAAATTGCACCAAACTAATTTTTCTAATTTATTTAAAACACTACTCAAAACAATTATTCACTAAAACATTTACTTCACTAATTTATTTATTACTGTGTCAGTCTCTATCCGCGAACTCTGGAACTATATTGGTTACTCTCTGTGACTGTCTCTGACTACGACTATCGCGCCATCTAATACCCAGTGGCTTATATACTAGTATATACAGTTCTCGGCCATTCGAGCCTTTCGGGCGAGTTCTAAGATGTCCCCAGAACCTTCGTTAGAAGGTTCGCGATTCTTTCACGTGATTTATTTGTTTGTCAGCGGAGAACTTGTTTACATTTCGAGTTAACGATGATCAGGGCCGGACTCGAGCCCGGTCTCGAAATCGTTACAATATACAGGGTGAGTACGAATAAGACTGACAAAATCCGACTACAGATTCCTCATCTCATTTCGAGGTGAAAAGTTCCTATCAAGGTATGTCCTGAAGTGCATCCCCTCTGAGATACAGGGTGTCGAAAGTACGAAAAAAAATTAGATTTATTTCTTTTCTCCAAAATTCCTGAAGAAAATATACCAAACTCGGTACACTAATCAAGGTTTATCAACGTGATAATTGGAAGTTATAATTTTTAATTTTCGTAAACCAGTGGCGTAGTTACGTTGGTATGTGGAAATATTTTCCTTCATATTTTCTTTGGACAAGCGAATGGACAAGTGAGCGTTTGTCATCAGTTAGGCTCATCGATACTCCACTTAAAAGTCAATACATTCCATGTACCTGAAAGTAAAGGTTCCTGAGAAAATTGAGAAACACTGAAGATATGTCCTGGAGTAGCAAAATAATTTCCTCTGTAAAACAATCTCATAACACTAATTTCTCCCAACATATTGGAATATTTGTCAACCTCCTCAACATTTTTTAATGTTGGGTGAATCGGAAAAACAGTACGGGTGATTCAGAATGAGACCTAACTCAGTGATTACACGACATCAATTTCATCAAATAATATGATGAATGAACCCTCAAAGTGAAAGTCGGCTACAGTCACTCGCGTCAGTTCTCTCCACACCAGGGTGTACCACAAGGCTCACCACTATCACCACTTCTATACAACATATACTGTCATGATATCTACAACTTCAACCAAAGACCAAACAACAATACAATTGATAAAGACCTATATATTCTACAATATGCAGACGATACAGCTCTCATCTCACATGGTAAATCTGTAAAGGCAACTACAGAAAAATTACAACAATTGATTAACAATACCAACACCTGGTTTAACCTTTGGAGACTACAACCTAACCCAAGAAAAGCCCAATTTGTGATTTTCTACCACAGGCCATCAGACAATTTACCAACTATAACCATCAACAATCACACCCTCAGAAGCAAGCATACTGCAAAGTATCTTGGAATCAACATGGACAACAAACTGAACTTCAATCACCACACTAAAGCCGTTAAAAACCAGTGCATAACAAGAGGCAAACACTTCAGGGCAATGACTTACAAAAACAATGGAATTGATGTCGAAACAGCAGCAAAAATTTACAAGATGATATGCCGCCCTATTTTAGAATATACCCACATCATATATCTGAACACCCGAAAAACAGCCTTGAAAAACATACAAGTAGCTGAAACTACAACCCTTAGAATCATCACAAAAACCCGTCACCCAAATAATCCTCTACATAACCCACCAAACGAACTCCTGTACGAATCAACAAACGTTAAACCAATTGGAAACAGGCTCTCGGACTTAGCAAGCAAATTCACAAAAAAAGAAAGCAACGTCGACATCCTTAGACCATTCTGTAAGGAACGTACAGAAAGGCAACAAGCAGCCCCCAAGTATCCGGAAAAAAACAATTTGGGAAGCAATAATAAACCTGCAAGAATGAATACCAAAATCACCTTCCAGAATGAACCTTTTTTTTTTTTGTTTTATATTCATTAACTATCGAATATTTACAACCACATATTATGTAAAACTTAAAAAAAAAAATTGTAATCACTACTGGCTGAAGGACCTCGGTCGATGGCCATTTGGTTTTATTACCAATAAAGAACATTTATTATTATTATTATGATGAATGAATGACTCACCTGTACTATGTTTCCGATTCTTTCAACATTGAAAAATGTTCAGGAAGTTGACAAATATTCCGATATGTTGTAAGAACTCAGCATTATGCGATTTTTGCATATGAAATTATTTTGCTACTCAATACATATCTTCAGTTCTTCTCAATTTTCTCAGAAACCTTTACTTTTGGGTCTAATTTTTTTTTGTACTTTTCACACCCTGTATCTCAGAGGGGATGCGTTTTAGGATATACCTTCATAGGAACTTCTCACCTCGTAATTATGGCATCATAAATATTCATTTTACTACTCTTTGTTAATATTATACTTTTCAATAATTTTTTATTGCCGAAGTATGCTCTGTTTGCGTTTAGTATTTTTTCTTGTATTTCTGGTCTTCTCTCTCCCGTTTCACTTACTCCTAGATATTTGAACTCTTTTACTACTTCAAACTCTCTTGCTCCTATTTTGACCTTTCCCTATATTTGCTCCGTTCCTAATCCCAATATTTTCGTTTTTTCTTCTATAATTTCTTCCAGAATATCTTTCATTACTCTTCTGGTCTTGATAATTATGGCTATATCATCAGCGTTCTTTGTTAATTCTCCTCACCACATACTCCAAAGTTAGGTTGAATAACGTCGTTGAAAGTAAGACCCTGTTTTACCCCTTTGTTGATTGTGAAATCCTCTGTTTCTACTTTTCGTGTTCTTATTATGATCTCAGTTGGTTTCATCGTCATTAATATCAGCTTTCTCAGTTTTTGTGGGATTTTTAACTCTTTCAGTGCTCTCATGCGTTGGTTTCTTTTTATTGAGTCAAATGCTTGCTGGAAATCTACAAAGAGCAGTTCGATTTTATCTTGTGTTCATGGGATTTTCTATGTATGAATCGCATCTATGGTTGATTTTCCGTGTGTAAATTCGCTTTGATATGATCCTATTATGTTGTTTATAATACTTGCCAAACTTGATTGTATTATTGATGTCATTATTTTATACGCTGTGTTGAGTAGTGTTATTCCTCGGTAATTCTTACAGGTTTGTTGGTCTCCTTTTTTATGGACAGTTATTATTTGTCCTGTCTCCCATTCTTTCGGCATTTTTTTTCTCTGTCCATGTTCTCCTTATTAATGTAAGCATCCTCTCCCTCAACTCAAGTCCTCCCTATTTTATAAATTCGATGTTTATTTCATCCTTTCCGAGCGTCTTACCATTTCTACATTTCGCAATGACTCTTTCTATCTCCTCTCTGGTGGGCTCATTTAATATATTATTTTCTTCTTCGCTGATTTCCTCTTCGTCTTCCACTACTATTGCTCACTGTTCATCATTTGCGGCTTCATCTACCAATAATTCTTTGTAGTATTCCATCCAATCTTGTTTGTATTGCTTATCTTCTAATATCACTTTTCCTTCTTTATTCTTTATTCTGTTTGTTTTACTCTTGCTTTTTTTATTTTGTTCTTTAATTTCCCTATACTAACTTTTCGTATTTCTATTTTCACTTCCCTGTTCAATTTCCTACACTTTTTTGTCCGTCCATTCTTTTTTACACTTTCTTCGCTTGTTTCCTCAGTGTTTCATATTCTTCTTTGTCTTCGTGTTTCTTAGTCCTCATCCATTCAGCCCTAGCCCGTATTTTATTTTCTGCAACTTTTTCACATGTATCATTGTACCATTCATGTCTGATGGGTTTGTTTTGCATCAGTCCTACATGTTTTTTGGCTGTTTCTTTTATACTTTCTCTGATGTTGTTCCACTCTGTCTCGATATCATCTTCCCTTTTTTTACTCGTTAGTTGTTTTTGTTACTTTCTACGATTATCACTTTCTTACAGAAATATTACCTAGTTCAGCTACATCCCATTTTTGCCTCTGATAATTCGTGTTTACGCTTTATTTTACTTTTTGTTTGATCGTAGTTGTGACCGGGCCCTCTGTATGTCCTCGCGTCTCTTACTGTTGATTGTTTTCTATTATTGATGAGTATGTGATCTATTTGGTTGTATGTTTGTTGATCTGGAGAGTTCCAAGTTAGTTTGTGCATTTTGAGATGCTTGAACTTAGTTGAGCTTATTATCATATTCGTTCTTGTATATACAACAGGAAATCTGCAATTCGCCAGAATCCTGACGGACCCTAAGGAAAAAACCTGGATCCGTTTCTGAACTCATTCAGAATATCGATAAAGTTCGATGATGCACTAATTCATGATCTTGAATTCGAGCACTATCAGGTTCATTATCAGTAACCTATATATTAATCTCCACCATGGAACTTTTGTCAAGGAATGGATTGACGCTTTCACTGCTTCTTGAATGATGCTGTACTTCGTACTCCTTCCGCTATTGGCAACAAGTTGTGTGAGGTGAGTATTGAATGAAAATTGAAGAAACTAGAATTATATGTGGAAAGATTTGAATGGTTGTACTTGTCCAAGGTGCGAATGTTAGTTCAGTTTGGTGTAGTTAAACCATTGTATGTATTCTCGACACTCTGATGAAGTCAAAATAGTTGATGACATAAATTAGTTCAGTGGACGTTGTCAGTTTATTTTCAACAATAATATATACAGCGTGACTCACGGTGGATGGCAGGTTACACGTTTCTGGAAAACGCAACTCAGGGTTTTTCTGAAAATTTGGCGTTTTACGTTTTTTCACCTGTTCTACCGATCTAAAATGTTTTCAGCATTGCGACGTTGCCGCTTCTATCAAAAAGTCCTAGCAACTTTAATATTTTAAATAGAACACATTTTTAGAATCGCCCTTTCATTACAATACTTTTTTGTTGATATTGCCCTATACCTATCTCTCTCGGGTTTCGAGATAAAAAGTAATTTGTGTTAAATATGGTCCAAAACTTAGCACTAATTGAACTTAGGTAAATAAGTACTCTCAACTCATGAAAACTTGATATTTTGATGCTAATTTGTACAAACTCAAAGTATTTAATCTACAACAAGAAATCGACTCCATATCATACAGGGCCCGCTAAAATTACTATTATTTCCGTTTTACATGAAAGTAGTTAGTTTTTTCAAATGAAAACCCTGTATATTACTCGATAAATTGAAAGATGAGATATGCTTTAAGTTGATATACCATGTCCCTATACCTAAATCATCAAGTTTTCTAAATAAAACCGCTTTTTTAGGAAATAGCTTTTTGTGTATTTAGCGTAAAGAGATTGATTGTTGCTCGACAAAGAGAGTTATCGCGCTTCGCGGAGCAGAGCGCGGTAATCTTTGGAGAGCGGCAATGGCACTTCAAGTGACAAAAAAAAAGGGTTTTCAAGAAAAATTTTACCCAAATGTTTTGTGTATCTTAAGGTACAATAAAATGGCATTTTTCATTTATAATGACACACTAAATGCTGAGAGATATCTCCAAATATTAACGACGACTGTTACTGATTTCCTCGAAAATTTGCCGTTAGAGGAATATAGAAATTCGTGGTTTCAACTGGACGGAGCGCCAGCTCATTTCACCCAAGAAGTGTCCAGGGAACTTTACGAAATGTTTGACGATCGTTGGTTCAGGCATTTAGGGCCGTAGGATTGGCCACCGAGATCACCCGATCTCACGCTGCTTGGCTTTTTTTATGGTTTGTTTTAAAATAAATGGTGTACAGTACTCCAGTACCTACCAAAGGAGAACTGCGACGGCGAATATTGCGGTGTATTGAAGATCTGGATCCCCATGAAATTGAAAAAGCAACCACGAGTCGCGTGCAAAAGCACATTTTAAAACGTTTAAAATGTGATGGTTAACATTTCCAGCATTTATTATGAAAATGTGATATTTTGTTTACAATTTTGATATTTTTATTCTTTCTAATTCTGATATTTGTACTCCCTCTGAATATTCAATACTTGCACTCATTTGGAAGATCTTATGAAACGCTTTCAATAACTATTTATTGACTACATACCGGGTGGCTACGGAAGTATTGCATAAGGAATATCTCAGTTATTGTATGAAGTAGGTTTGTGAAATTTGGAGCGTCGATATAATGACATAAGAGCTAGAATTTGAGCATATTGACATGTCAAAGTTAACTTCCGGTCTGACCGGAAGTAACATCAACATTCTTATTTTAAATGGAA
The DNA here is from genome assembly GCA_958502065.1 of Chrysolina americana. NCBI lineage: Eukaryota > Metazoa > Arthropoda > Insecta > Coleoptera > Chrysomelidae > Chrysolina > Chrysolina americana. The sequence continues at coordinate 665,658 of OY293418.1, read as the reverse complement.
ACCCTATTTTTTTTTCTTTTCGCTTTATTCAGCATTCAATTCCCTTTCTAATGACATATCACAAGTTGGTATCTAACCAGAAACTAGATCAGAAAAAAATTATTATTGAAATTCACCGAGTAGGCCGTGGAAGCAAAATGAAAGCCAAAAATTGAAAATTTGGCTATGGAAACCATACGTCACTTGATAACAGTTGCTACTACTGTGATATTTTATTTTCATTCGTCGGCGTTATAAAAAGCCGCCAAAAAAAATATTGGAAAAATTGGGAAAAAAACAATACTCTGTAGGTCCATAACTTAAATAGGAACATACAACTTTTTCTTGCCTGTACTATTCAGCATAACCATTCCTTTCAAATGATATAATAGAAAGTAATTTTTTGAAATAAAATACTATTATTTTTAATGTTATTTTTTGTATGGCGATAATCTGCTTTGTTATTTGAAGAATAATAATTGGATATTTTGGTATTTCATTTCAAAAAATTACTTTCTATTATATCATTAGAAAGGAATGGTTATGCTGAATAGTACAGGCAAGAAAAAGTTGTATGTTCCTATTTAAGTTATGGACCTACAGAGTATTGTTTTTTTCCCAATTTTTCCAATATTTTTTTCGACGGCTTTTTATAACGCCGACGAATGAAAATAAAATATCACAGTAGTAGCAACTGTTATCAAGTGACGTATGGTTTCCATAGCCAACTTTTCAATGTTTGGCTTTCATTTTGCTTCCACGGCCTACTCGGTGAATTTCAATAATAATTTTTTTCTGATCTAGATTCTGGTTAGATACCAACTTGTGATATGTCATTAGAAAGGGAATTGAATGCTGAATAAAGCGAAAAGAAAAAAAAATAGGGTTTCCATTTAAAATAAGAAAGTTGATGTTACATCCGGTCAGACCGGAAGTTAACTTCGACATGTCAATATGCTCAAATTCTAGCTCTTATGTCATTATATCGACGCTCCAAATTTCACAAACCTACTTCATACAAAAACTGAGATATTCCGTAGGCAATACTTCCGTAGCCACCCGGTATAAAAGTCACCGAACTGTCATAAACTTGATATTTTCACGGCTACCTAAAATTAAATTCTTTAAAAAACAATATTTCCTAAAAAAGCGGCTTTATTAAGAAAACTTGATGATTTAGGTATAGGGACATGGTATATCATCTTAAAGCATTTCTCTTCATCTTTCATTTTAACGAGTAATTATTTTTCATCTCGAGAACCGATAGAGATAGGTATAGGGCATTATCAACAAAAAAGTATTGTAATAAAAGGGCGATTATAAAAATGTGTCAATATACGGGGTGTTCTATTCAAAATATTAAAGTTGCTAGGGCTTTTTGATAGAAGCGGCAACGTCGCAATGCTGGAAATATTTTAGATCGGTAGAACAGGTGAGAAAACGTAAAACACAAAATTTTCTGAAAAATCCTGAGTTGCGTTCTCAGGAAACGTCTAACCTACCATCGACCGTGAATTACGCTGTAGATGAAAACATATAACTGCATCAACTTGACCCAGCGCTTTTTCATCTAATGTCCTTGATGCAAATGCAACTGGCCTGGATAGTGTTTCCGGGTATTTATGAAAAAGAACGTCTCCTCTCTCCTTCTTTGAGGCATCGGTCGTAACATATAAATGTAGGTTGTTGTTATCAGAGATTGGGAATTTTGTTTTGGTTTGTTTCCGGGTTTTGCCGTGGTCTTCTTTGGTTAAAATCACCAAACGTTTCGTCTGCAACTGCGAGAACACAAGATCCTTTCCGGAAATACCGAGAGACTAGCAACGTCGAATCATTATTCAACAAGAATGTATTTAGAAGCCATAGAAATACACAAACACCAAGAGAACTTCAGCAGAAAAGAAGAGAGAACATATTCACCAAAGATCTGGCACATAGCATTGACAAAACGAAGCCATGTCACCCGAATCGCGCGGAAAGTATGCGCGAACCCGCTACTACAAAAAGTGCGCGAATAACTATACTATAAATAACACGGCAAACTCGAAAGCTTCAGTTTCAGTTGATACGTTTAGAAGAGTACTTCGACCACGCCACTGAAGATGACTGCCGCAGTTGCAGTCGAAACGTTTGGAGATGTGAACCAAAGAAGACCACGGCAAAACCCGGAAACCAACTAAAACAGTGACGCCAGCCGTGAAAGCCTACATTCCTACATTGGGAGTTTTGCTATTTTTTCATTTTCGAAAAATCTGTTGTTTTTTTCGAAGTGTGGATATAATAGATCACATATGACGTGTAGTTGTGAAATGAAACGTCCATATAATACGAAATATACAAAAATGATCTCAATTCGGTTAATTCCGACATGAAGAATATCGAAGTTGTGATCTTTCAAAATGTGATCAGCATTAGAAGAATTCATTTTTTTCACAAAACTTTCTCTTGGTTTCCGTATCTAATTATCCAATCTAACCAACTTCTGACATTTCAGTCTGACAGATGAACCGTCACTGAGCAACAAAAAATTCCCGAAGGACTTTTCATTCGGTGCTGCCACCTCTGCATACCAAATTGAAGGTTAGTACAATAGGTACCACTATAAAGCACACTGCGCGATGTACAAGTCTCGACAGGTTTCGTCCTAAAACTGATAAAACTGACTGTCGCGTCCCGCTATTATTGATTTTTTTATAAACTATTATTTATTCACGATCAGACTGAATACCCTTATATTTCATCTTTCATTTATTAATTATTAACAACCGCTCTTTTTCTCCGGTACACCCTTTACCATATTCTTTCATTTTCAACCAAAAAAAACCCATAGCCAGATCGAGCCAATACGTGTGAACATTAAAAAAAAGTGAATTGAAGATCAGCTCTTCCACCTACAATCTACAACAGTCGGCCGACTAAGGACTCCCCGAAGACAGACATAATTTCATTCATTCCTTATACAGTGCATTTATCTCTCTATAGCTCATCTCAAGTTATCAACCCTTGAATCATTCAAGGGCGTAACTCCCCACTGACAGTCCCAAAAACGTTACTGTTTGAACTAGAATAAACCTACCATTTTATGATTGTGACAAGACTCAGCGACATAATCTCTGCTACACTTAGCTGACTCATTGATTGAAATAATGGTTAACGTACGTTGTCAAGATTTATATCGAGTAGTAGCTGTAATGCCTAACCTAACCTAACTATTCAATTCATAAGGAGGCATTACCCAACGACTGTAGTGTATAGTCGTCAGGCATTACCTCCAATTCAGTCCAAACGGTATACCCTTACACTCTGCTTTTGCACCTACCCATCGTACAATTAATTACGTTTTCAGGGGCTTGGGACTCTGACGGCAAATCCCAAAATATCTGGGACAACGCAACTCACAGAAACTCCGGTATCGTCGCAAATTCTGCAAATGCTGACGTGGCTTGCGATTCGTACAATAAATACAAGGAAGATATAGCCCTCCTCAAGGCTATCGGGGTCCAACATTACAGGTTCTCCCTAGCTTGGACAAGGATACTGCCAACTGGTGAATACTAAATATCCCCACTGGAGACAGTGAATTTTTAACGGCAACTTTCAGGTTATGCGGATCAAATCAACGAAGCAGGCGTGAACCACTACAGGAACTTCATCCGGGAGCTCAAAGCCAACCAGATCCAACCGATGGTAACCCTTTACCATGGAGACATACCACAAGCGTTGCAAGACAAGGGAGGCGTGTTGAGTCCTCTATTCCCGAAATGGTTTGCCGACTATGCTCGAGTGTGCTTTGAACAGTTCGGCAACGACGTCACCTACTGGCTCACGATAAATGAACCTTACGAAGATTGTACCATCGGTTTTGTTTCTGGCGCTATCAGGGATGGGATAGACAGCTACATATGCGCCAAAAGACATTTGACAGCACACGCGGAGGCTTGGCATATATATGACGAGGAGTTCAGGGAAAAACAGAGAGGTATGTTGGCATCATTAGGAAAATGTACCTAATATGTGAATTCAAAACACTGCGAATACTGTGAACTCCGGACGCGGCCATGGAAAGCTTCGATTTACTTAAAGTCATTCACGTTAACACCTAGGTTCTCAAGGAATGAGAACTTTAGATTTCTGTTGGGATAATACTCGATTTATTTATACTTTTTTCCTATCGTAAATCAGTGACGCCATGGAATGGAAGGCTAAACACTTGATCATATTATGATTACATCTGCAATATTCGATAAATCATTATCATTTTGACATCGGATACAGTCCATTACGCAAATAATTGAAATTTTTATACGATTAGAATGACTATCTGAAGAGCTTGTTTTCAATGAAATGTTATCACGTTGAGCATAGAATGAAGGCTTTCACGGCCGGAAGTAGAATCCTGAGGTATGGTTTCCGGGCTTTGAGGCCGTGGTCGGTTCACCTCCGTGGAGGCGGTTCCACTGGACGTTTCGCTCACAACTGCGGTGAGCATCTTCAGCATAGCTTTAGTCTTCTCGAAGAGCGACGTAAAACTGATACAAAGGTTTGAAATTCTTCGCAATTTATAGTCGCACTTTCACTTGGGGTGACTGGGTTACCTGGCCGGGTGGTATGTTGCAATTGTCTACCTGGCTAATTAATGAGTTGTGATTGCCCCCTCCTACCTGCTCGATTATGTTATGTGATTGTTTTAACTTCGTGTTTTTCAGGGCTGGGTACCAGGCTTTGTTCAGCTTTAATGATTCCTCTTTTCTGTCGAAATTATTTCTGTGTTTATGTATTTCTATGGCTTCTCTATTGAGGCGAGCATGATAATGTTTTGTTGTTGAGATCACTTCAGTATTTTTAAACAGGATGTCATGTGTACTTCAGGTACTAGTATGACTCTCATTGATCAAATATTTGTTACTTGCTATGATCTCGTTCAATCTTCCGGAACCCTAGGAGCAGAGGAATCTCTGATCATATACTCGTTTATATCACTCTTAAAAATTTAGGTAACTATAAATCACAGAAAATACTAACATGCAGGGACTTTCGCTATTTTTGTATAGCTGATTTTGAGGCCTAGTTGTCAATTGATGATAAGGTAAAATTTTTGTCGACTGATATTATTAAACTCTTTAATCGCCATGCACCCATCAGAGATGTTCGTGTGTCTAAACCAAAGGCCCCTACTTGGTTAACTGATGTTATCAAAAGAATGATGAGGCAACGAGACTCCGCATTAGGCAAATATAAAAAAACAAGAAATCCTAATGATTTCAATTCATACAAACAGTTGAGAAATTTTGTCCTCGCCGCTGTCAATAGAGAAAAAAAGGCTCAATTACATTAGCAACGATGGAAAAAATCACAACTCAAAAAAAAAACTGAAAAATATTAAGAGATTTAAATGTGCAACCTAATAAAGAATCAGAGATTCCCCGCGGCTCTGTGATCCAGATGAAAAAAAACAAAATTTTTTACGGTACAGAACTACGATGAAGATTGTTCTGAAAGAAGAACGCATATCATAAATCTGTGTCTGGAAAATGGATATTTTCCAAAAGCTTGGAGAGAATCTATAGTATGTCCACTTCCAAAAGTGTCGGATCCAAAAGCAATCTCGGATCTACGCCCAATCTGTATTCTACCTATACTTTCCAAAGTATTGGAAAAAATTATTCATGAACAAATATATGAATTCATCCAAAACAATAAGATCTTGCCGGAAAATCAATCGGGCTTTCGGAAAGGACATAGCACTTGCCTCTGCACTCTTGGAAGTTTGTGACAACATTCTACAGGCATATGATGAACGTAAAGTCAGTGCCCTGGTGTTGCTGGATTTCTCTAAGGCGTTTGACACCATCAATCACGATCTAATGCTTTCCAAATTGAAATATTACGGTCTCAGCGATACAGCAATGTCAATGTTCAGAGATTTTTGTTATTTCGGCTTGTGGAAATCGTCAGATTATATATTTTTCGTTATCCTTCAATTATTTCCTTCAAAATAAAAAAAATCTAGCCACGCTCGAGAATGTCGCGATGACTTTTTTTTACAACTTTGTAGCCCTTCCCTTTCTTTACGCCACTCTCAAATTGTCAGATTAGTAGAATATACACTTTTCAGCATGTAATTAACTCAACCTACCTTAATCTGACGCGCTCGAGAATTTCTGATGTTCAATTTTTTTTTACTAATCTGATCCTTTATCCTGGACGCGCGGCCTTATTTATGAGGTTCACATTTGGTGGAGGTACAAAGTATCTCCCTATATATTAATCTGCCGCGCTTCAGTAAATCCCGAAATCCCCGCTTGTGCTCCCCTGCTATAAGCAAGTATTTTTTTAGAGCGCACGGGCCAATATTATCAAGTGTTTGAGATAATGAAAGTTTTCTGATTACCATTGAATGATCACTCAAAACTTTTGACCTATACGCGACAAAAACACTGGGCCAGAATTGAACCTGAAAGAAACTATGGTGGAATTCTCGTCTGCGGTTTTGGGTTACAAAAATTACCAAGAATCTAAATGAGAAAATGTTAAAAAATAAGAACTTACCATTCAATTTCTTTGCTAACCTGTAGATGAACTCGTTTAAAAATTCGAGGATTAATTTTTGATAAAATCGAACCCGTTAAAATTCATTTTTATAAGCGCCTTTTTTCCAACAGAATTAATATATACAGGGTGATTCGTGTAGGAGGTACGACGTCATCGATATTTTGATTAATGACATTTTCAATTTTTATCACCCAATTTGAGATAGTACATTTTCGGCACCTGTTAAAGTTATAAAATATGAATAGCTTCCGAAAGACTCACATTCAAATTATACAGTCTCCTAGTTACAGAGGGTGTTTAAAATACTTACACATCATCATCTCCACGAACTCCAACTATAAGTACCATAAGTTCTCATCATAATTCCGTTTCAAATGATTCATTATAAAACAGGATATTCTACGAAATGTAACTACATTTTTTTTAGGCAGAATAGCAATCGTCCTGAATTCAGACTGGATGGAACCGGCTTCTAACAGCACTGAAGATATGACTGCAGCTGCAACTAGAATGCAGTTTGTGGTGAGTTGAGTAGTCCAAACGAAATATAACTTTTGTATTTTGTCATTACTGGCAGGAATTAATAAGGGTGTTAGAAATAGTTTGCTTAGAATGCTTGAAAGACTGATAGTTGAAGAGTCAGAGGCATGCGGTTTCAAATACCAGCTTTTTATAGTCGAACACACAAACATACGGTGGTCAATCAAGCAAAATTGGGAACACTTGTCTCAAGTGCACTATAAAAGTTGATGTACCAAGTGAGGCAGTAAAATTTAATACTGAGGCTGAAAATCATTGCAAAAATTCTTTACTTCTTCTGTTTATATGGTGTAGATCCAGCCATATACCTATGTTTGAATACACAACTACTGTAATCCATCCAGAGGTATGTTTTGGTTATGGCTCTTCGAATACAATGCATAGATATGAAAGATACGAGATATTACAATTAGTCCTTTTCAACGAACGCCTAAATGCAAATCAACCAGTATTAATCAGTAGATTAATACCAGCTTGGTGATCAAAAAATGTAATAAATTATTTGATACAGTCTCCTTTTGCTGTTGACAATATGCACTTATTTCTGAATAATTGGATGTTTTTTCAAGTGGGGTTGGTTTGCACATCCCCTCTATTACGGAGACTGGCCCGAAATAATGAAAACTAGGATCGCCATGAGGAGTAAGCTCGAAGGTTACAATCAGTCCAGGCTGCCTGAGTTTACGCAGAAGGAAATTGACTACATTAAAGGAACCAACGACTATTTCGCGGTGAATACGTACACCACCACCATAGTGCAAGCAATCGAGGAACCAAAAATATCTTCACCAAGCGTGTCCAAAGATGAGGGTGTACACACTTTCCAGTGTACAGATTGCGTTGCTAGTAGTTTACCATGGTTAAAGGTGAGTATCGTCGTTGAAGTTTTTTTAATTGAAGCAGTCACTGTATTCATTTATACTTTTGCGTTTTTTGCAGTTTGTTCCTTGGGGAACCCCAAAGCTGTTGAAGTGGTTCAAAGATCAATATTTCAATCCTGATATAATTATTACAGAAACTGGATGGGTCGATAGCACTGGACAATTGAACGACGATATTAGAGAAAATTACATCAAAGTAAGAAATATATCATGCTAAAATTATTCCAGATACTTTCTGATCTAACTGAATTTCTGTTGTTGGATACCAGCTAATGACATTTCGAGTCCTTTAGTAACTGGATTCTCATAATAATAAACTGAACTAAACAGCCCTTCTGTTAAAACCTGTATTATTATGACAATGTTTTAATTTGAATTTTATATTAATTCAGGAGTATCTCAGTAACATACGACATGCTATGGATACAGATGGAATAAAGCTCATTGCATATACGATCTGGAGTATACTGGACAATTTTGAATGGGGATCAGGATACACGTAAGCTAAACAAACCATTAAAATGTTGCTTTGCCCATAAATTTCTTTAAACTATTTAAATTTTCGTCAATTTGCCGAACTACATAGGCTGTTTTCACATTTCAGTGCAAAATTTGGATTGGTACGTGTAGATTTCGACAGCCCAAATAGAACAAGGACACGAAAAAACTCGTCTTTTTATTATGAGAAAGTCTGTAAAACGCACTGTTTGGTAGAAGAATGTGATGACTAGAGAGAATAAAAGTACTTGAAACATTCACTTGTGTATCATTGAAATAATTCTTTAGACCTGAAGGCGTCTACGTTGCTCACATTAATCTATTCAGGCCAGTTCTAAATGAGGCGGTTTTCAAGGAGAGCAATGTCACTATTTCAAAAGATATCATGTATGGAAGTATACGTTCAGATAGCGTGAGTTCACGACCAAGAATTATATTTTCTTTTCCGAGAACATTTTCAGAAAATCTTATATTAAACAAGGTCAATTCGAACAAATACCACAAATAATTTGGTATTGCAAAATGCAGACATTAGATCTTCAGAAAAAGTGTGGTAGAAGCCCATTATTATGCTCAGTGAAGTGTAGCAAAATAATGGGCCTTTCTCATAGTCACAATTTTAGGATCTCCAAATTTTTTATTTCTTCTAGAATCACATAATTTCGTCATAGAAATACATTTTTGCAGTATGATTCGGAATCTGCTGGTCGAGATACATTTGAGGGATACTTGTAAAGAAAAAAATCAAAAACAAATGTTCGAAAATTTGATTCTGCGAGAGAACTTTTGACATTTTATCATTTTTTTAACCTAAACTTTGTATCGAAGCATTAACAAATAATGTATTTTCAATCGGCACGAAATTTTGCTGTATAGTGCAAGTATGATTCGTAGTAATTTTTCGCGGATCATTCATCATTTTGAATAGAGTGTTATTGCAGAATTAAATCATTATCAAGACAAAAAGTTCATCTGGATTCATACAACTTTTAGAGATCTACTCTTTTTGAGATTTTTTTTTTTCGCCAATCAACAAATTTTTTCAGGAATGTTTTATTTTAAACCATTCTAAAATATCAAGTCGACTGGCCAAGTGGTAGATTAAATTCCCCTAAAAATGATGGATATCCAGATGAACTTTTCAACTTGAGAACGGTTTGAGATAGAGAAATTCTGCGAATGCCAATCGATTCATAATGATCACAATAGTATACTTTGTGAATTTTGGCGAACAAAAAAAATTCACTCCAAAAAGTCCCAAGGGGTAGACCCCTGAAAATCATGGATATCCAGATGAAGTTTTCAACTTGAGAACGGTTTGAGATAGAGAAATTCTGCGAATGCCAATCGATTCATAATGATCACAATAGTATACTTTGTGAATTTTGGCGAACAAAAAAAATTCACTCCAAAAAGTCCCAAGGGGTAGACCCCTGAAAATCATGGATATCCAGATGAAGTTTTCAACTTGAGAACGGTTTGAGATAGAGAAATTCTGCGAACGCCAATCGATTCATAATGATCACAATAGTATACTTTGTGAATTTTGGCGATCAAAAAAATTCACTCCAAAAAGTCCCAAGGGGTAGACCCCTGAAAATCATGGATATCCAGATGAACTTTTCAACTTGAGAACGGTTTGAGATAGAGCAATTCTGCGAACGCCAATCGATTCATAATGATCACAATAGTATACTTTGTGAATTTTGGCGAACAAAAAAATTCACTCCAAAAAGTCCCAAGGGGTAGACCCCTGAAAATCATGGATATCCAGATGAACTTTTCAACTTGAGAACGGTTTGAGATAGAGCAATTCTGCGAATGCCAATCGATTCATAATGATCACAATAGTATACTTTGTGAATTTTGGCGAACAAAAAAATTCACTCCAAAAAGTCCCAAGGGGTAGACCCCTGAAAATCATGGATATCCAGATGAACTTTTCAACTTGAGAACGGTTTGAGATAGAGCAATTCTGCGAATGCCAATCGATTCATAATGATCACAATAGTATACTTTGTGAATTTTGGCGAACAAAAAAATTCACTCCAAAAAGTCCCAAGGGGTAGACCCCTGAAAATCATGGATATCCAGATGAACTTTTCAACTTGAGAACGGTTTGAGATAGAGCAATTCTGCGAACGCCAATCGATTCATAATAATCACAATAGTATACTTTGTGAATTTTGGCTAACAAAAAAATTCACTCCAAAAAGTCCCAAGGGGTAGACCCCTGAAAATCATGGATATCCAGATGAACTTTTCAACTTGAGAACGGTTTGAGATAGAGCAATTCTGCGAACGCCAATCGATTCATAATGATCACAATAGTATACTTTGTGAATTTTGGCGAACAAAAAAATTCACTCCAAAAAGTCCCAAGGGGTAGACCCCTGAAAATCATGGATATCCAGATGAACTTTTCAACTTGAGAACGGTTTGAGATAGAGCAATTCTGCGAACGCCAATCGATTCATAATGATCAGATTAGTATACTTCGTTTCGGGGTGATAAAAATAATGGTTTGGTGTTGAGATAAAAGGAATTTGCCCTAGATTTGGAATCTGTTTGGCAGATTCCTGACATACCCTGAGGAAAAAAACCAGATCCGTTTGTGGACTCAATTAGAGGTTTAAACAATTTTGATTATGCACTTTCGCACTCATAATCATGAATGCAAGAGCTATCATGTTTATTAACAGTGTCCAAATATCTTAACTTAGTTTTTTGCGAGGAACAAACTGAATGTGAATTATCCTTGAATCTTGAGTGATGTTCTTCGTACTGTTTCCGCTGTTGGCAACAATTTTTGTCAGGTGAGCATAAGGTGAATATCAAGGAAAACAGAACCATTGAATGTGGAAGCTCTGGAGGAAAATATTAGCAAACATGGGTTGTTCGTACATTTCAAAGAAGTGTTCAGGTTGATGTAGTTGAATCACAATTTTATTAAACGTAGATGTTTTGTCAAAAAGTAATATACGTAGTGCATTTAGTACAAACATGGAGAATAAACAATGGAAAATACTAAAAACATTTAAATACATACAGTGCGGCTTTTAATAGTTTTTTCACAATATGCATTTGAAATGTCAGAATAAATGCGGATTTGGCGGATCTGAATCCCTTTTCTCACCTGACTACGATAACTTTTGAATGGTTTGATGTGAAAAATGACAGGACGGAAATTTTTTTGAATGGAACGAAATTCTAAAAATTTTCAGATGGTTGAAAAGAAAATTTAATTTTCTTTTCAACGATGTGACACATGACCTCCGATGCCATTTAAAATTTTTGAGTTGATATGCCCCCCGCGCCATCTATCGAGCAATCACAATGCGTTTCATTTCAAAAAGTAGTATCGGTGAAACCCTTCAAACTTTTTTTTTAAAGTTTGTACGTCAAACCGTTCAAAAGTTAACTATTAAAAGCCGCACTGTATATTGGCACTATTATGGCTGTTTTCCAATCTTCCTGTATCTGTTCTTCGTTCCACGTTTTATTATACGGTATTAAGTGTATTTTCATTTCAGTATCCCCCAAGAATTAAAATATTTTTCATGGTGAAATAAATAGTAGGATCAATTGGTTGGAATTGAAAATAAAAAATTTCGACTACGGTGGAAAATACCTTTCTCTCCATACATTTCCGCAAAGTGCAAAAATAAGGCAAATATTTGACAAAAAACAACTACTTCCCAATAGGGAGAAAATTATATTTTCGATCTGAAAAATTTCGAAATGTTTATCAAAGTTGCGATCTTCTCCAACATGCATTATCAACAAATGTTGAATTTTTTTCCCTCATTACATGACTTCCTCATGATTTCTGACAATTTCAGTTTGGCAGATGTATCGTCACTAAGCAACAAAAAGTTCCCGAAGGACTTCTCATTTGGTACTGCCACTTCTGCATACCAATCTGAAGGTGAGTAGACTTCGACCTACCTTGGAAAATTTCAACGAAATCAAGTGATAAATTCGAGAAACAGAATCGTCGCAATTTGCAGATTAATTCTTATAATTGTCCTCATGACATGACAAACAAACTCCTCGAATTGTTTTGTCACTGATATCACAAATGGAAAAATGTATAACCTGGCAAGAGTTAATCTTTTGAAGGATAACCTCGGAATCATAGGTATATATAGACTACCCCGACACTCATTTAATGCATTCTTATCGGAACCTGATAAAATACTGAATAAAAACAGAACTGATTCGTAATTTATATATAGATCTTCTTGAAAACAATTCCAGAGGTTGACACTATAATGGCAACCTTTGCACTGTCAACAACGAATATTTTGCTACTGATAGAGGATAGTATTTCCAAAGGCAGTTGAATAAACTGAAAAAAATTGACAATAATATAGAATGTACTGCTATGATCTCATACACCGACCATAGACGGAGATTTCCTAATTTCCTTGATTTTTCACAACTGTTAATCTTGTTTCTTTTCAAATAAAAGGTACAACATTGAAGAAAATAAAATGAAGTAAACATATTCAACTAACTGCAACTACAAACTCGAAGTCAATCTTAGACCATATACTAACGAACAAAAATATTATATTCCTTCTGATATATATATATATATATATATATATATATATATATATATATATATATATATATATATATATATATATATATATATATATATATATATATAGTTCCTCAACCCACAATTCCTCAGTTCTCTCGAAGGAGTAGGCAGATTGAGACCTTAGAGAGAACCAGTGACGAGACATGGGGAGTAGGCAGATTGAGACCCCGACGTCAAGTCACAAAAACCTAACGTAATTATACCTGAGGAGTAGGCAGATTGAGACCTCAGCGTAGAATTACGTTTTAACCTTTCAATAATTTTCTTTCTATTTCAGTTCTTGAAAATGGCTCCAAAATCGGAGCCGAAACGTCGAATTTCAACAAATTCTAGACGCGGTTCAACCCGAACTTTTAGTTTTCATATATATATATATATATATATATATATATATATATATATATTTTTGTATCCCTCTCGATATCGTTAATCTTGTTGGTTGACTCTTTTATTCAGATTGCTTCATAATTTTCTCATCTACATTTTTGTAACAGCAGATTTTTTTTAAGTTTTCCGTAATTCATGTAACAGTGTTTTGTGACAGTTTCTGTTTCTGCGGATACCGAAAAAAAAAACTAACAAACAAACCAAACTAATAAACAGATGAACAAACAAACAAAGAAACAAACAAACTAAACTAACAAATAGACAAACAAACAAAACAAACGAACACACAAACCAAAGTAACAAATGAAATTGCGGATGGCGAATGGCACTTGTATTACATGTTCTTGAGATAATTTCCAGGGCGTTCATTGAATCCGCGAGCGCCATGGCCAACTGAGAATAGTTAAACGTACGAATACCTGATAACCTGAAACACACATATGTTATTTTAGCAGTATTCTGAAAACTGCTAAATGTAGGAGTCGAATATACCCCTTCTTAATATATTATGCATTGATATTGCATTATCATACACTTCTGGATCTATGTTAGATATGTCAAGTCTTTAGTTCATCCGAAAAGTTGTACTGAACTGACTGAGAAATAAACAAGCGAACAAACAAACAAACTAACAAACAAACAAACTAACAAACAAACCAAACTAACAAATATACGAACAAATAAATAAACAAACTAAACTAACAAACAGACGAACAAACAAACAAACAAAAGAAACTAACAAACAGACAAACAAATAAACAAACCAAACTAACGAACTAACAAACAAACAGACGTACAGGAGAGCAAGTTAATGACATAGTAAAATGAGTCGAAATATATGTATTGTATTTTCTATTGAAATTCTTATTAAATTGCAATAAAAAAATATTCTATGGGTAAAAAATCGATATAAAATTTAAATCATAAAAAGTATTACTCCTTTCTAAATCTAAACAGTATATCCATAACACAGAATACCTTGTTCTATGATTCATAAAACCTACTGGTTGATACAAAAATTATGTTTTTCAGGAGCTTGGAACTCGAACGGCAAAACCGAAAGTATTTGGGATATCGCAAGTCAAAACTACCCCGAATACTTCAAAGACTCTTCGAATGCTGAAGTCGCTTGCGATTCGTACAATAAATACAAGGAAGATATAGCCCTCCTCAAGGCTATCGGAGTCCAACATTACAGGTTCTCCCTAGCTTGGACTAGGATACTGCCATCTGGTGAATACATTGAACAGTTTTCGCGCGAAATTGACTATTGTAACGACCCAGGGGCCGGACCTAGCCGCGTCTGTATTCATGCTCAGCCTGTCCGGGTGATCTTATTTCCGCTACTTCTTTCCCAGAAACTACGTGGCCGAGATATTGTATTTCTTTTTGGAACAGACGGCACTTCTTGGTGCTCAACTTCAACACGGAGCTTCTCAGTCGCAGAACCTCCTCTAGGTTTTCACGTGGTCTTCACGCTCACGTCTTCAGCCAACAGGACACGAATCATTTCTTCGCTTCCCTCATGAAGTACCAGCTCTTCCGAGCTATCCCACTTCTGACACCAATGTAGTAAAAATGCACTCAACAATACTTCGTTAATTTATTCAACTCCAAACAATAACTCAATGTATTCAACTATATCTGCAACTGCAACTCTGCGCCTGCCATCTGATGTTAAGTGGATTCCTTTCACCATTCCCGAACTATCGAGAGTATACGGTGGCGGTGACAGAGTTGAGATCACCCGGGCAGGTCCTGCCTCAGGGTCGTTACATTATTCCTGCTGAAGACAGTACATTTTTATTTCAACGGCAACTTTCAGGTTATGCGGATCAAATCAACAAAGCAGGCGTGAATCACTACAGAATCTTCATCCGGGAGCTGAAAGCCAACGGAATCCAACCGATGGTAACCCTTTTCCACCACGATTTACCGCAATCGTTGCAAGACAAGGGAGGCCTGTTGAGTCCGCTTTTTCCGAAGTGGTTCGCCGACTACGCTAGAGTGTGTTTTGAACAATTCGGCAACGACGTTTCGTACTGGCTCACGATCAACGAGCCTTACTACGACTGCAACAACTATTTTTTCTACGGTCCCGCTAGATATGGGATAGACTGTTACATATGCGCCAAAATACACTTGACAGCTCACGCGGCAGTTTGGCATTTATACGACGAGGAGTTCAGGAAAAAACAGAAAGGTGTGTTGGAATCATCAGGGAAAGCATTTAGTTATAAAGATATATCCCTTGGGAATAAAACTAGATTTATCAGATCAACCTCATTTATTTAATAAAATAGACAGTGAAACAGAACTTTTTAAATAAAAAAAAGCGCAATAAAAAATTGTTACTTGAAAAGGCAGAAGAATGAATCTTGTTGCATATTTTTTTCACATCGATGAATTCAATTTCATTCAGTGAACAGTGAACATATTTCCACAAAGTTGATCTCAAAACATATTTAAAATGGAATTATATAAAAAAATCACTCACCCTTCAATACTTCAGCTATTTCACTGGGAGTTTTTGATTTTTCGAAAGCTTTCGACTGTGTGGATAACGAAAAACCTTGTGGAAACTTCGTCACTACGGCTTCAGATAAGTAATAGTGAGCTAGCTCAGCTCAAATATTCGTTAGGTCGTAGTCAGATGGTGAAGAGCAGCCATTGCTCAGAAACTGCGAAAATACAAAGTGGCGTGCCTCAAGGTTCCGCACTAGGGCCAACATTGCTCCTTGCCTACATCAACGATTTCAGGAGTATAAAATATCGCAGCACGAAGATTCAAACTTCCTGCAGATCGCACCAGTTACTTTTGGCTCTCGGATTTATGAAGATATGAAGATTTGGCGTGATTCTGATAATCTTTCTCACAATATTTCGAAATCCAATGAAGTAACTTTCAGATGTGGGCCTGACAATATATTGCTCCTGGATTAAATACGACTGATTACAATATTCAAGTCTCTTTCAAGAGAATTTGTTGTAGGTATACGAAATGTACCTAATATCGCAAATTTTTTTTTAGGTAGGGTAGCAATCGTTTTGAGTTCAGACTGGATGGAACCGGCATCGAACAGCACTGAAGATATGACTGCAGCTGCAACTAAATTGCAGTTTCAAGTAAGTCGATATCACCATGATTATTAAAAGAAATTATGAATGAAAGGTGTTACGAGCTAGTTTGCCATAATGTTAGGGAGGCTGTTAGATAGACGCAGAAGATGAAAGAGATTACGAATATTTGTATAATGTTTTTCATTGATAAAAGTTATATTGGAAATCAACCAAATTTTGGTGATTTATGAAACATGACTTGACAATATTTTTACGATTTTTGATAAAAATCAAAGACGTCTACCATTAGGTGAAATTTCAACTGGACGAAAAATGTTACCGGAAAAAAGTCCTAAAAATCAGATTCATTTTGACATTTGCAGTGCATACGCCAAATTTCATGTTTTTCAAAAATATATAATTTCCATATGCTCAGATACAAGGTTTAGCATAAAAAAGAGATGAAACGTCAAAAATTCTCTCGCCAGATCGAATTTTCAAAAATTTTCAACTCAAATTGCAGAGATCCCGTTAAAATTTTAAATTGACTCGGAATTGACTTCAAATTCGGTGTGCGTATTCAGAAAAGATTATATTTCACGAATGTGAGCTGAAACAATTTTTTTAAATTTTATTATAGGGAAATTACCCCTCATACCTTCAGATGAAATTTTCATCTCGAGAATGGTAAAAGATAGAGCAGTTCTGTGGACGCCAATCGATTCGGACTGATGAAATTAGTATACTCTGACAATTTGACATGAGTATGTAATCTGACAAAATGTTTAATGAGCACTTCAACCAATTTTTTAAAATTTTCAGGTCGAAATTACAGAGGTTCCGCAAAAAGCGTATACAATTTTTAATCGACTTGGGATCGATGTCAAATTCGGTGAGCACATTTAGAAAAGGTTCAGTATTACGAAAATGAATGGAAAAAATTTGAAAAAAATTTTTTGGAGGGATATTACCGCTTTCAACTTCAGAAGAACTTCTCAACGTGAGAATTTTGCGAACGCCATTCAATCCAGGATGATAAAAATTAGTATATTCTGAGAATTTGACATAAATATGACATCTGACAAAATCTTGAATGAGTACATTAGCAAAATTTCGAAAATTGTTAGGTCGAAATTGCAGAGGTTTCTCAAAAAGTGTAAAAAAAATTGAAGGGATATTACCGCTCTCAGCTTCAGATGAACTTTTCTACTCGAGAACGGTTGGGATAGAGTGATTTAGCGAACGCCATTCGATTCAGAATGATGAAATTGAATGAAATTGCTGTCAATTTCAAATCGATCCCTCGCCAGATCGAATTTTCGGAAATATTCAACTCAAAATTGCAGAGGTCCAATTAAAACACTATATAATCTTCAAATGACTCGAAATTGGCTTCAAATTCGGTGTGTTGTTGTTTCTTTTTACTCTTGGCAATAACAACGAACCGTTTTTTAAATAACGGAATGTCTTTTCAAGCTGGGTTGGTTCGCACATCCTCTCTATTACGGAGACTGGCCCGAAATAATGAAAACTAGGATCGCCATGAGGAGTAAGCTCGAAGGTTTCAATCAGTCCCGACTGCCCGAACTGACTCAGAGAGATATTGACTACATTAAAGGAACCAACGACTACTTCGCAGTGAACAGTTACACGACTTCCATCGTGCAATCGATCGAGGAAGCGGAAATATCCACACCGAGCTTTTCCAAAGACGCTGGTGTCCGCACCTATCAGTGTACGGATTGGACGGCTAGTAACGTACCTTGGTTGAAGGCGAGTATTTGTATTCTCTGTATGTAGGTCAACCTAAAAGAATCATGAGAGTAAGGTTCAAAGAGCGCATTGCTCATATCTCTTTAACGAGACCAAAACGATCAAGACCCAGCTTGCTTGGCTGGACTTTCAATTATGAAAAGTTGTGAATTGGACTGAAATTAATGTTTTCTGACCCACCACCAATCGCGCCAACTCAAATCCCACTTTTGAGACCACTTCAAAAAATAAAAAAATCGGCCGAGCCCCTCTGACGACCCGACAATGACTTTCAATCATGAAAAGTTGTGAATTGGACTGAAATGAATGTTTTCCGACCCACCACCAATCGCGCCAAAAAAAATCCCATTTTTGAGACCACTTCAAAAAATTATAAAATCGGCCGAGCCCCTCTGACGACCCGACAATGACTTTCAATCATGAAAACTTGTAAATTGGACTGAAATGAATGTTTTCCGACCAACCACCAATCGCGCCAACAAAAATCCCATTTTTGAGACCAATTCAAAAAATAAAAAAATTGGCCGAGCCCCTCTGACGACCCGACAATGACTTTCAATCATGAAAAGTTGTGAATTGGACTGAAATGAATGTTTTCTGACCGACCACCAATCGCGCCAACACAAATCCCATGTTTGAGACCACTTCAAAAAATAAAAAAATCGGCCGAGCCCCTCTGACGACCCGACAATGACTTTCAATCATGAAAAGTTGTGAATTGGACTGAAATGAATGTTTTCTGACCGACCACCAATCGCGCCAACACAAATCCCATGTTTGAGACCACTTCAAAAAATAAAAAAATCGGCCGAGCCCCTCTGACGACCCGACAATGACTTTCAATCATGAAAATTTGTGAATTGGACTGAAATGAATGTTTTCTGACCCACCACCAATCGCGACAACTCAAATCCCATTTTTGAGACCACTTCAAAAAATAAAAAAATCGGCCGAGCCCCTTTGACGACCCGACAATAACTTTCAATCATGAAAACTTGTAAATTGGACTGAAATGAATGTTTTCCGACCCACCGCCAATCGCGCCAACTCAAATCCCATTTTTGAGACCAATTCAAAAAATAAAAAAATTGGCCGAGCCCCTCTGACGACCCGACAATGACTTTCAATCATGAAAAGTTGTGAATTGGACTGAAATGAATGTTTTCTGACCGACCACCAATCGCGCCAACACAAATCCCATGTTTGAGACCACTTCAAAAAATAAAAAAATCGGCCGAGCCCCTCTGACGACCCGACAATGACTTTCAATCATGAAAAGTTGTGAATTGGACTGAAATGAATGTTTTCTGACCGACCACCAATCGCGCCAACACAAATCCCATGTTTGAGACCACTTCAAAAAATAAAAAAATCGGCCGAGCCCCTCTGACGACCCGACAATGACTTTCAATCATGAAAAGTTGTGAATTGGACTGAAATGAATGTTTTCTGACCCACCACCAATCGCGCCAACTCAAATCCCATTTTTGAGACCACTTCAAAAAATAAAAAAATTGGCCGAGCCCCTCTGACGACCCGACAATGACTTTCAATCATGAAAAGTTGTGAATTGGACTGAAATGAATGTTTTCTGACCAACCACCAATCGCGCCGACACAAATCCCATTTTTGAGACCACTTCAAAAAATTAAAAAATCGGCCGAGCCCTTCTGACGACCCGACAATGACTTTCAATCATGAAAAGTTGTAAATTGGACTGAAATGAATGTTTTCTGACCCACCACCAATCGCGACAACTCAAATCCCATGTTTGAGACCACTTCAAAAAATAAAAAAATCGGCCGAGCCCCTATGACGACCCGACAATGACTTTCAATCATGAAAATTTGTGAATTGGACTGAAATGAATGTTTTCTGACCCACCACCAATCGCGACAACTCAAATCCCATTTTTGAGACCACTTCAAAAAATAAAAAAATCGGCCGAGCCCCTCTGACGACCCGACAATGACTTTCAATCATGAAAATTTGTGAATTGGACTGAAATGAATGTTTTCTGACCCACCACCAATCGCGACAACTCAAATCCCATGTTTGAGACCACTTCAAAAAATAAAAAAATCGGCCGAGCCCCTCTGACGACCCGACAATGACTTTCAATCATGAAAATTTGTGAATTGGACTGAAATGAATGTTTTCTGACCCACCACCAATCGCGACAACTCAAATCCCATGTTTGAGACCACTTCAAAAAATAAAAAAATCGGCCGAGCCCCTTTGACGACCCGACAATAACTTTCAATCATGAAAAGTTGTAAATTGGACTGAAATGAATGTTTTCCGACCCACCGCCAATCGCGCCAACTCAAATCCCATTTTTGAGACCAATTCAAAAAATAAAAAAATTGGCCGAGCCCCTCTGACGACCCGACAATGACTTTCAATCATGAAAAGTTGTGAATTGGACTGAAATGAATGTTTTCTGACCGACCACCAATCGCGCCAACACAAATCCCATGTTTGAGACCACTTCAAAAAATAAAAAAATCGGCCGAGCCCCTCTGACGACCCGACAATGACTTTCAATCATGAAAAGTTGTGAATTGGACTGAAATGAATGTTTTCTGACCGACCACCAATCGCGCCAACACAAATCCCATGTTTGAGACCACTTCAAAAAATAAAAAAATCGGCCGAGCCCCTCTGACGACCCGACAATGACTTTCAATCATGAAAAGTTGTGAATTGGACTGAAATGAATGTTTTCTGACCCACCACCAATCGCGCCAACTCAAATCCCATTTTTGAGACCACTTCAAAAAATAAAAAAATTGGCCGAGCCCCTCTGACGACCCGACAATGACTTTCAATCATGAAAAGTTGTGAATTGGACTGAAATGAATGTTTTCTGACCAACCACCAATCGCGCCGACACAAATCCCATTTTTGAGACCACTTCAAAAAATTAAAAAATCGGCCGAGCCCTTCTGACGACCCGACAATGACTTTCAATCATGAAAAGTTGTAAATTGGACTGAAATGAATGTTTTCTGACCCACCACCAATCGCGACAACTCAAATCCCATTTTAGAGACCACTTCAAAAAATAAAAAAATCGGCCGAGCCCCTCTGACGACCCGACAATGACTTTCAATCATGAAAAGTTGTGAATTGGACTGAAATGAATGTTTTCTGACCGACCACCAATCGCGCCAACACAAATCCCATGTTTGAGACCACTTCAAAAAATAAAAAAATCGGCCGAGCCCCTCTGACGACCCGACAATGACTTTCAATCATGAAAAGTTGTGAATTGGACTGAAATGAATGTTTTCTGACCCACCACCAATCGCGCCAACTCAAATCCCATTTTTGAGACCACTTCAAAAAATAAAAAAATTGGCCGAGCCCCTCTGACGACCCGACAATGACTTTCAATCATGACAAGTTGTGAATTGGACTGAAATGAATGTTTTCTGACCAACCACCAATCGCGCCGACACAAATCCCATTTTTGAGACCACTTCAAAAAATAAAAAAATCGGCCGAGCCCTTCTGACGACCCGACAATGACTTTCAATCATGAAAAGTTGTAAATTGGACTGAAATGAATGTTTTCTGACCCACCACCAATCGCGACAACTCAAATCCCATGTTTGAGACCACTTCAAAAAATAAAAAAATCGGCCGAGCCCCTCTGACGACCCGACAATGACTTTCAATCATGAAAATTTGTGAATTGGACTGAAATGAATGTTTTCTGACCCACCACCAATCGCGACAACTCAAATACCATTTTTGAGACCACTTCAAAAAATAAAAAAATCGGCCGAGCCCCTTTGACGACCCGACAATAACTTTCAATAATGAAAAGTTGTAAATTGGACTGAAATGAATGTTTTCCGACCCACCGCCAATCGCGCCAACTCAAATCCCATTTTTGAGACCAATTCAAAAAATAAAAAAATTGGCCGAGCCCCTCTGACGACCCGACAATGACTTTCAATCATGAAAAGTTGTGAATTGGACTGAAATGAATGTTTTCTGACCGACCACCAATCGCGCCAACACAAATCCCATGTTTGAGACCACTTCAAAAAATAAAAAAATCGGCCGAGCCCCTCTGACGACCCGACAATGACTTTCAATCATGAAAAGTTGTGAATTGGACTGAAATGAATGTTTTCTGACCGACCACCAATCGCGCCAACACAAATCCCATGTTTGAGACCACTTCAAAAAATAAAAAATTCGGCCGAGCCCCTCTGACGACCCGACAATGACTTTCAATCATGAAAAGTTGTGAATTGGACTGAAATGAATGTTTTCTGACCCACCACCAATCGCGCCAACTCAAATCCCATTTTTGAGACCACTTCAAAAAATAAAAAAATTGGCCGAGCCCCTCTGACGACCCGACAATGACTTTCAATCATGAAAAGTTGTGAATTGGACTGAAATGAATGTTTTCTGACCAACCACCAATCGCGCCGACACAAATCCCATTTTTGAGACCACTTCAAAAAATTAAAAAATCGGCCGAGCCCCTCTGACGACCCGACAATGACTTTCAATCATGAAAAGTTGTGAATTGGACTGAAATGAATGTTTTCTGACCCACCACCAATCGCGACAACTCAAATCCCATTTTAGAGACTACTTCAAAAAATTAAAAAATCGGCCGAGCCCCTCTGACGACCCGACAATGACTTTCAATCATGAAAAGTTGTAAATTGGACTGAAATGAATGTTTTCCGACCCACCGCCAATCGCGCCAACTCAAATCCCATTTTTGAGACCAATTCAAAAAATAAAAAAATTGGCCGAGCCCCTCTGACGACCCGACAATGACTTTCAATCATGAAAAGTTGTGAATTGGACTAAAATTAATGTTTTCTGACCGACCACCAATCGCGCCAACTCAAATACCACTTTTGAGACTTCAAAAAATAAAAAAATCGGCCGAGCCCCTCTGACGACCCGACAATGACTTTCAATCATGAAAAGTTGTGAATTGGACTAAAATGAATGTTTTCTGACCGACCACCAATCGCGCCAACTCAAATCCCATGTTTGAGACCACTTCAAAAAATAAAAAAATTGGCCGAGCCCCTCTGACGACCCGACAATGACTTTCAATCATGAAAAGTTGTGAATTGGACTGAAATGAATGTTTTCCTACCCACCACCAATCGCGCCAACTAAAATCCCATTTTTGAGACCACTTCAAAAAATAAAAAAATCGGCCGAGCCCCTCTGACGACCCGACAATGACTTTCAATCATGAAAAGTTGTGAATTGGACTGAAATGAATGTTTTCCTACCCACCACCAATCGCGCCAACTCAAATCCCATTTTTGAGACCACTTCAAAAAATAAAAAAATCGGCCGAGCCCCTCTGACGACCCGACAATGACTTTCAATCATGAAAAGTTGTGAATTGGACTAAAATGAATGTTTTCTGACCGACCACCAATCGCGCCAACTCAAATCCCATGTTTGAGACCACTTCAAAAAATAAAAAAATTGGCCGAGCCCCTCTGACGACCCGACAATGACTTTCAATCATGAAAAGTTGTGAATTGGACTGAAATGAATGTTTTCCTACCCACCACCAATCGCGCCAACTCAAATCCCATTTTTGAGACCACTTCAAAAAATAAAAAAATCGGCCGAGCCCCTCTGACGACCCGACAATGACTTTCAATCATGAAAAGTTGTGAATTGGACTGAAATGAATGATTTCCGAACCACCACCAATCGCGCCAACTCAAATCCCATTTTTGAGACCACTTCAAAAAATTAAAAAATCGGCCGAGCCCCTCTGACGATCCGACAATGACTTTCAATCATGAAAAGTTGTGAATTGGACTAAAATGAATGTTTTCTGACCGACCACCAATCGCGCCAACTTAAATACCATTTTTGAGACTTCAAAAAATAAAAAAATCGGCCGAGCCCCTCTGACGACCCGACAATGACTTTCAATCATGAAAAGTTGTGAATTGGACTAAAATGAATGTTTTCTGACCGACCACCAATCGCGCCAACTCAAATACCATTTTTGAGACAACTTCAAAAAATAAAAAAATCGGCCGAGCCCCTCTGACGACCCGACAATGACTTTCAATCATGAAAAGTTGTGAATTGGACTAAAATGAATGTTTTCTGACCGACCACCAATCGCGCCAACTCAAATACCATTTTTGAGACTTCAAAAAATTAAAAAATCGGCCGAGCCCCTCTGACGACCCGACAATGACTTTCAATCATGAAAAGTTGTAAATTGGACTGAAATAAATAATTTCTGACCCACCACCAATCGCGCCAACTCAAATCCCATTTTTGAGACCACTTCAAAAAATAAAAAAATCGGCCGAGCCCCTTTGACGACCCGACAATGACTTTCAATCATGAAAAGTTGTAAATTGGACTGAAATGAATGTTTTCCGACCCACCGCCAATCGCGCCAACTCAAATTCCATTTTTGAGACCAATTCAAAAAATAAAAAAATTGGCCGAGCCCCTCTGACGACCCGACAATGACTTTCAATCATGAAAAGTTGTGAATTGGACTAAAATGAATGTTTTCTGACCGACCACCAATCGCGCCAACTTAAATACCATTTTTGAGACTTCAAAAAATTAAAATATCAGCCGAACCCCTCTGACGACCCGACAATGACTTTCAATCATGAGAAGTTGTGAATTGGACTAAAATGAATGTTTTCTGACCGACCACCAATCGCGCCAACTCAAATACCATTTTTGAGACAACTTCAAAAAATAAAAAAATCGGCCGAGCCCCTCTGACGACCCGACAATGACTTTCAATCATGAAAAGTTGTGAATTGGACTAAAATGAATGTTTTCTGACCGACCACCAATCGCGCCAACTCAAATACCATTTTTGAGACTTCAAAAAATTAAAAAATCGGCCGAGCCCCTCTGACGACCCGACAATGACTTTCAATCATGAAAAGTTGTAAATTGGACTGAAATAAATGTTTTCTGACCCACCACCAATCGCGCCAACTCAAATACCATTTTTGAGACCACTTCAAAAAATTAAAATATCAGCCGAACCCCTCTGACGACCCGACAATGACTTTCAATCATGAAAAGTTGTGAATTGGACTAAAATGAATGTTTTCTGACCGACCACCAATCGCGCCAACTCAAATACCATTTTTGAGACCCTTTAAAAAATTAAAAAATCGGCCGAGCCCCTCTGACGACCCGACAATGACTGTCAATCATGAAAAGTTGTAAATTGGCTGAAATTAATGTTGTGATTTGATAACACCAGTTTAAAATCAGTTTCAAATTAAAAATAAATCTTCGGACCGGTATGAGTTGAATTGGGCGACTTGGGCCAATACTATGGCCGCCACGGTCACCGGACTTGAACTCGTTGAATTTTTTATTGGGGATGTTTGAAGGTTTACCACAGTAATATTTATCGAAAATAAAAGTAAGCATGAAACGCTCCTTATTTGCGTGGATCATAAAAGAATGATCTGAGATGGGATTTTTTTTAATCAATGTTCCAGTACCTCGAAAATCGTGAAGTTTCTACTGAGGTCAAGTTGTGATTTTCTAATAGGTTATGAAGCTGTTTATCACCAGCTACAGTATGATCTATGTTTCACCGGACACCTTGTATATTATGTATTTATATATAAAACGGAAATTTGTTGATTGAACTAATAAAAAATAGTAGTCTCATTGTGAATATATGATTAAAATATAAATGATAGGTGGATTGAGTTTAAATGTTCCTCAAGGTATCATAATGGGGCCTATAATTCGCAGCATCTACGCTGTGTGATGTTTTAACTTTAGGTTATTTGATTGATAGGAGTGTTCGAACTTGATAATCATCGTGTTCATTTTCATTTATACCTTTTGCGCTCTTTGTAGTTTGTTCCTTGGGGAATGCCAAAGCTGCTGAAGTGGTTGAAAGATGAATATTTCAATCCCGATATAGTCATCACAGAAACTGGATGGCCTGATAGCACTGGACAATTGAACGACGATGTTAGAGAGAATTACATCAAAGTAAGGAAACATAACATGCTTAAATCAATCAGCTTCATTTGTTATGGTCCGTATTCTTAAGAATTTAATATTAATTCAGGAGTATTTGAGTGAAATACGAGATGCTATGAATAAAGACGGATTCAAGCTATTCGCATATACAGTTTGGAGTCTACTGGATAGTTTTGAATGGACTTCCGGATACACGTAAGCGCAACACACCATTAAAATATCCTCGGCGTTCACACGTATTGAACTACATTGGTTGTTTTCGATGTTTCAGGGCAAAACTTGGCTTGATCCGCGTAGATTTCGACAGCCCGAACAGAACGAGAACAAGAAAAAACTCATCTTTTTATTATGAGAAAGTCTGTAGAACGCACTGCCTGGTAGAAGAATGTTATGAGTTGGAATAAAATTACTTGAAACATTAACTTTTGTGTTTCTTTAGTTATTTTCTGTTTTTTCAATCAGTCTGAAAACGGTGAGGTCTGTAGAACGCACTGTTTGGAAAAAAATGTGTTCGGAACATTTTCGAAAACTTTCCCTTTTCTTCGTTCTTGTTTGTTAATTTTGATAATGAACACAAAAGAAAGTCCTCAAATCAAGCCTAGCTTAGGTGGCTAGATTTCAATCATGATTTGAAGAGGTTTATCACGCAAAATTATTATCAGTTGCCATATATAAACTCTTTCCTGAGAATACTCAAAAAACATAATCGCGACTGACCAAATTATGTTGTTGGGTGTAAAAATTTTGTTTTTTGCTGCCGGGTTATGTGTTAGGTAAGTGAACACTCTGTATTATTTTATTCTATTCACAAATCTCCAATTCTTACCTCATGTAGATATTGCTGGCTATGGTGTTGTAGATGTCATTAAAAATCAGTCCAAACCATAACATTATTTTAGTAAGAATCGCCTTCAAGTATAGGTACCTAATAATTGCTGAATTTTTCTATTTTCATAATTTCGATCGTCATTACTTTCTTCCAAATGTATTGCACAAAAATTGCTTTGACTTTTTGACGTGAAACTTCGCACTGAAAATTCTAATAAGTTATTTATCGTTGCCATGGGAACGCAATATTTTGTTTATCCGTGGCACCGGTCTAGGCTAACTAGATATCAAAACATTCCCATATTAGCCAATCTAACCAATCTAACCGATATTTTATCGATTTCAGTTTGGCAGATGAACCATCATTGAGCAACAAAAAGTTTCCAAAAGACTTTTTATTTGGTAGTGCCACTTCTGCTTTCCAAATTGAAGGTTAGTATGTTCGATAGTCTCGGCAAGATCTACAACGAAGTCAAAAACACCATGTAACTGTAATACATGTTGGAGTATTTCAAACGCTTACAGATATCTATCCACAGTGGAACCTAAATAAAGAAGGAGTTTTAAGAAGTTACGTCTAGATCGTACATAAAGAACAAAACAAAACCGTCATATGTATACACTTCAAAAACTATAGAAAGACACCACCGTAACAAAACCACTGATGACCTCTCTAAAATTCCAAGTAATCACTCAAATTCCAAATCTCATTCAACTAGATAGGGCGGAATGTCAGCAAGTTGCTGTTTTTCCTTAGTTTTCTATTGTTTTGCCAAAACGGTTGTTTTCCAGGAGCGTGGAACTTGGATGGCAAATCCCAAAGTACTTGGGATAACTTCACCCACACGCATCCCACCTTCGTGATTGATGGTTCCAATGCTGATGTTACCAGCGATTCGTACCACAAGTACAAAGACGATGTAGCTCTTCTCAAGGGTCTTGGAGTAAACTACTACAGGTTCTCCGTGTCTTGGACGAGGATATTGCCGACGGGTAAATACTTTGAATAATTAAATCTAATGCTATGTCACATGAGCTTGTCGAAAAGATTGATGAATAAGAATTTGCTAGATTGGCATATAATGATCTAAATCTACGTTTAACTCAAAAATCAGTAATTTTTATTTAATTATTTTCTTGGGATTTTAAACTGCATTTTTTGTACCTTCATATTACTAAATATCGTTCAGTTTTTTTTTTTTTTTATGGCGTTTGGCATTCGGCTATCCTTTTGTTGTATTTGTTATCGTATTGCAATTGATTTATTGCTCCACGAGTAATGCCCATGAGAAAGTGAGGTTATTTCACCCCCAGAACTGTCAATTGTGCACTAATTTATCGGCAAGTGTCATTTTGCGTAGCAATACCTTTTTTAATCCAGACCAGCGAATAATATATACGTTCAATGGATATTTCCAGGTTATGCAGACCAAATCAACGAAGCGGGCGTCAACTACTACAAAAGCCTCATCCGGGAGCTCAAGGACAACCAAATCCAACCCATGATAACCCTCTACCACGGAGACTTACCGCAATCGTTGGGCGATCAAGGAGGCGTTTTGAATCCGCTTTTTCCGAAGTGGTTTTCCGACTACGCCAGAGTATGTTTCGAACTCTTCGGCGACGATACCTCCTATTGGTTGACGATAAACGAGCCTTTCGTGGACTGTTCGATGGGCCTATTCTACACGACTTTTGTGGACGGAGTGAGCAGCTACGCCTGCGCCTTGGGGTATTTGAAAGCCCATGCTGCAGCTTGGCACGTGTACGACAAGGAGTTCAGGGAGCGACATAAAGGTGAGTTTGAGCTGGTAGAAGAGGTGAATTTTCCATAATATACCACCTCCGACTCATTATCCTTCAACTGTCACTTGTCATCTATCACCAATCATCTATCTCCTGTCACCGATCATACTTCATCTGTCATCCATCACCTATCATTTATTACTATATCCACCCTATCACCTTGCCTTGACGTCACATTCTACCCTACTGTGATTTGATAAAAAGATTGTCCTTATCATGAGAGGCCATATAATTAGTTAGGCTTTCAGACTTATTTACCCGACTGGCCTGCACGTTCGCCAGACCTCAACTACATCGACTTTTTTTGGTGGGATTACACAAGAACTTAGTGTATGTGCGGGAGAGCGATAACGAAATAGAATTACGAGAAAAACTAGTAGAAGCTAAAAGAAATATTAAAGAAGAATATTCAAGCGTGTTCAGACAATTGAAACACTTCAATAAAGGAGTATGTTACATTAATTTGTGTCTAATTTTATTGTTATTATACAAAAATAAGCCTGAATGACTGTGAAATTAAATAACAACTTATTTCTTGAGATGTTCACAAACGATCATCTAAATTGCCATCAGAATCAGTGAATTTGCTTATTTAAATGCCTTTACGGCCGATTACAGCGAATAAACGCCAGATAAGTTTCAATTTTCTTTGTTTTGGATAGCTTAGGAACCTGTAAAGTTTTCAAAGTCAGGTAGAACCCATGGATACTCCTTTTCGTATTTCATGAATTACTTTAAAAATTAAATTGTCAACTTCTATACTTTTTTCAATCTCTTGCAGAATTGTTGGGAAGTTTATTATTTTTTGTATGAAAGTGACATTTTGGACGATCATGTAGCAAAAAAAAAATTGAAAAATACCCACTACAAAAAACAGAAACGAACCTCACCGACAGAACACCCTAACAAATCACAAAAAAATTTATAACTCGAAAACTACAAGAAATCATTGAACATATATGGGGTATTTTCGAATACTCCTGGGTGAAAAAAACTCAGATTTTTCTGGACGTCATTACTTGGATCACCTTGTATACAGGGTCTTTCCCACGTTCCCAAAAGTTTGCCAGAGTTTTCCGAAATATTTAAACTCCAATGTTTTTCAAAATAACGTTCTTGCGGGAAATATGTATTCTTTTATTCCGCTTTAATTTTTCGTTTTCTATTACCCATTTCATTACTTGCCCAATTTCGGAAACACCCTGTATATTGCCCATTCACCATCTGCGTAGGCTTTTATTAGCCTTTGGGATATCTTATATTCAAGTCCCAAATTTTTAGCATTATTCAATATCAAAAAATGTGTTTCACTCCTTACCAGTGTTCTTCTGAGAATTGACTCAGCATATTTTGTAGCAAAGGAAAAATTCAACGACGTTTCAACACCTGCATATTAATTTCTTCTAGCTACTGTTTTACCCTTTCAAGCTTGATTCAGAATAATTCTTTCATATATGATATGCTTATCTGTAAAAATATAACATGTTAATTTTTTATTTGAAAATTCTCTGAGAACATTTTTATTTTCCAAACAAAAGTATATCATCATAAATGACTTCCATAGATAATGTTTGAGATTTCACTACCAAAACACTCGATCGAATAATACATTTTTTTTTGGTTATCTGAGTGATACGTTTGGATTATTTATCACTTATGTTCATGCCACTGATTTTTTACAGATTATATCAATTATCACGAACAAGGTTCGATGATTATGCTGGAGAGTAGCAAATAAAATGGAAAGAATAGCCGGAAAAACCTTCCTCTCCAGACATTCCTTCAATGAGGCAAATATTTGACAGAAAACAACTACTCTCCCTTACGAACATTGAATTACATCAGACATCTATTGATGGCCATACAGTGATACTGTTTCAAGACTTTACAAGGTTGATTCACCCTTTGTCAATAAATTAAAAACACCTTGTTGTAATCGATTTCTGTCAGGTCATAAAAAAGAAACGGAAATCAAAATATATGATATAGTTTGTTTTGGTTCTGATCCAGGATATTTCTAGAACTACATTAGTACCTTAGTTGAGGACTGACAAAGTGGACTTTCTGGACTTGAATATGCGAGTACGTTTCTTTCTATTCACGCTCTTGCGTTTTTCAGGAAAGGTTGCAATTATTTTGAATTCGGACTGGATGGAACCGGCATCAAACAGCGCGGAAGACATCACTGCTGCTGAAATACGAATGCAGTTTGTGGTAAGTAAGAGAAAGATCGACGAGTAAATGTATGTATGTCTATGTTTATGCCAAATTAAAAGTCCATTCTATGCGATTCCACCCGATTATCATAATTCGTCTGGTTCAAGAGATAGTTGAAGGGTATACAGGCAGGCCGTTTCTTTTATCATGTGGTAACATTGCTATATTCTAAACCGTAATAGATACAAAGACGATTAAATGGGAAAAAAATTTACTATTGTGGTGAGCAGTACATTGGTCAGAGAAAATCTACGGGGACTCTCGCCTTTCCCGACTTATGCAGGAAATACTAAAACTGCTGTTTTCGGTTTTTTACGAATAGAATGGTTATTTCAGAAAATATGAAAAAATTAAAGAGGAAAGTTTTATTGTATTCAAAATGTACTAGAACCATAATTAAAAATTGTTGTCACTGATGATGCTAGTTATTTTATATGAAACGTTATAAAAATGTCGAGTGTGATATACCACTGAATTGTGATTTTATCGCTCTATCATTATTTGTGATGAAATAGGTCCGTATTTGAAAAAAATAGTTGATGATGGCGGTGTTGACACGAAACGTTTGATTAAAAATTTATCGTTACGTAGTTCTAGTACATTTTGAATACAATAAAACTCTCCTTTTAAATTTTTTTATATTTTCTGAAATAACAATTCTATTCGTAAAAAACCGAAAACAGCATTTTCAGTTTTCCCTGTATAAGTTGGGAAGGGCGAGAATCCCCGTAAATTTTCTATGACCAATGACTGCTCACCACAATAGTTATATTTTTTCCCATTTAATCGCCTTTGTATCTATTACGGTTTAGAATATAGCAATGTTACCACATGATAAAAGAAACGGCCTGTATACTGTAACGACCCTGGGCCGGACCTGGCCATAACGAAGTTCTAAATGTTTTATTAGCTGTTCTTAGTCCTCCTGTTCTTGGGCAGTGAGGGTTTGTAAGATTTTTGTTGCTTCGTCACGCAATGCCAGTGTCAATGCTAAAGCTTTTTCCCCATCTGTTTGCTTTGGCAGCAGCTTCCAGTCCTAGTTTCCCCAGGGAATTTTTCCGTCGAACTGAGGCGGTTTCAGTGACTATTTCACTCATCTTAAAATTCTCACATAATCTGACCAATCGCAAACCAAAGACAACTCGTGTTATCGCGATAACACCAGCTGTCTTTCAATTCTGATTGGAGGATCAAGTTTCGGTTTTTACAACGACGTAAAATTCAATTACTCATGGTATTACCCCTGAAGCCTTCGTTGGTTTAAACTTACTACAAGTTCACACTCAGATCCAGGGTTGAATTTGAGAAAAAAAAATGTTTTATTGTCCAAATATATAAAATCTTGTTGACAGAGTAAGAGCCTAAAATTAACCTTAAATCAAGGTAAAACATTCACAAAAAAGTAGATAACGGAACAAATACTAACAACTGTTCGGACCCTGGGCACGAAATAACAACCCTCGCGTACTAGCACCAATATAGATACTCCACAATTACAATAATCAACCACACTGGACAATATCTTAGCATCAAATGAATCAAAACCACTGACAGCAAAAAAAACATGCCATTCTTTGCGTAACATTCATACACTCAGACTCTGTCACACCGTTATATAAAAATCACAGATGGGAAAATAGTATAAAGTTGTCTTATAAAACAACATAAAGGCTAGTACCTACATGAGAAACACTACAACATATTGGAAACAAGTTTGAGTTAAAAGTTTCTGTTGGAAGTTTCTGGGTGTGTGTAGAATCCATTCGCTTTTCTAATTCAACGACTTTTTCCTTTATTTTAGTCTCGAAGTCATCTTTGATATTATCACTTATAGTTTTTTTAATTTTGTCCATTTCTACCCCGTCTTCATCCTTGATTTTTTTACTCTCGTGTTCGTTCTGTCTAGCTCTGTCTCGACACTTCCCATTCTTTCCTCGAATTTTCTATAAGCTCCTCCCGCAGACTATTCGAATTTTCTTTCTTTCTCTCAAATTCTTCGTATTTTAAAAAAGTTCTTCTTTCAGGCTCACAGAATTTTCTACAAGTTTATCTTACAATGATTTCGTGATTTCAACGAGTTTGTTCGTTATAGAGCTCAAATCTATTCCAGAGACCTCGAATAAAAAGATTTAGTCTTTTCTGGAGTACGGCCTTCTTTTCGGTGTTTCTATTCACGTTTCTCCAATTCTTGCTTCAATTCACTAACTTTCAGGTCGAACAGGCGAACTCTCCTCGGAAACATTTTGTCTTTAACCAAGACATCAGTCCACTAACAAGACACTTAACTATAATTAGCTAATGTATTTACACAACCTAAACAATAACTTGATTTTTTTAAACAGTTACATCAGGCTAAGCGTGAATATCCGAACACACACGGCCAGGTCTGGCCTCAGGGTTGTTACAATACATATATAACGACCTCTAGGTATATTCGTCCTCCCTATTTCACTGTTTTTTTTTAGTGGGGTTGGTTCGCCCATCCTCTGTACTATGGGGACTGGCCGGAAATAATGAAAACTAGGATCGCCATGAGGAGTAAACTCGAAGGTTACAATCAGTCCCGACTGCCAGAGATGACCCAAGCGGAAATCGACTCCATTAAAGGAACCAACGACTATTTCGCGGTGAATACGTACACCACCTCCATAGTGCAAGCAATCGAGGAACCAGAAATATCCTACCCCACCCTGGCCAACGATGTGGGTGTCGACGTGTATCAGTGTTCGGATTGTCAAAGTTCTGCGTTAACTTGGTTGAAAGTAAGTTCACTACAGTTCGATTATTTTATCTTTACCCATGCGTCATCAATTTATGATCGAAGAAATCACACACTCTCTATCGAACATGTCTTTCTAGCAACCGCTATGAGCGAATCAAAATTCGTTAACATTTGTCTTCTAAGCTAAGAATTATGGTATTGTGATGATCGATTTAAACTCAAAACAGTGAAAAGAGATAGCCATAAAACCGACAGTGTTTTACATTTCAACTAAACTTGCCAACCATCAATTGCGTCATTGTTTTCTGTCATTGGGGTATTGTTTGTCGCCAGTTTTACTTTGTTTTGCAGTCGAGTATATTATAAAAACTGTTTTTATCAAAGCTAAACGTCTCTTAGAATCATTACTTCCAAAATAAGTACAATACAATGTATTTGATTCACAAATATTCTTTAAAATTTCTAACCTCACAATTGACATTTGTGACTATAATCCCGTACTGCCGGGATATTCACACAAGAGTTATTCATAGTGTGAAAATCCTAATGAGAAAAAACATTACCCAGATCTATGAATACAGGTAAAAACATTCACAACATATTTGAACTCTTTTTTAGATTATGCCTGTAATTAATTCACAAGCACAACAATTTGTATTGAAAGGGAAAGAGCGAATGGTGGACCTTTTTTACCACTTACTTTCATCTGTTCAAGAGGTAACAAATTAATCCACAAACTGTCATAACTTTACTGTATTTTAGAGATTTGCAGATGCACTTAAAATATTTCGAAAAACGGTGTACATCAAAATAAACGAAAATAAACCCATTCCATCAACACACACTGAATCACTCATTGAAAAATGGT
Source organism: Chrysolina americana (assembly GCA_958502065.1). Lineage (NCBI taxonomy): Eukaryota > Metazoa > Arthropoda > Insecta > Coleoptera > Chrysomelidae > Chrysolina > Chrysolina americana. The sequence goes on along the minus strand of OY293418.1, from coordinate 630,922 downwards.
ATGAACAAGAAAAGCTCCTTTGTGATATGGTTATTAAACCCATTATTATAAACATTGATGACAGTTCTGAATCTGAAAGTGATTAATAGTTGTTTATGCAACAAGTGCACAAAGTAAGTGTTTATTGCACTCGACGTGAAATTGTCCGACGAAGCCGTCAGGCCGAGTTGGACAACACGTCGAGGGCAATAAACATTTTTTGCACGAGTTGCATACAATATTTTTTCTACTTCATGCAAAAAGCAAAAAATTATTTATTTAGGTGCGGCACTAGGTGAAGGAAAATGAAATACGCAATTTAAATAAAAATCATAGTAGCCATGAGCGCGTATGTTATCACGAGGTGTGGTCCACAGACCTCATATGAGGTCTGTGGTGTGGTCAAAGTACAGGCAGTTTGCTCTATGCAGGTAGACGGTTTAGAACATAGCGGATCGGTTTTGATTATAGAGTTATTTTCGGGAAGGCATTGTTTGTTCAACTCTGACTGCTAACATCAATACAAAAAAATATAAAATATGTAGCTGTTTAAAACGTATGGCCAATTTCACAGAATATCTGCTAAATATGTAGTGGTTTTGAACGTTTATGTTTATCATGATGACAGCACGTTGAAGTAGAATGACAGATGAGTGCAATAAAGAGCTTCTTTTTCCACTGAATATAGTTCAATAAAGTTTTGCTTTTTGCATGAATGTAGAAAAATATAATTATTTTGTGTTTTCTCTCATAACTGGACAGTTCTACATGCTCGCAATACATAAATAAATGTATGAATACATTTTTTGTTAGTCATGTGTAGAGTATTTCATTACCAAATATATTTCAACTGGTGTATTTTTACTTCTTAGATATTCATTTATTTATCATTATACAGTGTGTCCTTGCATCCATGCACGAATAGGTAATTGAAAAAGTTTGAATACCTAAGTCTAGAAGATTCCTTTTCTGAGTTTTAGTCATGTTTGAATAGAAACTCATTTTTTGATATTAAAGTATGCAAAGGTTTTGGAAATATTGCACTCTAACCTAGTTTTCTGAACAACTTTTTTCGTTAACTGTTACACCTACAGAAATTGCATTAATGCGGAAAAAATAAGGATTTGTGTCAAATGGCTGCGGAGGTATGGATAAAACAACTTCCTTATATGGGTGTGACTGAAATTAGAATACAGTAGGGAAGTCAAAAGTTTCTAGTAAACTCACTGCCTCCATGTTTCGACTACTGAGGGCTGCCGTTCGTAAGGGGACGACAGCTGGTTAACGAAAAAAACAATTTTAAACAGATTCATTCCTTTTCGCTTTTGTTTCTCCAGCAATATTTTTGAAATTTGGAACATTGAATATGCTCACTGGACGGCACTTTTTGAATTATTTGGAAAATAAAGGAAAAAAGGAAAATAGGAAAGGGGAAAAGGGGGTGTACACACGGTATTCTGTTGGAACTAAAAAAAAAACTCTCATTGTCTGGTGATTCGCCATTTCCATGAATTTGAAAATGTTAATTCAGTAATTCATTATCCTATCTTATTACCTACACGTTGTAATTTTATCGGGATACTAGTCACGGCATTCTACATTTGACTGAAACGTCTCGACTTATTTCATATGCATAACATTGATGACGCATGGGTAAAGATAAAATAATCTACTGAACTGAATCATTAGCATTCGGAAATTGGTAAAAATATATCTGGTTCTCACTTCATTTCACAGTATGTCCCTTGGGGTATGCGGAAGTTGCTGAAATGGTTCAAAGACGAATATTCCAATCCGGAAATCATCATTACAGAAAATGGATGGGCTGACGGTACTGGCCAATTAGATGACGATGTTAGAGAGAGTTACATAAAGGTAAAGAAAAGTGTCAGATTCGAATGTCCAATTCTCTCGTATATGATGTTGCGGAAAGCTACATAAACAAAAAACATTTTTTTGTTATTCATCTGACGGCCTCTCTAGAACTCCACTGCGTATGAAAACTTTGCTGTAATTCCAAAATCCACTGGTGAGCAATGTAGGGAGTCTTAGGGTGGATTTAGGCAAAGAAAATCAACAAATATCGATTAACAAACCAATACAGGTTTCTTTTCCACTCAACCTTTTGAAGGGCAGTAGTTGACATACTGTACCACTGACAAATTTGGCTATGTGCTCGGTGGTACTAAAAGTAAACCATCATTTTATGATTTGTCTACCATTACTGCCATCTAACGGATGTCTGAGCAGTCTATCTACTTGATTTGGTTGATCCCATCTTAAACATGTAATATTAATTTTTTTAATTTTTCGACTGAAATAACCTCTTTCAACTCCAGTTGAACTTTTCAACCCGAGAACGGTTGAAGATAGAGCAATTTTGCGATCGCCAATCGATTCAGAATGATGAAATTATTATACTCTGAAAATTTTAAAAGAAATTCTCCTCAGACAAAATTTTGAATAAGCACATTAGCAAATGTTAGAAAATGTTCAGGTGGAAATTGCAGGCGTTTCGTAAAAAGCCTGTGAAAACTTTAATAAACTTTTAATTGATTTTAAAATCGGTGAGCACATTAAAAAAAGGTTGAATTTTACGACAATTTATAGAAAAATAATAAAAATAAGTTTTTGGAAGGATATTACCGCTCTCAACTTCAGATGAACTTTCCAACTCGACAACAGTTGAAGACTTTGCGAAAGCCAATCGATTCAGAAGGATGGAATTAGTATATTTAATAAATTTCAAGAGGATTGGCAAAAAAGAAATACTTGAAAATAGTCCCTCCCCTAAAAATCATGAAAAATACAAAATCGCCAGATTCTTATGAAACACGCACCATATATGCAAAATTTCTTCAGAAAAAAATAAAACATCAAAAATTCCTTCGCCCTATAGAATTTTCGAAAATATTCATCTTTATTTTTCAAAAAAATCGCCATTGTATTTCGACGAGAAGATTTCGAATCCTATCGCAAAAATGCAACGCAACTGTCCACAAAATCGATATTTTCTAAATGAAATGGAATTTCAAACATACGAGACTCACACAGGATTGAAGTCAAGAACCTAATGCAATATTCGATATTGAAAAAAACAAAATTTCGAAAATTTTTAAATCGAGAATGGAGTTTGCAACCAGGACAAAGCATGTGGGCTTTGTTGCTGGAGGAGATTATTTTTATGTGTAAATTTTCAGGACTATTTGAGTGAAATACGAGATGCCATGGATACTGATGGAGTCAACGTGATTGGATATACGTATTGGAGTTTAATTGACAATTTCGAATGGACATCAGGATACACGTAAGTCCAAAGTACTGGAAAATACGAATATCCAAACTCTGTTTTGATAATCTTCCTTCGATTTTTTAATTCGAATATGAATCATTTGTTTCAGAGCCAAATTTGGATTAGCGAACGTAGACTTTGACAGCCCAAACAGAACCAGAACGATAAAAAACTCATATCACTATTACCAAAAAGTATGTAAAACGCATTGTCTGGTAGATGAGTGTGAAAAATAAAGATTTCAATAAAATTACCAAAGTGTCTTTGTCTATGAGATGCTGGGCTCTGAGATCGGATCTAGTTTCAAATCAGAATAGTTATTATGGCATAGGGGAAATTATGGTATATGGGAAATTATGGCACGCGGGAAATTATGGCACGTGGGAAATTATGGCATACAGAAAATTATGGCACACGGAAAATTATGGCACACGGAAAATTATGGCATACGGGAAATTATGGCATACAGGAAATTATGACACACGGAAAATTATGTCACACGGAAAATTATGGCATACGGGAAATTATGGCACACGGAAAATTATGGCACACGGAAAATTATGGCATACGGGAAATTATGGCATACAGGAAATTATGACACGGAAAATTATGTCACACGGAAAATTATGGCATACGAGAAATTATGGCATATAGGAAATTATGGCACACGGAAAATTATGTCACACGGAAAATTATGGCATACGGGAAATTATGGCATACGGGAAATTATGGCATACAGGAAATTATGGCATACAGGAAATTATGGCACACGGAAAATTATGGCATACGGGAAATTATGGCATACAGGAAATTATGGCACACGGAAAATTATGGCATACGGGAAATTATGGCATACAGGAAATTATGGCACACGGAAAATTATGACACACGGAAAATTATGTCACACGGAAAATTATGGCATACGGGAAATTATGGCATACAGGAAATTATGGCAAACCGAAAATTATGGTATACGGGAAATTATGACACACGGAAAATTATGGCATACGGGAAATTATGGCATACAGGAAATTATGGCACACGGAAAATTATGGCATACGGGAAATTATGGCATACAGGAAATTATGGCACACGGAAAATTATGACACACGGAAAATTATGTCACACGGAAAATTATGGCATACGGGAAATTATGGCATACCGGAAATTCGTTAATGAAGACAAAAGACGCACGTTTTCATTGGATTGTTCAGAGGAGACAATGAGTAACATCCAAATCCAAAAGTAATTTTCTCAAATTAGTGCAAATTCAATCCAACAAGTGGAAAAATTATTCAAAATAGAAATTCCAGAATGTAAATACCTATCCTTCCTGATAAGTAAATAAGTGAAGTAAAAAGTACTCCGAAACAAGTAGCCTGTCAGCGATCTCCGACATCAACAAAAAGGTATTTATCAACCCTTTTACTTTCCATGGAAAAGAATCCTTCATAAGAAAAAGAAAATTATTTCACTGAACTTTGTCATAAATCGTCAATTTTCTCCAAAACTTTCCATCAAGAAACAAAGCTTGTCCTATCAAATGAATTTTCAACATCGCAAATCTAACCTAACCGAACCTGCGTAAGGGCCAGTTTTATAGGTTCCAGTCAACTCCAGATCTACTAACTGATGGTTTAGGATGGGAACTATCGGGTATTATCTAACGGAGATCATTCACATTCTAAACTATTAGTTAGTCCATCCGAAGGTAACCGGAACCTATAGAACTGGCCCTAAAGGAAGGTATGATCGTGGCAGAAATCTTCGTCAATAGATGTCGCCAGTATATAGAAACTTGACAGATTTCAAAAAATGTATTGGACGTCCGCAAGATTAATAAATGGTTCATCCAAGGATAGAAAAATACTTTCAAGTCTTCCTAAAATAATTACCAAGATTCCTAAAATAAATACTAGGTTTCACTTGTTCGTGACCAGTTTGTTTGATTATCGCGTTGACGACTTCTATCATCATGATTAATACTGTGATGACGACAGCTTAATAGAATTCTATAAACGGTGATAAATGTTTATATTTTGAATGGAAGATATGATTATCGAAGTTATGAAGCTATAAAAGACAAAATAAAGGCCAAGTAACATTGAATTCGACTGCATATACAGATTCGGAAACTTTAAAACGGAACATAGGGAACTCGGACATATTGAAACACTCCTTACAACCACAGGTTGGGAAAAATTTCGAGTTTTAACCGCTTTTTGGGTGAAGGCTTTAGTCCTGCCTTCCTGTTTCCAGGGGGCTAGCAAAGTCGCCCCTATGTCTGTCTGAAGACAGACCACACGTTGTTATGTGGATCAGATGCACGTAAGTGGTTTGGTCTCAGCTTGGCTATTTCCCTGTCTCCTTCAAGTTACGTGGACTGTTGTCTGGTGTCAATTCACTGGTATAACGTCATGGAAAACCGGTTTAGGCATTAAACATCTTCTAGTAGCTCATGGGCTGGTCGTTTCGACGTTGACCAGCTCATGCAGTGCGTCTAGCCGAATGTACCTGTCACTATCCGTGACGATACGGAGTACTTTATTTTTCATCCTCTCCAGCCGCACCTGGTACGCGGGGAGGCTGCAAAATATTGGACAAGCGTTGGTCATCGATGGTCTGTTTGTAGATCAACGCTTTTTTTTCCTCCGAAAGCTTGGAACTCCTCGCTATCTACGGGTATGTACGTTTCACTGCACCCACAGCTCGTTGTATCTCCTGTCCAGTTGTACCCCTAGGCACCGCACAGTCTCTGCCTCCTTGCTCCGGATTCCCAGAGCCATTAACCTCCCCGTAATCTCCACGTTACTAAGTTTTCTCTTCTCACTGAAGATTATCAGCTCCTTTATTCTCGGATCACCCACTTTTTTGTTACTGGCCAGATACGGCATGACCTGCCCATCCAGGTACGATTCCACACGGGCAGCAGTGATATTGCTCTTGCCTGCGTGTGTTCCGACATCGAAAATTCATGCGTATACAACGAGTACTAAAGTGGCCACAGGCAGGATCCCTGCGGTACATCCGCTTCGATCGGCCTCATTGTCGAGCTGGTACTATTGATTCTGACATTGAAAGCCCTACCAACAAGGTAAAAGTCTGAAAGTCCGACCGTATTGTTGTTGTTTTAAATTGTTGATGACCATCACTATGTTGAGGCTCCAGTGGAAACCCCTCCCTCACCTCGTGAACAATTCTTGCCACCTGGGAGGTTGTAGAGTGACCTCTCCGGAAGCCGAATTTCTCATTAGCCTTTTTTTGTAGGCGCCTGGTCATCATGCACAGGGAATTGTCTCCCGCGTTGGTACCTTCGAGTTTCTTCTTCCAGGCTCCATTTCTCTGTGTCGGGGGTTTCTGGTGTCTCGCCATTTTTTCCGCTCTCGATTATTGAGTTTTATCAAGCCTTAGATGAAGGCTTTCTTTCTGATAGTGGCGTTCCTGACTGCCTGTATATCTTCGATCAGCTACACAGTCTCGTTCTCTCTCTCGATTTGTTCCTCCAATACGTTTAGATTTATCACGGTTTTGTTATTTAGATCTTTCCTGTACGACCCTCGCCCTCTTGGGGTTGCTCCCATCTCCCACCCCGAATTATAAAAAGCACAGGCTTCAGTATAACCGCTCAGGAAAAAAATGGGTATAATCAGCAATAAATAAATAAAAAAAAAATTCTAAAATGATTTAATGAGATCTGAAGAAAACAAACACAATTACAATAATAATTTTGAAAAATTCACGGACAGGAATCAGCGTACCAATCAACCTGTCGACAGTCGAACCACACATATTTCCCCTTCCAGTCCGAATCGAGGGCTAGGAAAAGGGGCGCCTTGGCCCCTTCCTCGATCGTCAGGGACCCTTTGTGGCTGGTCATGTCCGTGTCGACATATCCTGGATGCACAGAGTTGACGGAGATGTTGCGACTAGGTTTTTCAGAGTCGAACATCCTCTGTTGGTTGATGGTCAGGGCGCTCAGACCAACTTTGGAGACGACGTACGCCGAGTTTCCCCAGCCAGTTTCGTCTGCGCATCCATCCTTCGCGTCCCTGAAACATAAAGGTGAATCACCTGGAATAAATTCATCGGATTGGACTGTCAACTCTCTACATTAGATATATTACCAAGTCCTGTGGCTTGCTTTCTTGCGGTGAACGTTCCTTTCTAGGAATGTTACGAAGGAGTTAGTCATTCATAGTTAACCTGCTACTTCATTTATGTTATCGCCGATCCATTCCCAGAATGCAGGCTGGAAATCACGTGAATGCAAATTATGTGTAACGTGAATGCAAATTATGAGTTACTTGAATGCAAGTTTAGTCACGTGAATGCAAGATGAGTAACGTGAATGCAAGTTATGAGTCACGAGAATGCAAATTATGAGTCATGTGAATGCAAGTTTAGTCACGTGAATGCAAGTTATGATTCACGTGAAGGTAAGTTAGGGGTCACGTGAATGCAAATTATGAGCCACGTGAATGCAAGATGAGTAACGAGAATGGAGATTATCAGTCATGTGTATGCAAGTTATGAGTCACGTGAATGCAAATTATGAGTCATGTGAATGTAAGTTTTGTCACGTAAATGCAAGTCATGAGTCACGTGAATGCAAGTTATGAGTCGCGTGAATGCAAATTATGAGTCATGCGAATGCAAGTTTAGTCACGTAAATGCAAGTTATGAGTCACGTGAATGCAGGTAATGAGTCACGTGAGTGCAAGTTATGAGTAATGTGAATGCAGGTTATGAGCCACGTGATTTCCAAACTGCCTTCAGATTGATTTTCAACGATCGTTTTCTCTCCGAAGGAGTATGGTTGAATAGTGGCAGGAGTGGATCTGACGTACATTCTCGATTTTCCTTATATAGGATTCCACTAGAGACACACACGTCGAGTCGTACCGATTTTTTCACGAATGATAATAGATATTTGCTTTATCGAATTCCAAAACAATCAGGCGTGTCATATTATTTTTCATTATATTCTACAGAAGACCGTTGTCGATTGTGCAAGTCCGGAGAAACTCACTGGATTTCTAACAAATACGGAGCCTAGGAGGTTATCCAAACGATATTTGCCAAATCAAGGGTTAAAGTGAATATCAGTATTGCCAACGTTGAAAAAATTTCAATTTGGCCTTGTTAATTCTATTTGGGCTATTTTAATATAACCTCACACTTGTACATCTACACAATTGTGTACAGAAAGACTCGTAATTCAATATATTATATATGAAACCTACCTCACGAATGACTCCATGAGCTCACTCAGTTCCGGAATGGTGAAATCTGGTTCTCGAAACTTCGATCTCAGTTCAGCTGACGGTATCCTGGACAAATGTCCTGCAGAGCTGGAGACATTGACTACTTTGGCATTCTGCCTGAGGAGAAAAAAGACGTCATCGCAAAAGTTGAGAGTGCAGAAAAAATTGACTCTCAACGTCTCCTCGGCTTGCTCGCCAAACGGTTCTTTGGCGTCGTGCTGAAAATAGTAAGGTGTGAGAAAGCGTATCAGGCATACTCGGCAGATCTGTAGTACTCAAGATCAGTGAGTATTCAATGATTAACCAATAGAGCAATTTTGAGAAGGCCGATCGATTCAAAATGACGAATTTAATATACTCTGTTGATTTAAGATGAAAATATAAACAGGCATAATTTTGAATGAACAATAAATTAATTTTCGAAAAGTTTCAGGTCAAATTGCAGAGGTTCCGTAAAAAGCGTATGAAATCTTTAATCGACTTGGGAGCGATTTCAAATTTGGTGAGCACATTTAGAAAAGCTTCAGTTTTACGAAAATAAATGGAAAATTTATAAAAAAAAATTTGGAGGGAAATTACGGATCTCAACTTCAGATGAACTTTTCAACTCGAGAACGGTTGAAGATAGAGCAATTTTGAGCACGCCTATCGATTCAGAATGATGACTTTAGTATACTCTGTTGATCTAAGATGATAATATATTATCAGACAAAATTTTGAATAAACACAATAAATTAATTTTCGAAAATTTTCAGGTCGAAACTGCAGAGGTTCCGTAAAAAGCGTATGAAATCTTCAATCGACTTGGGATCGATTTCAAATTCAGTGAGCACATTTAGAAAAGCTTCAGTTTTACGAAAATGATTGGAAAATATATAAAAAAAAATTGGAGGGAAATTACGGATCTCAACTTCAGATGAACTTTTCAACTCGAGAACGGTTGAAGATAGAGCAATTGTGAGCACGCCAATCGATTCAGAATGATGAAATTAGTATACTCTGTGAATTTCGAAGAAAAAAAAAATTGCTCAAAAAAAGGCTCAAGGGGTAGACCCCTAAAAATCATGAAAATCCAGGCGAACTTTTCAACTTGAGAACGATTCAGAATAGACCAATTCTGCGAACGCCAATCGATTCAGAATGATGACTTTAGTATACTCTGTTGATTTGAGATGAAAATATAATCAGACATAATTTTGAATAAACACAATAAATTAATTTTCGAAAATTTTCAGGTCGAAACTGCAGAGGTTCCGTAAAAAGCGTATGAAATCTTTAATCGACTTGGGATCGAATTCAAATTTGGTATTTAGAAAAGCTTCAGTTTTACGAAAATGAATGGAAAATATATAAAAAAAAAACTTTGGAGGGATATTACCCCTCTCAACTTCAGAAGAATTTTTCAACTCGAGGACGGTTGGAGATAGAGCAATTTTGAGAACGCCAATCGATTCAGAATGATGAAATTAGTATACTCTGTGAATTTCGACGAAAAAAAAAGTTGCTCAAAAAAGGTCCAAGGGGTAGACCCCTAAAAATCATGAAAATCCAGGCGAACTTTTCAACTTGAGAACGATTCAGAATATACCAATTCTGCGAACGCCAATCGATTCAGAATGATGACTTTAGTATACTCTGTTGATTTGAGATGAAAATATAATCAGACATAATTTTGAATAAACACAATAAATTTATTTTCGAAAATTTTCAGGTCGAAACTGCAGAGGTTCCGTAAAAAGCGTATGAAATCTTTAATCGACTTGGGATCGAATTCAAATTTGGTATTTAGAAAAGCTTCAGTTTTACGAAAATGAATGGAAAATATATAAAAAAAAAACTTTGGAGGGATATTACCCCTCTCAACTTCAGAAGAATTTTTCAACTCGAGGACGGTTGGAGATAGAGCAATTTTGAGAACGCCAATCGATTCAGAATGATGAAATTAGTATACTCTGTGAATTTCGACGAAAAAAAAAGTTGCTCAAAAAAGGTCCAAGGGGTAGACCCCTAAAAATCATGAAAATCCAGGCGAACTTTTCAACTTGAGAACGATTCAGAATATACCAATTCTGCGAACGCCAATCGATTCAGAATGATGACTTTAGTATACTCTGTTGATTTGAGATGAAAATATAATCAGACATAATTTTGAATAAACACAATAAATTAATTTTCGAAAATTTTCAGGTCGAAACTGCAGAGGTTCCGTAAAAAGCGTATGAAATCTTTAATCGACTTGGGATCGAATTCAAATTTGGTATTTAGAAAAGCTTCAGTTTTACGAAAATGAATGGAAAATATATAAAAAAAAAACTTTGGAGGGATATTACCCCTCTCAACTTCAGAAGAATTTTTCAACTCGAGGACGGTTGGAGATAGAGCAATTTTGAGAACGCCAATCGATTCAGAATGATGAAATTAGTATACTCTGTGAATTTCGACGAAAAAAAAAATTGCTCAAAAAAGGTCCAAGGGGTAGACCCCTAAAAATCATGAAAATCCAGGCGAACTTTTCAACTTGAGAACGATTCAGAATATACCAATTCTGCGAACGCCAATCGATTCAGAATGATGACTTTAGTATACTCTGTTGATTTGAGATGAAAATATAATCAGACATAATTTTGAATAAACACAATAAATTAATTTTCGAAAATTTTCAGGTCGAAACTGCAAAGGTTCCGTAAAAAGCGTATGAAATCTTTAATCGACTTGGGATCGAATTCAAATTTGGTGAGCACATTTAGAAAAGCTTCAGTTTTACGAAAATGAATGGAAAATATATAAAAAAAAATTGGAGGGAAATTACGGATCTCAACTTCAGATGAACTTTTCAACTCGAGAACGGTTGAAGATAGAGCAATTTTGAGCACGCCAATCGATTCAGAATGATGAAATTGGTATACTCTGTGAATTTCGAAGAAAAAAAAAATTGCTCAAAAAAAGGCTCAAGGGGTAGACCCCTAAAAATCATGAAAATCCAGGCGAACTTTTCAACTTGAGAACGATTCAGAATAGACCAATTCTGCGAACGCCAATCGATTCAGAATGATGACTTTAGTATACTCTGTTGATTTGAGATGAAAATATAATCAGACATAATTTTGAATAAACACAATAAATTAATTTTCGAAAATTTTCAGGTCGAAACTGCAGAGGTTCCGTAAAAAGCGTATGAAATCTTTAATCGACTTGGGATCGAATTCAAATTTGGTGAGCACATTTAGAAAAGCTTCAGTTTTACGAAAATGAATGGAAAATATATAAAAAAAAATTGGAGGGAAATTACGGATCTCAACTTCAGATGAACTTTTCAACTCGAGAACGGTTGAAGATAGAGCAATTGTGAGCACGCCAATCGATTCAGAATGATGAAATTAGTATACTCTGTGAATTTCGAAGAAAAAAAAAATTGCTCAAAAAAAGGCTCAAGGGGTAGACCCCTAAAAATCATGAAAATCCAGGCGAACTTTTCAACTTGAGAACGATTCAGAATAGACCAATTCTGCGAACGCCAATCGATTCAGAATGATGACTTTAGTATACTCTGTTGATTTGAGATGAAAATATAATCAGACATAATTTTGAATAAACACAATAAATTAATTTTCGAAAATTTTCAGGTCGAAACTGCAAAGGTTCCGTAAAAAGCGTATGAAATCTTTAATCGACTTGGGATCGAATTCAAATTTGGTGAGCACATTTAGAAAAGCTTCAGTTTTACGAAAATGAATGGAAAATATATAAAAAAAAATTGGAGGGAAATTACGGATCTCAACTTCAGATGAACTTTTCAACTCGAGAACGGTTGAAGATAGAGCAATTTTGAGCACGCCAATCGATTCAGAATGATGAAATTGGTATACTCTGTGAATTTCGAAGAAAAAAAAAATTGCTCAAAAAAAGGCTCAAGGGGTAGACCCCTAAAAATCATGAAAATCCAGGCGAACTTTTCAACTTGAGAACGATTCAGAATAGACCAATTCTGCGAACGCCAATCGATTCAGAATGATGACTTTAGTATACTCTGTTGATTTGAGATGAAAATATAATCAGACATAATTTTGAATAAACACAATAAATTAATTTTCGAAAATTTTCAGGTCGAAACTGCAGAGGTTCCGTAAAAAGCGTATGAAATCTTTAATCGACTTGGGATCGAATTCAAATTTGGTGAGCACATTTAGAAAAGCTTCAGTTTTACGAAAATGAATGGAAAATATATAAAAAAAAATTGGAGGGAAATTACGGATCTCAACTTCAGATGAACTTTTCAACTCGAGAACGGTTGAAGATAGAGCAATTTTGAGCACGCCAATCGATTCAGAATGATGAAATTGGTATACTCTGTGAATTTCGAAGAAAAAAAAAATTGCTCAAAAAAAGGCTCAAGGGGTAGACCCCTAAAAATCATGAAAATCCAGGCGAACTTTTCAACTTGAGAACGATTCAGAATAGACCAATTCTGCGAACGCCAATCGATTCAGAATGATGACTTTGGTATACTCTGTTGATCTGAGATGATGATATATTATCAGACAAAATTTTGAATAAACACAATAAATTAATTTTCGAAAATTTTCAGGTCGAAACTGCAGAGGTTCCGTAAAAAGCGTATGAAATCTTTAATCGACTTGGGATCGAATTCAAATTTGGTGAGCATATTTAGAAAAGCTTCAGTTTTACGAAAATGAATAGAAAATATATAAAAATAAATTTGGAGGGAAATTACCCCTCTCAACTTCAGAAGAACTTTTCAACTCGAGGACGGTTGAAGATAGAGCAATTTTGAGAACGCCAATCGATTCAGAATGATGACTTTAGTATACTCTGTTGATCTAAGATGATAATATATTATCAGACAAAATTTTGAATAAACACAATAAATTAATTTTCGAAAATTTTCAGGTCGAAACTGCAGAGGTTCCGTAAAAAGCGTATGAAATCTTTAATCGACTTGGGATCGAATTCAAATTTGGTGAGCATATTTAGAAAAGCTTCAGTTTTACGAAAATGAATGGAAAATATATAAAAAAAAATTGGAGGGAAATTACGGATCTCAACTTCAGATGAACTTTTCAACTCGAGAACGGTTGAAGATAGAGCAATTTTGAGCACGCCAATCGATTCAGAATGATGACTTTAGTATACTCTGTTGACCTAAGATAAGATAATATATTATCAGACATAATTTTGAATAAACACAATAAATTAATTTTCGAAAATGTTCAGGTCAAAATTGCCGAGCTTCCGTAAAAAGCGTATGAAATCTTCAATCGACTTGGGATCGATTTCAAATTCAGTGAGCACATTTAGAAAAAGTTCAGTCGTGAAACACATTTCAATCAATTTTAGATAATCCTGATTTAAATAACTCATCATTAGCTCCACAAAAATCGAAAGAGTCATGTTTTTTATTAATATCAGAGAAAAAGGATTTATGGTTATTGACAGAGAATGTACATTATATATGCTGATTGCGTAATCGAAAATTTGATCAAGAGAGAGACATCTGGTAAAAAAGTATGAACATGTACAAGTACTTCAACATCTAGTATTGCTTAACCATATTATGGTTTCATTTATATATTCATGAATATTTCTATTCTTTTTACTCATGATATATTAATTGAATATTTAATTTATATGAATTAAAGCTTGTTATCATTACCTTGAAAGCTATAGCTGCATTATTAACCAACAAATCAATTCCACCATAATTGGCTAATATGAACTTTCTGAAGTCATCGATACTGGTCTTATCAGTGATGTCTAGTTGATGGTAAAGCGGTTTGAGTCCGAGCTTTTCTAGTTTCTCTACAGCTGCTTTTCCTCTTGCTGTATCTCTGGATGTTAGAAACACGTCGCCATCAAAGCGCTCACAGAGGCCTTTAACAATTGCAAATCCTATGCCTTTGTTGCTACCGGTTACCTATTGAATAGAAGAATCGAGTTGTTAGATACCAAAGGTCCTTCACAGTAGGATGAAGTGATTTATCATATCCATGAATCTGAATATTGAAATTACAGTTGTTTCTTTTATGTGAAAACTTTAAATCATGATGTAGAAGTTGAAAGGATACTTACCACTGCAACTTTTGTAGAAGACATTCTTGGCAAGATTTTATTTCTGTGAGTGAATACGCTTTCACCAATGTTGTGCTGGGCTCCGTTGCCAGGTGTACTAAAAACGACTTCATTGGCTACTAAATTCGATTCTTCGATACCAAATTCCTTCTTGATCGACAAAACGCGGGAAATTCGAATATCTGTGATGAAACAAAATCAACTCTATACCTGTCACCTGTCAGTCGTGTAACTTGTCACTTGCCAGCAATAAGACGTCAAAACGAAACGTCAAAGAGATTAACGATATCACAGAACACGGAACACAGAGTTGAGCGCAGCGCACAAAACAGGGTTGCGTTCGGTTGAGATACTGTAGTTGTACGTTTACGCTGTGAAATCCCATTACCTCAACCTCTCATTCTATGGAAAAGCACATATCTGACTGAATGAAAATAGCAGAATGGCGCATATTGGCATGTTGGATGAAAATACTAAATTTCCATTGAGAATACTAGGCTACTAAATGGAGTCGAAAAGTACTAAATTCCGTAGGATTATACTGAAAATCACAACCCTGCAGACAACCCCCAATGTCCTCTAATTCTAATCTAATCTCTGATTGAAACTATTATTGAAAGCGTGTTATAATACTTACAAGCTCGCACAGCAGCTGTCAGCAGAGAAGCAGAGACAAGAGACAACTAAAGGCTAGTTCATACCCTCGCAAATATTCGCAGGTTTTCTGCGATTCGCAAATCGCGAGAAAATCGCCGCATGAACGTTCATACCCATGCGGCAAAAAAATTGCGGCAAATGATGAATCATAACATGTCATTTTTCGATATTTGCCGTTAGGAATTATTTGTTTTTTCCTATTTCTGAAACATCAGTTGAACGAGGAAAGGAAGAAGTTCAATGTTTCCCATAAATAACATTACCTACATGTTTTGAATATAAATTCCAATTTGGCATGCAACTGACATAGATATCATGCATATTATTTTATTGTTATCTCCAGAAGTCAAGTTTCTTCAACAACAATGCAGTTAATACAGTATAACTAATATCAAGGATCTGTGGTCGGGGTATTCAGCAGAATATATTCAATATACGGTGTCCTTAAAAAGTCAGATCCAAAGTTTTACATCCCGCTTCAACAGTGACGTCCAGCAAGATGCTTAGGAGTTCTTAAGATACATGCTATATAGGTAGTCTGCATTAGGATTTAATTTGATGTCATTGCAGAAGCGAGAGTTGATTTCAACAAAAATATTTGAAAATGCTACAGAATCGTGGTCTAGATACATTTGAGTGCTACGAATTCCGTGGATAATTTTGTTCCTCAACTCAAATCTACTTTGAAATGTACATGTTGTGCTCACTATTCTGCCACCACAAAATATAGTTCAATTAATGCTTTTCTAGTGTTATTTGATTTTTCAAAATCTGGCATTAATGTAGAATGGGAGATTAGTATGTTAATTCTATATATTGCATAAAACTCAGTCACATCCAGAGCATTTCTTGCAGAATAGCAGAATGCAATGGTTTCAATTCGAAGACACCCTCATCAGTTGTCTCCTCTGTGGACAACAGTTCGTCACCCGAAAATTAAAAAAATATTTATTGGAATCCCTATCTCCCTCTAATTAATCTTGCTGAACTTTTATAGCATCGAATAGTTATTTGTTAAACGCTACATATCTTTCATAATTGATTGTGAAATCTTATAAATGCAAATTAAATCTTTTTGCAATCAAAATAAAAGATTCAACAATCACAGAGGCGCAGCCAGGGGAGCCCCCCCCCCCCCCCCGCCCCGAGATAAGTTACAAAGAACGCAATTATATTTTATATCACATGATCAAGAGAGACGCAATGCTGTTCTCCCCTCCTGTTACTCCAGTTGACTCATCAACTGTCTCTGTCACCGACATCAACATTTAGCAAGCTATTCTTTACACTCTCAAACCGTAATCCATAAATATTTTCATTCCGGTACTGTATGAGCAAGCAGAGCACGCAGACGCGCCTTCGCGATAAGTTTCGACTTTAACCTTGAGTGAACATTCGCGTTCGGCTATTGCCGCATTCTGCATCAGGGATGCTACGTCTACCACTATATTGCGGAATCTACCACCTCCGAATATCTTCTAGCACTCTACCACCTCTTTCGAATTTCTACCACTATTTACGTAAGAGCCGTTATCACTATCGAATGCATTCGAAAGCGAGAGTAACAGAACATCAGTCGGAAAGACAGAGATAATAATTTTCCTTTGCCTTACCACAAAACGTAACATCTATGTGATAAAGTGTTCTGTGTTCGGTGGTAAGGAGAAACACAGAACTCATACTTATATATCTTGAGAATGAGTTCTGTGGGAGGAAATTGTAAAATGTCATATTTAATAAATGTAATGTCACAAAAAATAAGGCATATTCAGAACTCTTGAAGGGAAAGAAGATGTGAAAGGAGACATATTCATGTGTGAATTTTAAGTTTCTCATTTTTTTATATGTATTTTTTTACAGAAACATTATTTTTTACAAAGAGATTATTTTAATTTAATTTTTGTTACCAATACAGGTTATACATTTGTATTTTCTCGTTAAATAAACAAATACGAACATATGTTTCAATTTCCCGCCTTTTAAAATCTACCACCATTTTGGCAAATCTGACACCCAAAGTTCCTAAAATCTAGCACTATTTTCATTTTGCTCCTAGCAACACTGTTTTGCATTTATCAAGTTAGTTGAATTAATACGGCCAAGGCAATGAATGCATGGAATAATTTGATATTTATTATGTTGTTCCGTGGTTTGCGCGAATACGCAAAAAGTTAAAATATTTGAACTTTCTTGCGGCAAGTCTGGCAGCCATTTTATTCGCAGAAAAATCGCGAAATTCGTAAGGGTATGGTATCGCTTCGATCCTAAATTGTCTGTGGTCCAGGGTACAGAACACATGTTCTGTGCAATCTTAGGACGAGTTTTTGAATTCATCAATAATTAAATTCATTGATAATGCGCATTCGTGCTGTCGTTGTCATTTTCCATTAGTTAAACAAGGGTGCAATGCTCATCGATGGATCCCATCCATGAATTCAAAAACTTAACTACCCATTCTATATTTGAATCCGTTGTTCTACTTGCATATTAAATCCGCGCCAAATTTTAAATACTGATTTCATTGTAGTGTAGATTTTTTAAATTCATATCCGAATTCATTAATACGAAAAAGTTAAAATGTCTTGGTGCACTTTTTGTAACAAATCATTTCACGATGTCAGTAGTTTGAGAGGGTATGTAAAATGTTCACGAAACTAAAATATATATCCTACACTTTTAGTATCTTTCATTATTATTGCAGTTAGTTGGTATCTAGGTTGGTAACTTGGAATACGCGCCGCCAACTATTCAAATATGAGCAAATAACATCCACTTCATTTATATGTTCAACTGTTTAATTTACGCCATTGTGAAAAATATTTGTTACGGACTAAAAATTAAAGAAAAAGTGTTGAAATATCAATAAGTCTTCGATGATAATTTAGTTTGCAAGCATTCTCCGATCTGTTTCTGAAATCCATTTTAATATTTTCATTAGTTACGAAAGATATTACAAATGTAGGTTATATTTAGGTAGTTGTGTAAAAGGATCGATTATTTTGTAAAACCTTTGATTGCAGTACCAGTAATAGCGAAATAAGGGTTGTTTAGCATCTGGAATGAGCGTTGACAAAAGAAAGGAGACATTTTGTGCGATTTTCCACTGAAAAATTTGTGTTAAAAAATGGTTGACTTTCAAGATTGAGAAGAGCATAATTCAAAAAGCATTGGTCACCCCCTCTAATTCTAAGGAGATGAAACTTTGTAAGTAACAACTTTTTTTTCATTTGAAGAGAACTCCACTAAACTTACTTTCACCTTCGATGAGGGAGTAAAGAAGGTAGAAAAATTCAAAGGTAATAGCGAAAGAAATCTTGGGCAATCAGATATATGGAATATTATAGTCAAGTAATTCATGACATAGTAAGCTTTCATAGTACGAGTATATAGTCACTTGAAAAATTGAATACTGTTGAAAAACTAGGGCTTTTCAATCGATGTTCTAAAATATAAGCATTACTTTCAATATCTTAGATCAAAATGGTTTGAGTGGTATTGTGGGTTTTTCCTGCAATAGAAATAGCAAATCCACATATAATTTAAGTCTTCTGGAAGCATCACCTACAGTGATGGTCCATCCTTTCTCTGGATAGATGTAGGGGAATGTCCCTATTAGATTAACATATTTTTCTATCATGAAGAATAAATTGAAAACATGTTACTTCTTTTCAAAGCATACTATTGTGGATGAATCTTTCACTGATATGCTCTAAATTTGCATTGTAAGGATAATCTCGTTACAAATATTTGAAATATTACGAAGCTTTTATAATATTTATACTGTACCTTGTTTCATCTTAAATGGTATCTCGTTTTAACATGTTTTCAGGTGACTAATATTATAATTATTGTATATGCAACGGTAAACATGTTTTTTATATATACTTATACAGATTCTCTAGCGACTGTCGTAAATGTTTCAAATCTTTTACTTTTATGTCTATATTTATTGTATGTACACGAGTATTGTACAGTTCGATTATTATTATCTTTATCCATGCCTCATCAATTTATGATCGAGGAAATCACACACTCTCTATCGAACATGTCTTTCTAGCAACCGCTATGAGCGAATCAAAATTCGTTAACATTTGTCTTCTAAGCTAAAATTATGGTATTGTGATGATCGTTTGAAACTCAAAACAGTGAAAAGAGATAGCCATAAAACCGACAGTGTTTTACATTTCAACTAAACTTGCCAACCATCAATTGCGTCATTGTTTTCTGTCATTGGGGTATTGTTTGTCGCCAGTTTTACTTTGTTTTGCAGTCGAATATAGTAATAAAACTGTTTTTTTCAAAGCTAAACGTCTCTTGGAATAATTACTTCCAAAGTAAGTACGATACAATGTGTTTTATTCACAAATACTCTTTAAAATTTCTAACCTCACAATTGACATTTGTGACTATAATCCCGTACTGCCGGGATATTCACACAAGAGTTATTCATAGTGTGAAAATCCTAATGAGAAAAAAACATTACCCAGATCTATGAATACAGGTAAAAACATTCACAACATATTTGAACTCTTTTTCAGATTATGCCTGTAATTAATTCACAAGCACAACAATTTGTATTGAAAGGGAAAGAGCGAATGGTGGACCTTTTTTACCACTTACTTTCATCTGTTCAAGAGGTTACAATTTAAACCACAAACTGTCATAACTTTACTGTATTTTAGAGATTTGCAGATGCACTTAAAATATTTCGAAAAACGGTGTACATCAAAATAAACGAAAATAAACCCATTCCATCAACACACACTGAAAGACTCATTGAAAAATGGAATGAACAAGAAAAGCTCCTTTGTGACATGGTTATTAAACCCATTATTATAAACATTGGTGACAGTTCAGAATCTGAAAGTGATTAAATATAATTATTTTGTGTTTTCTTTCATAACTGGACAGTTCTACATGCTCGCAATACATAAATAAATGTATGAATACATTTTTTGTTACTCATGTGTTGAGTATTTCATTACCAAATATATTTATTTATATAATTGGTGTATTTTTACTTCTTAGATATTCATTTATTTATCATTATACAGTGTGTCCTTGCATCCATGCACGAATAGGTAATTGAAAAAGTTTGAACACCTAAGTCTAGATGATTCCTTTTCTGAGTTTTAGTCATGTTTGAATGGAAAATCATTTTTTGATATCAAAGTATGCAAAGGTTTTGGAAATATTGCACTCCAACCTAGTTTTCTGAACAACTTTTTTCGTTAACTGTTACATCTACAGAAATTGCATTAATGTGGATAAAATGATGGATTTTGGAAAATAAAGGAAAAAAGGGAAGGAGGAAAGGGGGTGTACCCATGAGTGTGTGTCACACGTTATTCAGTTGGAACTAAAAAAAAATTCTCATTGTCGGTGGTTCGCCATTTCCATGAATTTGAAAATGTTAATTTAGTTAATTTAGTACTTCATTATCCTATCCTACTACCCACACGTTGTAATTTTATCGGGATATTAGCCACGGCATTCTACATTAAGATGTTATTTTGACTGAAATGTCTCGACTTATTTCATATGCATAACGATGACGCACTGGTAAAGATAAAATAATCGAACTGTATTCTATTTTGGTGTATAAAAATGACATGTTCTACACCTGTGAGGGTATTTGTACCTACAAGGAAATAATGAAGACTCTCTAGTCTCTAGTAGGTGAGTAAGGGGGCTTATAGCCCACTAGTACAAAAATCACCGCTAGATGGCAGTGGTGACGTGACCTACTGTCTCTCTATTTCTGAAAGGTTTTTGTATGGTCGTCGAAAATTGTAAATGAATCCTGTCTGGATTCCATATTTTCTCATGAAATAAAACTAGATTGGCCTAATTAGGTTCGCCATTGATGGAACTACATTCCACATGTTAAATATTGAGAAGACCCCAGCTGTGCTTTTGGTAAATAACCCTCAATGAAGAATTACCTGAGAGGTATGTGTTCATTGGGCTACCAGAGTTCTGTTCAAATTCTCGTTTGAAATAACCCTCCTGAAACAACAACAGATGTTTTTACTTTTTAATAATTTTTACAAAATAATATAGAAATATCATCAACACATTCATGTGAACTGACGAGGAGCATCTCCGGCCCAATCAACCTCTTCACGGTCGAACCACACGTATTTCCCCTTCCAATCTGAATCGAGGGCTAAGAAAAGGGGAGCCTTGGCGCCTTCTTCGATCGTCAAAGGCCCTTTGTGGCTGGTCATGTCGGTGTCGACGTATCCCGGATGGACGGCGTTCACAGATATATTGCGGTTCGGTTCTTCTTTATCGAACAGCCTCTGCTGTATGAAAGTCAACGCGCTGAGACCCACTTTGGAAACGACGTACGTCGAGCGTCCCCAACCGCCGTCTTTATCTGATGTTCCATTCTTGGCATCTCTGGAATAATAAAATTCTGTACGCTGTACATAAAACTCACCTCACGAAGGATTCAATTAGTTTATTGAGTTCCGGAATCGTCAAATCCGGACTACTGAACTTGGCTCTCAGTTCGGCTGATGGTATCTTGGCCAAATGTCCCTCGGAGCTGGACAAGTTGACAACTTTCGCATTCTGCCTGAGTAGGGGAAACACAGCTTCGCAAAAATTGAGAGTGCAAAAGTAATTGACTTTTAACGTTTCTTCGGCTTGCTGGCACTTGGCACTTTGGCATCGTGCTGAAAAGTGTGAGAATGGTGTTCAGTGATGAAATTAGGTCTGCATAAAGAACAAGACGCTACATGCGTTCCTAGATAGAAATCTCTAATGAACTTATTTCTCCTGCACATGTAATCATGAGAAATCCATAAATCCCATTTCGTGAATGATTGCCCATAATGAGCTGGCTGAATGCATCGAGAGTGCGAACGTTAGCAAGAGAGAAAAGGGAAGAAGAATACATCCAATGCGTCATCTATAATCATTTGGTTGAACTGCTATAAAGTATATCAGGTATGTTCTGCCATAAACGATAGTTATTTATAATTCGACTTCCGGCAATGGTGGAGGACTGACGGCGTTCTCGTGTGTCAAGTCAAGTACATGTGTGTGATTGTTACAGTGTAGTTTGTGTTGTGTTGTCTGCCGTCTTTAGTACGTGAAATCACCCGATTTTTAAGTGTTTGTGACGTCTGCCGTACACCACAGTTTTTTAACCGTGGTCAAACGTGCAATCAACAAAAAATTATTTTTAAAAATTTTTTTTGGGTGGAGGTATTGCCTTGAGCAAGATTCCCCTTCCATCCTCTGACGAAGTCCCCACTAACGCCAGTATCCAGGCTGGGGTAGGGCGGATCCCTACGTAGTGGGGAGAGTGCTGGACAAGTACGCCAATAGGAAGCAAGGTCCAATAAACACAGAGAGAGAGAGATAGTTATTTATTTTAATTGGTTCCGCATCATTTTTTAAATACAAATTGAGTATATTTATATGCCTTGGTGTTAATAGTTTCAAAATGAAGGCGGATTTATCGGATTCATAATGCACAATTTAATGCATATCCATAATTTTAAAGTACAATTTATAACATTTCAATGCTCAGATTCATATGAAACCATTTAGGAGTATCGAAATGTTATAAATTGTAATTTAAAATTATGCATATGCATTAAATTGTGCTTTATGAATCCGATAAAGCCGCCTTAAGTGAACTTAAAATCACGGCAGAGGCCAAAAGTTCCATTACTAGTCGTATATCCTCAGCATTGCTTTACAAAAAGACATGCGGCGAGAAACAAATTTGAATTTCAACATGTTTCATACACATCAAGTACTGAGGACTGCCTAATAGCCCTAGTAGCTCAGGTCAACTAAAAAAAACTCAAAATAATCATTCTTCTTCTTATATTTGGCCTTTTCCTAACAGGAAGTTGGCCAGCTCATTATTATTTGCCGTGTTTTGTTTCACCGCTAGGTGAGTCTGAGTTGAACTCATACCCTAATATTGTAATTCCTGAAGGGAGTAAAGGAGTTAAAAGACAGATAGCACAACAAAGGTATAAACTTTTCTCGCTCCCAGAAATGCTACCCAGGGAAATTAAATATTGAAGGTTATTTAAGACTTATGGTGACCCTTGGAGTCTGGAGGGAAGTGTTTATATTGTTTAAAATGGGCTATGCAAGGTCTATGGTACTTTGAAAACAGGATGAGTTTTGGGTGAAATTATGCATCATGTACCATTCAACAAGATGGGAAATGACTTTTTGTCTAATTCCCTTTAGTGAGAATACCTCAAAAACATTCACATGTACCGTCTCGCACAGATTCTGTTTACCTTAAAAGCTGTAACCAATAAATCTAAGCCACCGTGAGTAGTTTGAATGAAAGTTTTGAAGTTATTGATGCTGGTCTGATCAGTGATGTCTAGTTGATGGTATAGCGGTTTAAGGCCCAGCTTTTCTAGTTTCTCCACAGCTGCTTTTCCTCTATCAATGTCTCTGGATGTTAGGTACACGGCTCCAACGAAACGTTCACAAAGGCCCTTGACAATTGCGAATCCTATGCCTTTGTTACCGCCAGTTACCTATCGAATGAAAATTTTTAGATGAATAATGTTCTTCAAAATGGAGTAGAGTAACCTATCGTATCTAAAATAGGTATTCGAATTTTGTAAGAACATTATAAATGAACAAGTAGGTAAGTGATGCACTTACCACTGCAACTTTTATGACGGACATCCTTCATTAGTAAGCTTTTCTGAACGTAATAATGATAGATTAATACAACTTTTGGCTTTCTCGGGTTTGTTTACGAAGTGTGTTTTTTTTTGACAGATGACAGATTTGAACTTGGGCTGTTCTTTCGCCAAACGAGTGTAACTAGGATTGTTGATTGTTCATCAAGCACACCGTTTGGCTCCCTCTGTTGTCGAGCTTCAGAACTATTTATGAGTACATCGTAATTGTTTTCATCAAAATTCGATATCAGCCATTGTTCAATTGTTCATATGTGAATGTTGTAGAATCTACAGTGATTCTTAATGTGTGACAAATTTTGGTACATATATGTATATGGTGAAAATTATGTCCTGATCGAGTTTTCGCCGGAACTCCATTCAAAACAATAACAATAACCTTATCATACTTTATTAATAGTATAAATATATACAAAACTTTCGATTGCCTATTCTACAAAATCAAATCTCAAGTCTACATACAAAATTTCGTACTAATTCTAATTTGAACTTGACGTGATTGGTAGAAAAACCTTACAATAACATTATTATAGTAATTAAGCGAGACCATAACTCAACAATTACTTATTACTATTATCATCGAAATTTCAATATTTCAAACAACGTGAGATGCATCAATCACAGTGCGCTATTAATATTTTCGGAGAGAATCCAAAACAAAATCCATTCGGTTATTTTGATTGTTTTATAAAACAGGGTATGTACGTGAAAACAAAAGACGTACCTACATTGTTCGGTACTTTCTGAAGATACTATAGTTTATCGTAAGATTTAGACTTTCCCTAATAGATGGCGCGGTATTCGCGGTTTCCAACAATCATAGTTACTTTCTACCGAACATTTGCATGCAAAAAATTCCCGCTGTTGTGCAACCTCAATTTCTAATATGTTATTTTTCTAAAACATGATATGATGGCAATCTAGTTTTTTTTTTAAGTATATAGAGGATATTTTGGATAAAAGCAGACGCATGTCAGAATGCGGAATGATTTCGTTATGCATTATAAAAAATCAAAATAACCGAATGGACTGCAGTAAACGTCATATAAAAGAGGTTATACAGATAAAAGATGATTGTTTGAGTTGATTTACGATAGGTATCGGTGCGATATAATATTAAAATAGGTTTATATTCGTGAATAAATATTAGGTTATTAGATCCGAAAATGGCAAGTATTCATTTATCCGAATCAGTTAGCTGATCCAGAGAGTTACTGCGCCCGAATCTTTCCTGAGTGTTTTCCAACGAAAACTTTTTTGAACCAACCTAGGCCGCAGCTTATTTTATATCGCCAATAGTGATAAATCCTTGACTAAATCTGTCCGTTCCAAGACAACAATACATAAAAATGCATATTAGCCTATGTCATAGCCAAACTTCATGAATTCTTTTATGAAACAACATTTTCCACGATCTATATATAGACGATAGCGACCCTTCTTCACTCCACTGATCATTCTGCCAAACTTTTTTTGAGCTAGACGGCCCACTTGTTTTTGAACGAAGACGTCTTAGCAATGTTGCCAACTTCTCAACGTTTGGAACATTAGTTCCTACAATGTTGTTAACTGAAAGCTATTTTTCCCACATCATGTCCTTTGTAGAAATACTGATGAGGGATTGGAAATTATTCAACATTGCCACATAATAATAACAATAATACCGAAAAGTTCGGACCCAAAACTCCCCTGTTTACAAGGCGCTATCAGATTCAATTAAAACAACCGCGAGCGGTAAAATTCAAGGACTACTTCGACGCATTTTTCCACTAACGCGTGGGAGGCGGACTCCGGTACTTGGCGCGGATGTGCAAGTACTTGGAGGCGCTGCTGGGCCTCTCCGGAGTCACTCTGGACATCACTTTGACCCGACAAGGGTCGTGGCGTAGCAGGAAATGGTCCAAGGTATCCCATCCACCGCCTACCCGGACCATCATGTGGCGACCCTTGAGTAACTGCAACAAAAAAAGTTCAGGGTTATTTTTGGTGGTATATGAGATTGAAGAAAAGGGTAAATGATCCCAATAACGAATAAAACATGTAGGCTTACCCTAACGAAGACATTTTTTCCGGCGATATTGTACTTGCCCTCTCCCACTTTTCGAATCTTCAGTTTGTCGCATTTTCCACTCGAGCAGTTGCAGTTTTTCTGCATCAGCCGAGCGGCAAGCTGCACTTTTCTGTCCAGCTCCGTCGTAGGACTTGGGGAATCCCCGCCTCCCGTTGAAGAAGGTCTAGGTGGTGGGGTCATGTCTCGAGGATCTTCGCCACTACCTAAAGAAAACGGGGTTACATTTATTGTCTTAACATAAACAAGAGTATAGTAGTAATAACAATGGCACTAAAATTGCGATGAACCAAATATTTTACGCCATTTTCAAATATAGTCGATGGGGCTGAGGTCGGGTGAGCGCGGTGGCTTGTGAATAAATACCTTCAACAAACATCAAACAATATACCTATTTAGAAAATAATCGAGTGGGTTGAAATCGGGTAAGTGCGGTGGCCTATGAATAAACCCTCCTCTTCCGCATCAACCATTAGGGTTTATTCATCATACCCGTTTATTGTAAGTAGGTGTTTCATCTAGCCAATTCTCAGGCTAATGTTTGACGCATCTCTCGATCGCTCTGGTTCTCCCTGAGCATTGACTACTTCCTTAATATACCCCTTTAGAATAAATTCGATGGGGTTGAAATCGGGTAAGTGTGGTGTCCTGTTTGATGCACCTCTTGATCGATATGGTTTTCCCGTGCATAGAGTGCCCCTTTGAAAGCTTCCTTGAAAGAAAGTCGATGGGGCGAAATCAGGAGAGCGCGGAGGCCTAATGAAGACATGCTCTTCTCATTGCAGTCATACGGTTTGAAGTTTGTCTAGGAGAATACAAGGTTTGGAAGGCTTTGTGTTGGGAGTTTCCAAAAATGACAAGTTTTTGAGAGATAATGGAATTGAGATGAATAATCACAACAAACTCACCTCTAGACCATTCCTCGTCCTCGGTATTATCGCTAGGAACCCCGTCGCTGGCGCCGCTAGCCCCAACCAGCGGCGACGTCAGCTCCTCCTGCCTCTCCGGCACCACGATCACGTGATGGTTTCTATTCCACCTGTCCATAACGGACGATATGGCCGACGCGGACGCGCTGTGTCGCATCTTCGTGAAGCTCGAGGGCGAATTAAAGCTCGAGGGCGAATTGAAGGTCGAGGACGAGCTGAAACTCGAGTCGGGATACTGCCAGGATAACAGAGAGCTCAGTCTCGAATCGGGAGAGCGTCCCTCTTCTTCGGCGATCTGTTTTTCCAGTTGTACTAGCCCAGGCGGCTCCAAGCCGAATTTTGAGGCTATGCGGGCTACTTCGAGAAGGCACAAAACGACGTTTCTTGGCTGGTGGTGTAGAACTGTCGGCAAAAGTGAGAGGTGTTAGGTGTACCGCAAGGAACAGTTCTGGGGCCGATCACATACAATCAAAGTCGACATGGAGTTTCTCTTCAGAAATTCAGTTCTCAGATTAATTCCCGATATCAATATTCGATCAAAAAGTTCGAGCAGTTCAGATAACATCAGGGAGGGCAATGAGTGGTCCAGACTCTGTTCCTTGAGGCACGTGTCGAAATTTCAGAAGCAATATTCATCTGCATATACTTAATGTTCACAAGTGAGTAATATTTACCTAAATCGTCGCTCTCGAATAGGAGATTCTCATGAACGCCAAGCGACCTGCAGAACTTGATGAAGTTTTCCATGTTGTCTCTGGAGAAAAAACTTCGCCTCGCAGCTTTCTCGAAACATTTTCCTCGGACGGTGGGTAGTTGCTGGAAATACAAAGATGTATAATCATAGGTTGAGTACCTTCACCTGCTTAAAAAAAATATATTGAAAATTGGAGACGAAGCAGAACAAAGCACAAATAATCTAGTGACGGGTACATTCGACTAAATGCGCTGCAAGAAATGGCAGACGTCGTCACCAACTAGAACCGTAACAAAAAACATTATCAGATAATTTTCAAGTACATTATGTTTGAAACTTCATCAACTAGAGCACTTTAGAGCTCACCCTCGAACACATAGAGCTCATCCATCATTCTATATAAAGTAGATTTGAATAACACGATAGGAAATTAAGTTGGGTATAGAAAGTCTTAAATTTGAATTTTCAATCCAATGGTATTGAAAAAATTAATGAGATAATTTTTTAGCCTTCAAACACTTACCCCTTTGACAAGTCCATTGGCTACGCTTCGTTTGATGGTATCGCAGATGAGCTGGGCCAAGTGACAGAGAACGACACCGTTATCCAATTCGGCAAGGAAATTATCTTTGTTGATGTAATTTATGCCTGAAACAGGTGGTAACTTGACAAGAAAATATCGATGATACGCTTTGCATCACGAAATGTTGTACGAAATGGAAAAGTAGAATTTTGTGGGTTCAGGTGTTGAATCAGAGCACGTTTCTGATTGGTTGTATGTATTTATTGAGATAGATGAGATGAACTGTTTTCAAAGAAGAGCGATAGTATCTTCGAGGAACATTTCAAAAATGATTGACAGATGTAATTCAATGCCTGTAAGGGAAAGTAGTTGTTTTCTTTCAGACAATTGTCGCATATTTTTTTAATCTGTGGAAATGTGTGGAAAAAAGGTATGTCTATTAGGGATGCTTAGAAAATCGAACACAAAGGAAACATTCCTGATGTCAAACAGCCAAAGAGGTGCGATTCTAAAAATGTATGTAGGTTTCTGAGATGTTAGAAGTTCTTCCTGATCACCAAATTTACAACAATGGCCATTCCTCTAGGATCCAGATAGCACCATCACCATTTTCGTTGTTTTCGTCGATATCCTGGATACGAATACAATTTCCCCAGTAGAATGGTTAGGGATTCTAAAATGCATAAGATTTTTTCTCTCAACTGCCCTTTTCAGATCTTGCTTTGAGTTCTCAATGGACATCTGATCTTGAATGTTTGGTATAGTATTGATGAAAGTACAGTTGCCATCTAGTTGGCTCTGGACTGGCGGGTTTCGTTTGTTTCTGTATTCTGTAGAATGGTGTATTTTCTTTTTATCTGAAAGGTCGATATCAAGCGGTCACTAGAGACTTTGAACGTACCAAGCACGGTGTTCCCCGTGGTTCAGACTCAGAGCCGCTTTTCTTCAGCATTCATGTGAATGACTTTCATTATCAATCTCAATTTGACTTTTGAAAAACCCGAATTTATCTGGGACTGATGTATTAAAAATAGGCGAATGTATTTGCATTTTAAGTGGGTTTGGGACAATTTACCTTCAAGGATTAAAGGTAGGTTATGTAACTAACATTTCCTTTTCCCTCAGAAGATATTTTGTAAGTTTTTGCTCGGCTCTAAGATGTTTCTAGAATATTCGACGATGTTTTTAACGAATTCCAGGTTTAGATCTATCCCATATATGTGAAGAGTTCCATGAACCCACAGCAACGAGTTCATAGACAGGCAAAGAAACTGCTTTCGCATTGCATTTCATGGACCCATCAACGTTTCATATATAAAAATTTAGTGCGGCCGTAAAATTGATGACTGTCATTCGAATCGAAAATACCAGGAAGTTATCTGTCGGATAACGTAATCAAGTGTTCCTTTGACCCCGGAATGTACCAGGTACAGCGTTCTAGTTCATAAATAGACCGAAAGTTCGTGATTGAAGGTCCATTAGAGCTTTTTGACAATATTTCCATGCCATGCAATTTATTGCCCGTCTAAATTGTACAGGCACGTGATATTCGATAACGGAAGGGATATCGTTCACGAGAGATTATCTAGTCAATTCTGGTTTTAAGCATGAAAAATGAGGTAGTTTCGTATGTATAGAGAGTTCCAACTAAAATGTACCATCCCCTTATTATCTTCAGAAAGAAAACTAATATACCGTCTCTTAATAAAACTGCAGGTCGCTTTGACGAGGACGAACTATATGCTACTCCTAAACTAGAACCTATTTTCACTTTCCGAAATGTAGAATGCGAAACTGTGTTCAAGTACCTTAATAAAATCAAAAGTAATGCTTCAGGCTCTGATGATATTTCTATCCGTATGCTACAGTTAGTTTTGCCCCAGTTGCTTCCTCATATCACTTTCATCTTCAATTTTGCCATCACAACTTCCAAATTTCCCTCCCCTTGGAAACACGCTGGAGTTATACCTTTACCAAAGTGTAATGACCCGAAAGAAGTTTCAGATATTAGGCCCATCAGTATTCTACCTACTTTATCGAAAGCAGAAAATATCAGAGAGCAGATCAGGACTTTTGTGAATGAGGAAAAATTGATTACTGATGTACAGTCAGGTTTTCGCCCACATTACAGCACTGCGTCGGCCTTGAGTCTAATAACTGATGATATTTTCAAATCTCTTGACTCAGGTATTTTCACTTGTCTCATACTTTTGGATTTCAGCAAAGCTTTTGACACACTCGACCCAGCAGTTATGTGCAAATATCTCACGTGTTTTGGCTGTTGCTCTGTTGCATAGTTATTTATCAAATAGATCTCAGTGTGTTATCCTTGAAGCCAACCAATCCACTTCTCTTACGAAACCTTTGGGTGTACCTCAAGGCTCCGTGCTGGGTCCACTACTTTTTGCATTGTATATTGGTGATTTCCACGAACACATCAAATCAGGTAAAATACATCATTACGCCGATGAT
Source organism: Chrysolina americana (assembly GCA_958502065.1). NCBI lineage: Eukaryota > Metazoa > Arthropoda > Insecta > Coleoptera > Chrysomelidae > Chrysolina > Chrysolina americana. Next base: position 600,258 of record OY293418.1, on the reverse strand, counting down.
ACACAAATATATATGTGCTTCTCGTTTGAAGAATCGATACATGCTGAAGTCGAAATCAATGAAAACCTTGAACTTTTGTTTGATTTGTCTTGTGTGCATAACTTGAAACTCAATCCTGAGAAATCCCAAGTCATGCTCTTTGGTCCCAACAGTAAGAAGCATATCGTACGTGACTCTCTTTCTATCGTAATTGGTCAAAACATTGTACCTTTCGTAAATGAATGTAAAAATTTGGGCCTGTGGCTAGATATTGATATGAGATTCATTAAACATACTAGCCATTTATGTAGGTTATCCTTTGGAATCTTAAGACAGTTGTATCCAAGTAGGGACTTATTGTCAAAAACAATGAAGTTGAGACTGTGCGAATCTCTCATTCTTTCAAGACTGGCCTACTGTGATCACATTTACGGGCCTGCCCTGCTGGAATCGGACAATAAAAAACTTCAGAAAATTCAAAACAGTTGCATAAGATTTTCGTACGGTATCCGTAAGTATGATCATATTAGTTCATCTTTCCAGGATTCAGGTTGGTTGAAATTGAAATCTTGAAGTTGAGACTGTGCGAATCTCTCATTCTTTCAAGACTGGCCTACTGTGATCACATTTACGGGCCTGCCCTGCTGGAATCGGACAATAAAAAACTTCAGAAAATTCAAAACAGTTGCCTAAGATTTTCGTACGGTATCCGTAAGTATGATCATATTAGTTCATCTTTCCAGGATTCAGGTTGGTTGAAATTGAAATCTTGGAGGGAGATGCATATGCTCACATTCGTTCATAAAATCTTAAGAACTTAAGACAATGTTATGATTGCGCAATATAAGTGGGGAAGTTATTGGGTACATTTTCAGAAATGATTGTTTCTCTTGCTGTTAATTTTAACAATCATAGAGTTGACTGTCAACTTAGATCTCATAACTTGGCTGAATCCCCCAGAAGCAGGCAACACCCGGTATGAGATAATAAATTCCCACAATAATCATCGACTCAACTGGATCGAACCAGTTCCGCTTTCCACAGGGCGAACGATAAAAAATGCCGCGAGTCCATATACAGAAATCAAACTCGACGATCCATGCTCGCGTCCTGAATACTCTTCTACGAATAAGACATAATCTAATAATGTTTTCCGATAGAAAGCACCCATTATGCGCGCAACGCACTGTATAAGGAAGTAGAAAACTGTTCCGAGCGGAATATTAAAGGAGTAACCTATGACATTGTGCCGTGGTGTCTTCGGGCGGATAACTTCTTTACGTGACTTATGCTGATCGAGATGAACATCTGCTGGCGTTTCATCTCGAGAAAGAGCGACTCCACCTAGATCGTCGTATACGAGGTGGCAGTGAAAAATTCGTAGCCTGCAGAGAGAGAGAGAAGCAAACAAAATTTGGAAGTCAAATGTTTTATTATTCATCTTACTGTCGTCTGATTTGGAGCGGCCTGCAAGGTCACCAGATTTTGGCCTATTAGTTTTTTTTCTGTGGGGTCACTTGAACAGCATTATTAATGGAATTCAGCCAGAAGCTTTGAATGATTTGTGTCAACGTACCAGTGTTGATTGTGGGTGCATTACACCTGAAATGCTTTAGAACGTTTTGCTCGTAAACTTAAAATTTTCTATTCGGATTTTTCAAATTTTTCACTAGAACTGAAATATATAAGGATGGACAGTTATTGAATTGACAGCCTTAATATACAAGGAAAACAAGTTCTGTGAGACAACGGCATGTAAAAACCTCAACCATTTTTTTTATACATAAATATATTTTTTCTCAACGCGATAAAAACACAAACCTGTCCTTGCGTTGGACTTTGAATGCGTAATCAGTAATCCTAAATGTCGCTTATTTAAAACAAGTATTAATGCTGTCATTGTTTTGGCAACGTTTAATAACGAGTACATTACCGATTGCGATTTGTGTTTTTGTCAACACCGCGTAGTCTAAGCAACAAGTGCTTTCTAGGTCAAAATTTTTTCGCCCTTCCGAAAATCATGATTGAGGTGTCATTCGATTCGGAATGGCATGTAGATAGTTTTTGAGGAAATGCTAAGGCCGCTCGCAAAAATTGCAATAGTTATAAACAATTAAGTGAAAAAATAAAAGGGGGTGTGATTTTTCGTCAATATCTCAAAAACTATTCAAGATAATTCAAATTTGAAAAAAGATTCAGAAAGAGGAGGAAATTTTACAAAAAAAAGTGGAGGTGGATTGTCCAAGCCGGAGTACCCGTTTTCGGGAGTATTTTCAACCCTCTGGGAAAATTATAAATATTGGTCCTAGAGTTCCGCGAGTTGGCACTTTTTTTTTGGAAATTTCCTCCTCTTTCTGAATCTTTTTTCAAATTTGAATTATCTTGAATAGTTTTTGAGACATTGACGAAAAATCACACCCTTTTTTATTTTTTCACTTAATTGTTTATAACTATTGCAATTTTTGCGAGCGGCCTTAGCATTTCCTCAAAAACTATCTACATGCCATTCCGAATCGACTAGCGAAACAAAGATCCATCAAAACATTTACCCAAAGTCTTATTCAGCCAATCAGCAAGGTCCTCTTTCAGTGGATCGAGTTGTCTCGCCTGGATACTCTTCACTTCGTCGTCTTCTTCGTCGTCATCTTCATCAGCGGCTCTCGATCGATAACAAATCGGCGTACTCACAGATTGAGGACCCCAACTGTTTCGGTTTCTAGAAATATTCGTTTTTGCGGCCATGGTCGGTCTGAAACCAAAAACTGAAATCACCACCGTGGAAATTGCTAACAAAAAACGTGGCTGGATTGGGAAGGCAGAACGAAGAAAACCTAAATTCAATTGAATAGTACACCAAGACAGGCGTAACATCTTTATATCATAGAAGCATTGAATGATATAGGGCGCCGTTAGTGTCAAAAGTAGTTGTTCTCATATATTTTATTTATACTCAAATATATTTGTTGATGACCATATATTTATTAGTTGACACCAATATATATTTAAACTGAACAAATATTTCCATTTTAGCGTTCATTCATTCATAAATATAGCGTCAATGCATATTAGCAGTGAAGAGCAATATTTTTATTGCTTGTTACCAATCCTTATATAAAAATGAGCTTTCGATTGCCACCACTAGGTGGCGCTCACATCATGTTTTGGAATATAATTTCTTTTGCAAACCTGTTATGTTGATATGCATTGCATTCATACTTTTTGAAGATATGCAATAATGAAAACTCGAACAATCTTTCGATTATTTTCAACATAGCGGACGCGTTGCGAAGAAATGGCATGAATCGGTTACATGGCGCCATCTAGTGGCGGTACTCAAAAGCTCATTTTTATATATGGATTGGTAACAAGTAATAAATATATTGCTCTTCACTGCTAATATGCTTTGACGATATATTTATGAATGAATGAACGCTAAAATGGAAATATTTGTTAGGTTTCAATATATATTGGTGTTAACTAATAAATATATGGTCATCAACAAATATATTTGAGTAATAATAAAATATATGAGAACAACTACTTTTGACACTAACCATAGAACGACACCACTGCCCTTCGCGTTAGATTTCGGAGCTGTCGAATACAACACGAATCTCGTTTGCTTATCTGGAGCAGATCTAATCGGGCCCCGCTTAGATTTATTTGGTCAGTTACGGCCGTAACGCGATTTTCACACACGCCGCCAAGAACAATAACATTCTTGAAGTAGTTGCTGATAGCTGGAACCCATTTTCCGCCTTCTATTGCCAATCCGTGGAAATTATTGTGTTTACCGACTCTTTTACGGTTTCTAAGAAATCGCAAGCCGCACGCCCGTTATACGAGTTTTTTTTTCTAGGCAAGGCTGCGTTATACGGTCTTTTTGTTTGACTTTTTGGCGCGGTGATATTTGAACATTGCCTGTGTACACTGTTGATTTGTGCACCGTTTTGTATGTTTGCCAGTCTTGACATACAGTGACATTTCCAGCTCACCGATTTCTTCACTATATCTAAAATGGAGACTGGTACCATCCCTTGCTGTGAAAGTTTAAAGGGGGACCATCGCGATGACCATTAACTAAAAATTGGATAGGTTCACATCTTTTTTTTTTATTTCGAATGATTAGTTAAATAGTCAAATGTATCTTCAGATGATGATGGTGAAAGTATGGCATAAAGTGGGCCAAATTGGACACTTTTGAAGGGAGAGTCCTGTTTTTAAACTAGATGGCTGTGTTTGAGGGTGAAAACCGCATATTGATATCTATCATTGTTTCTGAGTTTAAAAAATGCGCACTTTCGAAAAAATGCTGTAACTTTTTTCCTTTCAAATATTTCTTGTTTTTTTTCAAGGATACAACCTTGTATATTCCTGCATATTTCAACAAAGCTTAAAATTACCTTTCCAAAAATGTAGCACACTTGATGTTTTGCTAGAGTCATCTTTGAAATACAGAGCTTTTAAGTTTTTTCATGAAGATAAAACAAACACTTTGAACAAGTAGGCTTTGGACGACGCGGCGATGAAACAGAATGCAAATGTTTACTGGTAGCTGTCAAATTTTGATTTAAGCAATAAAGACGCTCTTCAATTCGTGGTTTCAGTTCGATTTTCAAACACAAGCGCAATGAAGTATGAGAATTATGAAAAATAGTCTGTTTTAAACAAACATAAAATATATTAAAACATGGTTGAATCACAACCTATTGAGCCTAAACATTAATAAAACTAAATATATCACATTTTCCCCTACAAAAACTGATCAGCCAATTTTAAATATTAAAATTCTTAGTCCCAAATGTGAAGCTACCGAATGTAATTGTCCGTCATTAGAGAACGTAAAAACAATCAAATATTTAGGTATCATGTTTGATCAGCACATTAGATGTGTTTCTTATTAAAAGGATACGATATATAATGCATAAATTTTACAATATGAGAGATATTTTATCCAGAAAAACTCTATTAATGTTATATAAGTCCTTAGTAGAATCTATATTAAGCTACTGCATAACAATATGGGGAGGAACGTTCACAACTACATTGCAAAACCTGCAAACTGTTCAAAATACCTTGACTAAAATAATATTTTACAAAGATAAAAAGTTTTCAACCACATCACTATATGAGGAAACTAAAGTGCTTAAAATACGACAAATATATGTCCGTCAGTGTCTGTACAAATTCTTTTCTGAGCAAGATAAATATCCAAAAATAACGTCAAACACAAGATCTGCTACTGAACAGAATATACACACAAATGTATTCAGAAAAACTCTCACACAAAAAACCTATTTTTACCATGGCCCAAAGCTTTTCAACTCACTGCCTGTTAACGTAAAACAAATTTCAAAAAAAATTTAATTCAAAAATGAAATAAAAAAATTACTCGTAGAGTGGCCAAATAAATTTGAAATATTTCATTGATACCAACTTTAATTTAATTACTATTACAATTACTATTGAAATTCGTATAAAATAGCAACAACAAACACAACAATTTCCAGTCTTTCTCCCCTCACCACTCTCTCACTCACTCATCACAAATAAATACTCTCAAATAAAAACCCCACTCGTAAATGTTTCTTCTGATGGATTTTGACAGTACAGGTACTTGTACCTAGGTTAAATCCACACGGAGAAATCATCATGTGAATTATTATACTGTACAATAGTGTAAAAATGTTACCGAGTAAATTATTTTTCATGTAGATGACAGAAAAGGGTGTAGAAATAAATTTGATTTGATTTGATACAAACCGGGAGCAAGCAATTTGTATCACGAGAAGTTTCCAGAAAGAAGACAACCTTTTAGAGAAATTTTCGCAAGATTGCGACACCACCTAATTGATGGTGGTCAATTTGAGAAGTGCCAAAATTATATGAATCAAATCGGGATAAGGAGTTGAAATAAATAGTCGTTTTAGGAGTTGTTGAAAATAATCCCAAAACGTCAACGCAAAATTTGAAGATACCAACAGGCCCACCAAGAACTAACGTTAGGCGGATTTTGAGAAAGCACAAATACAAGCCATACAGGACCAGAAGAGTTCATAAACTCAGACCAGGAGATTTTGAACGCCGCACAGTGGGGCCAGAAAAGTTGGCAAAAAATCAGAAAACGGTATAACACCTTGCAAAGAATTTTTTCATTCATGTATGAGGTACAAATATGCCAAATATTATATAACACCACGAGTACGCAGGACGAGCGGTGTTTTCTCAAAACAATTCAGTTGAGTTCAGAAATAAAAGACAGACTTAAGCTGAGTTTTCATGCATCCGAATTTTCGGTTTTTCGAAATGTGCGAAATGCCTTCAAATGAAATACCTATTCAACGTCAACCCCCTAATTTACCGACCGTTTTCTCAAGTAAATTCCTCAGCTCGTTGATTATGCTGTGGTTATTTTCGTATTTTGAAAATAGGTCTCATCCAAAAACGTTTGGGAGCCCTTTTTTTATTTTTCTTCATTTAAAAATTTCAATACGTCAACAAAATCAGTTAAATATAAAATATTACGGCTGTTCTTATCCTTATATTATTAATCATGAGATTGCTGTCCATATATTTGACATTGAAATTTTTAATATGCCTGGAAACAAACACTACAAACAGACATAACCGCACTGATCATTGTTCTCCTTTAAAATTTCGAACAAGTTGACTTTAGCCGCTTTCCAATTGCCACAGGGAGTAGCTCCGAGGAGCTCTGGGTAGCTCCTGAAGTGATTTGACAGATCACGACAAATTATGTTCCAATTAAAACCCATTTATAAAGTCAGGTGCGGTTTACTTCAGGTTCAGTTCAAGGGTAACAAGCTCCACTGGGGGCTACTACCCCTGGCAGTTGGAAAGCAGCTTTTATTTCAACTTCTTGAATTTATTCGTACCAGAAATATATTTGAACAGCTTTTGACAGATTTTGTACGAAAAATGAATAATTCGTGTACATGAAAACTTAGCTAAAGACACAAAGTTGTAATATATACATTATGGTGATGAAAACAAACTGAAAAAACTCAGTTCCTTAAGAATAAACTTTCTAGCGATAATAAATATGACTACAAGCTTCATTCAGAAAATGTTACTGAATAATTTACTCATTCTTATTGAAAAATGTTTTGCGTACCCAACAAGATGCACAGTATGATACCCTTCTACGTTCACCTGTAACTGAGAAAAACTGATGGGCTCATATTTCCAACCAACTATGGAAATGACGCACACCAATTCAAAAATATCATCGAAAAACGGTTCTACTGCGTTTATGAAATTGCCACAGCTCCAATTACGAGCACTGCTATCTACAAACTGTCCTTAATGGTACTGAAACTTAGATATAGTTCCTTATTACCTGTGCTTCATTATTTGCACTAATCAGTATATAAAATAATGGTTCTTTCCTTTCTTTTGCAATTCACTAACGATCAATCAATGGTTAACAAGCAGCATTTCGGAATGTCTAAGTGTTGATGGCATTATTCTTTGAAGAGCGGTATATCTTCTTATGCACTTTGTAGCAACTTGTCTATGTCTATACCAACACGGTGTATCGCTCAAGCACCTGAATTTGAGAACTATCCGTGATGATTTGAACAATTTTTTTTGTACGAAAACCACCATTAAAGCGCCGATGATACATGGGAATTGTGTAAACACAGACATGCATTCGCATTCGAGTGCAGAATAGAAGAGAATCAATGACGGACGTTGTAGTTTTTGTTCTGATAAAAGTTTATACAGTTTTTTTAATTTTCAAACCGTAATAACTTTTGAATTAATGAACCGATTTTCACGCGGTTGGCGGCATTCGACGCAGTTTTTCAAGCTCCATAAGAATCTTGAAGTTTGAATTGATCAAACTAGAAATTTCAGAGTGATTCCGAAAAAACACTTTTTTCGGTTTTCTTTCGACAACGATAACTCACGAACGAATCAACCGATTCTGACCGGACTGGCGGCGATCGACGTGGTTTTTTGACATTGAAAGCTGATTGGTTTTTGAAATCGATCCTTAAAGCCGTTTAAAACTTATTAAAATAAAACACATTTGAAAAAAAAATCGTAGTTTTTTTTAATCTCAAAATCTACTGGTACGAATCGGTTCAAACTATATTCAAAATCTAAGTTTGGCCAAGCCAAATAGATAGAGAAAGAGTGAGAGAGAAATAGTAACGCGGAGAGGAGAATATAGGCATTATGCAGCTGTACGCAAGACTTTATCGACGAATTTTTGTTATTTCGACTTGTGGAAATCGTCAGATTTCATATTTTTCATTATTCTTGAATTATTTTCTTCAAAATAAAAAAATTCAGCCACGCTCGAGAATGTCGAGATGAGGTTTTTTTTACAACTTTGTAGTCCTTCCCTTTCTTTATGTCACTCTCAAATTGTCAAATTAGTAGAATATACACTTTTTAGCAGGTAATTAACTCACCCTATCTTAATCTGATGTTTTTTTTTTTACTAATTTGATCCTTAATCCTGGACGCGCGACCTTATTTATGAGGTTCATATTTGGTGAAGGTACTTAATCGGGTATATATTAATCTGCCGCGCTTCAGTAAATCCCGAAATCCCCGCTTAGGCTCCCCTGCTAAAACAGTTAGAGCTAGCGAAATGCTGGGAAACAAAAATTCTAAGATACGTAGGTCATCAAACTTGGAAAAAATCAATTGCAGTTCAAACAATGGGCATGAGATCTTCGACAATAATTAGATCATGTAATAATCATCAGATAACTCCGTATATTGTGTTCTTTTGTGTCGAATCGTTTTCTTGACTACGGTAATTTGAAGATAAAGAAAATAGCGATATAAATGTGTATAGAGAATTGATTTGAATCACTTGTTAATCATGAAATAATTTGCGCATCGGTCCTGATGATGCTTACGTTTCTAGCGAAACGTACGTAGTATAAAAATAATGTTTTGGTGAAATGGAGACACTATCCTTGATTAATTATTGAAACAATGGAAAGATCGACAAAATAATGAATTGGCAAGTTTATTATAAATCCTTTTGTGGCCCGCCCTGTATATATTCGCAGACGAATCACACGGTTCGAGAGTCATCACCCGGGCCATCTCACATCTGGCACGCATTGCATTTGCATATTCATTCTTTTTCATCCTACCGAACAATTGTTTATATGGCAACACGAATCATCTGCATTTTTATTAGCATGCAAATGTTGTTGCTCAATTCACGCGTTTTGTTTTTTTTTATAAACCAAACGCGCTCCCACATCGATAGCCTGGAGGAGCCAGTGAAGCTCCTATGAGAGTGAGAAATGTATTTATACTGGGTGTTGGGGAAATAACTCTGTAACTCCGACTGATTATTTCTCAAGTCGAACAAACAATCGTAAGTGACTTTTTTTTAATCTTAGACTTCACAGTAAAGAAAGTTTGAATGAAAAATCATTGTTCTTTGACGCAGCGGTTACGAGATGGGTGCCTCAAGGATCTGCCCTTGGTCCTCTTCTACTCCTGATGTATGCAAGCGACGTAGCGTATCAAATCCACATCTGCTCAGATATCATGACTTATTTGGCTGAATATAAGCAAAAGAAGAACTCTTTTATCCAAACAAGAAACCACCCGATTCTTTCAATGAAGTCCAGTGATGATCTGAAGCTGAAGTCTACTAGGAACATTTGACGAAATCTCAGATGAGGTGCTATCGTCAATTTTCCGATGTGTGAGACTAATGATACTATACGAAGGATCACTAACAATCCAATCTTCCGCGCATAAGGTTCTCCAGCATTAGGGCAATAGGGCCTTCAGAGAGAAAAATCGTCATCACTGAACTGATATTTCAATTGATATAATTCATGAAGAAGAAACTGCATTATCTAACATCTATCACACGAAGACGTGGCGCAGTCGGTATGATAAAGAATTATTCCCATGAAGACAAGACTTCTTCTGAAGTTGATAGTGAAAAGTTACGTACATAAAGAAGTTTTTCACGGACAGATATAATTCAAGGGTCGCAGGGGGCAGTAGTTGCATTCTGTTGCGGACTATTGCATTGTTATCCCACACGAGAATGATTTATGCCAGCTATAAATCTTGAATGCGAAGTATGATATCACACCTTCCCACACCATTCCAGAAATGACAAATGAAAGACGTCCATCACAAATATCGTTAAGCGGAATCGGAGATGCTGGAATTCGAAACGGATCAATTAACATTTATGTGCTTCCTACAGCGAGTACCGCACGAGTTGCAATCGTTATGAATATTTATCATTTATGGTATATTTGTGCTTCATTCTCGATTATTGTAAAAATAATATTTGAGGAGCGTCTCGTGACGACTTGATGACCTGACTGAAAATTAAAATCGTATCAGCGTCAATATTGTAACTGATTATTTGTTTTCCACTAAGATTAATCTTTGTTTGATTACTGGTGACGAGACATGAATGTGCTCATGAGAGATGAATCTGCTCACTTACTTGAAATGAGAGAAAAAAAATCCAGCGAAAATCGATGCCAATATTTCAATCGTGTCGAAAGTTTAAAAAATGGAATCGTGATTTTCGCATTGGAAATAGAGGCTAAAATATCAGGTCTGTTCGACCTTTATTGAATCCACATATATTTTGGTCCTACGAGCCGGATGGATAACTATGTATGAAACGCAAATTTGTTGAATCCTCAGCTGTTGAAAACGTTTCTAAAGTTGAGATTATTAGCCCCTTCAACTTCTCCCAATTCTCCAAACAAACGTTTTGTCAAGAATATTGGAAGAGAAAATGTGTGATCTTCAAAAATTGAAACCCCTTACGACATGAGAATTTTTTCAAGGACTTAGTGAAACAGATTGATTAAATAGATCCAAATTCCACCATCACGTCAGTTCAATGATAATTTCTGAAAAAAAAAATTATAATAATGAAGGATAATAAATACATAAGAAGAATGTATTAATAATAAAAAAAGAAAAAATTTACTAGTTTCCAATGATAATTGAAAATTGGCTATTTCAAATGACAATAACCTATGATGAAAATGAAGATTTAAAGTTGAATCTTTCAGCTGTAGGTTTCAGATCATATGCACATAAGTGGTTTGGTCTCAGTTTGGCTGTTTCCCTCTGCTCCTTTCAAGTTATGCAGAGATGTCAGGTGGGCTGTTGTCTAGCGTCAGATCATTGGTATTACATGGATGGAATATCTGCCAAAGTCCCGGAAAAACTCAGAAAAAACGTGATTAGACATTACACCTTATTTCCTAATTATCTTCTAGTCGCTCGTGGCGTTATGGTAGCTTCTGATCATGGTGATGTCCCTCGTCAGAGAGCTTCCAAGGATGTGTTGTCTATAGCATTTATCTGCGATCTTTTTTATGTACTTGTCGATCGTTTCGACGTTGGCCAGCTCTTGCAATGCGACTAGCCGAATGTACCTGTCACTATCCGTGACGATACGAAGTACTTTATTTTGCATCATCTCCAGCCGTACCATCTGATACGCAAGGCGCTGCAAAATATTGGCAAGTCTAGGTCATAAACTGGTACTATTGGTTCGCCTCTTGAAAGCCCTACTAACAAGGTAGAAGTCTAGAAATCTGACCATATGCCTAGGCACGCCTGCTCTCAGCATCTTCGCGACAGAACCTTCCGTCCAGACAGTGTCAGTGGCTTTCTATACATCAAACAGGACCATGTGTATTAAGGCCTCGGTGAAAACCCTTCCACCTGAGATATAGTAGAGTGACCTCTCCGGAAGTCGATCTGCTCATCCGGGATGAGTCGAAGATCTCCCTCAACTCTCCAGAATGAATGATCATCGGACCAGAAATATTTTTTTTCAAATTTGAATCTCAAACTGATGAAGAACTAGTACGCTCCTGATTAGGTATGAAAATAATCAACGGAAAAACGAGATAGTAAATAATCTTGAATCTTCCTATTTAGTTAGGCTTTGTCGAATTGGGACACGAATTACTTGAAACAATACTTACAAAACTCATGCAGTCAAACATTCGCTTCGAGATCTCAGTCACTTGATTTTGATGAATTATAAGTACGTAGGCATGTTTTTGTTGTCAGTGCACGTGCTATGTTCGCTTTTAGGCGTTTCAACGGCAGCTAGGATACTAGCTAGCATATTCTCCCCCTCGTATAGTCATCAGGTGAGTTTTTTAGCGGCGTCCCACGCTCTACTAACTGCGCCAAGTACCCTCGTTAACTTACAGATAGTCTTCAGACCGCTATGGAGGGAACTAGCCGACAGAGGGCACCACATCACACTCCTCACCACTGACCCCATGAGGGACCCGACCAGAAAGAATATAAAAGAAATAGACCTAGGCGGCTCCTACGGAGTGATGGAGAAGTTCGGGAACTCCGACATTTTGAGTAGACAGAGAAGCGAAGGGAAGTCGAAAACTATGCTCGAGTTGGAGATTTTGGACGTGCTCGACAAGGTCGCGGATTGGCAGCTTGGGCTGCCGGAAGTGGAGAACCTCATACGGAACCAGAACGAGCACTTCGATTTGCTGATTGTGGAAGTGTTGAATCCCGTTCACATGGCGTTTGCAGATAGGTAAATTATATGAAAAATGTTAATAGTCACGGTGTGATGATAGTCATTCATGTATCAAGGGAATTATAAGGGCCTTAATTACCTCTTGCTTGAGGGACAGCAATTGCCTGAGGTTATTGAGGCTCATTAATTCCTGTGGTACATACAGAGTATTTCCGAAATTGTAGCAATGAATGAAATGGTTAATGAAAAACCAAAAATTAAAGCAGAATGAGAGAATATATTTTTCTCGAAAAAATGTTTTCGGAAAACTCTAGCAAACTTTTGGGAACCTCTGGCCAGAGATCCACGGCCCCTAGATGTAACCGAAGCGGCGACAAAAAAAGGCCTGCGCGTAATAAACAATGTTGCCGACGTTAAATGTTGAAAGATGGTATGATAAAGTAAACGATTTCTTTCTTCGGACAGTTTCCCTTTAGCTTCGAGGTAGGCTTAACGCAGGTACTCGGAGCTGTGGGGTTCGCTGAGTCGGATTGGCCTCGGCCGCAACAACCCTCATCATTCAGTTCCCCTTTAAGGGCAAAGCTCGCGAGCTAATCGATTTAGAGTCGTATATTGTTTGTCGTGGTATCCTTCGATCATATCGCTTCTTGCATTCATTAGGATATTTATGACTATTTTACGTGTAAATCAAAGATGAATTTTGGTTGAATCGTTTGACGAATCCATACGTTTTATGTGGGTAGGTACCTAGATTCTTATTGTGTTTAGGTATTCGACTGCATTCGTATTTTCTTTACCTACATCTCTGTTTTCCGAAATTCCTACAATCCCTAATGGACTCACCACTATGGAAAATGTCAGTGTTGTTAGGTATTACGCACACGTTATTTGCAATCGCGGTACTTTTCCAGGAACTCGATTCAATAGGATAAATAGCCGAAAATTTTCAAGCAATAAGGTAGGTAGTTGGAACCTAGGTAAAATAACAACGCCGTTCGACAGATGCGACAACAAGGTAGTTCTCAGCGTGCTTGTGACTCGTTACTTCGTCGTGCGAGACTCTGCATAGAAAGTGGTGGCGGTCATTTCCAACACCTGCTGAGAAATAAAAATAGTATTCGCTTTAATATAATTTTTTTTAGGTTCAACGTGCCCTTCATCGGCGTTTCACCCCTAGACGCACCCGTCAGAATCCACATCTCTCTGGGAAACTACGTGCACCCCGTCAAGTACCCAGAGCCGTACCGCTCCTTCTCCTCAGCCACGAATTTCAAGCAACGCTTTATAAGCGTTGTCTTTGATAGCGCGTCCTGGTACTACCAGTACCGGTGGCGGTACCCGCAGGAGACGGCCATCGCCAGGAAGCACTTCGGGGACGGTGTCAGAGAATTGCAGGAGATTGAGAAAGATATGAGTTTCCTGTTCGTCAATGTGAATCCCGTTTTGCAGAGGACGAGACCGGTGGGGATGAACACCATCTTTGTCGGGGGAGGGATGCATATTGCCGAAGCCAAACCGTTGCCCAAAGTGAGTTGACAAATATACTTTCCTCACAAGGATCGCTAAGGAAATGAATAGGCTGAAATCTGGCCTCTTGCACTCTCGTAAAGGACTGGTTTATGACAATAACAATTCAGGGTGGTTGGATTTTGAAAAAATGATAAAAATCGATTAGGTTTTTGAAATTCGCCGACATTTTGAGAAGCGCTGCTCGCGTAAGCTCGCCAGATCAGGGCCGTAAGATTACACTGGCCGCTGCTATAACCCCTTCAACCCATTGCGATGTTCCCGTTTATACTGGTTGACAGTTATTTCATGCTCTTTTATTCTGATCCCCATCGATTTTTTATCGTGCCTATGTACATCATTCAATGCATGCAAGGTATATGGCACACACTGGTTATTTCGAATTCGCCACAAGATACTAATTTGAATTGCTCCATCTCAAGCCGTTCTCAAGTTGAAAAGTCTACCCCTTAGGACTTTTTTTAGGTGATTTTTTTGTTTCGTCGAAATTCACAGAGTATACTAATTTTATCATTCTGAATCGATTGGCATTCGCAGAATTGCTCTATCTTGAACCATTCTCGAGTTGAAAAGTTCATCTGGATTCATACGATTTTTAGGGGTCTACCCCTTAGGACTTTTTTGGGTGATTTTTTTGTTTCGTCGAAATTCACAGAGTATACTAATTTTATCATTCTGAATCGATTGGCGTTCGCAGAATTGCTCTATCTTGAACCATTCTCGAGTTGAAAAGTTCATCTGGATTCATACGATTTTTAGGGGTCTACCCCTTAGGAGTTTTTTTGGGTGATTTTTTTGTTTCGTCGAAATTCACAGAGTATACTAATTTTATCATTCTGAATCGATTGGCGTTCGCAGAATTGCTCTATCTTGAACCATTCTCGAGTTGAAAAGTTCATCTGGATTCATACGATTTTTAGGGGTCTACCCCTTAGGACTTTTTTGGGTGATTTTTTTGTTTCGTCGAAATTCACAGAGTATACTAATTTTATCATTCTGAATCGATTGGCGTTCGCAGAATTGCTCTATCTTGAACCATTCTCGAGTTGAAAAGTTCATCTGGATTCATACGATTTTTAGGGGTCTACCCCTTAGGACTTTTTTGGGTGATTTTTTTGTTTCGTCGAAATTCACAGAGTATACTAATTTTATCATTCTGAATCGATTGGCGTTCGCAGAATTGCTCTATCTTGAACCATTCTCGAGTTGAAAAGTTCATCTGGATTCATACGATTTTTAGGGGTCTACCCCTTAGGAGTTTTTTTGGGTGATTTTTTTGTTTCGTCGAAATTCACAGAGTATACTAATTTTATCATTCTGAATCGATTGGCGTTCGCAGAATTGCTCTATCTTGAACCATTCTCGAGTTGAAAAGTTCATCTGGATTCATACGATTTTTAGGGGTCTACCCCTTAGGACTTTTTTGGGTGATTTTTTTGTTTCGTCGAAATTCACAGAGTATACTAATTTTATCATTCTGAATCGATTGGCCTTCGCAGAATTGCTCTATCTTGAACCATTCTCGAGTTGAAAAGTTCATCTGGATTCATACGATTTTTAGGGCTTTTAGGATTTTTAGGACTTTTTTGGGTGATTTTTTTGTTTCGTCGAAATTCACAGAGTATACTAATTTTATCATTCTGAATCGATTGGCGTTCGCAGAATTGCTCTATCTTGAACCATTCTCGAGTTGAAAAGTTCATCTGGATTCATACGATTTTTAGGGGTCTACCCCTTAGGACTTTTTTTGGGTGATTTTTTTGTTTCGTCGAAATTCACAGAGTATACTAATTTTATCATTCTGAATCGATTGGCGTTCGCAGAATTGCTCTATCTTGAACCATTCTCGAGTTGAAAAGTTCATCTGGATTCATACGATTTTTAGGGGTCTACCCCTTAGGACTTTTTTTGGGTGATTTTTTTGTTTCGTCGAAATTCACAGAGTATACTAATTTTATCATTCTGAATCGATTGGCGTTCGCAGAATTGCTCTATCTTGAACCATTCTCGAGTTGAAAAGTTCATCTGGATTCATACGATTTTTAGGACTTTTTTTGGGTAATTTTTTTGATTTATCGAAATTCACAAAGTATACTAATTTTTTCATTCTCAATCGATTGGTGTTCGCAGAATTGCTCTATCTTCAACCGTTCTCGAGTTGAAAAGTTAATCTGGAACTAAAAGCAATATTACTCATCCAAAATTTTTTTTATATTTTTTTTTATTTACTGAAAACTCAATCTATTTTGAATATGATCACCAAATTTGAAAGCAACGCCCAGTCGATTGAATATTTCATAGCCTTTTTACGCAACCTCTGCAATTTTTAGCGGACATATTCGAAAATTTGCTAATGTGCTCTTTAAATTTTTTTTCTGATTTTTATTTCAATTAATTTTTTCTTTCTCTTTTCTCGGACTCATTTGAGCCTGAAACAATTAAAGCAGCAAAAATTACCATCAGCGAAAAACTAAAAATCAATTCATCACAGCCACATCGCCTTTGAAGAGGAGTGTTGCAGTTGTAGAAAAAATATCAGAAATTATTTTGGTTTCTGGCTTGTTCAGTTTATTTGAGCGGTTTGAGTTGTTTGACGAGTTTGTTCATTGAAATATTGGCTGATTTCAAAGAACTGTCCCAAATGGTAATTTGTTGCAGGAATTGCAGGACTTCCTGCGGAGTAGCGGAAACAATGGCGTCATCTATTTCAGCTTGGGTTCCAACGTCAAGAGTGCTCTTCTCAGTCCTAATCTTAAAGCTATAATTTTCTCAACATTCGCAGCTCTGCCATACAAAATACTGTGGAAATATGAAACAAGTTTGGAAAATCTGCCGGAAAACGTGAAAATCGTAGATTGGGCTCCTCAGCGGGATTTACTGGGTAAATTACAAAAATATTATTAGATTTTTTTTATTATTTTTCAATAATTCCTCAGTCGTCAACTTCAATCCAGCTGCCATGAAAAAGAATCCATATTGGCTTAACGATATAATTATTTATGCTCTTCAGCTCTACAACGGTGGTAGAGTTCGGAATGCCCCGATCCGTGTCATTAATTATATCAAATTCGTTGGTCGCAGGGACTGCGGCTTCGGAAAAAAAAAATTGCTGCATTTTATTCATATTTTTTTCTCTCAGCTGATCCCAGAATCAAGCTGTTCATAACCCAGTGTGGTCTACAGTCTCTGGAAGAGGGAATCTTCAACGAGGTCCCGATGGTCGGCATACCATTCATGTGGGATCAACCCAGCAACGCCAAAGTCATGGAGAGTAAGGGCTTGGGACTGGTAGTGGATATCATGAACCTAACTAGGGAGTCGTTCACGAAAACAATAATGGAAGTTATCACTAATCCCATGTAAGTGAAAAAAACATCAATTTCCCGCAAGACAGATCAGACGATGCAAGACAATCGATATGCATGGACAGTAGTTTTCTGTCCATCTGTTACATGAAAGTATATCTCCAAAAAAATATCGCAACAATGCAGTTAGTGAGAAAAAACGAGAAGCCATGGAAACAAACATCCCATAAAGCATACGACGTCCAGTGAATGTCCAGTATGGGTCCAATAGTGATCTAAACGTCCTTGGACTCGATATGAACGTCCAATGGACGTTCGGATCGTGATATATTTGTACATTCCTTATTTTACGTCCCAAGGGTGTAAAATATTGAACCAACGAGAAAAATCAATAAGAGAACGATACTATATGTACATTTTTCATCCAATAATCCATTGGACGAACAGTGCTGGATAAACTTGACACGTCCATAAAATTTATGTATTTGGTTGTATATATCGATTAATGTACATTTATGGATGTACACCGAATGTATAATACTGAATCATTCAGGATCATTTGAAGTTCATTGTACGTTCTGATTTTGGATAGATCTTTATGATGATTGAATATAAGATCCATGGTGTACCGCCAATTGACGAGAATTTCGTTAATTTCTCACACATTTAATAAGCATTCTTATGTATGTCCATCGGGCATTCTCAGTGTACGTACATAACATGTTTTATCGAGTGTATGTGGACATTTGGTGGACTTAAACTAGACGTTTATGGACATAACCAGACTACAGTGGAAGTAAATAAGGTCCATTACTGGACATACCATGGTCCATTGGATATTTTATGGACTTTAACGGGACATTTGATGGACTTTAACGGGACATTTTATGGACTTTTACGGGACATTTTATGGACTTTAACGGGACATTTTATGGACTTTTACGGGACATTTTATGGACTTTAACGGGACATTTTATGGACTTTAACGGGACATTTGATGGACTTTAACGGGACATTTGATGGACTTTAACGGGACATTTTATGGACTTTAACGGGACATTTTATGGACTTTAACGGGACATTTTATGGACTTTAACGGGACATTTTATGGACTTTAACGGGACATTTTATGGACTTTAACGGGACATTTTATGGACTTTAACGGGACATTTTATGGACTTTTACGGGACATTTTATGGACTTTAACGGGACATTTTATGGACTTTAACGGGACATTTTATGGACTTTAACGGGACATTTGATGGACTTTTACGGGACATTTTATGGACTTTAACGGGACATTTTATGGACTTTAACGGGACATTTTATGGACTTTAACGGGACATTTTATGGACTTTAACGGGACATTTTATGGACTTTAACGGGACATTTTATGGACTTTAACGGGACATTTTATGGACTTTAACGGGACATTTTATGGACTTTAACGGGACATTTTATGGACTTTAACGGGGCATTTGATGGACTCTAACGGGACATTTATGGACCAGTGCTATGTGGGATCTGGAACAAATAAATCTACTGCCCATGTTGAGTTTAGTAATTGCTGGCAACGCTATTGTACAAAGTTTTCCATTACAGCTACAAGAAAAACGTTGTTGAAATTTCAAAACTGATGAAAGATGTTGAAAGAACAGGTCTGGATCGAGCCGTATGGTGGACCGAATATTGCATTCGTACCAAAGGGGCCAAACACTTCAGGAATCGCTTTTCAGACATACCAGCTTATCAGTTGTATCTGCTGGATGTAATTGGCGTGTTGATAATCGCCTGTGCCACATTTGCTTTCATATCGGTGGCGGGTGTGGTATTCTTGTTTCGGAAAATTTTCAAACGAAGGAGAGGCCACAAAGTAAAAGAATGTTGAATGATGTTGGGTTTTATATTGATTTATATGAAATTATAAAAAATCGTTTTGGCGGTTAAATGATGTTAAAAACGATCAACGAATAAAAAGTGCACATAAGATAATTCACGTACCCTGTATAAGTAACACATCACTATTGACAAATGAACGGATTCGTAATCGACATCGTTCGATGATCACATTATTTCTTGAATAATGGCTTCCCACATATCCCACATGAAGTTAAATCGTTTCAAAACTCCGATGACAACTACACACATCATTCGTCAAAAGTGGGAATGGAATTGTAAACAAAGTTATCAATTATTATTGTAAACTATTCAATATTTCAACAGTCCCACGTTCATTATCGCTTCTATCGGCATATGGTGAGAGTTAATTTACGGTTTCCATCGCGTTCTTCGGATTTGAGACGTTTGCCAGTTCATGGTGAACTAAAATCGTTTATACTGAATGAGCCACTGCTCTCGAGAAGTTTCGGTCTTCATTCCCGTGTGCGAATCTTCGAATTTACAGAAATATTGGATCTATCAACGTAGATCATGCTTCTGGAATGACATCACGGAAAAAGTCAAGTGGTGTGAGATCTGGACTTCTTGCTGGCTACTCAATTGTACAACGTCATTCTATCCATCTGTTCTCAAATTTATCATTAAGATAATTCCTTGCTCAGGCCAGCATAATAAGGAAAATCTCCACTGCTCCACTGCTCTCGAGAAATTTCCATCGTCATTCCCGTATGCGAATCTTTGAATTCACTGAATTATTGGATCTGTCGACGTAGATCATGCTTCTGGAATGACATCATGGAAAAAGTCAAGTGGTGTGAGATCTGGACTTCTTGCTGGCTACTCAATTGTACAACGTCATTCTATCCATCTGTTCTCGAATTTATCATCAAGATAATTCCTTGCTCAGGCCAGCATAATAAGGAAAATCTCCACTGCTCCACTGCTCTCGAGAAATTTCCATCGTCATTCCCGTATGCGAATCTTTGAATTCACTGAATTATTGGATCTGTCGACGTAGATCATGCTTCTGGAATGACATCATGGAAAAAGTCAAGTGGTGTGAGATCTGGACTTCTTGCTGGCTTCTCAATTGTACAACGTCATTCTATCCATCTGTTCTCAAATTTCCCATCGAGATAATTCCTTGCTTGGGCCAGCATAATGAGGAGAATCTCCACTGCCCCACTGCTCTCGAGAAATTTCCATCGTCATTCCCGTATGCGAATCTTTGAATTCACTGAATTATTGGATCTGTCGACGTAGATCATGCTTCTGGAATGACATCATGGAAAAAGTCAAGTGGTGTGAGATCTGGACTTCTTGCTGGCTACTCAATTGTACAACGTCATTCTATCCATCTGTTCTCAAATTTATCATCAAGATAATTCCTTGCTCAGGCCAGCATAATAAGGAAAATCTCCACTGCTCCACTGCTCTCGAGAAATTTCCATCGTCATTCCCGTATGCGAATCTTTGAATTCACTGAATTATTGGATCTGTCGACGTAGATCATGCTTCTGGAATGACATCATGGAAAAAGTCAAGTGGTGTGAGATCTGGACTTCTTGCTGGCTACTCAATTGTACAACGTCATTCTATCCATCTGTTCTCAAATTTATCATCAAGATAATTCCTTGCTCAGGCCAGCATAATAAGGAAAATCTCCACTGCTCCACTGCTCTCGAGAAATTTCCATCGTCATTCCCGTATGCGAATCTTTGAATTCACTGAATTATTGGATCTGTCGACGTAGATCATGCTTCTGGAATGACATCATGGAAAAAGTCAAGTGGTGTGAGATCTGGACTTCTTGCTGGCTACTCAATTGTACAACGTCATTCTATCCATCTGTTCTCAAATTTATCATCAAGATAATTCCTTGCTCAGGCCAGCATAATAAGGAAAATCTCCACTGCTCCACTGCTCTCGAGAAATTTCCATCGTCATTCCCGTATGCGAATCTTTGAATTCACTGAATTATTGGATCTGTCGACGTAGATCATGCTTCTGGAATGACATCATGGAAAAAGTCAAGTGGTGTGAGATCTGGACTTCTTGCTGGCTACTCAATTGTACAACGTCATTCTATCCATCTGTTCTCAAATTTATCATTAAGATAATTCCTTGCTCAGGCCAGCATAATAAGGAAAATCTCCACTGCTCCACTGCTCTCGAGAAATTTCCATCGTCATTCCCGTATGCGAATCTTTGAATTCACTGAATTATTGGATCTGTCGACGTAGATCATGCTTCTGGAATGACATCATGGAAAAAGTCAAGTGGTGTGAGATCTGGACTTCTTGCTGGCTACTCAATTGTACAACGTCATTCTATCCATCTGTTCTCAAATTTATCATCAAGATAATTCCTTGCTCAGGCCAGCATAATAAGGAAAATCTCCACTGCTCCACTGCTCTCGAGAAATTTCCATCGTCATTCCCGTATGCGAATCTTTGAATTCACTGAATTATTGGATCTGTCGACGTAGATCATGCTTCTGGAATGACATCATGGAAAAAGTCAAGTGGTGTGAGATCTGGACTTCTTGCTGGCTACTCAATTGTACAACGTCATTCTATCCATCTGTTCTCAAATTTATCATCAAGATAATTCCTTGCTCAGGCCAGCATAATAAGGAAAATCTCCACTGCTCCACTGCTCTCGAGAAATTTCCATCGTCATTCCCGTATGCGAATCTTTGAATTCACTGAATTATTGGATCTGTCGACGTAGATCATGCTTCTGGAATGACATCATGGAAAAAGTCAAGTGGTGTGAGATCTGGACTTCTTGCTGGCTACTCAATTGTACAACGTCATTCTATCCATCTGTTCTCAAATTTATCATCAAGATAATTCCTTGCTCAGGCCAGCATAATAAGGAAAATCTCCACTGCTCCACTGCTCTCGAGAAATTTCCATCGTCATTCCCGTATGCGAATCTTTGAATTCACTGAATTATTGGATCTGTCGACGTAGATCATGCTTCTGGAATGACATCATGGAAAAAGTCAAGTGGTGTGAGATCTGGACTTCTTGCTGGCTACTCAATTGTACAACGTCATTCTATCCATCTGTTCTCAAATTTATCATCAAGATAATTCCTTGCTCAGGCCAGCATAATAAGGAAAATCTCCACTGCTCCACTGCTCTCGAGAAATTTCCATCGTCATTCCCGTATGCGAATCTTTGAATTCACTGAATTATTGGATCTGTCGACGTAGATCATGCTTCTGGAATGACATCATGGAAAAAGTAAAGTGGTGTGAGATCTGGACTTCTTGCTGGCTTCTCAATTGTACAACGTCATTCTATCCATCTGTTCTCAAATTTCCCATCGAGATAATTCTTTGCTTGGGCCAGCATAATGAGAAGAATCTCAGTTTTGTTGGAACTATATAATTCTGTGGACGTTAGTGGGTTTGCTGCGAATGCAGCCCACAAAACTCTATCCCATCTGATATCTGATCTAGATATGCGAGTACCTCGTATATTCTGCAATCCTGACGTGTTAATGATGAGCGTCGGTTAGGAAGAGTTATTATTTTTTTCGGTATGTAGAGCATGAACAAGTATGCGTTTTTACCTTGGAGCGGAACAAGAAATTGCGGTCTTACATTTACTTAATCATGGTGGGCGTAGGTCGTTTGAAGACCAGCGAAAATATCCGAGTGGAAAAGTATATTCTACGCGAGTTTTTCATTACAACAATTAAGGATCGGTTATGATACTGTATTTTTTGAACTATCATTAATAGGTAGTAGATTGTAGTGGAATGGAAATACAATTAAGTCTTCGGAAGCTCTTCCTGTATCTTCCTCACTCTTTCCTGTCTCCTGTATGTGTATTCAGAAGGAATATGTTGAAGACATTTTCCGCACATTTAATTGGCTCGCAACTGATACTGAATTTTAATAATTCTAGTGGATTTTTCGCAACAGACCGTGAATAATGCGTGCAAGCCAGTAATTAAAATTTTTAAAGTTTCTCTTCTGAAATAACAAAAGCGAACTTTCAATTTATGGTAACGATCATGATCCGTATGGGAGAAGTACAAAAAGTTGAGGGGTTGAAAGATCGCAGCTACGTGGATCTTATCGATTATTCTATTCACGTAAACTACAAGAAAGGCTTCAACTCCAAAGAGCTGAGTGATCTTTTTATCTGACCTTTCATCAATAAGTCATAAAGGAATCCACGGATTTTTTATTTACGATACGAACGGTGCTGATAAGAACCTACAAGTACTTTTATTACCTTCGAAACTATTAACAGTTCGATTTTTCATCGATTTCTTTTTTCAATTGGTCCATCGACGGAAGTACTAGGTATGTCGTTATGTGTAGTCATATTTACTCACACTAAAATCACTTGCATGTGGTTATTTCTGCAGATTGTTCCTAAGTTTCATTGAGTACAATAATCCTACCGACTGCGCCAATATAATACGTTAGTATTATGTTGGAATTATTTATCATACAATATGAGAGGCTTTTCACAGTCACCTGAAATGCTCGAAAACATCGCTACTTCTTACCGTGTTTGCTTTATTGTTCGACATTCTTGACCAGAACAAATTTTCCCGAACTCTATTTCCCTATTTCTACCCACACCAAAATCATTTGCATGTAGTTATTTCAACAGATTGTTCCTAAGTTTCATTGGGTACAATAATCCTACTGACTGCGCCAATATAATACGTCAGTATTATGTTGGAATTATTTATCATACAATATGAGGGGCTCTCTACAGTCACCTGAAATGCTCGAAAACATCGCTACTCTTATTATTTTTGCATTATCGTTCGACATTCTTGGCCAGAACAAATCTTCCCGAACTCTATTTCCCTATTTCTACCCACACCAAAATCATTTGCATGTAGTTATTTCAACAGATTGTTCCTAAGTTTCATTGGGTACAATAATCCTACTGACTGCGCCAATATAATACGTCAGTATTATGTTGGAATTATTTATCATACAATATGAGAGGCTTTTCACAATCACCTGAAATGCTCGAAAACATCGCTACTTCTTACCGTGTTTGCTTTATTGTTCGACATTCTTGACCAGAACAAATTTTCCCGAACTCTATTTCCCTATTTCTACCCACACCAAAATCATTTGCATGTAGTTATTTCAACAGATTGTTCCTAAGTTTCATTGGGTACAATAATCCTACTGACTGCGCCAATATAATACGTCAGTATTATGTTGGAATTATTTATCATACAATATGAGGGGCTCTCTACAGTCACCTGAAATGCTCGAAAACATCGCTACTCTTATTATTTTTGCATTATCGTTCGACATTCTTGGCCAGAACAAATCTTCCCGAACTCTATTTCCCTATTTCTACCCACACCAAAATCATTTGCATGTAGTTATTTCAACAGATTGTTCCTAAGTTTCATTGGGTACAATAATCCTACTGACTGCGCCAATATAATACGTCAGTATTATGTTGGAATTATTTATCATACAATATGAGAGGCTTTTCACAATCACCTGAAATGCTCGAAAACATCGCTACTTCTTACCGTGTTTGCTTTATTGTTCGACATTCTTGACCAGAACAAATTTTCCCGAACTCTATTTCCCTATTTCTACCCACACCAAAATCATTTGCATGTAGTTATTTCAACAGATTGTTCCTAAGTTTCATTGGGTACAATAATCCTACTGACTGCGCCAATATAATACGTCAGTATTATGTTGGAATTATTTATCATACAATATGAGGGATTCTCTACAGTCACCTGAAATGCTCGAAAACATCGCTACTATTATTATTTTTGCATTATCGTTCGACATTCTTGGCCAGAACAAATCTTCCCGAACTCTATTTCCATATTTCTACCCACACCAAAATCACACTTGCATGTAGTTATTTCAACAGATTGTTCCTAAGTTTCATTGAGTACAATAATCCTACCGACTGCGCCAATTTAATACGTTAGTATTATGTTGGAATTATTTATCATACAATATGAGAGGCTTTTCGCAGTCACCTGAAATGCTCGAAAACATCGCTACTTCTTACCGTGTTTGCTTTATTGTTCGACATTCTTGACCAGAACAAATTTTCCCGAACTCTATTTCCCTATTTCTACCCACACCAAAATCATTTGCATGTAGTTATTTCAACAGATTGTTCCTAAGTTTCATTGGGTACAATAATCCTACTGACTGCGCCAATATAATACGTCAGTATTATGTTGGAATTATTTATCATACAATATGAGGGGCTCTCTACAGTCACCTGAAATGCTCGAAAACATCGCTACTCTTATTATTTTTGCATTATCGTTCGACATTCTTGGCCAGAACAAATCTTCCCGAACTCTATCCCCAATTCTAGTCAGACCAAAATCACTTTCATACAGTTATTTCAACATATTGCTCCTAAGTTTCGTTGGGTACAACAATCCTACCGACTGCGCCAAAATAATTCGTTGGTATTATGTTACAATTATTTATTGTCTCAACGTAACTCCGAAATTTATGTCGTCCTGACATTTCATTGGCTGTAGCAAGGAGCAATTTCCTATTTGAATGAAATTCCTATAAATGTTCTTTCAAATCAACTATGAAAGAGTTTTTTTGTAGCAAGACCCCGTACTAGCGACAGTCGTATTGAAACAAATTTTCCAAAACAACGAGAGTTCTTGAGTGAAAGATTGATGGCCGCATTATCCAATTTGGTGATCGTAAAGTGCTAATTTGAGCGACCAATGCCCTTCGTGGTTGGTTCAATGCACCACTAAACGCCAAAGTGGGCGTTGGACCGTAATATCAATTTATTAAATTTCATGTTTTTACACCGTTCCATAACGATCGGGTTCGATAACAGTTGTTATCACCTCTATCACGGCGATAATCATCCGGAAATCTTATAAAATATCCGGTTAAATTGTAGTAAGAGAAAGAACGTAGTTCCGGAGTGTACAGGGGGTTGAAGGGGATGCTGTTAGTGACATAAGAAAAAACAAATATCGTAGCAACAAGGTCCAGATTGAAAATTTGACCGCTAAATAAACCATTGAACATTCGTTCAAACCAAAAAAAATTTTTTACAAAAAAACTACTAGTTGCATACGTCAATCTCAAAGAGGCAGCTGGCTTTTTGCATATTTCCTGTATTCAAATGGAAAACACAAGTATTAAGTACAAAGGAAAGGTATAAAGGCCGATAGAAGATTGAATCCATCAGGTCATTTCCTCAGCAGAAAGATGAAAGCGATCAGGTATAAAGGCCGATGGAAAATCAAAGGCCGATAAAAGATTGAAGCCATCAGTCATAAAGACCGATAAATAATTGAAGCCATCAGGTATAAAGGCCCATCGAAAATAAAATTCTCCAGGTATAGAGGCTTTATAGAAGATCAAAGTCATCATGTATGGAGGCCGATAGAAAATCAAACCCCTTATAAAGGTCGATGGAATATTTAATCAATTAGGTGCCTGATAGAAGATCAAAGCAATTAGATTTGAAAGCCGTTGAAAGATAACCAATAGCTATGAAGGCCGACAGAAGATTTAAGCCTTCAGGTATAAAGGCCGATAAAAGATTCCTCGGGTCTAAAAAACTGATGGAATATCAAAGCCACCAGGTATAAAGGCCTGCTGGAAGACCAACGCCGTCAAGTAAGATAGATAATTGAAGTCTACAGATATAAAGGCCGATCGAAAATCAAATCCCTCTGGTATGAAGGCCTGATGGAAGATCAAAGCCATCAGGTATGAAGGCCGATAGAAGATAGAAGCCTTCCGGTGTAAAGGCCGATAAAAGATTGAAGCCCCCAGGTATTAAGGCCGATAAAAGATTCAAGTCTTCAGGTATAAAGGACGATAAAAGATTGAAGCTATCAGATATGAGGGCCGATGATAATTAAATTCCTCAGGTATAAAGGCCTGATGGAAGATCAAAGCCAGCAGGTATATAGGCCTGCTGGAAGATCAAAGACATCAAGTAAGAAGGCCGATAGAAAATTGAAGCCACCAGGTATTAAGGCCGATAAAAGATTGAAACCATCAGGTTTTATGACCGATCAAAAGTCAAATCCCTCCGGTATAAAGGCCTGCTGGAAGATCAAAGACATCAAGTAAGAAGGCCGATAGAAAATTGAAGCCTACAGGTATAATGGCCGATAAAAAATTGAAACCATCAGGTATTAAGACCGATCAAAAGTCAAATCTCTCCGGTATAAAGGCCTGCTGGAAGATCAAAGACATCAAGTAAGAAGGCCGATAGAAAATTGAAGCCTACAGTTATTAAGACCGATCAAAAGTCAAATCTCTCCGGTATAAAGGCCTGCTGGAAGATCAAAGACATCAAGTAAGAAGGCCGATAGAAAATTGAAGCCTACAGGTATAATGGCCGATAAAAAATTGAAACCATCAGGTATTAAGACCGATCAAAAGTCAAATCTCTCCGGTATAAAGGCCTGCTGGAAGATCAAAGACATCAAGTAAGAAGGCCGATAGAAAATTGAAGCCTACAGGTATAATGGCCGATAAAAAATTGAAACCATCAGGTATTAAGACCGATCAAAAGTCAAATCTCTCCGGTATAAAGGCCTGCTGGAAGATCAAAGACATCAAGTAAGAAGGCCGATAGAAAATTGAAGCCTACAGTTATTAAGACCGATCAAAAGTCAAATCTCTCCGGTATAAAGGCCTGCTGGAAGATCAAAGACATCAAGTAAGAAGGCCGATAGAAAATTGAAGCCTACAGGTATAATGGCCGATAAAAAATTGAAACCATCAGGTATTAAGACCGATCAAAAGTCAAATCTCTCCGGTATAAAGGCCTGCTGGAAGATCAAAGACATCAAGTAAGAAGGCCGATAGAAAATTGAAGCCTACAGGTATAAAGGCCGATAAAAAATTGAAACCATCAGGTATTAAGACCGATCAAAAGTCAAACCTCTCCGGTATAAAGGCCTGCTGGAAGATCATAGACATCAAGTATGAAGGCCTCTTGAAGATTGAAGCCTTCAGGTGTAAAGGCCGATAAAAGATTGAAGCCACCAGGTATTAAGGCCGATAAAAGATTGAAACCATCAGGTTTTAAGACCGATCAAAAGTCAAATCTCTCTGGTATAAAGGCCTGCTGGAAGATCAAAGACATCAAGTAACAAGGCCGATAGAAAATTGAAGCCTACAGGTATAATGGCCGATAAAAAATTGAAACCATCAGGTATTAAGACCGATCAAAAGTCAAATCTCTCCGGTATAAAGGCCTGCTGGAAGATCAAAGACATCAAGTAAGAAGGCCGATAGAAAATTGAAGCCTACAGGTATAAAGGCCGATAAAAAATTGAAACCATCAGGTATTAAGACCGATCAAAAGTCAAATCTCTCCGGTATAAAGGCCTGCTGGAAGATCATAGACATCAAGTATGAAGGCCTCTTGAAGATTGAAGCCTTCAGGTGTAAAGGCCGATAAAAGATTGAAGCCACCAGGTATTAAGGCCGATAAAAGATTGAAACCATCAGGTTTTAAGACCGATCAAAAGTCAAATCTCTCTGGTATAAAGGCCTGCTGGAAGATCAAAGACATCAAGTAAGAAGGCCGATAGAAAATTGAAGCCTACAGGTATAAAGGCCGATAAAAAATTGAAACCATCAGGTTTTAAGACCGATCAAAAGTCAAATCCTTCTGGTATAAAGGCCTGCTGGAAGATCAAAGACATCAAGTAAGAAGGCCGATAGAAAATTGAAGCCTACAGGTATAAAGGCCGATAAAAAATTGAAACCATCAGGTTTTAAGACCGATCAAAAGTCAAATCCTTCTGGTATAAAGGCCTGCTGGAAGATCAAAGACATCAAGTAAGAAGGCCGATAGAAAATTGAAGCCACCAGGTATTAAGGCCGATAAAAGATTGAAACCATCAGGTTTTATGACCGATCAAAAGTCAAATCCCTCCGGTATAAAGGCCTGCTGGAAGATCAAAGACATCAAGTAAGAAGGCCGATAGAAAATTGAAGCCTACAGGTATAATGGCCGATAAAAAATTGAAACCATCAGGTATTAAGACCGATCAAAAGTCAAATCTCTCCGGTATAAAGGCCTGCTGGAAGATCAAAGACATCAAGTAAGAAGGCCGATAGAAAATTGAAGCCTACAGTTATTAAGACCGATCAAAAGTCAAATCTCTCCGGTATAAAGGCCTGCTGGAAGATCAAAGACATCAAGTAAGAAGGCCGATAGAAAATTGAAGCCTACAGGTATAATGGCCGATAAAAAATTGAAACCATCAGGTATTAAGACCGATCAAAAGTCAAATCTCTCCGGTATAAAGGCCTGCTGGAAGATCAAAGACATCAAGTAAGAAGGCCGATAGAAAATTGAAGCCTACAGTTATTAAGACCGATCAAAAGTCAAATCTCTCCGGTATAAAGGCCTGCTGGAAGATCAAAGACATCAAGTAAGAAGGCCGATAGAAAATTGAAGCCTACAGGTATAAAGGCCGATAAAAAATTGAAACCATCAGGTTTTAAGACCGATCAAAAGTCAAATCCTTCTGGTATAAAGGCCTGCTGGAAGATCAAAGACATCAAGTAAGAAGGCCGATAGAAAATTGAAGCCTACAGGTATAAAGGCCGATAAAAAATTGAAACCATCAGGTTTTAAGACCGATCAAAAGTCAAATCCTTCTGGTATAAAGGCCTGCTGGAAGATCAAAGACATCAAGTAAGAAGGCCGATAGAAAATTGAAGCCACCAGGTATTAAGGCCGATAAAAGATTGAAACCATCAGGTTTTATGACCGATCAAAAGTCAAATCCCTCCGGTATAAAGGCCTGCTGGAAGATCAAAGACATCAAGTAAGAAGGCCGATAGAAAATTGAAGCCTACAGGTATAATGGCCGATAAAAAATTGAAACCATCAGGTATTAAGACCGATCAAAAGTCAAATCTCTCCGGTATAAAGGCCTGCTGGAAGATCAAAGACATCAAGTAAGAAGGCCGATAGAAAATTGAAGCCTACAGTTATTAAGACCGATCAAAAGTCAAATCTCTCCGGTATAAAGGCCTGCTGGAAGATCAAAGACATCAAGTAAGAAGGCCGATAGAAAATTGAAGCCTACAGGTATAATGGCCGATAAAAAATTGAAACCATCAGGTATTAAGACCGATCAAAAGTCAAATCTCTCCGGTATAAAGGCCTGCTGGAAGATCAAAGACATCAAGTAAGAAGGCCGATAGAAAATTGAAGCCTACAGGTATAAAGGCCGATAAAAAATTGAAACCATCAGGTATTAAGACCGATCAAAAGTCAAACCTCTCCGGTATAAAGGCCTGCTGGAAGATCATAGACATCAAGTATGAAGGCCTCTTGAAGATTGAAGCCTTCAGGTGTAAAGGCCGATAAAAGATTGAAGCCACCAGGTATTAAGGCCGATAAAAGATTGAAACCATCAGGTTTTAAGACCGATCAAAAGTCAAATCTCTCTGGTATAAAGGCCTGCTGGAAGATCAAAGACATCAAGTAAGAAGGCCGATAGAAAATTGAAGCCTACAGGTATAATGGCCGATAAAAAATTGAAACCATCAGGTATTAAGACCGATCAAAAGTCAAATCTCTCCGGTATAAAGGCCTGCTGGAAGATCAAAGACATCAAGTAAGAAGGCCGATAGAAAATTGAAGCCTACAGTTATTAAGACCGATCAAAAGTCAAATCTCTCCGGTATAAAGGCCTGCTGGAAGATCAAAGACATCAAGTAAGAAGGCCGATAGAAAATTGAAGCCTACAGGTATAATGGCCGATAAAAAATTGAAACCATCAGGTATTAAGACCGATCAAAAGTCAAATCTCTCCGGTATAAAGGCCTGCTGGAAGATCAAAGACATCAAGTAAGAAGGCCGATAGAAAATTGAAGCCTACAGGTATAAAGGCCGATAAAAAATTGAAACCATCAGGTATTAAGACCGATCAAAAGTCAAACCTCTCCGGTATAAAGGCCTGCTGGAAGATCATAGACATCAAGTATGAAGGCCTCTTGAAGATTGAAGCCTTCAGGTGTAAAGGCCGATAAAAGATTGAAGCCACCAGGTATTAAGGCCGATAAAAGATTGAAACCATCAGGTTTTAAGACCGATCAAAAGTCAAATCTCTCTGGTATAAAGGCCTGCTGGAAGATCAAAGACATCAAGTAAGAAGGCCGATAGAAAATTGAAGCCTACAGGTATAATGGCCGATAAAAAATTGAAACCATCAGGTATTAAGACCGATCAAAAGTCAAATCTCTCCGGTATAAAGGCCTGCTGGAAGATCAAAGACATCAAGTAAGAAGGCCGATAGAAAATTGAAGCCTACAGTTATTAAGACCGATCAAAAGTCAAATCTCTCCGGTATAAAGGCCTGCTGGAAGATCAAAGACATCAAGTAAGAAGGCCGATAGAAAATTGAAGCCTACAGGTATAATGGCCGATAAAAAATTGAAACCATCAGGTATTAAGACCGATCAAAAGTCAAATCTCTCCGGTATAAATGCCTGCTGGAAGATCAAAGACATCAAGTAAGAAGGCCGATAGAAAATTGAAGCCTACAGTTATTAAGACCGATCAAAAGTCAAATCTCTCCGGTATAAAGGCCTGCTGGAAGATCAAAGACATCAAGTAAGAAGGCCGATAGAAAATTGAAGCCTACAGGTATAATGGCCGATAAAAAATTGAAACCATCAGGTATTAAGACCGATCAAAAGTCAAATCTCTCCGGTATAAAGGCCTGCTGGAAGATCAAAGACATCAAGTAAGAAGGCCGATAGAAAATTGAAGCCTACAGGTATAAAGGCCGATAAAAAATTGAAACCATCAGGTATTAAGACCGATCAAAAGTCAAACCTCTCCGGTATAAAGGCCTGCTGGAAGATCATAGACATCAAGTATGAAGGCCTCTTGAAGATTGAAGCCTTCAGGTGTAAAGGCCGATAAAAGATTGAAGCCACCAGGTATTAAGGCCGATAAAAGATTGAAACCATCAGGTTTTAAGACCGATCAAAAGTCAAATCTCTCTGGTATAAAGGCCTGCTGGAAGATCAAAGACATCAAGTAAGAAGGCCGATAGAAAATTGAAGCCTACAGGTATAATGGCCGATAAAAAATTGAAACCATCAGGTATTAAGACCGATCAAAAGTCAAATCTCTCCGGTATAAAGGCCTGCTGGAAGATCAAAGACATCAAGTAAGAAGGCCGATAGAAAATTGAAGCCTACAGGTATAAAGGCCGATAAAAAATTGAAACCATCAGGTATTAAGACCGATCAAAAGTCAAATCTCTCCGGTATAAAGGCCTGCTGGAAGATCATAGACATCAAGTATGAAGGCCTCTTGAAGATTGAAGCCTTCAGGTGTAAAGGCCGATAAAAGATTGAAGCCACCAGGTATTAAGGCCGATAAAAGATTGAAACCATCAGGTTTTAAGACCGATCAAAAGTCAAATCTCTCTGGTATAAAGGCCTGCTGGAAGATCAAAGACATCAAGTAAGAAGGCCGATAGAAAATTGAAGCCTACAGGTATAAAGGCCGATAAAAAATTGAAACCATCAGGTTTTAAGACCGATCAAAAGTCAAATCCTTCTGGTATAAAGGCCTGCTGGAAGATCAAAGACATCAAGTAAGAAGGCCGATAGAAAATTGAAGCCTACAGGTATAAAGGCCGATAAAAAATTGAAACCATCAGGTTTTAAGACCGATCAAAAGTCAAATCCTTCTGGTATAAAGGCCTGCTGGAAGATCAAAGACATCAAGTAAGAAGGCCGATAGAAAATTGAAGCCTACAGGTATAAAGGCCGATAAAAAATTGAAACCATCAGGTATTAAGACCGATCAAAAGTCAAATCCCTCCGGTATAAAGGCCTGCTGGAAGATCAAAGACATCAAGTAAGAAGGCCGATAGAAAATTGAAGCCTACAGGTATAAAGGCCGATAAAAAATTGAAACCATCAGGTATTAAGACCGATCAAAAGTCAAATCTCTCCGGTATAAAGGCCTGCTGGAAGATCATAGACATCAAGTATGAAGGCCTCTTGAAGATTGAAGCCTTCAGGTGTAAAGGCCGATAAAAGATTGAAGCCACCAGGTATTAAGGCCGATAAAAGATTGAAGTTATCAGGTATGAGGGCCGATTGATAATCAAATTCCACAGGTATAAAGGCCTCATAAAAGATCAAAGCCAAAAGGTATGAAGGCCGATAGAAGATCAAATCCATCAGGTGTAAAGGCCTGATGGCTTTGTTAGTAAAATGCGCGTGGAATTAAATTGACGTAGTAAGTAATCCTAGCCAAACGGTTATGTTTTCTCCTTGATATTACCAAATCAGTTTCTATGTTTTAGTATCTTTCATACTTCTAGATTCAGCGGCAATTCAACATTGACACATGATGTATGCGAATACCTTCAGTATTCGGCAACTGTGGCTTTCCGCAAGAATCTCGCCTTCATTGCCACCGAAAGCAGCAGCCGAAAATGCCGCTGTTGCGAAACGTCCATCGAGCAATATCCGCGGGTGTACAAATATCGGACCGAGACGGACTAAATCTGGCGTAAAAATCCGAAAACGAGGACGCATCGAGTCTGAGGTCAGTTCGGGTTCAGGCCCGAGATTGCAATAATTATGTTTTCCACGTTTCGATTCGATTTGCTCGAGCCGCGTTCACATCGTGTCGCGGATTGTTTTACCTAACTTACGGTTATTCGATTTACGACTTGAATTGGAATGGTTAGAAGAACGATTGTGGAATATTGATATATGCAATGTGCAAACGGATGAAAAATGTTATATTGTGCAATGAGCATGAAATGATGTACCTTTCCCACGTGCAGATATATGAAATGGGCCAGTTTATGCTTATTGTACACTATAGTTTTTCTACGACTACTTGAATCAGCGTTTAAGCGTGCATGTAAAGCGTTTAAGCGTGCATATAAAGCGTACGTTTCACGCGTTTGAGCGTGCGTTTTAAGCCTTTGAGCGTATCTTCAAAGCGTTTCAGCAAATTTTCGAGCATTTGAGCGTGCGTTTAAAGCATTTGAGTCAACTGTACCTGTATTTCTACCATATTTTTGACTTGCTATCTGACTAGATCATCTGTTTTGTAGCCAACAAACAAGATATTTTACGCCACTATTGTTTTTTCGATCATCAAACATGCACATTGTGATAATCGGAGTTTCATGACTTCGTCGAAGCACCCTGTGCACTTTTATCTCGACTAGTTGCAACTCCCGCAAGACACAAGTTATTCGTGTCTCGATGCAATGCGCTGCCATGAATAAAAAACAAATGACGACCGATAGAAGGTGCGTCTCTGCTTCCACACGCAAAACATTCGACGAACGTCCATTGAACAGTTGTAAACCGTAGTCGACTCGAAGAATAACAAAAGACTCGGACGTGTTCAACAGATAGCCCGTAGATTGTAAATTGTCGCGGTGGGCTGTGACAATCGGCCTTTCCTAAACGTCTCAACCAATGGGTCAGAGGTCGGTGCTTAAGGAAGTACCTGGTATGACAATGAGAATTATTTTTCATGAAGCTATGGCAAGGGTTGATTTTTTTAAATCGCCACAACACTTCGAAAGATCCTTCAGCAAATATTTTTCGACTTTCCTTGAGAAGCATATACTAGATTTCGAAGAGAATCCCGAAAAGGAAACACCGGTTTTTCCATTTATTCAAGGTGTGAAAAACTACAATAATTTTTTTTTTAACCCTTTCAATAGTTCAGGAAATCTCGTTAAAAACGGAAAAATGGAGTACTTATTGATCGTACTGAGAAAAATATAAAATATAGAAAATAACCCAAAACGCCAAAACTTAAAAATCATGAAAGATATGAGGAAAATTTGAAGCAAAATATAATCATTATAAAATAAACCGAGAAAAATAGACGGTACTCAATTTTTTTAAAGAACAGTCATGATTGAACGTGCCAAATATTCAGTATTTACTCTCTGAAACGTTTAGAGATGTTGATTTTTGGAACGAAGACTCAAAAATTATAAAACAAGAGGTAAACGGAGTAGTTCACGTGTACCAATAATTTGAAAATCAGAAAATTACACCTTAAACAATTGTCCAATATGATTTTTGTCCGTAACCCTTTCAAAGGTCTCGACAATAATAGGTATGCTGAATAATACATTTTAATTGTAGTGATATATTATTATTATTATTATTATTAAATATTTTTGAGTGTCAAATTTTTTTTATAAGAATAAACTACTCATCACACGGGTCCCACTTCGTCCATCTCCAAGTATGTAATATAGGCGGTTATCCGATCATTCATCTCTCTGTATAACATTTTTGGGTCGTCTGGAAGTGTCTGTACCGGAAATCATGTGGCTGATTATGTTAGACGGTGTTAAACAAATTTTTTTAATTTTTTGAAACACTTCCCCTTGGACGTCACCCAAAATAGTCATCTCTTGGTACAACATTTCAATATTCTTGCAAAGAATATCTACATACTGAACTTCTTGGGCCTTCTGGAAGTGTCTCTATTGAAAATTTATTTCGATGCATATATTAGAGGTTACTTGACGAATTTTTCATATCAGTAGTGAGTCATATTTATATCAGCATACCTGATTGAAACATTTAATTCAATAAAGATAAAAAGCGTTCGAAACTTATTACTCATGGAAGTGTTTCGGGAGGAAAATTTAGAAAAAAACGATATTTGTACCAAATTTTCGTTGTGAATATGTGCAAAGTTGGGTATTTTCAGTTTTACTGGGATTATTGGTCAAAGAAGTCAGTAAAACTATACTTTATTGTTGATTTATCAACAATTTAAACTATTTCAAGTGTATCTACCTCCAATCTGAATAAATAAAGATTTGAGTTTATCCAAATTATACCTACCGCTGCATACTTTTCTACTCTTTGTTGTGATGGACGTTCTTTTATTGAATAACTTTATATTTATAACCAGACAATATTTCAGCCAAGTTTTAAAAATGTGTTAATTACAACTTTTGAAAAATCATAGCTGCCAACTACATACAATTACAATTCAAATCACCCCTATTCCATAGATATACAGTGTGTCCCAGTTTGAGCAGCACCATACCTCCGTATTTTTTTATTCGACGAAAGATTTGAAAACAATTTTTTTTCGATATGTACTTAGTACTCATCCTGATGATTAATTTATCTCATTTC
Organism: Chrysolina americana; assembly: GCA_958502065.1. Classification (NCBI taxonomy): domain Eukaryota; kingdom Metazoa; phylum Arthropoda; class Insecta; order Coleoptera; family Chrysomelidae; genus Chrysolina; species Chrysolina americana. The sequence goes on along the minus strand of OY293418.1, from coordinate 563,855 downwards.
ACTTTAAGACGGCCAACTATGATCAATTGAAAACTAATATTATAAACATGTTGAGAACTCTTTGAAACACATATGTGTTAAAATTTTCACAACGGTGTCGTATATAGCGTGTTTTTTATTGGGAATAATTATCCCATGAACAAAAATAATAAAAAAATAATAAGTGCAATATCATGAATATATATTCATATACCCCTCGATTTTTTCTGCACATATCATACACAGGGTGTTGTTTGCACTAGAAATGACTTATTTTTTAAGTTCAATTATTCTGAAATTCATGGATACTTTGAATAAAATTTTGATCTTTTCTGCTTTTACTATATAATTTTGTAGTTTCATGATTACAAGTAGTAGGTATTTTGATTATTGAAAGGAACTTATAAAAATCGTGAACCAAACTGGAACTCCTTGAGTGATCGAAAGAACGCACTTACCTTGATCCGTCGAAAAATCTCCCAAAAACACCCCGCAACCTCAAACCGTCAGCTCCATGGTTCACAGACACGCCGGCAAAATATCAACAAAACAAACCGACTGCCTTTCATTCACAAAAACGGATAAACCTCGGCAGCGACAAAAACGCCGGGAAGGCTGTTTATTATTTCTTTCAGTTCTAAAAGGAGACCCGCATCCGCCGTACCCCGTACCAACTTATTAGTTTACTCCAAACGAAACTGCACTCGCATACGTTTTTTAATCGTCACCGGCAGACACACCGTCGGACGCGTCAGTACAGAAACAAGCGACACGCTACGCCGAAGAGCGCTCACAGCACTCTCGATCAGCGATCAGCTGGCGGCTTTCTTACGCTTTCGTTGACGTGCAGGGATCCCTGTGAAGGGATGCAGAGGGATCGGGACGAGCTGGGAGTGGAGGAGAGCCTCTCTCTACAGCTTCTCGCGCGGAATCGATCGCTTCTCAGTGTGCACGGGGTGGTAGACTGTAGACCCTCCCTGCTGCTATATTGCCGTATGCTATTGTACCGTGTTATCGCGGTTGGCTTGGCGCATTTCCTTCCTTCAAGCCAAAACCCTTTATTATAGAGTTATGTTGATACAAATGGGTTGGTCCGGTGGCGGTATGAGTTGTGTCCTCAATTATTATACGAGGTTGGTCGATATTAACTTTGGCTCATTGGGGCGACGTGACGTACGACCTCGTAACGTCAGAGCTGAACTCTGGCCTTTTTTTTGGGTGGGGGCGCTATAAACTTCAGTCAATTTTTCTCTTCTTTCAGGTAAGCTAAAACTTTCAATTTGAGTAAGTAATCGACTCTTAGTGTTAAAAGGGGATAGGGCCTTCGTTTATCCCTCTCTGAGTGCGCCCCTGCGTAGAGTGTAGAGTGCCTATTAATTTTTAATGTATAGTCAATAAAAGTTTCTATTTATCCCACTGAGCGAGAGAATATACAGGGTGTCAATTCGAAAACTTCCCGCCCTTGATATCTTCCTTACAGTAAACAATATGAGGAATCTAAAAAACAGTTCGATTTTTTTTCAAGGGGGGCATTTTCAAGGAATATTTGTAGCCCTCCCTTCACCTGAGAGGGGTAGATGTTATCCTTAGAATTTTAAATGGGAAGGGGGGTCAAGTGGCACATCATTTTGCTTGGCGTTCAATTCTTTTTCCAGTGGTACGCTGACTTATTATTTTTTGATGGCGTTCTAAACTAACAGAAGTAATTATTAGAACTTGCCCATACTGAGATGCAAGGTTTGACCAGGACTGGTTAGAATATTAGGTGGTACCGTTCCAACCCTTCATTAAGGGTAAAATTGGCCATTATCTCCAAAAAATTTACATCAAAAAGTAGTCTAATCGAAAATCGTTGATGGTAGTAAAGTTGTGTTTATTAAATGCTGAATTTTTGATTACCATCGCAGAAAAATAAAAAGTCATTGTATCATTGGAAAAATAATTGAACGCCAATCAAAATGATGTGCCACTTGATCCCCTTTCCTATTTGAGATTCTAAGGGTAACATCTACCACTCCTAGAGGTTTGAACCACGAGGGCTACAAATATTCCTTGAAAGTGTCCCCTTGAAAATAAAATTGACCTGTTTATCAGATTCCTTATATTGTTTACTGGAAGGTAGATATTAAGGGTGAGAAGTTTTCAAATTGACACCCTGTATACTATATTACAGTAAACATTCACTGCAAGGTGTAAGGTTAGCATGTAAACTTACTGCAACGTTTCTGCAACTATACTGAATTGACACTAAAAGTTACATATACAGTGTGTAAAAGCCAAATGGAATAAATTCAATATTTCGGTTACTATATAAATTTATGAAAAATCCCGGCACACTTCAAATTTAAATTATAAATTGATATTCTTCAACGTGAAAATGATTTTCAAAAATATCGAGAAATACGCCAAAAAGGAATGATTATTTATATTAGAGAAATAAAAAACGAAAATATAAAAATGAATTGGGAATGTAAATATAATATGAACACACTGTTCGCAGCATATGGAAAACTTTTTTATTATAGGTTTTACAAAAAAAAATAATCTTCATAAAAAGTTCCGCATGGTCTAAAAATTGAGACATCGACATTGAAAATTATGAATTCCATGCAAAAATGAAGTAGGTACCTTATTTATTTTTGACAACACCGAAAATTATTACGAGAAAAAGTTTTTTTGGATTGAACTACGCCGTCAAGATCATATCTGCCAATATGGAAATGAAATGTTTTAAACTTCAATTTTTTGTTAGTTTTAGGAAAAAAAACTTATTGTTTATAAAAAGTTCGATTTGGATAATTCTAAAGAACTTTACATCATGCAAAAATATATTCTTTCACGATGTTTTTGAAATGTGTTGCTCTTAGATTTTATTTCATTTTGTAACACATTGGAAAGTTTGGGATTTAGAGAGTTTTTTGATGATTTGATATATGTTTATCTTGGGGTCCTTGGTAAATTATTGGATCTTGTGATAACTATAGTATGAAATATCTGAAGTTTTTTGGTATGAGTTTTTTTAAAATTAACAAATGATACTATAATGTGCTGATAAGTATAGCGCTAATTACTAGAGAATTATTCATAGGAATCAATAAGAGCGTAGTAATCTGGAACTGAACGTAATAAACTTGGCACACTTGTCATTGCCATTAATAAATATTGAATCAATTACGCTAGGTATGTGTAACATTTCGCAATTTCTGATGCTCACACATTAAAACTGATCAGAGTAATATCTTGTTTGTTTTCATTTTGATCACAATGTTTTGCAAAGCGAGCAAAAATATTGAATGTTCAGATAATTGTGGTATTGACTGATGGAAAACATTTAAACAATCAATTGTTTATAATTCTTTACTTTCACAAATTCGCACGAACATGTGTGGAGGAAATTTATGTTTCGGTGTTAAATTAGTTATTCTCGAATTTATAAATGTGAATAATGAGGTCGAATCCAAGCATAATTTCATTTGTTTCAGATGCTAACAAACCCAATGCATCTCTGCTAATTACTTTGTACTCGCTAATTGGAACGAGTATACAGTTGAAACTACTTTAGGCAGATTTTTTGTACGTTGCAAAAATTCTCGAATCGAATAACTCCCAAGTGGCAACAGAAACAGTTTCGTTTGATTCCAGAGATGAAAATACTTTTTCAACTTTTACCACCTTAATTGTGCATCTATTGAGTAGCATTGGTCAATACTGTCATATTTTTTAAAAGATGTTGAATAAAAGCAAATTTCAAAACTTTCTATAAATACAAAAACAGAATTAAAAACTTGGCAAACGACAAACTGTAAAATTATTAAAATGTCTTAATGACAAACCAACCATGTCGTTCATCTCAAAGCACCCAGTTGAAATAAATTAAAATAATATCTTGGAAAATAATATTTCAATTTTCGAAAGCAAATTCCAGAATTTCTTCTGCAAAAATAATAAAACGGTCAAGAGGAATAAAAATATATCCATATTCTCACTAATCAATATATAGTTCGGTTCTTTTATTTGGATAAAGGCTTAAATTATTATTATTATTATTATAATCATTAAATCCTCCAGGAAATATGTTCGGGACTAATAATAAAATGACAGACTTTTGTTTAACTCCTTCAGTTCTCTCCATAATTTTAAGTCCACCTGATAATGAACCTATTTAGAATCATCGAGAAAAAGCTACTTAAAAATACTATCCTCCATCGAGAAATGAAGTCGTATACGCGGTGTGACAAAAAATATGAATTTTACTCAAGATCAAAGTACCTGTATATTTGAAAATATCGATAATTCTTATAAAAAAAGTTGTTCAGAATTGAAAATTTCGTTCAAATATGCTATTACGTCCATAGATATTGAAAAATTGGGTTATGTTACTTTTTACTTTTTTTTTATTTTGAATGAACATTTATCTCTTTTGATTATGTAACACATGATCACCTTTCCGTTTCTCGATGTTTTCTAACAATTTTGCAATTTATAAACACATAATGAATGCATATGCATACATATTGTTGACAAAATAAGAAAAAAATGATTTTTTCATGTGAGTGGATGCAATTGCATATTCGAACGTAATTTTTAGTTCTGAACAACTCTTTTCCACAAGTCTTTTCGATATTTTCAAATATAAAGGTACTTTACTCTTGGGTAAAATTCATATTTTTTGTCATACCGCGTAAAAAAAAATGATATGTGATGATTGCATTTTAGATTTTAGAACATGCAGAACTTTTCATGAAGAATGACTTTTTTTCCTAAAATGAATACTAAAAAAGTTTTCCATATGGTTCCAACTTAGTGAGACTGTATGCAAAGAGAATGGTAACGGGCCCAATATTGATCCTTGTGGTACTCTAATGGTTACAGATGGTGCCTCCGATATTTCCATCCGAGAGAACTATACAGGGTGTTAGATAAACATACGGCAAAAATTCAAGGAGTTATTCCTCAACCTATTCTAAGGATATTTGGTCCTATTACGATTTTTGAAAAACCACTTTGTTTCGAAGATAAAGGGCGAACAAAATTTACGACATTAAAAACATTTCATCATCAAAAACAGTCCCTCCAGTATTCAATCTTCTCGTTATGGACTGCCGAACACACCAGGGACGTTTCTAATTGCGTTACACCCAGAAATTATCCAATTTCGCAATTCATCTAAATTCGCCACTGGAGCAGCGTCAACTGATGACTTCGGATATCCCTAGAAGAAATAATCCAGGGGGTTTAAGTCTGGGGATCGAGCAGGCCATTTCAACAAATATCGAATATATGGTTGTCGCAACTTTTGTACGCCCTGTATCTTTTAAACAAAGGGGTTTTTCAAAATTCCGACCAGCTCCAAAGCCCTCCAGAGCAGCAGGTCATCAACACGATGTATACACAATTTTCTCGTGTTCTGATTTGATATACTGCTGTAGCAAAACTCAAATCGAGTTTCGACATAATCTACAGCACATGTGTTATTGTTTTTGTTCATTTTTCATTGCATGTTTTGTGTGCCACTGTACTTTGGATGTACATCTTCGGTCGGAGCCATGAGCCATCAAGCATCTGGCTGTCTCGACTTGTAAACATACGATAAACATGCGTTCTCGAATTTCACAATTTTGAAACCTTCCGTGCTTTGAATGGGCGATTGAAGAGATAGGGATACACCGATGTGAATAGTTGTGGAAATGTCACAAGAGATGAAAGATAATTTATAAATTGTTTCGAATCAAATATATATGTCTTTTAGGTGATGGTGAAGAATCTGAAGGGAATAGATCAAATTATTTTATCAAAATTACGCACCATACAATACGAAGCACTTGAATAATACTTTAAAACGATTACTGATATGAATTTTTTATTTGATAAAGAAAAGTACAATGTTTGTCCAGTCTCCACTGAGTCTTGGTTTTGGTACGATCGGTTTTAGCTTTTATGCCATTTTCAAGTAACCGCGCTAGAATTTCATCGAGTTCCTAATTATGTAGACGCAAAGAAAGTTATACACGTAATCAGGTGGGCGTTGGTTAAGTTGATGGGGTTCAAATAGTGTTGATTTCCTGTTTAAGGAAGAAGTAATTAACATATGTAAACAAATTAGCATAAACTGCCTGACTGGTATTTGAAAAGTACCTCTACGGTCTCATATAAAACTTTTGTTGTGAAAATTTAGGAATTCTTAAGTGGAAGTGAAGAATGAATCTGATTTTTTATTGGGGGGTTTGTTGCGATCTGTTCTATGATTTTTGTCCGATAAAAGGATCATTTGACGTTTGTTGAGTTATCTTTACTGAATTTTGGTATATGATGTCGGGTATTGAGAACGTTGAAAAATTAATCTATCTTTCTCGTTGAGCCGTTGAAGCTAATCAAAATGCACATCGACACGTCTTAACCAGAAAGCAATATATGCTTATAGCCAAGTTTTTTTTTTCATGTAGATATTGTATTTTAATGGCGTTCAAAACTTCGTAAGTTCATATAAATTCGAAAAAAAACACTCAATCAAAACCTGAACCAGACTATAATTGATAACATTCCAGAATTTGAAATAATGCACTCCTTTTTATCCGCTATAAATATACTTTGGATTCTCAAGACGTTATCACAAGTCTATATGGTGATACTGGTGTTTGATTTTTCGGCTTATCAGCCACTTGTTATCTTTTATTGAGTTAATTATTACTGGGTAATAAATGTATACGCGGAGGTTTTGTCTCCCGGGCAAATATTTCAATAATCACCATTATTGAATTTGAAAATGCGTCAATCACTAAAATCCATCACGTCATCCACTTTTTCACAGTTTAGAACTTCTCTGCTCATAGATTCGATAAATAATTCTTCAGAAATGTGTTCGGAAATGAAAGCGTAAGTATTTGCGACGATTTTTCAGGAAAAGTGTGCCTCCTTATAATAGGTCATAATATATAATCACTTACCTAGATTATTGAAAAAATATCACTCTTGCACACTATCCGTCTGGAAAAACCCGATAGAAAACTTGCTTGTCAACTGTTATATGTAAGATTTTACGTTGAAAAAAGACAATCAATAGTCATGAGTATATCCAAACATCATTGTTTTACATTCGATTCACTATTGTTTTCGTTTGCGTGTTTTTGTTTGACCCTGCAAACTTTCGCCGAATTTCCTACATGTTTTCGCTGGATTTCTGTGATGTTCTCCGTTAATTAACTTCAATTTTATATGTCAATTGTAGAATGATACGCTACTTTTGCCGTATTTGATACAACAGGATCACGGGTGCGACCAAAATAGTAATAATAATGACAAGAATGCTTGTTTCGAAAACATCCTAAGCGCCACGTCAAATAATAATGATAAGATCATTCCTCTACTCGCACATGCCTCTGAGAACACTCTTCGAGTGGTTATGTGGAACAGTTATTATTATTATTATTATTATTATTTTATGGAGATCATTATTTGTTTGGTTACGATAGGAGAAATCAAGGCGTGGTGTTTGCAAATAAACAGAACTTTCTCGATAGGCTGGGACTGCTGAAAAATCAGTTTATTAAAAAAAATGTTCAATACCGACTCTGTCTTATCCTGCAAACTGTATCATTCAGCTTTCAGCTATTCGGGTTCCCTTACAACATATCCCTGCAGATCGCCAGTCAGACCAGTCAAGTCGGTTTGGTATATTTTGGAAGACCAGAAAATCAAAACAAAGTCTTCCTAGAGAAACGAAACTTGCTGGGAAGGGCTTTGAGGCCCTTGTCTACCGCGGAATAGCATGTTCCTATTTGAGAATATTTTAGTTCAGTCCAATAATCTGGGGTAAGAATACCACCTATAAGTACCTTCGAGCGTTGGCCGATAGAGGGCAGAGCAACTTTGCTGTACTAAAATGGAATTATCTCGAAAACCGTAAGAGTTAAAAGAAAACTAATTGCATTTTTGAATTCTGTTCGTCAAGAACACCCCCTGTGCATAGTTTGAAGCAAATCTATTTTTTATTTTCAGCCTGAAAATTTCCAAAGGGGTTAACCTTGATTCTTTTTGAGACCAAAAAATCAAAGTGTTCCTAGAGCAACGAAACTCGCTGGAAAGGGCCTTGAGGCCATTATCTACCGCGGAATAGCATCAGTTCCTATCTGAAAATATTTTATTCCAGTCGAATAATCTCGAGTAACGACAATACCTATAAGTACTTTCGAGCGTTGGCCGATAGAGGGCAGAGCAACTTTGCTGTACTAAAATGGAATTATCTCGAAAACCGTAAGAGTTAGAAGAAAACTAATTGCATTTTTGAATTCTGTTCGTCAAGAACACCCCCTGTGCATAGTTTGAAGCAAACCTATTTTTTATTTTCAGCCTGAAAATTTCCAAAGGGGTTAACCTTGATTCTTTTTGAGACAAAAAAATCAAAGTCTTCCTAGAGCAACGAAAGTCCCTGGAGAGGGCCTTGAGGCCATTATCTACCGCGGAATAGCATCAGTTCCTATCTGAGAATATTTTATTCCAGTCGAATAATCTCGAGTAACGACAATACCTATAAGTACCTTCGAGGGTTGGCCGATAGAGGGCAGAGCAACTTTGCTGTACTAAAATGGAATTATCTCGAAAACCGTAATAGTTAGAAGAAAACTAATTGCATTTTAGAATTCTGTTCGTCAAGAACACCCCTGTGCATAGTTTGAAGCAAATCTATTTTTTATTTTCAGCCTGAAAATTTCCAAAGGGGTTACTTGATTGTTTTTGAGACGAAAAAATCAAAGTCTTCCTAGAGCAACGAAACTCGCTGGAAAGGGCCTTGAGGCCATTATCTACCGCGGAATAGCATCAGTTCCTATCTGAGAATATTTTATTCCAGTCGAATAATCTGGAGTAACGACAATACCTATAAGTACCTTCGAGCGTTGGCCGATAGAGGGCAGAGCAACTTTGCTGTACTAAAATGGAATTATCTCGAAAACCGTAAGAGTTAGAAGAAAACTAATTGCATTTTTGAATTCTGTTCGTCAAGAACACCCCCTGTGCATAGTTTGAAGCAAATCTATTTTTTATTTTCAGCCTGAAAATTTCCAAAGGGGTTACTTGATTGTTTTTGAGACGAAAAAATCAAAGTCTTCCTAGAGCAACGAAACTCGCTGGAAAGGGCCTTGAGGCCATTATCTACCGCGGAATAGCATCAGTTCCTATCTGAGAATATTTTATTCCAGTCGAATAATCTCGAGTAACGACAATACCTATAAGTACCTTCGAGGGTTGGCCGATAGAGGGCAGAGCAACTTTGCTGTACTAAAATGGAATTATCTCGAAAACCGTAAGAGTTAGAAGAAAACTAATTGCATTTTAGAATTCTGTTCGTCAAGAACACCCCTGTGCATAGTTTGAAGCAAATCTATTTTTCATTTTCAGCCTGAAAATTTCCAAAGGGTTAACCTTGATTCTTTTTGAGACCAAAAAATCAAAGTCTTCCTAGAGCAACGAAAGTCACTGGGGAGGGCCTTGAGGCCAATATCTACCGCGGAATAGCATCAGTTCCTATCTGAGAATATTTTATTCCTGTCGAATAATCTCGAGTAACGACAATACCTATAAGTACCTTCGAGGGTTGGCCGATAGAGGGCAGAGCAACTTTGCTGTACGAAAATTGAAATATCTCGAAAACCGTAAAGGCTACAAAAAAACTAATTGCATTTCTGGATTCTGCTCGTCAAGAACCCCCTATGTGCACAGTTTGAAGCAAATCAATTTTTCATTTTCAGCCTGAAAATTTCCAAAGGGGTTAACCTTGATTCTTTGTGAGACGAAAAAATCAATGTCTTCCTAGAGCAACGAAAGTCACTGGGGAGGGCCTTGAGGCCATTATCTACCGCGGAATAGCATCAGTTCCTATCTGAGAATATTTTATTCCAGTCGAATAATCTCGAGTAACGACAATACCTATAAGTACCTTCGAGGGTTCGCCGATAGAGGGCAGAGCAACTTTGCTGTACTAAAATGGAGTTATCTCGAAAACCGTAAGAGTTAGAAGAAAACTAATTGCATTTTTGAATTCTGTTCGTCAAGAACACCCCCTGTGCATAGTTTGAAGCAAATCTATTTTTCATTTTCAGCCTGAAAATTTCCAAAGGGGTTAACCTTGATTCTTTGTGAGACGAAAAAATCAATGTCTTCCTAGAGCAACGAAAGTCACTGGGGAGGGCCTTGAGGCCATTATCTACCGCGGAATAGCATCAGTTCCTTCTTGGGAATATTTTATTCCAGTCGAATAATCTCGAGTAACGACAATACCTATAAGTACCTTCGAGGGTTGGCCGATAGAGGGCAGAGCAACTTTGCTGTACTAAAATGAAATTATCTCGAAAACCGTAAGAGTTAGAAGAAAACTAATTGCATTTTTGAATTCCGAACGTCAAGAACACCCCCTGTGCACAGTTTGAAGCAAATCTATTTTCCATTTTCAGCTTGAAAATATCCAAAGGGGTTAACCTTGATTCTTTTTGAGACCAAAAAATCAAAATCCTCCTAGAGCAACGAAAGTCACTGGGGAGGGCCTTGAGGCCATTATCTACCGCGGAATAGCATCAGTTCCTATCTGAGAATATTTTATTCCAGTCGAATAATCTCGAGTAACGACAATACCTATAAGTACCTTCGAGGGTTGGCCGATAGAGGGCAGAGCAACTTTGCTGTACTAAAATGGAGTTATCTCGAAAACCGTAAGAGTTAGAAGAAAACTAATTGCATTTTTGAATTCTGTTCGTCAAGAACACCCCCTGTGCATAGTTTGAAGCAAATCTATTTTTCATTTTCAGCCTGAAAATTTCCAAAGGGGTTAACCTTGATTCTTTTTGAGACCAAAAAATCAAAGTCCTCCTAGAGCAACGAAAGTCACTGGGGAGGGCCTTGAGGCCATTATCTACCGCGGAATAGCATCAGTTCCTATCTGAGAATATTTTATTCCAGTCGAATAATCTCGAGTAACGACAATACCTATAAGTACCTTCGAGGGTTGGCCGATAGAGGGCAGAGCAACTTTGCTGTACTAAAATGAAATTATCTCGAAAACCGTAAGAGTTAGAAGAAAACTAATTGCATTTTTGAATTCCGAACGTCAAGAACACCCCCTGTGCACAGTTTGAAGCAAATCTATTTTCCATTTTCAGCTTGAAAATATCCAAAGGGGTTAACCTTGATTCTTTTTGAGACCAAAAAATCAAAATCCTCCTAGAGCAACGAAAGTCACTGGGGAGGGCCTTGAGGCCATTATCTACCGCGGAATAGCATCAGTTCCTATCTGAGAATATTTTATTCCAGTCGAATAATCTCGAGTAACGACAATACCTATAAGTACCTTCGAGGGTTGGCCGATAGAGGGCAGAGCAACTTTGCTGTACTAAAATGGAGTTATCTCGAAAACCGTAAGAGTTAGAAGAAAACTAATTGCATTTTTGAATTCTGTTCGTCAAGAACACCCCCTGTGCATAGTTTGAAGCAAATCTATTTTTCATTTTCAGCCTGAAAATTTCCAAAGGGGTTAACCTTGATTCTTTTTGAGACCAAAAAATCAAAGTCCTCCTAGAGCAACGAAAGTCACTGGGGAGGGCCTTGAGGCCATTATCTACCGCGGAATAGCATCAGTTCCTATCTGAGAATATTTTATTCCAGTCGAATAATCTCGAGTAACGACAATACCTATAAGTACCTTCGAGGGTTGGCCGATAGAGGGCAGAGCAACTTTGCTGTACTAAAATGAAATTATCTCGAAAACCGTAAGAGTTAGAAGAAAACTAATTGCATTTTTGAATTCCGAACGTCAAGAACACCCCCTGTGCACAGTTTGAAGCAAATCTATTTTCCATTTTCAGCTTGAAAATATCCAAAGGGGTTAACCTTGATTCTTTTTGAGACGAAAAAATCAAAGTGTTCCTAGAGCAACGAAACTCGCTGGAGAGGGCCTTGAGGCCATTATCTACCGCGGAATAGCATCAGTTCCTATCTGAGAATATTTTATTCCAGTCGAATAATCTCGAGTAACGACAATACCTATAAGTACCTTCGAGGGTTGGCCGATAGAGGGCAGAGCAACTTTGCTGTACTAAAATGGAGTTATCTCGAAAACCGTAAGAGTTAGAAGAAAACTAATTGCATTTTTGAATTCTGATCGTCAAGAACACCCCCTGTGCATAGTTTGAAGCAAATCTATTTTTCATTTTCAGCCTGAAAATTTCCAAAGGGGTTAACCTTGATTCTTTTTGAGACCAAAAAATCAAAGTCCTCCTAGAGCAACGAAAGTCACTGGGGAGGGCCTTGAGGCCATTATCTACCGCGGAATAGCATCAGTTCCTATCTGAGAATATTTTATTCCAGTCGAATAATCTCGAGTAACGACAATACCTATAAGTACCTTCGAGGGTTGGCCGATAGAGGGCAGAGCAACTTTGCTGTACTAAAATGGAGTTATCTCGAAAACCGTAAGAGTTAGAAGAAAACTAATTGCATTTTTGAATTCTGTTCGTCAAGAACACCCCCTGTGCATAGTTTGAAGCAAATCTATTTTTCATTTTCAGCCTGAAAATTTCCAAAGGGGTCCTTGATTCTTTTTGAGACCAAAAAATCAAAGTCTTCCTAGAGCAACGAAAGTCACTGGGGAGGGCCTTGAGGCCATTATCTACCGCGGAATAGCATCAGTTCCTTCTTGGGAATATTTTATTCCAGTCGAATAATCTCGAGTAACGACAATACCTATAAGTACCTTCGAGGGTTGGCCGATAGAGGGCAGAGCAACTTTGCTGTACTAAAATGAAATTATCTCGAAAACCGTAAGAGTTAGAAGAAAACTAATTGCATTTTTGAATTCCGAACGTCAAGAACACCCCCTGTGCACAGTTTGAAGCAAATCTATTTTCCATTTTCAGCTTGAAAATATCCAAAGGGGTTAACCTTGATTCTTTTTGAGACCAAAAAATCAAAGTCCTCCTAGAGCAACGAAAGTCACTGGGGAGGGCCTTGAGGCCATTATCTACCGCGGAATAGCATCAGTTCCTTCTTGGGAATATTTTATTCCAGTCGAATAATCTCGAGTAACGACAATACCTATAAGTACCTTCGAGGGTTGGCCGATAGAGGGCAGAGCAACTTTGCTGTACTAAAATGAAATTATCTCGAAAACCGTAAGAGTTAGAAGAAAACTAATTGCATTTTTGAATTCCGAACGTCAAGAACACCCCCTGTGCACAGTTTGAAGCAAATCTATTTTCCATTTTCAGCTTGAAAATATCCAAAGGGGTTAACCTTGATTCTTTTTGAGACCAAAAAATCAAAGTCCTCCTAGAGCAACGAAAGTCACTGGGGAGGGCCTTGAGGCCATTATCTACCGCGGAATAGCATCAGTTCCTATCTGAGAATATTTTATTCCAGTCGAATAATCTCGAGTAACGACAATACCTATAAGTACCTTCGAGGGTTGGCCGATAGAGGGCAGAGCAACTTTGCTGTACTAAAATGGAGTTATCTCGAAAACCGTAAGAGTTAGAAGAAAACTAATTGCATTTTTGAATTCTGATCGTCAAGAACACCCCCTGTGCATAGTTTGAAGCAAATCTATTTTTCATTTTCAGCCTGAAAATTTCCAAAGGGGTCCTTGATTCTTTTTGAGACCAAAAAATCAAAGTCTTCCTAGAGCAACGAAAGTCACTGGGGAGGGCCTTGAGGCCATTATCTACCGCGGAATAGCATCAGTTCCTATCTGAGAATATTTTATTCCAGTCGAATAATCTCGAGTAACGACAATACCTATAAGTACCTTCGAGGGTTGGCCGATAGAGGGCAGAGCAACTTTGCTTTACTAAAATGGAATTATCTCGAAAACCGTAAGAGTTAGAAGAAAACTAATTGCATTTTTGAATTCTGATCGTCAAGAACACCCCCTGTGCATAGTTTGAAGCAAATCTATTTTTCATTTTCAGCCTGAAAATTTCCAAAGGGGTTAACCTTGATTCTTTTTGAGACCAAAAAATCAAAGTCTTCCTAGAGCAACGAAAGTCACTGGGGAGGGCCTTGAGGCCATTATCTACCGCGGAATAGCATCAGTTCCTTCTTGGGAATATTTTATTCCAGTCGAATAATCTCGAGTAACGACAATACCTATAAGTACCTTCGAGGGTTGGCCGATAGAGGGCAGAGCAACTTTGCTGTACTAAAATGGAGTTATCTCGAAAACCGTAAGAGTTAGAAGAAAACTAATTGCATTTTTGAATTCTGTTCGTCAAGAACACCCCCTGTGCATAGTTTGAAGCAAATCTATTTTTCATTTTCAGCCTGAAAATTTCCAAAGGGGTCCTTGATTCTTTTTGAGACCAAAAAATCAAAGTCTTCCTAGAGCAACGAAAGTCACTGGGGAGGGCCTTGAGGCCATTATCTACCGCGGAATAGCATCAGTTCCTATCTGAGAATATTTTATTCCAGTCGAATAATCTCGAGTAACGACAATACCTATAAGTACCTTCGAGGGTTGGCCGATAGAGGGCAGAGCAACTTTGCTTTACTAAAATGGAATTATCTCGAAAACCGTAAGAGTTAGAAGAAAACTAATTGCATTTTTGAATTCTGTTCGTCAAGAACACCCCCTGTGCATAGTTTGAAGCGAATCTATTTTTCATTTTCAGCCTGAAAATTTCCAAAGGGGTCCTTGATTCTTTTTGAGACCAAAAAATCAAAGTCTTCCTAGAGCAACGAAAGTCACTGGGGAGGGCCTTGAGGCCATTATCTACCGCGGAATAGCATCAGTTCCTATCTGAGAATATTTTATTCCAGTCGAATAATCTCGAGTAACGACAATACCTATAAGTACCTTCGAGGGTTGGCCGATAGAGGGCAGAGCAACTTTGCTGTACTAAAATGGAATTATCTCGAAAACCGTAATAGTTAGAAGAAAACTAATTGCATTTTAGAATTCTGTTCGTCAAGAACACCCCTGTGCATAGTTTGAAGCAAATCTATTTTTTATTTTCAGCCTGAAAATTTCCAAAGGGGTTACTTGATTGTTTTTGAGACGAAAAAATCAAAGTCTTCCTAGAGCAACGAAACTCGCTGGAAAGGGCCTTGAGGCCATTATCTACCGCGGAATAGCATCAGTTCCTATCTGAGAATATTTTATTCCAGTCGAATAATCTGGAGTAACGACAATACCTATAAGTACCTTCGAGCGTTGGCCGATAGAGGGCAGAGCAACTTTGCTGTACTAAAATGGAATTATCTCGAAAACCGTAAGAGTTAGAAGAAAACTAATTGCATTTTTGAATTCTGTTCGTCAAGAACACCCCCTGTGCATAGTTTGAAGCAAATCTATTTTTTATTTTCAGCCTGAAAATTTCCAAAGGGGTTACTTGATTGTTTTTGAGACGAAAAAATCAAAGTCTTCCTAGAGCAACGAAACTCGCTGGAAAGGGCCTTGAGGCCATTATCTACCGCGGAATAGCATCAGTTCCTATCTGAGAATATTTTATTCCAGTCGAATAATCTCGAGTAACGACAATACCTATAAGTACCTTCGAGGGTTGGCCGATAGAGGGCAGAGCAACTTTGCTGTACTAAAATGGAATTATCTCGAAAACCGTAAGAGTTAGAAGAAAACTAATTGCATTTTAGAATTCTGTTCGTCAAGAACACCCCTGTGCATAGTTTGAAGCAAATCTATTTTTCATTTTCAGCCTGAAAATTTCCAAAGGGTTAACCTTGATTCTTTTTGAGACCAAAAAATCAAAGTCTTCCTAGAGCAACGAAAGTCACTGGGGAGGGCCTTGAGGCCAATATCTACCGCGGAATAGCATCAGTTCCTATCTGAGAATATTTTATTCCAGTCGAATAATCTCGAGTAACGACAATACCTATAAGTACCTTCGAGGGTAGGCCGATAGAGGGCAGAGCAACTTTGCTGTACGAAAATTGATATATCTCGAAAACCGTAAAGGCTACAAAAAAACTAATTGCATTTCTGGATTCTGCTCGTCAAGAACCCCCTATGTGCACAGTTTGAAGCAAATCAATTTTTCATTTTCAGCCTGAAAATTTCCAAAGGGGTTAACCTTGATTCTTTTTGAGACGAAAAAATCAAAGTCTTCCTAGAGCAACGAAAGTCACTGGGGAGGGCCTTGAGGCCATTATCTACCGCGGAATAGCATCAGTTCCTATCTGAGAATATTTTATTCCTGTCGAATAATCTCGAGTAACGACAATACCTATAAGTACCTTCGAGGGTTGGCCGATAGAGGGCAGAGCAACTTTGCTGTACGAAAATTGAAATATCTCGAAAACCGTAAAGGCTACAAAAAAACTAATTGCATTTCTGGATTCTGCTCGTCAAGAACCCCCTATGTGCACAGTTTGAAGCAAATCAATTTTTCATTTTCAGCCTGAAAATTTCCAAAGGGGTTAACCTTGATTCTTTGTGAGACGAAAAAATCAATGTCTTCCTAGAGCAACGAAAGTCACTGGGGAGGGCCTTGAGGCCATTATCTACCGCGGAATAGCATCAGTTCCTATCTGAGAATATTTTATTCCAGTCGAATAATCTCGAGTAACGACAATACCTATAAGTACCTTCGAGGGTTCGCCGATAGAGGGCAGAGCAACTTTGCTGTACTAAAATGGAGTTATCTCGAAAACCGTAAGAGTTAGAAGAAAACTAATTGCATTTTTGAATTCTGTTCGTCAAGAACACCCCCTGTGCATAGTTTGAAGCAAATCTATTTTTCATTTTCAGCCTGAAAATTTCCAAAGGGGTTAACCTTGATTCTTTGTGAGACGAAAAAATCAATGTCTTCCTAGAGCAACGAAAGTCACTGGGGAGGGCCTTGAGGCCATTATCTACCGCGGAATAGCATCAGTTCCTTCTTGGGAATATTTTATTCCAGTCGAATAATCTCGAGTAACGACAATACCTATAAGTACCTTCGAGGGTTGGCCGATAGAGGGCAGAGCAACTTTGCTGTACTAAAATGAAATTATCTCGAAAACCGTAAGAGTTAGAAGAAAACTAATTGCATTTTTGAATTCCGAACGTCAAGAACACCCCCTGTGCACAGTTTGAAGCAAATCTATTTTCCATTTTCAGCTTGAAAATATCCAAAGGGGTTAACCTTGATTCTTTTTGAGACCAAAAAATCAAAATCCTCCTAGAGCAACGAAAGTCACTGGGGAGGGCCTTGAGGCCATTATCTACCGCGGAATAGCATCAGTTCCTATCTGAGAATATTTTATTCCAGTCGAATAATCTCGAGTAACGACAATACCTATAAGTACCTTCGAGGGTTGGCCGATAGAGGGCAGAGCAACTTTGCTGTACTAAAATGGAGTTATCTCGAAAACCGTAAGAGTTAGAAGAAAACTAATTGCATTTTTGAATTCTGTTCGTCAAGAACACCCCCTGTGCATAGTTTGAAGCAAATCTATTTTTCATTTTCAGCCTGAAAATTTCCAAAGGGGTTAACCTTGATTCTTTTTGAGACCAAAAAATCAAAATCCTCCTAGAGCAACGAAAGTCACTGGGGAGGGCCTTGAGGCCATTATCTACCGCGGAATAGCATCAGTTCCTATCTGAGAATATTTTATTCCAGTCGAATAATCTCGAGTAACGACAATACCTATAAGTACCTTCGAGGGTTGGCCGATAGAGGGCAGAGCAACTTTGCTGTACTAAAATGGAGTTATCTCGAAAACCGTAAGAGTTAGAAGAAAACTAATTGCATTTTTGAATTCTGTTCGTCAAGAACACCCCCTGTGCATAGTTTGAAGCAAATCTATTTTTCATTTTCAGCCTGAAAATTTCCAAAGGGGTTAACCTTGATTCTTTTTGAGACCAAAAAATCAAAGTCCTCCTAGAGCAACGAAAGTCACTGGGGAGGGCCTTGAGGCCATTATCTACCGCGGAATAGCATCAGTTCCTATCTGAGAATATTTTATTCCAGTCGAATAATCTCGAGTAACGACAATACCTATAAGTACCTTCGAGGGTTGGCCGATAGAGGGCAGAGCAACTTTGCTGTACTAAAATGAAATTATCTCGAAAACCGTAAGAGTTAGAAGAAAACTAATTGCATTTTTGAATTCCGAACGTCAAGAACACCCCCTGTGCACAGTTTGAAGCAAATCTATTTTCCATTTTCAGCTTGAAAATATCCAAAGGGGTTAACCTTGATTCTTTTTGAGACGAAAAAATCAAAGTGTTCCTAGAGCAACGAAACTCGCTGGAGAGGGCCTTGAGGCCATTATCTACCGCGGAATAGCATCAGTTCCTATCTGAGAATATTTTATTCCAGTCGAATAATCTCGAGTAACGACAATACCTATAAGTACCTTCGAGGGTTGGCCGATAGAGGGCAGAGCAACTTTGCTGTACTAAAATGGAGTTATCTCGAAAACCGTAAGAGTTAGAAGAAAACTAATTGCATTTTTGAATTCTGATCGTCAAGAACACCCCCTGTGCATAGTTTGAAGCAAATCTATTTTTCATTTTCAGCCTGAAAATTTCCAAAGGGGTTAACCTTGATTCTTTTTGAGACCAAAAAATCAAAGTCCTCCTAGAGCAACGAAAGTCACTGGGGAGGGCCTTGAGGCCATTATCTACCGCGGAATAGCATCAGTTCCTATCTGAGAATATTTTATTCCAGTCGAATAATCTCGAGTAACGACAATACCTATAAGTACCTTCGAGGGTTGGCCGATAGAGGGCAGAGCAACTTTGCTGTACTAAAATGGAGTTATCTCGAAAACCGTAAGAGTTAGAAGAAAACTAATTGCATTTTTGAATTCTGTTCGTCAAGAACACCCCCTGTGCATAGTTTGAAGCAAATCTATTTTTCATTTTCAGCCTGAAAATTTCCAAAGGGGTCCTTGATTCTTTTTGAGACCAAAAAATCAAAGTCTTCCTAGAGCAACGAAAGTCACTGGGGAGGGCCTTGAGGCCATTATCTACCGCGGAATAGCATCAGTTCCTTCTTGGGAATATTTTATTCCAGTCGAATAATCTCGAGTAACGACAATACCTATAAGTACCTTCGAGGGTTGGCCGATAGAGGGCAGAGCAACTTTGCTGTACTAAAATGAAATTATCTCGAAAACCGTAAGAGTTAGAAGAAAACTAATTGCATTTTTGAATTCCGAACGTCAAGAACACCCCCTGTGCACAGTTTGAAGCAAATCTATTTTCCATTTTCAGCTTGAAAATATCCAAAGGGGTTAACCTTGATTCTTTTTGAGACCAAAAAATCAAAGTCCTCCTAGAGCAACGAAAGTCACTGGGGAGGGCCTTGAGGCCATTATCTACCGCGGAATAGCATCAGTTCCTTCTTGGGAATATTTTATTCCAGTCGAATAATCTCGAGTAACGACAATACCTATAAGTACCTTCGAGGGTTGGCCGATAGAGGGCAGAGCAACTTTGCTGTACTAAAATGAAATTATCTCGAAAACCGTAAGAGTTAGAAGAAAACTAATTGCATTTTTGAATTCCGAACGTCAAGAACACCCCCTGTGCACAGTTTGAAGCAAATCTATTTTCCATTTTCAGCTTGAAAATATCCAAAGGGGTTAACCTTGATTCTTTTTGAGACCAAAAAATCAAAGTCCTCCTAGAGCAACGAAAGTCACTGGGGAGGGCCTTGAGGCCATTATC
Organism: Chrysolina americana; assembly: GCA_958502065.1. Lineage (NCBI taxonomy): Eukaryota > Metazoa > Arthropoda > Insecta > Coleoptera > Chrysomelidae > Chrysolina > Chrysolina americana. Next base: position 544,222 of record OY293418.1, on the reverse strand, counting down.
TACCGCGGAATAGCATCAGTTCCTATCTGAGAATATTTTATTCCAGTCGAATAATCTCGAGTAACGACAATACCTATAAGTACCTTCGAGGGTTGGCCGATAGAGGGCAGAGCAACTTTGCTGTACTAAAATGGAGTTATCTCGAAAACCGTAAGAGTTAGAAGAAAACTAATTGCATTTTTGAATTCTGATCGTCAAGAACACCCCCTGTGCATAGTTTGAAGCAAATCTATTTTTCATTTTCAGCCTGAAAATTTCCAAAGGGGTCCTTGATTCTTTTTGAGACCAAAAAATCAAAGTCTTCCTAGAGCAACGAAAGTCACTGGGGAGGGCCTTGAGGCCATTATCTACCGCGGAATAGCATCAGTTCCTATCTGAGAATATTTTATTCCAGTCGAATAATCTCGAGTAACGACAATACCTATAAGTACCTTCGAGGGTTGGCCGATAGAGGGCAGAGCAACTTTGCTTTACTAAAATGGAATTATCTCGAAAACCGTAAGAGTTAGAAGAAAACTAATTGCATTTTTGAATTCTGATCGTCAAGAACACCCCCTGTGCATAGTTTGAAGCAAATCTATTTTTCATTTTCAGCCTGAAAATTTCCAAAGGGGTTAACCTTGATTCTTTTTGAGACCAAAAAATCAAAGTCTTCCTAGAGCAACGAAAGTCACTGGGGAGGGCCTTGAGGCCATTATCTACCGCGGAATAGCATCAGTTCCTTCTTGGGAATATTTTATTCCAGTCGAATAATCTCGAGTAACGACAATACCTATAAGTACCTTCGAGGGTTGGCCGATAGAGGGCAGAGCAACTTTGCTGTACTAAAATGGAGTTATCTCGAAAACCGTAAGAGTTAGAAGAAAACTAATTGCATTTTTGAATTCTGTTCGTCAAGAACACCCCCTGTGCATAGTTTGAAGCAAATCTATTTTTCATTTTCAGCCTGAAAATTTCCAAAGGGGTCCTTGATTCTTTTTGAGACCAAAAAATCAAAGTCTTCCTAGAGCAACGAAAGTCACTGGGGAGGGCCTTGAGGCCATTATCTACCGCGGAATAGCATCAGTTCCTATCTGAGAATATTTTATTCCAGTCGAATAATCTCGAGTAACGACAATACCTATAAGTACCTTCGAGGGTTGGCCGATAGAGGGCAGAGCAACTTTGCTTTACTAAAATGGAATTATCTCGAAAACCGTAAGAGTTAGAAGAAAACTAATTGCATTTTTGAATTCTGTTCGTCAAGAACACCCCCTGTGCATAGTTTGAAGCAAATCTATTTTTCATTTTCAGCCTGAAAATTTCCAAAGGGGTTAACCTTGATTCTTTTTGAGACCAAAAAATCAAAGTCTTCCTAGAGCAACGAAAGTCACTGGAGAGGGCCTTGAGGCCATTATCTACCGCGGAATAGCATCAGTTCCTATCTGAGAATATTTTATTCCAGTCGAATAATCTCGAGTAACGACAATACCTATAAGTACCTTCGAGGGTTGGCCGATAGAGGGCAGAGCAACTTTGCTTTACTAAAATGGAATTATCTCGAAAACCGTAAGAGTTAGAAGAAAACTAATTGCATTTTTGAATTCTGTTCGTCAAGAACACCCCCTGTGCATAGTTTGAAGCAAATCTATTTTTCATTTTCAGCCTGAAAATTTCCAAAGGGGTCCTTGATTCTTTTTGAGACCAAAAAATCAAAGTCTTCCTAGAGCAACGAAAGTCACTGGGGAGGGCCTTGAGGCCATTATCTACCGCGGAATAGCATCAGTTCCTATCTGAGAATATTTTATTCCAGTCGAATAATCTCGAGTAACGACAATACCTATAAGTACCTTCGAGGGTTGGCCGATAGAGGGCAGAGCAACTTTGCTTTACTAAAATGGAATTATCTCGAAAACCGTAAGAGTTAGAAGAAAACTAATTGCATTTTTGAATTCTGTTCGTCAAGAACACCCCCTGTGCATAGTTTGAAGCAAATCTATTTTTCATTTTCAGCCTGAAAATTTCCAAAGGGGTTAACCTTGATTCTTTTTGAGACCAAAAAATCAAAGTCTTCCTAGAGCAACGAAAGTCACTGGAGAGGGCCTTGAGGCCATTATCTACCGCGGAATAGCATCAGTTCCTATCTGAGAATATTTCATTCCAGTCGAATAATCTCGAGTAACGACAATACCTATAAGTACCTTCGAGGGTTGGCCGATAGAGGGCAGAGCAACTTTGCTTTACTAAAATGGAATTATCTCGAAAACCGTAAGAGTTAGAAGAAAACTAATTGCATTTTTGAATTCTGTTCGTCAAGAACACCCCCTGTGCATAGTTTGAAGCAAATCTATATTTCATTTTCAGCCTGAAAATTTCCAAAGGGGTCCTTGATTCTTTTTGAGACCAAAAATCAAAGTCTTCCTAGAGCAACGAAAGTCACTGGGGAGGGCCTTGAGGCCATTATCTACCGCGGAATAGCATCAGTTCCTTCTTGGGAATATTTTATTCCAGTCGAATAATCTCGAGTAACGACAATACCTATAAGTACCTTCGAGGGTTGGCCGATAGAGGGCAGAGCAACTTTGCTGTACTAAAATGGAATTATCTCGAAAACCGTAAGAGTTAGAAGAAAACTAATTGCATTTTTGAATTCTGTTCGTCAAGAACACCCCCTGTGCATAGTTTGAAGCAAATCTATTTTTCATTTTCAGCCTGAAAATTTCCAAAGGGGTTAACCTTGATTCTTTTTGAGACCAAAAAATCAAAGTCTTCCTAGAGCAACGAAAGTCACTGGGGAGGGCCTTGAGGCCATTATCTACCGCGGAATAGCATCAGTTCCTTCTTGGGAATATTTTATTCCAGTCGAATAATCTCGAGTAACGACAATACCTATAAGTACCTTCGAGGGTTGGCCGATAGAGGGCAGAGCAACTTTGCTGTACTAAAATGGAATTATCTAGAGAACCGTAAGAGCTAGAAGAAAACAGTTTTGAATTCTGCTCGTCAAGAACACCCCCTGTGCATAGTTTGAAGCAAATCTATTTTCCATTTTCAGCCTGAAAACCGTAAGAACCACGGGAGAAGTGATTGCATTTTTGGATTCTGCTCGTCGAGATCTCTACCTGTGTACCTTGTGGAGCCAATTTATTCTTCATTTTCATTATAGAGCCAACATATCGGTTTTAATGTGAGGTCAACAAGTATTGTTTACAATTTCATCAATTTTTAGAACATGAACTGCAGAAGTCTCAGAGCAAGCTCAAATGCGTCAATCGTAGCATAAAATAAATACCTAGGAAATATTACGGTTGGGAGGAGGCAGTAAAATAAATGAAGATCACTTAAAACTGTTCATTACTGAAAAAATATATACAACGACACTAGGAATGAAAAAATCTTAACGCTAGTATTTTACACAGGACCTAGATTTTTATCATTAAACGTTTACCCATACATGGACTAATTACACATTTACAAAACAAATAGACCTGGTGGAGGAGTATTTTACATCAGCTGGTTCGACATTAATACAGAAATGCAGACGCATGGATCAGGGATTGGCATTCATTGAACCAAAAACCCCATAAAAACAAACAAAACAAAAAGGAAAATCGATCCGTTGAACAGGATCGAACTTTTTCACTAATAATTGTATCTAGATATGAAACCCCAAAGCAATCAACGTTACCGCAAGGTTTCATTTCCGCCCAAGCAGAACAAATGAGAGCAGAAAAACGTTCCATTTCATTCATAAGGTATCCCTCAAGGTTCGATTTGTGGACGTTTGTCCTACTTGGGCTACCAAAGACGATTGAAATATAGCAAAAAGAGTAGATAAACTAGGAGAGTTCCAGTACAACCGCAGGGAAAACAATGTGTAAGAGAGAGAGCGTCCGAGTTTTTGAGAGAGAGAGAAAGAGATAGTGTGTCGTATGTTTTACTGTGGTATTGGATGATCGCCTGTGTATGACGTAGTCGACACAAATCCAGCGCAAAGATAAGGATTCGGATACTCTCTCTCTTACACACTGTTTTCCCTATGGTGGTACTGGAATTCTCCTAGTTTATCTGACTAAAAAGTCATAGAAGAATTAAATCTTCTTGTGCTGATGTTACAGAAAATCAATTCTCTGGTATACCTCAATCATTTTTGGTTTGAATATTCCAGGAACATAGGCGGGAGGAAACCAATCGAGGCTTCCGAATAACAAATTTCTTCCGTCGACAACTACACAGTAAAAACAAAATCGATGCGGGAAACTGAAATCCGTATAGTATCGATTTCCAGCCCGCCTATGGCAATCAGAATATCTTGAAATAAATACATTTATGCTAAATTAGTGTCTGGCTCAAGTGGGGCCTGCTGAGGAACCGGATGCGACGTTGCCCAGCACCCTGGTCCCCAGCGAGGATCCTGATCCTAGCAGGGACTGGAACGACTGTGCCGCGCCCTGAGAAACAGTCTATAATTAAAAGAAAAGTAAGCAAATATTAATTATACGATGGTGCAGTTACGGCTTCTTGACACGACATACGAAAGAACTTCTCCAAAGATTTTTACCTGTAACGCAGTCCCGAGGAAGCCAGAGATGGCTTTGGTGACGTTGACGGCGGCCGTTATCAAGTTGCTCCTGATCAGCGACTCGGAAGAATCATCGTCCACCCCCGGTACAGGCCTGAAACCTATCGGTGGCCTCATAGGCTTGGGTGTTGTTGGAATGACCTCCTCGACATCCTCGACGCTGTTGCTGACCGTCAGGAGAGGGGCTCTAGTAGCCAGTTTCCGTTCCTGTCTTCGCTGAGTCGTCGCAGACCTGCAAGTGAGTGGATGAGTGAATAAATGAGTAAGGAAGTGAAGAATCAAGCACTCAAAATGTTGTTGCACTACCGCATCGTGGTTGTTGATGGTGGTAGGGGTGATAAGTGGTGACCTTCTCTGTTTCCTCAAAGCAGACCCTTATAAGATCCAGTTCCCTGCTGAATTCGAACAATCTAAGGTGCTATATTACGAAGATGTATTGATATCTAGTTAGCCTAGACCAGTTCCCTTCATAAACAAAATATTGCGTTGCCATAGCAACGAACAATAACTTATTAGAAGTGTCAGTGCAAAGTTTGACGTCTGTGACTGTAGTGAGTTCTCCTCTGTTATTGTAGCGAGTTATCCTCCCTGTGATTGTAGCGAGTTCCTCCTCTGTGATCGTAGTGAGTTCCCTCTCTGTGATTGTAGTGAGTTCTCCTCTGTTATTGTAGCGAGTTGTCCTCCTTGTGATTGTAGCGAGTTCCCCCTCTGTGACCGTAGTGAGTTCCCTCTCTGTGCTTGTAGTGAGTTCTCCTGTTATTGTAGCGAGTTGCCCTCCTTGTGATTGTAGCGAGTTCCTCCTCTGTGACCGTAGTGAGTTCCCTCTCTGTGATTGTAGTGAGTTCTCCTCTGTTATTGTAGCGAGTTGTCCTCCTTGTGATTGTAGCGAGTTCCCCCTCTGTGACCGTAGTGAGTTCCCTCTCTGTGATTGTAGTGAGTTCTCCTGTTATTGTAGCGAGTTATCCTCCCTGTGATTGTAGTGAGTTCCTCCTCTGTGATCGTAGTGAGTTCCCTCTCTGTGATTGTAGTGAGTTCTCCTCTGTTATTGTAGCGAGTTGTCCTCCTTGTGATTGTAGCGAGTTCCCCCTCTGTGACCGTAGTGAGTTCCCTCTCTGTGATTGTAGTGAGTTCTCCTGTTATTGTAGCGAGTTGCCCTTCTTGTGATTGTAGCGAGTTCCCCCTCTGTGACCGTAGTGAGTTCCCTCTCTGTGATTGTAGTGAGTTCTCCTGTTATTGTAGCGAGTTGCCCTCCTTGTGATTGTAGCGAGTTCCTCCTCTGTGACCGTAGTGAGTTCCCTCTCTGTGATTGTAGTGAGTTCTCCTCTGTTATTGTAGCGAGTTGTCCTCCTTGTGATTGTAGCGAGTTCCCCCTCTGTGACCGTAGTGAGTTCCCTCTCTGCGATTGTAGTGAGTTCTCCTCTGTTATTGTAGCGAGTTATCCTCCCTGTGATTGTAGCGAGTTCCTCCTCTGTGACCGTAGTGAGTTCCCTCTCTGCGATTGTAGTGAGTTCTCCTCTGTTATTGTAGCGAGTTGTCCTCCTTGTGATTGTAGCGAGTTCCCCCTCTGTGACCGTAGTGAGTTCCCTCTCTGTGATTGTAGTGAGTTCTCCTGTTATTGTAGCGAGTTGCCCTCCTTGTGATTGTAGCGAGTTCCTCCTCTGTGACCGTAGTGAGTTCCCTCTCTGTGATTGTAGTGAGTTCTCCTCTGTTATTGTAGCGAGTTGTCCTCCTTGTGATTGTAGCGAGTTCCCCCTCTGTGACCGTAGTGAGTTCCCTCTCTGTGATTGTAGTGAGTTCTCCTGTTATTGTAGCGAGTTATCCTCCCTGTGATTGTAGTGAGTTCCTCCTCTGTGATCGTAGTGAGTTCCCTCTCTGTGATTGTAGTGAGTTCTCCTCTGTTATTGTAGCGAGTTGTCCTCCTTGTGATTGTAGCGAGTTCCCCCTCTGTGACCGTAGTGAGTTCCCTCTCTGTGATTGTAGTGAGTTCTCCTGTTATTGTAGCGAGTTGCCCTTCTTGTGATTGTAGCGAGTTCCCCCTCTGTGACCGTAGTGAGTTCCCTCTCTGTGATTGTAGTGAGTTCTCCTCTGTTATTGTAGCGAGTTGCCCTCCTTGTGATTGTAGCGAGTTCCCCCTCTGTGACCGTAGTGAGTTCCCTCTCTGTGATTGTAGTGAGTTCTCCTGTTATTGTAGCGAGTTGCCCTCCTTGTGATTGTAGCGAGTTCCTCCTCTGTGATCGTAGTGAGTTCCCTCTTTGCGATTGTAGTGAGTTCTCCTCTGTTATTGTAGCGAGTTGCCCTCCTTGTGATTGTAGCGAGTTCCCCCTCTGTGACCGTAGTGAGTTCCCTCTCTGTGATTGTAGTGAGTTCTCCTGTTATTGTAGCGAGTTGCCCTCCTTGTGATTGTAGCGAGTTCCCCCTCTGTGACCGTAGTGAGTTTCCTCTCTGTGATTGTAGTGAGTTCTCTGTTATTGTAGCGAGTTATCTTCCCTGTGATTGTAGCGAGTTCCTCCTCTGTGATCGTAGTGAGTTCCCTCTCTGCGATTGTAGTGAGTTCTCCTCTGTTATTGTAGCGAGTTATCCTCCCTGTGATTGTAGCGAGTTCCCCCTCTGTGATCGTAGTGAGTTCCCTCTCTGTGATTGTAGTGAGTTCTCCTCTGTTATTGTAGCGAGTTATCCTCCCTGTGATTGTAGCGAGTTCCCCCTCTGTGACCGTAGTGAGTTCCCTCTCTGTGATTGTAGTGAGTTCTCTGTTATTGTAGCGAGTTATCCTCCCTGTGATTGTAGCGAGTTCCCCCTCTGTGATCGTAGTGAGTTCCCTCTCTGCGATTGTAGTGAGTTCTCCTCTGTTATTGTAGCGAGTTATCCTCCCTGTGATTGTAGCGAGTTCCTCCTCTGTGATCGTAGTGAGTTCCCTCTCTGTGATTGTAGTGAGTTCTCCTCTGTTATTATAGCGAGTTCCCCCTCTGTGATTGTAGTGAGTTCCTCCTCTGTTATTGTAGCGAGTTGCCGTCCCTGTGATTGTAACGAGTTTCCCCACCCTGTAATTTTAGTGTGTTCTGTATTTTAACTATATTTCATTTTGATTAATCCTTTTAGATTTTCGGTTTGGCGTTTTCTTTCAGAAGGCTGAAAAAATGCCATCGATTCCAAACAGTTGATCGTCCGTTTTAACCGTTGTCCAACCGTTATAGCTTCTGCTACCTCCCAGTCGTCTCTGTTGGGTTTGCTATTGTAACGACCCTGAGGTCGGACCTGGCCTCGTCTGTTTGGTTATTCTCAACGAGTCACCGTATACTCTCGATAGTTCGAGAATGTTGAAAGGAATCTACTTGCCGGTATATAAGATGCTCAACATCAGATGGCAGTCAGAATCGCAGTTCCGGAGATATAGTTAATTCGACAGTTAGCAAATGGACGGAGTAGCGACAGTGATTACTATAAATGTTTTATATAAATTGAGTTATTGTTTATAGAGTAAATAAATCAGAGAATTATGGTTAAGTGTATCTTTAATACACTATATTATGTGCTGTCGACCAATTTTTATGGAAAGCTAGCTGGAAAGTGTCTCTGTAGTAAAACAAAAGCCCGCTATTTCTCGTTTTCTGCGTAGCTGCCACCTCATTTTCTCAATGACTTGCATTACCACGTCAGATTTCAAAAACTCCTTCCAAAAACTGCACTCCATAGTTCGTTAGGCCTGAGCCAAAGACTACTTCACTTTCTAATACTCCGTACGGTTCATCATTAAAGTCCTAGAATATAAATATATTGATTCCATACAGGAAGTCTAGAATCGAAACTGAAAAGAAGTTATTGTGCTGTATTAAAGAAAGTAATACATTTTATTGGTAATACAGTAGCACGGATCCAGTCCTTCTATGCTTTTGTCATCAGCATGAAGATGAATTCGATATATTTCAGACTGTGTTCAGTGATATCATATCTTGGCCATATTTTGTATTTATCAAACTTAGATTCCTTTGTAAAAACCTCCATCTTTACGCTGCCGATTCACACATTAAGATGAGATCAAAGACCAAACTGAAATCATGCTTCACTGCTAACCTACCAACTCAAAAATCCCCGAACTCTTTCTCACGCATGTCTCAAACTCACCTCGTGGTAGTAGTCCTTCTCGACGTGGCTCCGTGCTCTCCATTGGCCATCACGACCACCCCTTCGTCTGTATTGATGAGGTTTTGAATACTCTTGATCTGCGACAAGTCCAGAGCGCCTTTGGAGGGGTCCTTCTGCAGCCCTTCCAGCTGCTTTATGAGCTTCTGTATGTCGTTTTGGGTGAGAGCGTTGGCAGATTGCTTGGCGGACGATTTCGGAGGAGCGGGAGTTACTACGGGAGTGATGTGGGTGGGGGAGTTGGCCAGTAGTTCTTGGTCTACTGGCGGTTTCTTCGGCTTGACGGGCTTTGCAGGTTTTCTGACCGGTGGAGCTTGGGGAGTGGGGGCCAAAGCGTTCAGGAGCCAGTTGAGGCCTTGCATCAGAGGGCCTGGGGGTCGCTGGGTGGTTGGTTTCGGTTTAGACTTGGACCGTTTCGAAGTAGTCTCGAATATACCCTGGGAAGACCAAAATATTACCAGTTACTCGAGGAGGAATTTAATAAACTACAACTACTTCAAACTTACTCCAACTTGAACAATCCTGTTCTCAAAAGCAGTCCTGATTCCAGTAATTTCTATGGGAGTTTATTTTTTTTATCTAAACATTCGATTCTAATGTTATCAAACGAATTTTGTCCAGTTATGAATCTAGAAAGCGCTGTATCAAGTACGAAACCCAAAAACGTTATACAAGGTCCTGCAGCAAGGGCTTCCATATCTCCATTATGATAATAGATATGTCAATGAGCAAAATAATACTATTTCCTGAACTCTACAAACTGAAAATGATGGCACTCACACAGGGTGTTCAATTTTTTCTGGGCGGGTCCCAACTTTGTTTTTTTTAAACGGCAACCAATAATTTCAATCAGTTTTTCGGTTTCTACATGAGAAATAAAATGTACTTTAAATGGATCTTTTTTTCGAAAATATTGACGGCTTTCGAAATTTTCAGCATGGCAGCTTTTTTTCCCAAAATTCGTCAATCATACTATTTGGAATTATGAAGTTGTGTCAAGTCCTATTGAAATGAGTTTAGGGCCAAGATATGTACGTTGATGACTCTATCAAACGATATATCAAAAATCGACCTGTGATATACAGGGCGCGAAAAAAAGCTTGCCAAACACTGTTAATAAAAATGTGCAAAATCTTCCTTATTTCAAATAGAACACCCGGTATATTATCGATCCATAAGAAGGACCAACAAGTGCTCTACAAATTTCATCAAATATTCCCTATGGTTAAAATCAATAGTGTTCTATTTGAAATAAGGAATATTTTGCACATTTATATTTACAATGTTTGGCAAGCTATTTTTCGCACCCTGTATATCACAGGTCGATTTTTGATATGTCGTTCGAGAGAGTCATCAACGTACATAATTTGACCAAAAACTCATTACAATAGGAGTTGACACAACTTCATAATTTCAAATGGTATGAGCGACGAATTTTTTGAAAAAAAAAGCTGTCATGCTGAAAATTTCGAAAGCCGTCAATATTTTCGAAAAAAAGATGCCAGTCATCATAGTTTCCAAAAATTTTGCTGATAGCTTGTGGCTATTAGCTAACGGAATTTTACCCAAAATTCTCCTGGTACTAATAGTTCCTTACAATATTCTTCTGGTCAAACTACATATAATGTCCTCATATATAGATGCTTCTGCAATATGAAGAATTTGGCAAACGTAAGTTTGTTAAATTTTGATGAGGGTTTCGAAAAACACGTGTGAAACTCTTGCGAATTAGAAGGATTGAAGATTCTACTGGTTTTAAAACATTTCTTACACCAGTTAAAGATTGAGTTCGGTTGGTTCTGCATACTACATACATCAGGTATGGGAGTGGCCCAAAAACATAGCTTTGGGGCTCTCTATATGTAACAGGCATGACAACTCCAAGATGTCTACAGTTCATTCATTAGTTTTCTAGTACGAACTCCATCGATCGCCTTCGCAATGTCTAGGAATCATATCCCTTGGAATATTTTTGCAATTAGCTAATTTTTGACGATTACTAAATTATTTCTATCATGTCATATAAATTTATCGAGTCCGATATCGTAGAAATGGGTGTGGTGATGAGTTACCAACTTGAAAAGGCATGGCGGTTGAAAATCAACAAGTATTATTAATTTTATTTTTTTGAAATATTGTACAAAGCCCTACAAATGTAGAAGAAAATTATGTATTATATGACAATCAATGAAAAGTTGGAAGAATTGGAAATATTTCATTATTTCTACTGTTTTTCCCCTATATTTCAATGAGGGACACTAAATTTTTTTGTTAAACTACCCAGAGTAATTTTACTGCACTCTCAGTCGTGAACTTTGGTCAAGACCGAAGAAATACATTTTATATTTAGTGAATAGATAGGGACAAATGAAACATGAGCCATATTTCAACAAAATAAAATATTTGAATTTGAATTTGAGTCGTGAACTTTTGAAACCAGTTACGTTTATGACTATTTTATTCGAAATTTGTCAAATGTTGAATTATTTCTTAGAACTTTAAAAGATATTCAACAGAGTCTACCGTCTCTAAATTTATGAAAACGTCAAGACAAAAATACTGTAACGATTTCGAGGCCGGCCCTGATCGCCTCATCAATTATGCACCCTCAAAGTAAACAACGTGTGCTGGCTATTGGATCCACAACGATGACTCATCGCCGAAGGAACGAAATCGAAGTTTCGAGAGACATCGATAGATCGAGAACTGTGAAAAGAATCTGCTTGTGGGTATACAGGGCGCTAAAGATAGTCACAGAGAGTGACAGATACAGTTCGGGAGTCCGCAGACAGAGAGCGATAGTGAAGATAGTGAAATGTGAATAAATTATTGTTTAAGACGAGTTTAAAATAAATTAGCAAAATTGGTTAAGTCTATTTTTTCTACAGTACGGTGGAGTGGAACTATTTTGATGATTTTTTTGATAAACAAATACTTCGCTTACCGACTGTTTGATTTGATCTCCCAAGCTCTTAGGAGTGGGCGGAGCGATGCCTTGTTCTTTCAAAATGGACGCCAGGATAGCATCCGTGGACTTCCCATACGCCGTAGACTTCGGTGTGGTGTTAATATCCAGATCGCTGAGATTGTATTGCTTCAACACGTCCTCAATAGATGGAGTGGCCTTTTTGGACTGTCTAGCTCCGTCTATGGCCGCCAACTGGTCTTGAATCGACGTAGGTTGTTTGGTGGTGGTCGGTTCGGAGCTGGTTGATTTGGCCTTGTCGCGTTCCAAGGCAAGTTCGATGACCTGTGGACGAAAATAATAGTTCGTTCTTGATGAGAAAATAGACTAGGTAAACGCACTACTTACTAATACTTTTCAGCATTGTTCAAAGAGTCAAAGATAGTTAGTAAATGCCTGTGGAATCGGCATTGGAGCAAAACACTAGTGCCATCTAGCGTTTTCAGTTGAAAACTAAGAGGAACTACGAAAAACTGTAGAAAGTTATTCCTACTCAATAGGAAATAGTTGTTTGCAATTTCAACATATTTCACAAACTGCTTAATCTCGATTCTCGAACTTCATCACCAAATATAATTTGTATCTAAAACTATCCTGTTTTTTGCACCAGAACACCAAGAACAGTTTCCGAATAGATATTTTGTTTGCCCTTTCCAGTATCATAATTAAACGCCACCTATTAGTTGGTAGTTTCACTATATCCTCAAACATTGACTGGGAGACCAGAGTACTAACGCCATCTACATGCCGTCTCCCATCGAATCCAATCGGTATCCCATACGATTGGCTTACCATCTTGTTACTCTTTATACAATGTGTTAGCTCTGCTACCGATGTTTCGGTTAAATGTATGCCTTTTTCAGGGTTGAAGTGTAATATATGAATGATCATATGTTAGCGATGTTGATTTTTTTTCGTAATACATACCCTTTCAGCGAGATTGTCGTTTGCTGGCTTGTCAACTTTACTCGCTTTGCTGGTTCTCTTCGATCCAGGATTAGCCCCTCCGAAATTCTGAAAGAATAATTGTGGTGATCTTATCGTCAGTCACTGAAAAATGTCGTCTTCAAAAAATTCACTCATAGAGATATGGGAGAGTATTCCTAGACGACCATACAGAATGGCATTTTCATCCAATAGTTCAAGTGCAAAATATTTTTAGTTCTTTTTGTATAAGGATAGTCAAAGTGTAAAACGGTATACAGTTAGACATTTGAAATAAAAACAGTAACTGAAGAGAAGAGCAAATACGATTTCAACGATTCAACTAATGAAACTCACACCAGATTTTCACCTTTTCTAAATCAGATGACATCATTTTATGCAGTTCAACTGAATTCTTTTCCTTCCACAATATTGTTGTATCATCCGCGAAGAGAGTGAAACTGCCAGATATATCTATCACAGTCAAGTCATTAATATATAACAGAAACAGAACAGGACCCAACACAGAACCCTGTGGTACTCCAGATTCAATTTCTTTGCTTTCGGAGAGTTCCAAAATTTTTACCCTTTGATTTCTCCCTGAGAGGTACGATTCAAACCGACTGTACGTTACCCCCTTGAAACCATACCGCTGACGTTTTTCGAGTAATATTTCGTGATTAACGCAATCGAAGGCCATCGAGAGGTCACAGAAAATTGCGTCGGTTACTTCACCAGCATTTATATCTGAATAAATTTTATAAAGGAAAGAGAAAATTGCGTCACTTGTATCTTTTTCTGTTTTGAACCAAAATTGTTGCTGCTTATGATATTATGCAAGTTTGAGAAATTATTCAAACGTTTCTTAACTAATTCCTCAATAATTTTCGCCAAGGTTGGAAAACGTAAAAGGGAATTGGTCTCAGTTTGGAGGGATTATTCAAATCACCACCTTTATGTACAGGAATAACAATAGAAACCTTCAGAGAAGGAGGAAGTGAACCAGTTTTGAAGGAAGTATCAATGAGATTAACCAATATTTCCAGTGAATTGACTGGAATATACAGAATAAGACCGACAAACTCCGACTACAGATTCCTCACCTCATTTCGAGGTGAAAAGTTGTAGCGAAACAGATTCAGTTATTAAGAATTAGTAGAGATTATAGAAAGGAATGGTTATGCTGAATAGTACAGGCAAGAAAAAGTTGTATGTTCCTATTTAAGTTATGGACTTACAGAGTATTGTTTTTTTCCCAATTTTTCCAATATTTTTTTTGACGGCTTTTTATAACGCCGACGAATGAAAATAAAATATCACAGTAGTAGCAACTGTTATCAAGTGACGTATGGTTTCCATAGCCAACTTTTCAATTTTTGGCTTTCATTTTGCTTCCACGGCCTACTCGGTGAATTTCAATAATAATTTTTTTCTGATCTAGTTTCAGGTTAGATACCAACTTGTGATATGTCATTAGAAAGGTAATTGAATGCTGAAAAAAAACGGGTTTTCATTTAAAATAAGAAAGTTGATGTTACTTCCGGTCAGACCGGAAGTTAACTTCGACATGTCAATTTGCTCAAATTCTAGCTCTTATGTCATTATATCGACGCTCCAAATTTCACAAACCTACTTCATACAATAACTGAGATATTCCGTAGGCAATACTTCCGTAGCCACCCGGTATATCGTACATCGTGATTTGATGTATAGCAAATATATAATAATATAACTACGTGGAAATACTTACATGTATATACTTTAATTAAAGATTGTTAAATAATGAAGCACTAATAATTAAAAGCAAGAAGGATTCAACTGTATTACTTTTACTATAATATGAATTCAATTTATAATTCAGTCTAAATAACACGTGGCCGGCTATGGTAATACCAAAAATTAAGAACGTAAGAACAATTGAACTTCACTGTATTGCGTTTACTACGAAATAAATTTAAGTTATACTTTAGCCTCAGCAACACGTGGTGGTTATGCCATTAAATTGTAACTTATGTGAAACGTTAGTACTTTTAACACTGCGCCATCTGTTAGAATACTTACTCAATCCAGTCAGCAGATAACGCCATCTGTTAGAATCGTTTGGGACTGACAGATAATTGTGACTGTCGAATAATAAACAAATAATGCTCAGTAGACGATAGTGTGGAAACTACGAAGCATCGCACAAAGAGGAGACCGAGAACGTGTAATGTGTTCTTTCTCACTCTCTCGCCATCAACAAATAATTTGCAATAGAATAATAATGCGCCTATAAATTGAGATGTGAGCTATGCTATCTGTTAAGTTAGATCGAACTGCACACGGTGTGCAAATTTGATTGAAATCGATCAAGTAGTTTGGGAGTCTATAGCGGACAAACAACGTGACACGTAATTTATATATATTAAGAGATATTCTTGATTTTTCGTTTTAGGTAAACTAACTACATCATTTCGTAATCTTTTATATCTTATCCAGGTAACTTCACACCTGTTGTGCCTAAAAACTTAATATGCTTTCGTCCCTTTGTTTAATTATGTCTTTGAGATTATTGTCAAACCATGGAAGACTGTTTTGGTGAGAAAAGTATCTCTTGATTGGAGCAATTATGTTGACAGTATTTTCAGTTTTACTTATAAAATCATCATAGAAACTCTGAATGTCTACACAATTTAGTAAATAATTATTGTCAATTAATTCCATCGATTTTCCTCTGATATCATCAATTATGGACCAGGTCTCTTCAATTTTATTGTGTTTCTTACCAAACTTGTCAAAAATGACAGCTGCTTCAAGAGAGCCGCCTGCTCCTCCTCCAGCTTCTGTAGAGTCCTCAAATTCTCCTTCTGCTCCTCTGTCAGCTGCTTCTTGGCTACTTTCTTCACAGTAGTAACCTCAATCGTATTCAAATCTGTTGCTGGTTCACTCCGCTTTGTTGTGGTCGACGCTACAGTAGCTTCCAGAGTAGTTGTTGTTGGTTCAGTTGTGGTCGTGGTCAGCCTGGTTGTCTTGGTTTGTCTGGTTGTGGTAGTTGGTTCTGTGGTGGTTGTTGTAGGCATTGTTGTTGTGGCTATAGTGGTTATTCTTCTAGTTGTAGCTGGTGCTTTTGGTGAAAAAAACATTATTTAGTAACCACTGGGTTGCTGATTTGGAATTGAGACACGTGTGATGTGAATCGTAACAATAGGATCCACGTGAAAACCCAAAAAGAATTAGGAATACGTGTTCACAAAATAGTGCTGCTTCTAATCTAGTCAAAACTGACTAGAAAAATGTATCAGAACCGTCGAATTAGAATCATTAAATGAAGAACCATACAGTTCTAGACTTATTGAATCTTTCCCCCCTAGATGTCGCTCACCTTTCGTAGACGCTCTCGTAGTTCTAGCAGCGACAGTCGCCGTTTCTGTAACAGATGGCGCTGCCGATATTCTCACCACTTGTGGTGCTCTGGTGCTCCGGACTTGCTGGGTCTTAGTTAAGGGTGTTTCAGTAGTGAACAAACTAGGGAACAGAGTAGTGAAGAATGCCGGGAAAAAGGTAGTGGGAGTAGGTAACGTAGAAACAGCTGTAGGTTTCGGGGTGGGGACGGATAGTATTGTCGTGATAGGTGTTGAGGTGAATCGCTGTTGGATTGTTGAGGTTCTTGTTGAAGCTGCAGTGGTTTTTGGAGCTAAAGTGGTTGGTGAGGCCGTAGTGGGAGCAGTTGTCGGTGTTGTTGGGATTGTTCCCACTGAAGATTGATCCCCCAAAATATCGTTCGATAGCGTTATGGGGTCTTGCAGCAGAGTTGTGGATTCAGCCTGAGGAAGAGATATGTTATGAAACTGTGGTACCCTCGATTTGATAGGAGTGAAAAACTTGGAAAAACAACCCTCCTGATTGAAATTTACCCTTAGATACTGATAACTACGATACCTTGAACACTGAAGGTGTGGTTGCAGCTTCAGACGTTGCTACTGTAGGCGTCTCTGTTGTTGTACTAGCTATGGTACTACTAGGAGGTGAAGCTGTAGTCAGATCCAGCTAAAAATACGAAAGCAGAAGAAGTGAGTGAAAGAAATGGTGGGAGACCTCTTGATTGTGATTAATTCCACCGTAGCTGTGATACCTCTCTTAAACGTAGAAGCATATAATGAAAAGAAAAATCTGAGTTCGACGAAAAATTTGATATACTCGTTTTCTAGGATTATTTACAGTTTTGTTCTCAAACAGATTCACATCGTTGATCCAGACATGTCCTTTCATTATCCTGGTGAAATGCTGTTGGACGCTATCCATTGCGATCTATTTCTCTGACGAATGAAGTTATTAAAAAAAACGAATTTGTACGATTCGGTACAATATGAAGCATGACTAATTTACAATAATTTACAAGGTTCACTGCACGTGAATCGGCAACTTTTCATTACGTGTTTGAGCGTGATATGATGTTTATGAGTTCAGGTGTTTGCCCAGTGTGAGTGGATTTGGTGTCAGGTGTGGGGTTATGCTTGTTAAAGGACAATTGGGGATTAGTGGGTGACTATTTATATCACGGAGTGGGGTTAAGTGTCAGTAAATGGATTAATTCAATTTCGACTTGATTCATTTTTGATTTCACAAGTGTACGGTAAACATGATACTATAAGAACGATTATAGCTCGTTGGTGCTTTGCTGTCAGGTTTACCGTCCTTGTGAAATAATTGAATACTGTACAAAATTTGATGGAACTGTACAAATATATTGGTGAGTCTTGGTCAGTACGATTGATTAGTCTTTGAGATTATCAACTAGATCTTGCCTTGTCGAAGTTAGAGGGTCTCGTAACTGGCTTTCCCCGAAAAACAGTATTCGCATTTTGCCTGTTTATCAAATCTTGAATATTCAGAACTCCAGTGTACTACCGAAAATAGAAAGTGAGATAAGAAAAAAGGAAATAGGATGAGGAGATGTGTACCAACATTTCCTACGGAATGGATGAATAAAGAAGATGCAGAAAAAAATCTTTAATGTTATTATTTGTCACAGAAGAAACGTTCTTTAAACTCCATTCCGAAGAATTGTTGATATGATCGACTGAATATGAGATGATTTGAGTGCATTGAATTAGTTTCTTGAATCAACTTACAAGCTAATAAAAAGTTGCGTTTTGAAAGACTCATGTTCACGAAACTATATCAATTCACTTAATGCATGCAAATCCAAGTCGGAAACTCAACTCGAATATAATTAATGAATGCACTGAAGTTTTGTCCCAACACCAAACGACATTTTGGAAAACCTGGACACGTGGTCTAGATGGTGAGGAAAATAGTAGTTCGATGTTGGTATCGAAGGCTCCAAAAAGTGCATGTATCAAATGTTACTATTATGGCAAGTAGCTCTTAGCTGGATGTAATATTGAAATATTGGAGTTGAGTTTGAACACCCTTTCTCTTCTTTGAACTGTAACATCAGATCAAATGAATTATGGGGGTCAGCTGATTCACCTTCCAAAGAATTTCACTTGCACCACCTTCCCGCAAGTCGCATTTTCATAGGCGCATCAATGGCGCCATCTGTTGGACGATAGCTAAACGAAGCTACAATTTTGTAACAACAGTGTCCGAATGCTGATCGTTGTTTATCTTCGGGTGTTATCGGCTCCTCTAAGACACAATAATGTTCGTGGAAGGATTGAATACTTGTAGGCGTCACTTCGACTTATACATTCTCTGTCTTTGTTGAATCATGTGTCTGACGTCCCAACAATTCGCTGAAAACCTAGATCAACGGACAAATTCCGAGCCCATGATGCTTGAAGACGATCAATTACCAGCAATCGGATCACAAAAATCTAGCATCGTTCAGCTACTGGCCAACAGATAGCGCCATCAACGTGTCTGTAGAAATGCGACTTGGGGGAGAATGGCGCAAGTGAAAATCGATGGACGGTGAGACCAAATCAGTTGGCCCTACTCATACACCTGCAAAAGAACTTCTGCTTTCAATTCAAAGCACATGTAAGCCCCCAAAAGACCCCCGAATGAAATGCATTCAGAAATAATTGGAAAGTTTCCAAAGAGTTCGTTTGAAAGTATCACAAATTTCAACAGAGTAAATTAATAGCAGTTCATTCCCATCTGTTGCAATTTTATAATTCTGCAGTTGGTGTCAGAACACTAGTGGAAAAATCGCTGAAAGTTTTGTAGTACAAGGATTTGGAGAGTACCTCTGACAACACTTCTTTGGTATTTGTCAATTCATCAAAGCACATTAACAAGTTGCAAGTTCGATCACATCGCACAATTTGAATGCGAAAGATTTGAAATGTCACTTACTGTTCTTGTGTCTGTTGAGAAAGAATGCAAGATATTGGATTATTCATAAGGGATGGAAGTGTTATGCAGGAAAGTGCAAAAGGTCGATGAGTGCTTCAATCGTGGAGGTGAGGTACGGGAGGTGTTAGATATCTGGATTGCAGAAAATGAATTGATAATGATGAATGCTTCTTTTGTTCTTTGTTCAAATATTACACCGTATGAGAGTGGATATCTATAGTAGGATCACGAATATGGAGAAAGCGGAAAATTTTGCGACGTTTCTTAAGCTATATTATCTTCCGTTTGGGACGAAATAGTAATTCCTAAAGTCCTACCTCACCAAGTTGGATATCTCATTGGTAATATGCCAGCTCTGGTCGTCGTCTTATTATAGTTTTCACCCAACTGTCAATATGTCAATAAATTTTCCTCATGCTACACCTACATTTCCACAATACGCGGAACCGAATATTATTCAACTCATTTCGTACGAGTCTGTGAGCGGACATTTTTACAATAAAAACAAAAGATCATCATCAATATCAATTCATCGCCCGCCATCTCGATTTTCGTGCGGCGCACGCCTCTTACCTGATCACCCTGTGGTGTTTGATTTGTATCAGTGTCTGTGGTACTTGTCTTAGCACTATTCACGATATCGTTAAACGCTTCCAGGGTTCTGCCGTTCAACAACAATTGGGATAGCGTTTCCAGCGTCGGGTTAGTGTCGCCTCCCAAGGTACTACTCGAAACAGTACTCGACTCGAGGGTTACCATATCCGCCGGCACAGAACCAACCGTGGTACCGCCCTCGGCAGTGGTAACCTCGGGAGTACTGGACCTACTCGAGGCGGTGGTACTATCGGGACCCAAGGTGCTACCACGCGTAGTGGAGGTGGTACCGCTCGTAGTGGAGGTAGTACCGCTTGTGGTACCTTGGGTACTGGTAGTACCGCCCGTGTCTGGGAGAGCGAATCTACTTTCGGTGCGTACGGTACTTTGTGGGGTGCGGCTACTTGCAATGTTAGTTTCTGTAGGGGTGGTACTGGTGCTGATGCTGTCGAGCGACAGCGCCCTCGCCGCATACGTCGGTCTGGTATTGTGATCGACCTAAAATTTCGAAGTAAAAGTGCTGGTGAGACAAGGGTTATCGTTACCGTTTCATCCCCACTCTTGAACGGCCAATGAGCGTTAGGCAGTTATCTGGTAAATATAGAAATGGTGATTGGTTAACACACATTGAAAGAGAAATAGACAGAGTTTAAGACACATATACATAAAGAGTATTTACAGTCGGAAACTAGAAAGGTCGGAGTCTATAGTACAAAGTTCTACACGGATGTGAACGGGGTTCGGTTTGTTCTCGGTACCATTTCTGTATTTCGGGCCACTTGAGTCCAGCAGAGGTTTAGGGTGGAAGAGATAATTTGATTCTACAGTTCCTGAAAGACAATGTGAGAGATTTAAAAGTTTCAGAGTAGTGCAATAATAGTAGTACTACGAGATCTTAGTATACAATCAGCAGTATTAAAAATGTCTTCACTGCTGCATGCTAGATATCTGCACTGCAAAGGAATATTAGCAAACGAAGACTAAATACAGAATTCACTTTTGTACAGAAACCTGTAGGAACTAATACACTCTTCCACTCACTCTCAACACCACGCGTGATCGCTTGAATTATTTGCGTGCAATTTTACCTCTCCCTCCACCATTCCATAAACAAAGCATGCGGATCATCAGAAATATTATTTACACAAATTGTAAAATGGTGCAAGAGTGTGAAGCATAGGGTGCAACAAACAAGAAAAACAACTCAAGTGACCTCTCTTCGCAGCTCTTGAAGCTCCATCTGGTTTGGCGAAGGTGCAACGTGGGAGGATTTCGTGATGGTTCCGGAACCGCGATGCTATGGTTCTTCAAGCACAATTGACACTTTATTAATGTCCTGTTGACACATTAAACTTGATCCTGCTTGAAACTTTTTAACTAGGTACTGCCAACTGCCATAACATTGACACTTTCAGCTGTCAGCTGTCACACAAACTTGTATCCAGCACCACAACGAAATCCGCTTCACGTAAACACCTCCACCTCGCCGATCCTCAACCAAAAAAAGTTATGTAGTACCGTTTGGACTCTACTATCCTGAGAACCTCCTTGATCATTGGTTACTTGGTTACTGGTTATTTCTGGTAAAGGCGGGGGGTTTTCCCGAGTATCGAATCCCCTTACCCTTATGATTCGTTCCATAGGAACGACGGTACCGTTCGGGTACTTCCTCACAACGGTGTTGTTCGGATACACACCCACTACGAGGTACGGAGTGTTTTTATTCGGTACTGTCGGAGGCTTCTTACGCAAGATAGTGTTATCATTGAGTATCGCGAAGATATAGTAGTCGGGAGTGGTGGAAGTGGTAGTACTGGGAGTGGAGAAATCGATACTGTTCCGAACGGGATCCGGATCGAAGTTCAACAACCTACCAGACCGGTTAGAAAGTGACGGTGATTCGTTAGAAGTACTACTCGAGGTGGTGTTATTTACAACGGCGGTACTGCTTTCCGTAGAGCCACTACTCGTCGACGTAGAACCAGACCGACTAGTGGTACTGCTTGGCATATTATTATTTACAACGGTGGTACTACTTTCTGTCGTCGTAGTACTGTCTTGAGTGGTGGTCATCATCAACCCTTCGGTGCCGCTTTCGATGGTGGTAGGCTCAGCAGTAGCGTCTTCGGTAGTGGTACTACTTTGGGTAGTACCGGTGTTATCAAAGTTGAATCTACTGGCGATAGTGATGGTGGTAGAGAGGTTATCTTCAGGAGTAATAGCGTTAGACAAATCGTTAGCCGAAAACACAGAAACACTTCCTGGACTCACTTCGAATTTTTGAAGAGAAGGCAAAGTGGAAAGGAGAGAATAGATTGAAATCGTGTCAGTGGTACCACCGAGACCTACCTCAGTCGTTGAGGGAAATGAAGTAGTTTCGGTACTGGAAGATGCTTCAGTACCAGACTGAGCTGTGGTGGAAGGCGGAGTTGTGATAATTTGACCCTCTGTGGTGGTACTGGAGGTACCTAGCAACTCTAAATCCCCGTTTTGACCCTCTGTGGTGGTACTGGAGGTACCTAGGAATTCCGAATCCCCGTTACGACCCTCTATGGTGATACTGGAGGTACCAAAGAATTCTGAATCCCCGTTTCGACCCTCTGTGGTGGTACTGGAGGTACTTAGTGATTCTGAGTCTCCATTTCGGAGATCGGCGGAGATGACCGTGGTTGGATCAGTTTCTGTCGATGTAGCTACAAGAGACGGTACTGTAGTTGTGGATGGCACGGTTGCAGAACTATTGGGGAGAGTTGAGGTAGCAGTGGATTGAGAGAGTGTGGTAGATTCAGCAAGCGTGGTAGAATCAGAAAGTGAGGTAGATTCAGGAAGAGTTGTGGTGGAGGTGGTACCAGGCATGATCGTCGAGATTAAAGGCAGTGCGGTGCTGGAAAACAGTTCGGAAGAGAAACCCAATTCGTTGATGGTGGTGGAGAAGAAACTTGGGCTCTTGGGCGTGACGACGACAAGATTTTGCGGCGACTCCGTTGTCGTCACCATGCTGTTGAGTATCTCCAGAAGTTTACCGATCGTACGCTTCTGGAGGGCCTGTTCCGGCGTGATTTCGTCCAGGATGCTGAGAGGGTTGACGGTTGTGCTAATGTGCTCGGGAAGTGTGTTTCTACTCGTGAAAGGCCTAGCCGTTTTAGGTGTGGGAGTTGTGGTGAAGCTCAGAGTATTAAAATCGGTACGTACTTGGGCTGAGCTTGTGTTGTCGGTCGCCTGAATCGCGTTCAGAGAGCTCAGAATTCTCTCGATAATCGTGGTGGGTTTTTCTGTGGTCGCTTTGTCTGTCGTGGCGTAAGTCTGCGTGGCGTCAGTCGAGTCGAGTTGTCTGGTTTTTTTCGGCGATAGCTTGAGGATGGCCGACGCCGACTCGGTGGTACTGGCGGTACTGGGGGGGACCGATGGGGGAGAGCTGGTGGAAATCGCCGTTATGGAGTTAATGATCCTTTCAATGATCGAGACTGGTTTTTCTGTGGTGCCGTCGATTACCTTCGGGAGAAAAGTGTATTATTTTCAATTGTGTTTTGTGTGTGGTGTGGTTTGTGTTACCAATGGCAGGGCGACAGACAGAGAGTTGGCTGTGGAGGAGACATAGTCGTCGCTGATGAGGTTGGCGGATTGCACGGGCCTCACCGGGTCGTTGAAAGAGATCACTTCGAGTCCTAGATCGGGATCCTTTTCTCCGGTTTCGAATACCTGGAAGTTTTCAAGAGTTCAGTAGTTTTGTAGACGTGGCAGCTTCATACATATACAGATGGAATCATTAGACGTGTTATGTGGTGGTTGGAGGTACATTTGTGTTTACCATTTGTGGTGAAATGATTGGAAAATGATCCTTGTTCATTTGTTGATAATCATTCTATCCGTGGATTGCTGGGGATGAATGATCACTCGATTACTCACTGGTAATATCCATGTCATTGTAAAAATCAATTCAGGAAATATAGTTATTCCACTGATTTTTGTCGTTATCGAAAACTGAGAAGGATGTTTTCATCGAAACAATTGAAATTTTGTCATGCCATTGATATGTACACAAAAATATGATAAAAACAAATCAAAACAATAATTTTTATGAATATTTCAGGCAGAAGTGTTCTTTCTATTTGATTTTATGTTCTTGAGGTACTTGAGAGTATTGACTAAAAAGTTAATTGAAACATGATTGTGTGCAAGTTTTCTCCTTGAGTAAACTTCTACTCTGGTTCGTTTGAAAAATCCCATACCTGACACCAATTTGATTTGAGAATTTCACGTAATAGTTGATGGCTGAAATTCTCCTCTGAAATATTTGGCATGGCACTAAATCCACGTCAGAAAAGGATTAAAGGGAAGTTTATATTAGGAATTTTTCTCTGGAAATCAACTTCCAGGTTGTGTTGAAATGTAAAGCGAAGGAAGGAGGATTCGATATATCAAGAGTAAGTTAGTTCTCAAGTTCCACATTCTTTATGTTAACTGAGTGCAACTCTTTACCCATATCGTGACATTATTCATCCTGACATTTGAACTACTGATTTATTGGGATTCGAAAGAGTTATCTGTAAATACGTTATTGTCATTCAACAAGCAAATCGGCTGCGTATGTACAAAATAAAGAAAACTAATACTCATGTGCAATTATTTTTATTGAAAATCATGGAATGTATAAAAATAAAATAGTACACCTCTCTCTTAAAACTAATGTTATTCACTTATTTACATAAAGATAAAATGCATGTGTAGGAAATGTCTTAGTTTAATGGATATACAGAGTGTCTTGCCGATAAGTCTCAAGGATGCAATTCTATCATTTGGGATTTAACGAGGATTTAGGAGTCCATTATTTCGGTTATAACTGACAGAGTGATTATTTTTTTAATTTTTCAGACAGAATTCAATGAATCTGGATTTGAATGTCTGCTTCATTCCACAAAGTATCTTGGCATATTGGAGAATCAACCTTATAGGCTAGTACAGTGCTCCCATTCATGTTGATATAGTTTTCTAATATCAAAATCCTTTTGGGTTTGTTTTCAAGTTCAATAAAACCTCAAACAGTTTCATTAGAAATCGTGAGAAACAAGTTTCAAAATTACAAAAATAAAAACCTGAAATATGACAAAATTGACAAAAACTATAAAATTGTCGCAAATGTCGATCGACATAATTCCAGAAACAAAGTTTCTATATCTTTGGTAATTCCTGAATATTTTTTTCTATTTTGAATATAGACAAAAAAAAATATTGATAAGCCCGATGAGATATCAATTTCATGATTGAAGCTGTCAAAAATAATTTCGAGAAAAGAAATATCCAAATAAACTAGGCTTTTGCAGTAAACAACCCGATATAGCAAACTTAACAAACGAAATGTTAATAGGCAGGTTGGCACTCAATTTTGTCTACAACTGCACAGCACACCTTTTCAAAGGCGATGTGGCTGCGGTAGTAGGAGTGTTCGTCCTAGTGGCTTGATTTTCAGTGATTCGTCGAAGGTAATCTGCATCAATTATTTCAAGTCAAAAATATTTTATATTAAGGTGAGCATACTCATGAAATATTGAATATTACAAAAATGGAAAAAAATTACCTAAAAATCATGAGATTCTAGATAAACTAGATAAAAAACCCAAGGGGTAAACCCCTGAATTCATTGTGAATCTAGATAAACTTTTCAACTTGAGAACGATTAAAAATAGAGAAATTTTGCAAACGCCAATCGATTCAATATGATAAAATTAGTATACTTCCTGAATTTCAAGTAGATCGAAAAAATAAAAAATTACTCGACAAAAATCACATGGGGTATACCCCTAAAATTCATGAAAATCCAGATGAACTTTTCAACTTGAGAACGGTTTGAAATAGAGTAATTCTGCGAACGCCAATCGATTCAGAATGATGAAATTAGTAAATACTGTGAATTTTGGTAACAACAAAAATTTACTCGATAAAATCCAAAGGGGTAGACCCCTAAAAATCATGGAAATCCAGATGAACTTTTCAACTTGTGAACAGTTAGAGATAGAGCAATTCTGCGAACGCCAATCGATTCAGAATGATGAAATTAGTAGATACTGTGAATTTTGGTAAAGACAAAAATTTACTCGATAAAAATCCAAAGGGGTAGACCCCTAAAAATCATGGAAATCCAGATGAACTTTTCAACTTGTGAACAGTTAGAGATAGAGCAATTCTGCGAACGCCAATCGATTCAGAATGATGAAATTAGTAGATACTGTGAATTTTGGTAACAACAAAAATTTACTCGATAAAAATCCAAAGGGGTAGACCCCTAAAAATCATGGAAATCCAGATGAACTTTTCAACTTGTGAACAGTTAGAGATAGAGCAATTCTGCGAACGCCAATCGATTCAGAATGATGAAATTAGTAGATACTGTGAATTTTGGTAACAACAAAAATTTACTCGATAAAAATCCAAAGGGGTAGACCCCTAAAAATCATGGAAATCCAGATGAACTTTTCAACTTGTGAACAGTTAGAGATAGAGCAATTCTGCGAACGCCAATCGATTCAGAATGATGAAATTAGTAGATACTGTGAATTTTGGTAACAACAAAAATTTACTATATAAAAATCCAAAGGGGTAGACCCCTAAAAATCATGGAAATCCAGATGAACTTTTCAACTTGTGAACAGTTAGAGATAGAGCAATTGTGCGAACGCCAATCGATTCAGAATGATGAAATTAGTAGATACTGTGAATTTTGGTAACAACAAAAATTTACTCGATAAAAATCCAAAGGGGTAGACCCCTAAAAATCATGGAAATCCAGATGAACTTTTCAACTTGTGAACAGTTAGAGATAGAGCAATTGTGCGAACGCCAATCGATTCAGAATGATGAAATTAGTAGATACTGTGAATTTTGGTAACAACAAAAATTTACTCGATAAAAATCCAAAGGGGTAGACCCCTTAAAATCATGGAAATCCAGATGAACTTTTCAACTTGTGAACAGTTAGAGATAGAGCAATTGTGCGAACGCCAATCGATTCAGAATGATGAAATTAGTAGATACTGTGAATTTTGGTAACAACAAAAATTTACTCGATAAAAATCCAAAGGGGTAGACCCCTAAAAATCATGGAAATCCAGATGAACTTTTCAACTTGTGAACAGTTACAGATAGAGCAATTCTGCGAACGCCAATCGATTCAGAATGATGAAATTAGTAGATACTGTGAATTTTGGTAACAACAAAAATTTACTCGATAAAAATCCAAAGGGGTAGACCCCTAAAAATCATGGAAATCCAGATGAACTTTTCAACTTGTGAACAGTTACAGATAGAGCAATTCTGCGAACGCCAATCGATTCAGAATGATGAAATTAGTAGATACTGTGAATTTTGGTAACAACAAAAATATACTATATAAAAATCCAAAGGGGTAGACCCCTAAAAATCATGGAAATCCAGATGAACTTTTCAACTTGTGAACAGTTAGAGATAGAGCAATTGTGCGAACGCCAATCGATTCAGAATGATGAAATTAGTAGATACTGTGAATTTTGGTAACAACAAAAATTTACTCGATAAAAATCCAAAGGGGTAGACCCCTAAAAATCATGGAAATCCAGATGAACTTTTCAACTTGTGAACAGTTAGAGATAGAGCAATTGTGCGAACGCCAATCGATTCAGAATGATGAAATTAGTAGATACTGTGAATTTTGGTAACAACAAAAATTTACTCGATAAAAATCCAAAGGGGTAGACCCCTTAAAATCATGGAAATCCAGATGAACTTTTCAACTTGTGAACAGTTAGAGATAGAGCAATTGTGCGAACGCCAATCGATTCAGAATGATGAAATTAGTAGATACTGTGAATTTTGGTAACAACAAAAATTTACTCGATAAAAATCCAAAGGGGTAGACCCCTAAAAATCATGGAAATCCAGATGAACTTTTCAACTTGTGAACAGTTAGAAATAGAGCAATTCTGCGAACGCCAATCGATTCAGAATGATGAAATTAGTAGATACTGTGAATTTTGGTAACAACAAAAATTTACTCGATAAAAATCCAAAGGGGTAGACCCCTAAAAATCATGGAAATCCAGATGAACTTTTCAACTTGTGAACAGTTAGAAATAGAGCAATTCTGCGAACGCCAATCGATTCAGAATGATGAAATTAGTAGATACTGTGAATTTTGGTAACAACAAAAATTTACTCGATAAAAATCCAAAGGGGTAGACCCCTAAAAATCATGGAAATCCAGATGAACTTTTCAACTTGTGAACAGTTAGAAATAGAGCAATTCTGCGAACGCCAATCGATTCAGAATGATGAAATTAGTAGATACTGTGAATTTTGGTAACAACAAAAATTTACTCGATAAAAATCCAAAGGGGTAGACCCCTAAAAATCATGGAAATCCAGATGAACTTTTCAACTTGTGAACAGTTAGAAATAGAGCAATTCTGCGAACGCCATTCGATTCAGAATGATGAAATTAGTAGATACTGTGAATTTTGGTAACAACAAAAATTTACTCGATAAAAATCCAAAGGGGTAGACCCCTAAAAATCATGGAAATCCAGATGAACTTTTCAACTTGTGAACAGTTAGAAATAGAGCAATGATGCGAACGCCAATCGATTCAGAATGATGAAATTAGTAGATACTGTGAATTTTGGTAACAACAAAAATTTACTCGATAAAAATCCAAAGGGGTAGACCCCTAAAAATCATGGAAATCCAGATGAACTTTTCAACTTGTGAACAGTTAGAAATAGAGCAATGATGCGAACGCCAATCGATTCAGAATGATGAAATTAGTAGATACTGTGAATTTTGGTAACAACAAAAATTTACTCGATAAAAATCCAAAGGGGTAGACCCCTAAAAATCATGGAAATCCAGATGAACTTTTCAACTTGTGAACAGTTAGAAATAGAGCAATGATGCGAACGCCAATCGATTCAGAATGATGAAATTAGTAGATACTGTGAATTTTGGTAACAACAAAAATTTACTCGATAAAAATCCAAAGGGGTAGACCCCTAAAAATCATGGAAATCCAGATGAACTTTTCAACTTGTGAACAGTTAGAAATAGAGCAATTCTGCGAACGCCAATCGATTCAGAATGATCAAATTAGTATACTCTGTGAATTTTGGTAACAACAAAAATTTACTCGATAAAAATCCAAAGGGGTAGACCCCTAAAAATCATGGAAATCCAGATGAACTTTTCAACTTGTGAACAGTTAGAAATAGAGCAATTCTGCGAACGCCAATCGATTCAGAATGATAAAATTAGTCGATCAATATTATAAAGAATTACTCGATAACAATCCTAAAAGGTAAACTCCTAAAAAGTATGTGAATTTTGACAAAAATTCAGTTTTTTTGTTTTGTTATGAATTATTTAATTTGATACATCAACCTTGAATCTGATACTACTTCAGTCTTCAGTCTGAATTCCCACATGAAACAATTAGTTCCTAGCGAACTCGGCCAGGAAACACACTGTATATCCGCTATATAAACATGTTTAGTATGGTGTGATAATGCCATAAATGATTTCAAACTGTGTAATGATTTTGATACAAAATCGAAAATGTTGCGAACGAATTTCAGTCTCTTTTCAAAAATACTGCAATAATTATGCATCATAAGCAAATAATTTCTTCAAACCAATCTCTAGAGATATCTCGAATTTTTGGCAAATAATCACAGTTTGAAATAACAGTGCAAGTATTTTATTTGAACCTGTTTCCAATGAAACATGAACATAACCTATTCTAAACCCTATACCACGAACGGAGTCCTATGATTTGCGTCACTCAAAACCAGTAAATTAGATAAATATATGAAAATTTATTGAAAATAACACACCCAGATTACGAATTTGTACTTCCAAGTTCTATATCTTACTGTAAGGGCACCGAAGAGACTGACGAAGTTTAGATAAAAAAATTCTAATTGACTGTCGAGAATTTAGTATTTTCATGTGCCTTGCCAGTGCTGAATGACATAATATTTCAGATTTACAACCAGTGGCCAGCGGAAAAACAACGGAATATCCTCATAGATATCACTCCTATATATCGAGACTATAAAAGGCCCAAACAAGGATCCTTGTGGGACTCCTTCATTAAAAATTAAATTATTCGTAAACTGGGCTGGATGTATGCACCATCAGTACTTTGTGGCCTCCTATATCTTGGTTTTGAGTGTTCGCCACCGGAAATTGAAAACAGAGATCTCTATTTGTTGTGCAGAGTGTATGTCATGAAATCGCAGAAGAGCAGATAGTAGAAGGATAGTGTCGGAGGAAAAGAAGATATTCTTCAGTATGTTCTAGAGAGTGACCAGTTGTAGTCTATCACGTCCCGTGACCAAGAACTTGCCTTTAGACAAAGAAAAATTGCTCAGTGTAATCGAAAGGCGTACTATTTCATTTTTCGTTGGTAGTTTCGAAGACCCATAGCGCATGTGAACGATGAACTTTGCGGAGAATATACTTAGAGTTGAAAATAATAAATACGGAAAATTTCGATCGAACGATCGCGAAGCTTAGTGAGGATCTAATCAAACAATTCAATTCAAACGTAAGATCTCTCGAATTTGGCTGCCCGACACAAAGAAGAAGAAGCAGCAGCGGAAAATTCCACCACTGATATCGCTGAACATGTATAGATTTTTCATGGGTCTTCGACACTATGTTTGTCACTTACCGTGGTCCTGGAAGGAGTAACTGTCGGCACTGTGGGAACGTAAGGTGCGGAAGGTATAGTTGGAATGTATCTCGGTGCGTTCGTGGTCGAACGTACCACTGCACCTCTAGAAAATTCGTTGCGATACTTGCTTCGATCCGAACTCGTGTAAGATGTCGAGTATTTTGGATTCTGCAAGAAAAATATGCAATTGTTCAAAATATGACCGCGGTAGACACCATCTGAGAGGGTGGAGATGGTAAAATATGCTGAGAGTGACGGATGACAGACAAGGAATGACAGGTAACAACTGACGAGTGACTGGTAACGACTGATGAGTGACAGGTAACGAATGATAAGTGACAGGTAACTACTGACGAGTGACAGGTAACACTTGAAAGATAATAGGTAGAGGAGAGTTATCGGACACGCGCTTTAGGAAAAACAGTATTAAAGTCATCCTTATTTCAACATCTGAGCATGCGCTCATGTACCGTACCATATATTTCCATCAGTAAGGTGCCTGAATGTATGCCCTCTTTAAGTCGGTTTCATTTTCCCTTATTCTGATTCCTCGGACGATTCCGGTCATACCCGTCACCCATCGCAAATTTTAAATTACCTGTCATTGAGAAATATAACCTGACATTCCTGATAACTTATTTACTTTTTCATCATTGTCAAGGTCTACAGAATTTAACGTCGTTTTTAATTACTGCATTGCAGTATATAGAAGCGTCGGATAACTGCTAATAACTGATAGGTGACAGGTAACGACCGACAGGCAACAGGTAACAGGTAACAATTGACGGGCGGCAGGTAACAACTAACGGGTGAAAACTGACAAAAGAATAAGTAAAAATAACAAATGATAGGTGACGGGTGATAGGTGTTTGGTGCTTGAAGAAGGATGATATATGGTGGGTGGAGGATAACAGGTAAAACTGACGATTAACCAGTGCCAGCTGATAGGAGATAGATGGTTAGGAACAGATGGCAAATAGTAGATACGGCGTGATATGTGACTGATAACAGGTAACAATTGACGGGTGATAACTGACAAATGAAGAAGAATACGTGTCATAGGTGACGGGTGATATGATGTGATGTTTGATGCCTGAAGATGGTTGATATGTGGTGGGTGGGGTATGACAGGTAAAACTGCCTAACGACCAGTATCAGCTGATAGGATATATTACAAGTGCGGTGTGATATGTGACGGATGACAGGTGATGTAACGAAGCAGCGGTGGCGAGTGACTAATGACATATGACAAGTGACAAATGACAGGTTATATGCGTGGGAGATGTCGCGTGACAGCTTGGCGTGCTCTGATTGGTTGAGAGGATGTGGCTAAAAAGTAGAAGGGGTGGAAGTGTGAAACAGCAATGAATCTTGATATGAAAAAGCTATAATGGATACATACTTTTGTCGACAGTGGTACGGGTTCCCCAGCGTTTTTGACGACCCTTCTTCCGCTAAATCCACCGCCCTTCTTGCTACGCTCAGTGCTGTAACCCTCTCTCGGCCTGAAGGAAACGTTTCGATCGAATTTTTGGGAAGTGAGGTTCCTCGAAGACGGAGCCGCATTCTTTCCTTTGTACTTGCTGAGTCTCGACAGTGGTGTTGTGAACAGTGTCGGTGCGGTGGATTTAACTTCTACGGTGGACTTTTTATAAGGCGATCTTCTCTCTGAGAATGGTGTGGATGATCGAGACGTTGTCGTCGTGTGGGAGGGCCTGTTTCGTGTCGAACGCGACAGTGGGGTGGAGAGTGTTGGCGATTTTGGTTCCAGCTCGTTTTCTTGATCGTTTATCTGGGAGTCAAAATGGAATATGAAAAATTTGAACGGGTTACAAAAGTTTATCTGTTTCAAATGAGAAGCTTCTCTCGATTCTTATTCCAACAGCTATTGCAACAACTTATAATCAGGCTCTTGTATCTTTCATTCAGCATTTTTAATAACGTTCGTATCAACATCGAGTATTATTTGTTTATTGAGATAATGAAATAAATTGAATCTATCCAGAGTTGTAGAAAAAATATTGTACAATCCCCGGATTTCGAACGAATTACCCCCTTGTTGAGATTTGACTACAAATGTAACTGATTTACCGGAGTCTGATTCAATATTTACACCTCTTGGCACGTAACACAGGTTATGAATCATTCACTTCATGAGAAATAAGTCGTGCATCTCTTTTAAAAATCATCGTGCTTCATGTCTGAATACCGTAACAGATTTGATTATGTTTTAATAACGTTACAGAGCTCATGGAGTAATGATTGTTATTATGTTATAATCATCATAAGGTTCTTTCACGATTCATTTGTCTCGAATTTTTAACCCTCGACTCGAATCTATTCTGTATCAACTTTCAAAAGAGAAAGTTGTTCGACACAACCATTCGCGCTTTGCATATTTAACATAATTTTTCGAATAATTCAGTTGAATTATACACGTTGGCATTAAAATATTCTTTCAGAATGGACTAAGAATATACACAATGTTGAGACGAAAATATTACAAACAGCTTCAAGGAATTCCATCGACCGGATATGAGTTTTCAATAGCAAAAAGACACATGAGGCTCATTATCTCCTGTCAGTCAACTCTGTTCATGAAGGGGCCTGCTTTCATTAATTCCTACAGTTGTAACATTTAACAGGTGCAACACATTGACGTGTAGAATTCTTTAACATGTCAAAAAAAATCTGTTGAATACTAATGACCCATGATTTGAACATGAATTTTTTCAGTACAATACTCTATGGTAGTTTGATGTTTCGATTCATAAATACCCTAACAACACAGGTTTATCCTCTAAACATCTCAAGGAAGTCCCCAATTTTTACCAGGGACGCTGGCTACCAAAAAGTACCAACAGGGGATGTCGCATGATGAATTTGGTATCAATTTGGGATGTCCCAGGGATGTTCCAGCTACTATATCCACTGAATATTCTCTGAGAGACATCCCTGGGAAGTCCCAAACATATCCTTGTACCAACGGTGAATTTTAAGACTTGAAAGGGATGTTCCAACTCGAATCGTCAGTGGAGTGCGGTCGGATTTTAAATATTTTGAAGTGATATCAAAAATAGGATTCAAGTTGGCGCGATTGGTTGTGGGTCAGAATACATTTATTCTTGCCCAAATAACAACCTCTCATCATCAGAAGTCATCGCCGGGTCGTTAGTGGAGTGCGGTCGGATTTTAAATATTTCGAAGTGATCTCAAAAATAGGCTTCGCGTTGGCGCGATTGGTTTTGGGTCAGAATGCATTTATTCTTGCCCAAATAACAACATCGCATCATCAGAAATAATTGCCGGGTCGTCAGTGGAGTGCGGTCGGATTTTAAATATTTTGAAGTGATCTCAAAAATAGGATTCGCGTTGGCGCGGTTGGTTGTGGGTCAGAATACATTCATTCTTGCACAAATAACAACCTCTCATCATCAGAAGTCATCGCCGGGTCGTTAGTGGAGTGCGGTCGGATTTTAAACATTTTAAAGTGATTTCAAAAATAGGATTCAAGTTGGCGCGATTGGTTGTGGGTCAGAATACATTTATTCTTGCCCAAATAACAACCTCTCATCATCAGAAGTCATCGCCGGGTCGTTAGTGGAGTGCGGTCGGATTTTAAATATTTTAAAGTGATTTCAAAAATAGGCTACGCGTTGGCGCGATTTGTTGTGGGTCAGAATGCAATCATTCTTGCCCAAATAACAACCTCTCATCATCAGAAGTCATCGCCGGGTCGTCAGGGGGGTGCGGTCGGATTTTAAATATTTCGAAGTGATCTCAAAAATAGGCTACGCGTTGGCGCGATTTGTTGTGGGTCAGAATGCAATCATTCTTGCCCAAATAACAACCTATCATCATCAGAAGTCATCGCCGGGTCGTCAGGGGGGTGCGGTCGGATTTTAAATATTTCGAAGTGATCTCAAAAATAGGCTACGCGTTGGCGCGATTTGTTGTGAGTCAGAATGCAATCAATCTTGCCCAAATAACAACCTCTCATCATCAGAAGTCATCGCCGGGTCGTCAGGGGGGTGCGGTCGGATTTTAAATATTTCGAAGTGATCTCAAAAATAGGCTACGCGTTGGCGCGATTTGTTGTGGGTCAGAATGCAATCATTCTTGCCCAAATAACAAACTCTCATAATCAGAAGTCATCGCCAGGTCGTCAGGGGGGTGCGGTCGGATTTTAAATATTTCGAAGTGATCTCAAAAATAGGCTACGCGTTGGCGCGATTTGTTGTGGGTCAGAATGCAATCATTCTTGCCCAAATAACAACCTCTCATCATCAGAAGTCATCGCCGGGTCGTCAGGGGGGTGCGGTCGGATTTTAAATATTTCGAAGTGATCTCAAAAATAGGCTACGCGTTGGCGCGATTTGTTGTGAGTCAGAATGCAATCATTCTTGCCCAAATAACAACCTCTCATCATCAGAAGTCATCGCCGGGTCGTCAGGGGGGTGCGGTCGGATTTTAAATATTTCGAAGTGATCTCAAAAATAGGCTACGCGTTGGCGCGATTTGTTGTGGGTCAGAATGCAATCATTCTTGCCCAAATAACAACCTCTCATCATCAGAAGTCATCGCCGGGTCGTCAGGGGGGTGCGGTCGGATTTTAAATATTTCGAAGTGATCTCAAAAATAGGCTTCGCGTTGGCGCGATTGGTTGTGGGCCAGAATGCAATCATTCTTGCCCAAATAACAACCTCTCATCGTCAGAAGTCATTGCCGGGTCGTCAGGGGAGTGCATTCGGATTTTAAATATTTCGAAGTGATCTCAAAAATAGGCATCGCGTTGACGCGATTGGTTGCGGGTCAGAATGCAATCATTCTTGCCCAAATAACAACCTCTCATCGTCAGAAGTCATTGCCGGGTCGTCAGGGGAGTGCGGTCGGATTTTAAATATTTCGAAGTGATCTCAAAAATAGGCATCGCGTTGGCGCGATTGGTTATGGGTCAGAATGCTATCATTCTTGCCCAAATAACAACCTCTCATCGTCAGAAGTCATCGCCGGGTCGTCAGGGGGGTGCGGTCGGATTTTAAATATTTCGAAGTGATCTCAAAAATAGGCTACGCGTTGGCGCGATTTGTTGTGGGTCAGAATGCAATCATTCTTGCCCAAATAACAACCTATCATCATCAGAAGTCATCGCCGGGTCGTCAGGGGGGTGCGGTCGGATTTTAAATATTTCGAAGTGATCTCAAAAATAGGCTACGCGTTGGCGCGATTTGTTGTGAGTCAGAATGCAATCAATCTTGCCCAAATAACAACCTCTCATCATCAGAAGTCATCGCCGGGTCGTCAGGGGGGTGCGGTCGGATTTTAAATATTTCGAAGTGATCTCAAAAATAGGCTACGCGTTGGCGCGATTTGTTGTGGGTCAGAATGCAATCATTCTTGCCCAAATAACAAACTCTCATAATCAGAAGTCATCGCCAGGTCGTCAGGGGGGTGCGGTCGGATTTTAAATATTTCGAAGTGATCTCAAAAATAGGCTACGCGTTGGCGCGATTTGTTGTGGGTCAGAATGCAATCATTCTTGCCCAAATAACAACCTCTCATCATCAGAAGTCATCGCCGGGTCGTCAGGGGGGTGCGGTCGGATTTTAAATATTTCGAAGTGATCTCAAAAATAGGCTACGCGTTGGCGCGATTTGTTGTGAGTCAGAATGCAATCATTCTTGCCCAAATAACAACCTCTCATCATCAGAAGTCATCGCCGGGTCGTCAGGGGGGTGCGGTCGGATTTTAAATATTTCGAAGTGATCTCAAAAATAGGCTACGCGTTGGCGCGATTTGTTGTGGGTCAGAATGCAATCATTCTTGCCCAAATAACAACCTCTCATCATCAGAAGTCATCGCCGGGTCGTCAGGGGGGTGCGGTCGGATTTTAAATATTTCGAAGTGATCTCAAAAATAGGCTTCGCGTTGGCGCGATTGGTTGTGGGCCAGAATGCAATCATTCTTGCCCAAATAACAACCTCTCATCGTCAGAAGTCATTGCCGGGTCGTCAGGGGAGTGCATTCGGATTTTAAATATTTCGAAGTGATCTCAAAAATAGGCATCGCGTTGACGCGATTGGTTGCGGGTCAGAATGCAATCATTCTTGCCCAAATAACAACCTCTCATCGTCAGAAGTCATTGCCGGGTCGTCAGGGGAGTGCGGTCGGATTTTAAATATTTCGAAGTGATCTCAAAAATAGGCATCGCGTTGGCGCGATTGGTTATGGGTCAGAATGCTATCATTCTTGCCCAAATAACAACCTCTCATTGTCAGAAGTCATTGCCGGGTCGTCAGGGGAGTGCGGTCGGATTTTAAATATTTCGAAGTGATCTCAAAAATAGGCTTCGCGTTGGCGCGATTGGTTGTGGGTCAGAATGCAATCATTCTCGCCCAAATAACAACCTCTCATTGTCAGAAGTCATTGCCGGGTCGTCAGGGGAGTGCGGTCGGATTTTAAATATTTCGAAGTGATCTCAAAAATAGGCTACGCGTTGGCGCGATTTGTTGTGGGTCAGAATGCAATCATTCTTGCCCAAATAACAACCTCTCATAATCAGAAGTCATCGCCAGGTCGTCACGGGGGTGCGGTCGGATTTTAAATATTTCGAAGTGATCTCAAAAATAGGCTTCGCGTTGGCGCGATTGGTTGTGGGTCAGAATGCAATCATTCTTGCCCAAATAACAACCTCTCATCATCAGAAGTCATCGCCGGGTCGTCAGGGGGGTGCGGTCGGATTTTAAATATTTCGAAGTGATCTCAAAAATAGGCTACGCGTTGGCGCGATTTGTTGTGGGTCAGAATGCAATCATTCTTGCCCAAATAACAACCTCTCATAATCAGAAGTCATCGCCAGGTCGTCAGGGGGGTGCGGTCGGATTTTAAATATTTCGAAGTGATCTCAAAAATAGGCTACGCGTTGGCGCGATTTGTTGTGGGTCGGAATGCAATCATTCTTGCCCAAATAACAACCTCTCATCATCAGAAGTCATCGCCGGGTCGTCAGGGGGGTGCGGTCGGATTTTAAATATTTCGAAGTGATCTCAAAAATAGGCTTCGCGTTGGCGCGATTGGTTGTGGGTCAGATTGCAATCATTCTTGCCCAAATAACAACCTCTCATCGTCAGAAGTCATTGCCGGGTCGTCAGGGGAGTGCGTTCGGATTTTAAATATTTCGAAGTGATCTCAAAAATAGGCATCGCGTTGGCGCGATTGGTTGTGGGTCAAAATGCAATCATTCTTGCCCAAATAACAACCTCTCATCGTCAGAAGTCATTGCCGGGTCGTCAGGGGAGTGCGTTCGGATTTTAAATATTTCGAAGTGATCTCAAAAATAGGCTTCGAGTTGGCGCGATTGGTTGTGGGTCAGAATGCTATCATTCTTGCCCAAATAACAACCTCTCATCGTCAGAAGTCATAGCCGGGTCGTCAGGAGAGTGCGGTCGGATTTTAATTATTTCGAAGTGATCACAAAAATAGGCTTCGCGTTGGCGCGATTGGTTGTGGGTCGGAATGCAATCATTCTTGCCCAAATAACAACCTCTCATCGTCAGAAGTCATTGCCGGGTCGTCAGGGGAGTGCGGTCGGATTTTAAATATTTCGAAGTGATCTCAAAAATAGGCTTCGCGTTGGCGCGATTGGTTGTGGGTCGGAATGCTATCATTCTCGCCCAAATAACAACCTCTCATCGTCAGAAGTCATTGCCGGGTCGTCAGGGGAGTGCGGTCAGATTTTAAATATTTCGAAGTGATCTCAAAAATAGGCTTCGCGTTGGCGCGATTGGTTGTGGGTCAGAATGCTATCATTCTTGCCCAAATAACAACCTCTCATCGTCAGAAGTCATTGCCGGGTCGTTGGTGGAGCGCGGTCGCAATTTAAATATTTCGAAGTGATCTCAAAAATAGGCTTCGCGTTGGCTCGATTGGTTGTGGGTCAGAATGCAATCATTCTTGCCCAAATAACAACCTCTCATCGTCAGAAGTCATTGCCGGGTCGTCAGGGGAGTGCGGTCGGATTTTAAATATTTCGAAGTGATCTCAAAAATAGGCTTCGCGTTGGCGCGATTGGTTGTGGGTCAGAATGCAATCATTCTTGCCCAAATAACAACCTCTCATCGTCAGAAGTCATTGCCGGGTCGTCAGGGGAGTGCGGTCGGATTTTAAATATTTCGAAGTGATCTCAAAAATAGGCTTCGGGTTGGCGCGATTGGTTGTGGGTCAGAATGCTATCATTCTTGCCCAAATAACAACCTCTCATCGTCAGAAGTCATTGCCGGGTCGTTGGTGGAGCGCGGTCGCAATTTAAATATTTCGAAGTGATCTCAAAAATAGGCTTCGCGTTGGCTCGATTGGTTGTGGGTCAGAATGCAATCATTCTTGCCCAAATAACAACCTCTCATCGTCAGAAGTCATTGCCGGGTCGTCAGGGGAGTGCGGTCGGATTTTAAATATTTCGAAGTGATCTCAAAAATAGGCTTCGCGTTGGCTCGATTGGTTGTGGGTCAGAATGCAATCATTCTTGCCCAAATAACAACCTCTCATCGTCAGAAGTCATTGCCGGGTCGTCAGGGGAGTGCGGTCGGATTTTAAATATTTCGAAGTGATCTCAAAAATAGGCTTCGCGTTGGCGCGATTGGTTGTGGGTCAGAATGCATTCATTCTCGCCCAAATAACAACCTCTCATCGTCAGATGTCATTGCCGGGTCGTCAGGGGAGTGCGGTCGGATTTTAAATATTTCGAAGTGATTTCAAAAATAGGCTTCGCGTTGGCGCGATTGGTTGTGGGTCGGAATGCTATCATTCTTGCCCAAATAACAATCTCTCATCGTCAGAAGTCATTGACGGGTCGTCAGGGGAGTGCGGTCGGATTTTAAATGTTTCGAAGTGATCTCAAAAATAGGCTTCGAGTAGGCGCGATTGGTTGTGGGTCAGAATGCATTCATTCTTGCCCAAATAACAACCTCTCATCGTCAGAAGTCATTGCCGGGTCGTCAGGGGAGTGCGGTCGGATTTTAAATATTTCGAAGTGATCTCAAAAATAGGCTTCGCGTTGGCGCGATTGGTTGTGGGTCAGAATGCAATCATTCTCGCCCAAATATCAACCTCTCATTGTCAGAAGTCATTGCCAGGTCGTCAGGGGAGTGCGGTCGGATTTTAAATATTTCGAAGTGATCACAAAAATAGGCTTCGCGTTGGGGCGATTGGTTGTGGGTCGGAATGCTATCATTCTTGCCCAAATAACAATCTCTCATCGTCAGAAGTCATTGCCGGGTCGTCAGGGGAGAGCGGTCGGATTTTAAATATTTCGAAGTGATCACAAAAATAGGCTTCGCGTTGGGGCGATTGGTTGTGGGTCGGAATGCTATCATTCTTGCCCAAATAACAATCTCTCATCGTCAGAAGTCATTGCCGGGTCGTCAGGGGAGTGCGGTCGGATTTTAAATATTTCGAAGTGATCTCAAAAATAGGCTTCGCGTTGGCGCGATTGGTTGTGGGTCAGAATGCAATCATTCTCGCCCAAATATCAACCTCTCATTGTCAGAAGTCATTGCCGGGTCGTCAGGGGAGTGCGGTCGGATTTTAAATATTTCGAAGTGATCACAAAAATAGGCTTCGCGTTGGCGCGATTGGTTGTGGGTCGGAATGCTATCATTCTCGCCTAAATAACAACCTCTCATCGTCAGAAGTCATTGCCGGGTCGTCAGGGGAGTGCGGTCGGATTTTAAATATTTCGAAGTGATCTCAAAAATAGGCTTCGCGTTGGCGCGATTGGTTGTGGGTCCGAATGCAATTATTCTCGCCCAAATAACAACCTCTCATGGTCAGAAGTCATTGCCGGGTCGTCAGGGGAGTGCGGTCGGATTTTAAATATTTCGAAGTGATCACAAAAATAGGCTTCGCGTTGGCGCGATTGGTTGTGGGTCGGAATGCTATCATTCTCGCCTAAATAACAACCTCTCATCGTCAGAAGTCATTGCCGGGTCGTCAGGGGAGTGCGGTCGGATTTTAAATATTTCGAAGTGATCTCAAAAATAGGCTTCGCGATGGCGCGATTGGTTGTGGGTCCGAATGCAATTATTCTCGCCCAAATAACAACCTCTCATGGTCAGAAGTCATTGCCGGGTCGTCAGGGGAGTGCGGTCGGATTTTAAATATTTCGAAGTGATCACAAAAATAGGCTTCGCGTTGGCGCGATTGGTTGTGGGTCGGAATGCTATCATTCTCGCCCAAATAACAACCTCTCATCGTCAGAAGTCATTGCCGGGTCGTCAGGGGAGTGCGGTCGGATTTTAAATATTTCGAAGTGATCTCAAAAGTAGGCTTCGCGTTGGCGCGATTGGTTGTGGGTCGGAATGCTATCATTCTCGACCAAATAACAACCTCTCATCGTCAGAAGTCATTGCCGGGTCGTCAGGGGAGTGCGGTCGGATTTTAAATATTTCGAAGTGATCTCAAAAATAGGCTTCGCGTTGGGGCGATTGGTTGTGGGTCGGAATGCTATCATTCTTGCCCAAATAACAATCTCTCATCGTCAGAAGTCATTGCCGGGTCGTCAGGGGAGTGCGGTCGGATTTTAAATATTTCGAAGTGATCTCAAAAATAGGCTTCGCGTTGGCGCGATTGGTTGTGGGTCAGAATGCAATCATTCTCGCCCAAATATCAACCTCTCATTGTCAGAAGTCATTGCCGGGTCGTCAGGGGAGTGCGGTCGGATTTTAAATATTTCGAAGTGATCACAAAAATAGGCTTCGCGTTGGCGCGATTGGTTGTGGGTCGGAATGCTATCATTCTCGCCTAAATAACAACCTCTCATCGTCAGAAGTCATTGCCGGGTCGTCAGGGGAGTGCGGTCGGATTTTAAATATTTCGAAGTGATCTCAAAAATAGGCTTCGCGTTGGCGCGATTGGTTGTGGGTCCGAATGCAATTATTCTCGCCCAAATAACAACCTCTCATGGTCAGAAGTCATTGCCGGGTCGTCAGGGGAGTGCGGTCGGATTTTAAATATTTCGAAGTGATCACAAAAATAGGCTTCGCGTTGGCGCGATTGGTTGTGGGTCGGAATGCTATCATTCTCGCCCAAATAACAACCTCTCATCGTCAGAAGTCATTGCCGGGTCGTCAGGGGAGTGCGGTCGGATTTTAAATATTTCGAAGTGATCTCAAAAATAGGCTTCGCGTTGGCGCGATTGGTTGTGGGTCAGAATGCAATTATTCTCGCCCAAATAACAACCTCTCATTGTCAGAAGTCATTGCCGGGTCGTCAGGGGAGTGCGGTCGGATTTTAAATATTTCGAAGTGATCTCAAAAATAGGCTTCGCGTTGGCGCGATTGGTTGTGGGTCAGAATGCAATCATTCTCGCCCAAATATCAACCTCTCATTGTCAGAAGTCATTGCCGGGTCGTCAGGGGAGTGCGGTCGGATTTTAAATATTTCGAAGTGATCTCAAAAATAGGCTTCGCGTTGGCGCGATTGGTTGTGAGTCGGAATGCTATCATTCTCGCCCAAATAACAACCTCTCATCGTCAGAAGTCATTGCCGGGTCGTCAGGGGAGTGCGGTCGGATTTTAAATATTTCGAAGTGATCTCAAAAATAGGCTTCGCGTTGGCGCGATTGGTTGTGGGTCAGAATGCAATTATTCTCGCCCAAATAACAACCTCTCATTGTCAGAAGTCATTGCCGGGTCGTCAGGGGAGTGCGGTCGGATTTTAAATATTTCGAAGTGATCACAAAAATAGGCTTCGCGTTGGCGCGATTAGTTGTGGGTCGGAATGCTATCATTCTCGCCCAAATAACAACCTCTCATCGTCAGAAGTCATTGCCGGGTCGTCAGGGGAGTGCGGTCGGATTTTAAATATTTCGAAGTGATCACAAAAATAGGCTTCGCGTTGGCGCGATTGGTTGTGGGTCGGAATGCTATCATTCTTGCCCAAATAGCAACCTCTCATCGTCAGAAGTCATTGCCGGGTCGTCAGGGGAGTGCGGTCGGATTTTAAATATTTCGAAGTGATCTCAAAAATAGGCTTCGAGTTGGCGCGATTGGTTGTGGGTCAGAATGCTATCATTCTTGCCCAAATAACAACCTCTCATCGTCAGAAGTCATAGCCGGGTCGTCAGGAGAGTGCGGTCGGATTTTAATTATTTCGAAGTGATCACAAAAATAGGCTTCGCGTTGGCGCGATTGGTTGTGGGTCGGAATGCTATCATTCTTGCCCAAATAACAATCTCTCATCGTCAGAAGTCATTGCCGGGTCGTCAGGGGAGTGCGGTCGGATTTTAAATATTTCGAAGTGATCTCAAAAATAGGCTTCGCGTTGGCGCGATTGGTTGTGGGTCAGAATGCAATCATTTTCGCCCAAATAACAACCTCTCATTGTCAGAAG
Organism: Chrysolina americana; assembly: GCA_958502065.1. Classification (NCBI taxonomy): domain Eukaryota; kingdom Metazoa; phylum Arthropoda; class Insecta; order Coleoptera; family Chrysomelidae; genus Chrysolina; species Chrysolina americana. The sequence goes on along the minus strand of OY293418.1, from coordinate 501,652 downwards.
TTATTGCCGGGTCGTCAGGGGAGTGCGGTCGGATTTTAAATATTTCGAAGTGATCACAAAAATAGGCTCGGCGTTGGCGAGATTGGTTGTGGGTCGGAATGCTATCATTCTTGCCCAAATAACAATCTCTTATCGTCAGAAGTCATTGCCGGGTCGTCAGGGGAGTGCGGTCGGATTTTAAATATTTCGAAGTGATCTCAAAAATAGGCTTCGCGTTGGCGCGATTGGTTGTGGGTCAGAATGCAATCATTCTCGCCCAAATAACAACCTCTCATTGTCAGAAGTCATAGCCGGGTCGTCAGGGGAGTGCGGTCTGATTTTAAATATTTCGAAGTGATCACAAAAATAGGCTTCGCGTTGGCGCGATTGGTTGTGGGTCGGAATGCTATCATTCTCGCCCAAATAACAACCTCTCATCGTCAGAAGTCATTGCCGGGTCGTCAGGGGAGTGCGGTCGGATTTTAAATATTTCGAAGTGATCTCAAAAATAGGCTTCGCGTTGGCGCGATTGGTTGTGGGTCAGAATGCAATTATTCTCGCCCAAATAACAACCTCTCATTGTCAGAAGTCATTGCCGGGTCGTCAGGGGAGTGCGGTCGGATTTTAAATATTTCGAAGTGATCTCAAAAATAGGCTTCGCGTTGGCGCGATTGGTTGTGGGTCAGAATGCAATCATTCTCGCCCAAATATCAACCTCTCATTGTCAGAAGTCATTGCCGGGTCGTCAGGGGAGTGCGGTCGGATTTTACATATTTCGAAGTGATCTCAAAAATAGGCTTCGCGTTGGCGCGATTGGTTGTGAGTCGGAATGCTATCATTCTCGCCCAAATAACAACCTCTCATCGTCAGAAGTCATTGCCGGGTCGTCAGGGGAGTGCGGTCGGATTTTAAATATTTCGAAGTGATCTCAAAAATAGGCTTCGCGTTGGCGCGATTGGTTGTGGGTCAGAATGCAATTATTCTCGCCCAAATAACAACCTCTCATTGTCAGAAGTCATTGCCGGGTCGTCAGGGGAGTGCGGTCGGATTTTAAATATTTCGAAGTGATCACAAAAATAGGCTTCGCGTTGGCGCGATTAGTTGTGGGTCGGAATGCTATCATTCTCGCCCAAATAACAACCTCTCATCGTCAGAAGTCATTGCCGGGTCGTCAGGGGAGTGCGGTCGGATTTTAAATATTTCGAAGTGATCACAAAAATAGGCTTCGCGTTGGCGCGATTGGTTGTGGGTCGGAATGCTATCATTCTTGCCCAAATAGCAACCTCTCATCGTCAGAAGTCATTGCCGGGTCGTCAGGGGAGTGCGGTCGGATTTTAAATATTTCGAAGTGATCTCAAAAATAGGCTTCGAGTTGGCGCGATTGGTTGTGGGTCAGAATGCTATCATTCTTGCCCAAATAACAACCTCTCATCGTCAGAAGTCATAGCCGGGTCGTCAGGAGAGTGCGGTCGGATTTTAATTATTTCGAAGTGATCACAAAAATAGGCTTCGCGTTGGCGCGATTGGTTGTGGGTCGGAATGCTATCATTCTTGCCCAAATAACAATCTCTCATCGTCAGAAGTCATTGCCGGGTCGTCAGGGGAGTGCGGTCGGATTTTAAATATTTCGAAGTGATCTCAAAAATAGGCTTCGCGTTGGCGCGATTGGTTGTGGGTCAGAATGCAATCATTTTCGCCCAAATAACAACCTCTCATTGTCAGAAGTTATTGCCGGGTCGTCAGGGGAGTGCGGTCGGATTTTAAATATTTCGAAGTGATCACAAAAATAGGCTCGGCGTTGGCGAGATTGGTTGTGGGTCGGAATGCTATCATTCTTGCCCAAATAACAATCTCTCATCGTCAGAAGTCATTGCCGGGTCGTCAGGGGAGTGCGGTCGGATTTTAAATATTTCGAAGTGATCTCAAAAATAGGCTTCGCGTTGGCGCGATTGGTTGTGGGTCAGAATGCAATCATTCTCGCCCAAATAACAACCTCTCATTGTCAGAAGTCATAGCCGGGTCGTCAGGGGAGTGCGGTCTGATTTTAAATATTTCGAAGTGATCACCAAAATAGGCTTCGCGTTGGTGCGTTTGGTTGTGGGTCGAAATGCAATCATTCTCGCCCAAATAACAACCTCTCATTGTCAGAAGTCATTGCCGGGTCGTCAGGAGAGTGCGGTCGGATTTTAAATATTTCGAAGTGATCACAAAAATAGGCTTCGCGTTGGCGCGATTGGTTGTGGGACGGAATGCTATCATTCTTGCCCAAATAACAATCTCTCATCGTCAGAAGTCATTGCCGGGTTGTCAGGGGAGTGCGGTCGGATTTTAAATATTTCGAAGTGATCTCAAAAATAGGCTTCGCGTTGGCGCGATTGGTTGTGGGTCGGAATGCAATCATTCTTGCCCAAATAACAACCTCTCATCGTCAGAAGTCATTGCCGGGTCGTCAGGGGAGTGCGGTCGGATTTTAAATAATTCGAAGTGATCTCAAAAATAGGCTTCGCGTTGGCGCGATTGGTTGTGGGTCAGAATGCAATCATTCTTGCCCAAATAACAACCTCTCATCGTCAGAAGTCATTGCCGGGTCGTCAGGGGAGTGCGGTCGGATTTTAAATATTTCGAAGTGATCTCAAAAATAGGCTTCGCGTTGGCGCGATTGGTTGTGGGTCAGAATGCTATCATTCTTGCCCAAATAACAACCTCTCATCGTCAGAAGTCATTGCCGGGTCGTTGGTGGAGCGCGGTCGCAATTTAAATATTTCGAAGTGATCTCAAAAATAGGCTTCGCGTTGGCTCGATTGGTTGTGGGTCAGAATGCAATCATTCTTGCCCAAATAACAACCTCTCATCGTCAGAAGTCATTGCCGGGTCGTCAGGGGAGTGCGGTCGGATTTTAAATATTTCGAAGTGATCTCAAAAATAGGCTTCGCGTTGGCTCGATTGGTTGTGGGTCAGAATGCAATCATTCTTGCCCAAATAACAACCTCTCATCGTCAGAAGTCATTGCCGGGTCGTCAGGGGAGTGCGGTCGGATTTTAAATATTTCGAAGTGATCTCAAAAATAGGCTTCGCGTTGGCGCGATTGGTTGTGGGTCAGAATGCATTCACTCTCGCCCAAATAACAACCTCTCATCGTCAGATGTCATTGCCGGGTCGTCAGGGGAGTGCGGTCGGATTTTAAATATTTCGAAGTGATTTCAAAAATAGGCTTCGCGTTGGCGCGATTGGTTGTGGGTCGGAATGCTATCATTCTTGCCCAAATAACAATCTCTCATCGTCAGAAGTCATTGACGGGTCGTCAGGGGAGTGCGGTCGGATTTTAAATGTTTCGAAGTGATCTCAAAAATAGGCTTCGAGTAGGCGCGATTGGTTGTGGGTCAGAATGCATTCATTCTTGCCCAAATAACAACCTCTCATCGTCAGAAGTCATTGCCGGGTCGTCAGGGGAGTGCGGTCGGATTTTAAATATTTCGAAGTGATCTCAAAAATAGGCTTCGCGTTGGCGCGATTGGTTGTGGGTCAGAATGCAATCATTCTCGCCCAAATATCAACCTCTCATTGTCAGAAGTCATTGCCAGGTCGTCAGGGGAGTGCGGTCGGATTTTAAATATTTCGAAGTGATCACAAAAATAGGCTTCGCGTTGGGGCGATTGGTTGTGGGTCGGAATGCTATCATTCTTGCCCAAATAACAATCTCTCATCGTCAGAAGTCATTGCCGGGTCGTCAGGGGAGAGCGGTCGGATTTTAAATATTTCGAAGTGATCACAAAAATAGGCTTCGCGTTGGCTCGATTGGTTGTGGGTCAGAATGCAATCATTCTTGCCCAAATAACAATCTCTCATCGTCAGAAGTCATTGCCGGGTCGTCAGGGGAGTGCGGTCGGATTTTAAATATTTCGAAGTGATCTCAAAAATAGGCTTCGCGTTGGCGCGATTGGTTGTGGGTCAGAATGCAATCATTCTCGCCCAAATATCAACCTCTCATTGTCAGAAGTCATTGCCGGGTCGTCAGGGGAGTGCGGTCGGATTTTAAATATTTCGAAGTGATCACAAAAATAGGCTTCGCGTTGGCGCGATTGGTTGTGGGTCGGAATGCTATCATTCTCGCCTAAATAACAACCTCTCATCGTCAGAAGTCATTGCCGGGTCGTCAGGGGAGTGCGGTCGGATTTTAAATATTTCGAAGTGATCTCAAAAATAGGCTTCGCGTTGGCGCGATTGGTTGTGGGTCCGAATGCAATTATTCTCGCCCAAATAACAACCTCTCATGGTCAGAAGTCATTGCCGGGTCGTCAGGGGAGTGCGGTCGGATTTTAAATATTTCGAAGTGATCACAAAAATAGGCTTCGCGTTGGCGCGATTGGTTGTGGGTCGGAATGCTATCATTCTCGCCTAAATAACAACCTCTCATCGTCAGAAGTCATTGCCGGGTCGTCAGGGGAGTGCGGTCGGATTTTAAATATTTCGAAGTGATCTCAAAAATAGGCTTCGCGTTGGCGCGATTGGTTGTGGGTCCGAATGCAATTATTCTCGCCCAAATAACAACCTCTCATGGTCAGAAGTCATTGCCGGGTCGTCAGGGGAGTGCGGTCGGATTTTAAATATTTCGAAGTGATCACAAAAATAGGCTTCGCGTTGGCGCGATTGGTTGTGGGTCGGAATGCTATCATTCTCGCCCAAATAACAACCTCTCATCGTCAGAAGTCATTGCCGGGTCGTCAGGGGAGTGCGGTCGGATTTTAAATATTTCGAAGTGATCTCAAAAGTAGGCTTCGCGTTGGCGCGATTGGTTGTGGGTCGGAATGCTATCATTCTCGCCCAAATAACAACCTCTCATCGTCAGAAGTCATTGCCGGGTCGTCAGGGGAGTGCGGTCGGATTTTAAATATTTCGAAGTGATCTCAAAAATAGGCTTCGCGTTGGGGCGATTGGTTGTGGGTCGGAATGCTATCATTCTTGCCCAAATAACAATCTCTCATCGTCAGAAGTCATTGCCGGGTCGTCAGGGGAGTGCGGTCGGATTTTAAATATTTCGAAGTGATCTCAAAAATAGGCTTCGCGTTGGCGCGATTGGTTGTGGGTCAGAATGCAATCATTCTCGCCCAAATATCAAATTCTCATTGTCAGAAGTCATTGCCGGGTCGTCAGGGGAGTGCGGTCGGATTTTAAATATTTCGAAGTGATCACAAAAATAGGCTTCGCGTTGGCGCGATTGGTTGTGGGTCGGAATGCTATCATTCTCGCCTAAATAACAACCTCTCATCGTCAGAAGTCATTGCCGGGTCGTCAGGGGAGTGCGGTCGGATTTTAAATATTTCGAAGTGATCTCAAAAATAGGCTTCGCGTTGGCGCGATTGGTTGTGGGTCCGAATGCAATTATTCTCGCCCAAATAACAACCTCTCATGGTCAGAAGTCATTGCCGGGTCGTCAGGGGAGTGCGGTCGGATTTTAAATATTTCGAAGTGATCACAAAAATAGGCTTCGCGTTGGCGCGATTGGTTGTGAGTCGGAATGCTATCATTCTCGCCCAAATAACAACCTCTCATCGTCAGAAGTCATTGCCGGGTCGTCAGGGGAGTGCGGTCGGATTTTAAATATTTCGAAGTGATCTCAAAAATAGGCTTCGCGTTGGCGCGATTGGTTGTGGGTCGGAATGCTATCATTCTCGCCCAAATAACAACCTCTCATCGTCAGAAGTCATTGCCGGGTCGTCAGGGGAGTGCGGTCGGATTTTAAATATTTCGAAGTGATCTCAAAAATAGGCTTCGCGTTGGCGCGATTGGTTGTGGGTCAGAATGCAATTATTCTCGCCCAAATAACAACCTCTCATTGTCAGAAGTCATTGCCGGGTCGTCAGGGGAGTGCGGTCGGATTTTAAATATTTCGAAGTGATCTCAAAAATAGGCTTCGCGTTGGCGCGATTATTTGTGGGTCAGAATGCAATCATTCTCGCCCAAATATCAACCTCTCATTGTCAGAAGTCATTGCCGGGTCGTCAGGGGAGTGCGGTCGGATTTTAAATATTTCGAAGTGATCTCAAAAATAGGCTTCGCGTTGGCGCGATTGGTTGTGAGTCGGAATGCTATCATTCTCGCCCAAATAACAACCTCTCATCGTCAGAAGTCATTGCCGGGTCGTCAGGGGAGTGCGGTCGGATTTTAAATATTTCGAAGTGATCTCAAAAATAGGCTTCGCGTTGGCGCGATTGGTTGTGGGTCAGAATGCAATTATTCTTGCCCAAATAACAACCTCTCATTGTCAGAAGTCATTGCCGGGTCGTCAGGGGAGTGCGGTCGGATTTTAAATATTTCGAAGTGATCACAAAAATAGGCTTCGCGTTGGCGCGATTAGTTGTGGGTCGGAATGCTATCATTCTCGCCCAAATAACAACCTCTCATCGTCAGAAGTCATTGCCGGGTCGTCAGGGGAGTGCGGTCGGATTTTAAATATTTCGAAGTGATCACAAAAATAGGCTTCGCGTTGGCGCGATTGGTTGTGGGTCGGAATGCTATCATTCTTGCCCAAATAGCAACCTCTCATCGTCAGAAGTCATTGCCGGGTCGTCAGGGGAGTGCGGTCGGATTTTAAATATTTCGAAGTGATCTCAAAAATAGGCTTCGAGTTGGCGCGATTGGTTGTGGGTCAGAATGCTATCATTCTTGCCCAAATAACAACCTCTCATCGTCAGAAGTCATAGCCGGGTCGTCAGGAGAGTGCGGTCGGATTTTAATTATTTCGAAGTGATCACAAAAATAGGCTTCGCGTTGGCGCGATTGGTTGTGGGTCGGAATGCTATCATTCTTGCCCAAATAACAATCTCTCATCGTCAGAAGTCATTGCCGGGTCGTCAGGGGAGTGCGGTCGGATTTTAAATATTTCGAAGTGATCTCAAAAATAGGCTTCGCGTTGGCGCGATTGGTTGTGGGTCAGAATGCAATCATTTTCGCCCAAATAACAACCTCTCATTGTCAGAAGTTATTGCCGGGTCGTCAGGGGAGTGCGGTCGGATTTTAAATATTTCGAAGTGATCACAAAAATAGGCTCGGCGTTGGCGAGATTGGTTGTGGGTCGGAATGCTATCATTCTTGCCCAAATAACAATCTCTCATCGTCAGAAGTCATTGCCGGGTCGTCAGGGGAGTGCGGTCGGATTTTAAATATTTCGAAGTGATCTCAAAAATAGGCTTCGCGTTGGCGCGATTGGTTGTGGGTCAGAATGCAATCATTCTCGCCCAAATAACAACCTCTCATTGTCAGAAGTCATAGCCGGGTCGTCAGGGGAGTGCGGTCTGATTTTAAATATTTCGAAGTGATCACCAAAATAGGCTTCGCGTTGGTGCGTTTGGTTGTGGGTCGAAATGCAATCATTCTCGCCCAAATAACAACCTCTCATTGTCAGAAGTCATTGCCGGGTCGTCAGGAGAGTGCGGTCGGATTTTAAATATTTCGAAGTGATCACAAAAATAGGCTTCGCGTTGGCGCGATTGGTTGTGGGACGGAATGCTATCATTCTTGCCCAAATAACAATCTCTCATCGTCAGAAGTCATTGCCGGGTTGTCAGGGGAGTGCGGTCGGATTTTAAATATTTCGAAGTGATCTCAAAAATAGGCTTCGCGTTGGCGCGATTGGTTGTGGGTCGGAATGCAATCATTCTTGCCCAAATAACAACCTCTCATCGTCAGAAGTCATTGCCGGGTCGTCAGGGGAGTGCGGTCGGATTTTAAATAATTCGAAGTGATCTCAAAAATAGGCTTCGCGTTGGCGCGATTGGTTGTGGGTCAGAATGCAATCATTCTTGCCCAAATAACAACCTCTCATCGTCAGAAGTCATTGCCGGGTCGTTGGTGGAGCGCGGTCGCAATTTAAATATTTCGAAGTGATCTCAAAAATAGGCTTCGCGTTGGCTCGATTGGTTGTGGGTCAGAATGCAATCATTCTTGCCCAAATAACAACCTCTCATCGTCAGAAGTCATTGCCGGGTCGTCAGGGGAGTGCGGTCGGATTTTAAATATTTCGAAGTGATCTCAAAAATAGGCTTCGCGTTGGCTCGATTGGTTGTGGGTCAGAATGCAATCATTCTTGCCCAAATAACAACCTCTCATCGTCAGAAGTCATTGCCGGGTCGTCAGGGGAGTGCGGTCGGATTTTAAATATTTCGAAGTGATCTCAAAAATAGGCTTCGCGTTGGCGCGATTGGTTGTGGGTCAGAATGCATTCATTCTCGCCCAAATAACAACCTCTCATCGTCAGATGTCATTGCCGGGTCGTCAGGGGAGTGCGGTCGGATTTTAAATATTTCGAAGTGATTTCAAAAATAGGCTTCGCGTTGGCGCGATTGGTTGTGGGTCGGAATGCTATCATTCTTGCCCAAATAACAATCTCTCATCGTCAGAAGTCATTGACGGGTCGTCAGGGGAGTGCGGTCGGATTTTAAATGTTTCGAAGTGATCTCAAAAATAGGCTTCGAGTAGGCGCGATTGGTTGTGGGTCAGAATGCATTCATTCTTGCCCAAATAACAACCTCTCATCGTCAGAAGTCATTGCCGGGTCGTCAGGGGAGTGCGGTCGGATTTTAAATATTTCGAAGTGATCTCAAAAATAGGCTTCGCGTTGGCGCGATTGGTTGTGGGTCAGAATGCAATCATTCTCGCCCAAATATCAACCTCTCATTGTCAGAAGTCATTGCCAGGTCGTCAGGGGAGTGCGGTCGGATTTTAAATATTTCGAAGTGATCACAAAAATAGGCTTCGCGTTGGGGCGATTGGTTGTGGGTCGGAATGCTATCATTCTTGCCCAAATAACAATCTCTCATCGTCAGAAGTCATTGCCGGGTCGTCAGGGGAGAGCGGTCGGATTTTAAATATTTCGAAGTGATCACAAAAATAGGCTTCGCGTTGGCTCGATTGGTTGTGGGTCAGAATGCAATCATTCTTGCCCAAATAACAATCTCTCATCGTCAGAAGTCATTGCCGGGTCGTCAGGGGAGTGCGGTCGGATTTTAAATATTTCGAAGTGATCTCAAAAATAGGCTTCGCGTTGGCGCGATTGGTTGTGGGTCAGAATGCAATCATTCTCGCCCAAATATCAACCTCTCATTGTCAGAAGTCATTGCCGGGTCGTCAGGGGAGTGCGGTCGGATTTTAAATATTTCGAAGTGATCACAAAAATAGGCTTCGCGTTGGCGCGATTGGTTGTGGGTCGGAATGCTATCATTCTCGCCTAAATAACAACCTCTCATCGTCAGAAGTCATTGCCGGGTCGTCAGGGGAGTGCGGTCGGATTTTAAATATTTCGAAGTGATCTCAAAAATAGGCTTCGCGTTGGCGCGATTGGTTGTGGGTCCGAATGCAATTATTCTCGCCCAAATAACAACCTCTCATGGTCAGAAGTCATTGCCGGGTCGTCAGGGGAGTGCGGTCGGATTTTAAATATTTCGAAGTGATCACAAAAATAGGCTTCGCGTTGGCGCGATTGGTTGTGGGTCGGAATGCTATCATTCTCGCCTAAATAACAACCTCTCATCGTCAGAAGTCATTGCCGGGTCGTCAGGGGAGTGCGGTCGGATTTTAAATATTTCGAAGTGATCTCAAAAATAGGCTTCGCGTTGGCGCGATTGGTTGTGGGTCCGAATGCAATTATTCTCGCCCAAATAACAACCTCTCATGGTCAGAAGTCATTGCCGGGTCGTCAGGGGAGTGCGGTCGGATTTTAAATATTTCGAAGTGATCACAAAAATAGGCTTCGCGTTGGCGCGATTGGTTGTGGGTCGGAATGCTATCATTCTCGCCCAAATAACAACCTCTCATCGTCAGAAGTCATTGCCGGGTCGTCAGGGGAGTGCGGTCGGATTTTAAATATTTCGAAGTGATCTCAAAAGTAGGCTTCGCGTTGGCGCGATTGGTTGTGGGTCGGAATGCTATCATTCTCGCCCAAATAACAACCTCTCATCGTCAGAAGTCATTGCCGGGTCGTCAGGGGAGTGCGGTCGGATTTTAAATATTTCGAAGTGATCTCAAAAATAGGCTTCGCGTTGGGGCGATTGGTTGTGGGTCGGAATGCTATCATTCTTGCCCAAATAACAATCTCTCATCGTCAGAAGTCATTGCCGGGTCGTCAGGGGAGTGCGGTCGGATTTTAAATATTTCGAAGTGATCTCAAAAATAGGCTTCGCGTTGGCGCGATTGGTTGTGGGTCAGAATGCAATCATTCTCGCCCAAATATCAAATTCTCATTGTCAGAAGTCATTGCCGGGTCGTCAGGGGAGTGCGGTCGGATTTTAAATATTTCGAAGTGATCACAAAAATAGGCTTCGCGTTGGCGCGATTGGTTGTGGGTCGGAATGCTATCATTCTCGCCTAAATAACAACCTCTCATCGTCAGAAGTCATTGCCGGGTCGTCAGGGGAGTGCGGTCGGATTTTAAATATTTCGAAGTGATCTCAAAAATAGGCTTCGCGTTGGCGCGATTGGTTGTGGGTCCGAATGCAATTATTCTCGCCCAAATAACAACCTCTCATGGTCAGAAGTCATTGCCGGGTCGTCAGGGGAGTGCGGTCGGATTTTAAATATTTCGAAGTGATCACAAAAATAGGCTTCGCGTTGGCGCGATTGGTTGTGGGTCGGAATGCTATCATTCTCGCCCAAATAACAACCTCTCATCGTCAGAAGTCATTGCCGGGTCGTCAGGGGAGTGCGGTCGGATTTTAAATATTTCGAAGTGATCTCAAAAATAGGCTTCGCGTTGGCGCGATTGGTTGTGGGTCAGAATGCAATTATTCTCGCCCAAATAACAACCTCTCATTGTCAGAAGTCATTGCCGGGTCGTCAGGGGAGTGCGGTCGGATTTTAAATATTTCGAAGTGATCTCAAAAATAGGCTTCGCGTTGGCGCGATTGGTTGTGGGTCAGAATGCAATCATTCTCGCCCAAATATCAACCTCTCATTGTCAGAAGTCATTGCCGGGTCGTCAGGGGAGTACGGTCGGATTTTAAATATTTCGAAGTGATCTCAAAAATAGGCTTCGCGTTGGCGCGATTGGTTGTGAGTCGGAATGCTATCATTCTCGCCCAAATAACAACCTCTCATCGTCAGAAGTCATTGCCGGGTCGTCAGGGGAGTGCGGTCGGATTTTAAATATTTCGAAGTGATCTCAAAAATAGGCTTCGCGTTGGCGCGATTGGTTGTGGGTCAGAATGCAATTATTCTCGCCCAAATAACAACCTCTCATTGTCAGAAGTCATTGCCGGGTCGTCAGGGGAGTGCGGTCGGATTTTAAATATTTCGAAGTGATCACAAAAATAGGCTTCGCGTTGGCGCGATTAGTTGTGGGTCGGAATGCTATCATTCTCGCCCAAATAACAACCTCTCATCGTCAGAAGTCATTGCCGGGTCGTCAGGGGAGTGCGGTCGGATTTTAAATATTTCGAAGTGATCTCAAAAATAGGCTTCGAGTTGGCGCGATTGGTTGTGGGTCAGAATGCTATCATTCTTGCCCAAATAACAACCTCTCATCGTCAGAAGTCATAGCCGGGTCGTCAGGAGAGTGCGGTCGGATTTTAATTATTTCGAAGTGATCACAAAAATAGGCTTCGCGTTGGCGCGATTGGTTGTGGGTCAGAATGCAATCATTTTCGCCCAAATAACAACCTCTCATCGTCAGAAGTCATTGCCGGGTCGTCAGGGGAGTGCGGTCGGATTTTAAATATTTCGAAGTGATCTCAAAAATAGGCTTCGAGTTGGCGCGATTGGTTGTGGGTCAGAATGCTATCATTCTTGCCCAAATAACAATCTCTCATCGTCAGAAGTCATTGCCGGGTCGTCAGGAGAGTGCGGTCGGATTTTAAATATTTCGAAGTGATCTCAAAAATAGGCTTCGCGTAGGCGCGATTGGTTGTGGGTCAGAATGCAATCATTTTCGCCCAAATAACAACCTCTCATTGTCAGAAGTTATTGCCGGGTCGTCAGGGGAGTGCGGTCGGATTTTAAATATTTCGAAGTGATCACAAAAATAGGCTCGGCGTTGGCGAGATTGGTTGTGGGTCGGAATGCTATCATTCTTGCCCAAATAACAATCTCTCATCGTCAGAAGTCATTGCCGGGTCGTCAGGGGAGTGCGGTCGGATTTTAAATATTTCGAAGTGATCTCAAAAATAGGCTTCGCGTTGGCGCGATTGGTTGTGGGTCAGAATGCAATCATTCTCGCCCAAATAACAACCTCTCATTGTCAGAAGTCATAGCCGGGTCGTCAGGGGAGTGCGGTCTGATTTTAAATATTTCGAAGTGATCACCAAAATAGGCTTCGCGTTGGTGCGTTTGGTTGTGGGTCGAAATGCAATCATTCTCGCCCAAATAACAACCTCTCATTGTCAGAAGTCATTGCCGGGTCGTCAGGAGAGTGCGGTCGGATTTTAAATATTTCGAAGTGATCACAAAAATAGGCTTCGCGTTGGCGCGATTGGTTGTGGGACGGAATGCTATCATTCTTGCCCAAATAACAACCTCTCATCGTCAGAAGTCAATGCCGGGTCGTCAGGGGAGTGCGGTCGGATTTTAAATATTTCGAAGTGATCTCAAAAATAGGCTTCGCGTTGGCGCGATTGGTTGTGGGTCAGAATGCAATCATTCTCGCCTAAATAACAACCTCTCATCGTCAGAAGTCATTGCCGGGTCGTCAGGGGAGTGCGGTCGGATTTTAAATATTTCGAAGTGATCTCAAAAATAGGCTTCGCGTTGGCGCGATTGGTTGTGGGTCAGAATGCAATCATTCTCGCCTAAATAACAACCTCTCATCGTCAGAAGTCATTGCCGGGTCGTCAGGGGAGTGCGGTCGGATTTTAAATATTTCGAAGTGATCTCAAAAATAGGCTTCGCGTTGGCGCGATTGGTTGTGGGTCAGAATGCAATCATTCTTGCCCAAATAACAACCTCTCATCGTCAGAAGTCATTGCCGGGTCGTCAGGGGAGTGCGGTCGGATTTTAAATATTTCGAAGTGATCTCAAAAATAGGCTTCGCGTTGGCGCGATTGGTTGTGGGTCAGAATGCAATCATTCTTGCCCACATAACAACCTCTCATCATCAGAAGTCATTGCCGGGTCGTCAGGGGAGTGCGGTCGGATTTTAAATATTTCGAAGTGATCTCAAAAATAGGCTTCGCGTTGGCGCGATTGGTTGTGGGTCAGAATGCAATCATTCTCGCCTAAATAACAACCTCTCATCGTCAGAAGTCATTGCCGGGTCGTCAGGGGAGTGCGGTCGGATTTTAAATATTTCGAAGTGATCTCAAAAATAGGCTTCGCGTTGGCGCGATTGGTTGTGGGTCAGAATGCAATCATTCTTGCCCAAATAACAACCTCTCATCGTCAGAAGTCAATGCCGGGTCGTCAGGGGAGTGCGGTCGGATTTTAAATATTTCGAAGTGATCTCAAAAATAGGCTTCGCGTTGGCGCGATTGGTTGTGGGTCAGAATGCAATCATTCTCGCCTAAATAACAACCTCTCATCGTCAGAAGTCATTGCCGGGTCGTCAGGGGAGTGCGGTCGGATTTTAAATATTTCGAAGTGATCTCAAAAATAGGCTTCGCGTTGGCGCGATTGGTTGTGGGTCAGAATGCAATCATTCTCGCCTAAATAACAACCTCTCATCGTCAGAAGTCATTGCCGGGTCGTCAGGGGAGTGCGGTCGGATTTTAAATATTTCGAAGTGATCTCAAAAATAGGCTTCGCGTTGGCGCGATTGGTTGTGGGTCAGAATGCAATCATTCTTGCCCAAATAACAACCTCTCATCGTCAGAAGTCATTGCCGGGTCGTCAGGGGAGTGCGGTCGGATTTTAAATATTTCGAAGTGATCTCAAAAATAGGCTTCGCGTTGGCGCGATTGGTTGTGGGTCAGAATGCAATCATTCTTGCCCACATAACAACCTCTCATCGTCAGAAGTCATTGCCGGGTCGTCAGGGGAGTGCGGTCGGATTTTAAATATTTCGAAGTGATCTCAAAAATAGGCTTCGCGTTGGCGCGATTGGTTGTGGGTCAGAATGCAATCATTCTTGCCCACATAACAACCTCTCATCGTCAGAAGTCATTGCCGGGTCGTCAGGGGAGTGCGGTCGGATTTTAAATATTTCGAAGTGATCTCAAAAATAGGCTTCGCGTTGGCGCGATTGGTTGTGGGTCAGAATGCAATCATTCTTGCCCACATAACAACCTCTCATCGTCAGAAGTCATTGCCGGGTCGTCAGGGGAGTGCGGTCGGATTTTAAATATTTCGAAGTGATCTCAAAAATAGGCTTCGCGTTGGCGCGATTGGTTGTGGGTCAGAATGCAATCATTCTTGCCCACATAACAACCTCTCATCGTCAGAAGTCATTGCCGGGTCGTCAGGGGAGTGCGGTCGGATTTTAAATATTTCGAAGTGATCTCAAAAATAGGCTTCGCGTTGGCGCGATTGGTTGTGGGTCAGAATGCAATCATTCTTGCCCACATAACAACCTCTCATCGTCAGAAGTCATTGCCGGGTCGTCAGGGGAGTGCGGTCGGATTTTAAATATTTCGAAGTGATCTCAAAAATAGGCTTCGCGTTGGCGCGATTGGTTGTGGGTCAGAATGCAATCATTCTTGCCCACATAACAACCTCTCATCGTCAGAAGTCATTGCCGGGTCGTCAGGGGAGTGCGGTCGGATTTTAAATATTTCGAAGTGATCTCAAAAATAGGCTTCGCGTTGGCGCGATTGGTTGTGGGTCAGAATGCAATCATTCTCGCCTAAATAACAACCTCTCATCGTCAGAAGTCATTGCCGGGTCGTCAGGGGAGTGCGGTCGGATTTTAAATATTTCGAAGTGATCTCAAAAATAGGCTTCGCGTTGGCGCGATTGGTTGTGGGTCAGAATGCAATCATTCTTGCCCAAATAACAACCTCTCATCGTCAGAAGTCATTGCCGGGTCGTCAGGGGAGTGCGGTCGGATTTTAAATATTTCGAAGTGATCTCAAAAATAGGCTTCGCGTTGGCGCGATTGGTTGTGGGTCAGAATGCAATCATTCTCGCCCAAATATCAACTTCTCATTGTCAGAAGTCATTGCCGGATCGTCAGGGGAGTGCGGTCGGATTTTAAATATTTCGAAGTGATCTCAAAAATAGGCTTCGCGTTGGCGCGATTGGTTGTGGGTCAGAATGCAATCATTCTTGCCCACATAACAACCTCTCATCGTCAGAAGTCATTGCCGGGTCGTCAGGGGAGTGCGGTCGGATTTTAAATATTTCGAAGTGATCTCAAAAATAGGCTTCGCGTTGGCGCGATTGGTTGTGGGTCAGAATGCAATCATTCTTGCCCACATAACAACCTCTCATCGTCAGAAGTCATTGCCGGGTCGTCAGGGGAGTGCGGTCGGATTTTAAATATTTCGAAGTGATCTCAAAAATAGGCTTCGCGTTGGCGCGATTGGTTGTGGGTCAGAATGCAATCATTCTTGCCCACATAACAACCTCTCATCGTCAGAAGTCATTGCCGGGTCGTCAGGGGAGTGCGGTCGGATTTTAAATATTTCGAAGTGATCTCAAAAATAGGCTTCGCGTTGGCGCGATTGGTTGTGGGTCAGAATGCAATCATTCTTGCCCACATAACAACCTCTCATCGTCAGAAGTCATTGCCGGGTCGTCAGGGGAGTGCGGTCGGATTTTAAATATTTCGAAGTGATCTCAAAAATAGGCTTCGCGTTGGCGCGATTGGTTGTGGGTCAGAATGCAATCATTCTTGCCCAAATAACAACCTCTCATCGTCAGAAGTCATTGCCGGGTCGTCAGGGGAGTGCGGTCGGATTTTAAATATTTCGAAGTGATCTCAAAAATAGGCTTCGCGTTGGCGCGATTGGTTGTGGGTCAGAATGCAATCATTCTCGCCCAAATATCAACTTCTCATTGTCAGAAGTCATTGCCGGATCGTCAGGGGAGTGCGGTCGGATTTTAAATATTTCGAAGTGATCTCAAAAATAGGCTTCGCGTTGGCGCGATTGGTTGTGGGTCAGAATGCAATCATTCTTGCCCAAATAACAACCTCTCATCGTCAGAAGTCAATGCCGGGTCGTCAGGGGAGTGCGGTCGGATTTTAAATATTTCGAAGTGATCTCAAAAATAGGCTCCGCGTTGGCGCGATTGGTTGTGGGTCAGAATGCATTCATTCTGGTCCAGCTAACGACTTCCCATTCGACATCCACTGAATATCCTCTGCGAGACATTCCGATAATGTCGCTGTGTTGTTGACAATTTTCTGGATCTTATCCATGCCCTTCCATTTCCCTGCAAGCCACTGCATCAGTACGATTCGTGTCTTTTCGTCAACCATCAAACTACCATTTCAAACGCGCTAGAATCTTGTTAACACGATATCGATTGACGCCACTTCGATACTTAATCTTGCAAACCGACGAAATCAAACATTCAATCTCACTAATCAAACTCTCACCTCTTTGACAGATTCCGTCGTGCTCCTAGTAATCGCGGAAGAAGAAGTCACGATGTTCGTGATGGCAGAGATTTCCGAAGATGGTCTTGACTCCTGAAAACAGACAAGTTCAACGCGGTCATTCATTATTCAGTAGGCTATTGTTGTCTGGGATTCCACTCACATCTATAGCGATCTGGTGATATCACAAAAAATAATACACGGACTTCCCGAAGACAACAATAGACGATACACTCCTGGGAATTTTGTGTGAGTAGAAACGTAGATTACTAGGACTCGATTATTTTTGTGCCACTCACCTTCTTTCCCTTCTTGGCTTTGATCAAAGCCTTGAACGGTTCGGGGTAGTTATCAGCATCATCAATCTCCTCGGATCCTTTCTTCTTGACCACCGCGTTCAGATTGATCTCGGACTTCCTGCTACCTCTGGAACCACCGGGGACCAGCTTCCCGACCAGTATCTTCGGCTTGGCCTCGATTGGTTTGATGACACCTCTAAGGCTCTTTCTTCGCGATACGGTCCTTCTCGATGTGATCTCGCTCACTTCAGATACCACAGACTCTCTGACCGGGGATCTGTGCGACGTGGGATCAGAAGAGGAGCTTCTGCTTTCGCTGACACTCACTGTCACTCTATCAGGCTTGCTGATTTTGATCTCGTCTTCTGTGGAGCTTGTTGCGAAGTTTCCATCGGCGGGGCCTCTTGATCTTGTGTAAACAGGAGTATCTACTTCGTTGGATTCAGTTTTAACTCTAGAATCATCAGCTCTGTTCGTATCTCTGGATCTGCCTCTGGTGATGGAGCCAGTGTTGACTATCTTCGGCTCTGTTTCGAAAAGAGGCAGCACTTCCAGCTTTGACTCGTCTATGATCGGTGGGACGTCTCTTGAGCGAGAACGCCCTCTGGACGGAAACGTTGAAGATGGACTCGACCTTTTCCTTGGTTCGTCCACGGTTCTCTTAGTGGTCGTGTTTCTTCTTGTTCTTTGTTCTCTGGAAGAAGGATGCTCAAGACAATGACTGAATGATCAGATTTTCTCCAGAAAACCAGCATTATGCTAAATTCTACTAAAGATGAATTTCTTCGGCGAAAATCCATCAAACAAAATAACTATTGTCCCTTCCGATTGCTGGATTTGCCATCAAAATATCGGCAAATATGACCTAATTCTGTGACTCTTTTATTGCAAGAATTTGAAGACAGTTTGAAACATTTTTGAATATCGGGTTGGAAATACTGTTATGACAGTCTGTTTCTGTAAGACGACCTGAATGTTTTTTATATATACAGGGTGTTTCAAATTCGATCCTCACCATTGGGATCTCGGAAATTGAATCTAGGAAAAAAACGGAAAAAAAAGAAACGGAAAAAATAACCCCGGAAAAAAACGAAAAAAAAAACGGGAATATACTCCCCGGGAAAAAAAAACGGAAAAAACCCCCCGGAAAAAATACCCCTAAATGTGATAACAATGGCCAGTACACAAAAAGTAATGAAATTTCAACTGTGTGTCATGTTAAAGAAACTAGACCATATTTGATTCATTTTACAATACAGAGGGGTGGAACAACAGATTTTCCAGCCTTGCGAAAAGGCGAATCTGTCACCAGGTTAGTTCGTTCAGGAACAATCGAGTCATAAAAATATAAAAAATCGTCTTTTTTGGTCGTCGACGATCACAGGATAGGTAAAAACTAAAAATATGGTCTAGTTTCTTTAACATGACTCACAGTTGAAATTTCATTACTTTTCGTGTACTGGCCATTGTTATCGCATATAGGGGTATTATTTCCGTTTTTTTTTTTCAGTTTTTTTTCCGGGAGATATTTTTTACTTTTTTTTCTTTTTTTCCCGGGTTTTTTTGGGGGTATTTTTTCCGTTTACCCAGAAACTATAAAAAATACGAAGATGGTTAAATTGGGAAAAATTTGCGCATTTACCTGACTAATAATATGCTTTCGAAAAAAAGTTCTGAAATTCCCAGTATATCCGGAGATATCCTGGTAAAACAGAAATTTTAGAAAATGTTTTTTATTTTTTATGACTTTATTTTTTGAAGGATTCGAAAATAAATCGCACTTCCACATTGCTATTTTCCCACTGCTACATAATGGTGTTTTCAGATTTGCTATCCGACGTTTCGTTTTCCGGCCACCATCATCAACTTAATTTTTTTTATGGGCGCCATATTTGATTTTTTTTTTAATGGAACCAGATATTACCTTTTTTGAATGATGTATCATAAGTTATCATTCTTTTTCGAAATAAGGGAGATTAAAAAAAATATCTTGTGTGACAAATTGAAAGTCAAATTTAAAAACAAAAAATCAAAGTCTCCGGTATTTCGAAAAATAATGATAAATTATGATACATCAATGAAAAGGTAATATCTGGTTCTATTCAAAACAGGAAGAATCCAATGTAGCGCCCATAAGAAAAAATAAAGTTGATGATGGTGGCCGGAAGACGAAACGTTGGATAACAAATTTGAAAACACCATTATGTAGCACGGGAAAAGTGGCAATGTGGAAGTGCAATTCATTTACGAACTCTTCGAAAAATAAAGTCAGAAAAAAAATTAAAACAATTTTCTGAAATTTTTGTTTTTTCTGGATATCTCTGGATATACTCGGAATATAAGAACTTTCTCAACGGCTTATTGTTAGTCAGGTTAATGCACACCTTTGCCCCAATTTAACCATCTTCGTATCTTTCATAGTTTCCGAGATTCTAATGGTGAGGATCGAATTTGAAACACCCTGTATACATTTATGTTATAAGTGAAAGGGCCATTGATAGTGATAGGGCTGTAATGTTGGCTGTAAATGTTTTGTTTCGTCGTATTTAAGCTGGGTGGGTGGAATTATTTCAACGAAATAATTAAACTGATTGTTTTATAAACAAATATATCGAGACAAGCCAAGTAGTTCAAATAAGAAAACTTTATCACGTATTGAGATAAAAGAGGCAACCATTCACTTTAATTTGCGTTTAGAATTTATTTATTTTCAAATGGGAATAGGGACTGATTCAGAATATAAATAAACAATGAAACCACTCTGAGAATTTCAAAGTTTCAAGTTTTTTTAAGAAACAGTTACAAAATCTGAACTAAAAAACAATACAGAGCTAAGTGTTACATCGTGGCTCTATTGCCGTTCATCAAATATTCCCCACAGGTCGACATGGTAAAACAGAGAGTCCTATACGATGTCCATATCTAACACCTATTGATTTTTCGAATAAACCAACCTGGTATGATGAAAATATAGAAAAATGGTTGAAAAAAAAGTTTCAGGGAAATGTTACCTGGATTTCTCTCTTCCAGCAACTCTCGACGGCAGCTCCAACGTTATCTTCTCCGGAGCGGACCCTTCAATCTTCCTCCCCGTCCTCGACCTCCCCTCGTTGTGACCCAGCTCAGCACTGAACACAGAAGGGCCAATCCTACTTCCTTCCGCCAGAGGTGAAGCTGCCTCCACGCGTCTCCTGCTGCCTCTAGAAGGTATCGCAGAAGGCGCTGCTTGGAAAGCAAACTCCGGAGCCTTAGTAGCTCTGGTTCTAGTTCTGGATCTACTGGCTGCACTGGTGGCTTCGGTGAAAGTGTTGGGGTTCCTTCTGACGCCACCTCTGCGATTGCCATTTTGCGGTTTGGGAGCCTCGAGATACTTGGGCGTGGTGATGACCGGCTGCGTTTTGAAAATCTCTTCTTTACTTTCTTCCGAAGCTGATTCTTCGCTCGAAGAGTCTGCGCCGAGAGTCTTGAGGGTTGTATCCAGGGGTTCGTCTATGGAGTTGAAGTCATCAGCTTCTGCAGTCGAAGGGGGTACAGGAGAGGTCGGTTCGTGATGAACTAGTTTTTTCACCGTACGGACGGAGGTGCTTCTAGACTGTTCTGGGTACTCTGAAGCTGCTGGAATCGACTTGAGGGAGTTTCTTTTGGGTAGGTTTTGTGCTTCAAAGTGGCTTTCTGTTAGTACCCTTGTTTTCTTGAACTTTCTGAACGGTTCATGGGTTCCCTCGTCTACGACTTCCTCTACTTGATAGGATGGCCCATGGGCTGGTTTCTGGACTGTTTTGAAAGTCTTTCTTTCGGTAGCTTCAGGCCTGGGGGCACGCCTTTCCGGGATTTCAGCTGCGGAGAACGCAGTTCTTCTATCGGTAGCTTCAGTTGCTGGCCTGGAAGCACGTCTTTCTGGTATCTCAGCTGCGGCAAAAACAGTTCTTCTTTCGGTAGCTTCAGTTGCTGGTTTGGGAGCACGTCTTTCTGGGATTTCAGCTGCGACGAAAAGAGGTCTTCTTTCGGTAGCTTCAGTTGCTGGCCTAGGAGCAAAAGATCGCCTTTCTATGGTCTCTGTAGCTGATGGTTGCTGTTGTGCTCTGTGTTCCGGTACACGTTTTCTTGAAACTACTCGCCTACTTGTAGGTTCTGATGGAGTTGGAGCTTCATTGGAGGATTGGTATTCCGGGGTAGCTGCGAAGCGCGATCTGCCTCGAGATCTTGATGGTCTAGGGGTGTCTGAGGTGATTTCAGATTTCTGAAATAAAAAAAAATGTGAACCATTGGTTATTTCCCAAGACAATCCTCATTTGTTGGCACTGCCACAGTGGTTTGATTTGAGAATATTCAAATAGGTATACAGGGTGTTCCAAATTAAGTCGACACCATTGCCAACCCCGTTATTATTGATGCTACGAATTCGGTTAAATGGGCAAACTAGTAGCATTTTCAATGGCCTTTTCGAGGCCGAAAACAAAAAAAAAATTGACAGTCGCGTTTTCAGAATATTTCATAAAATGATATTTCTTTCAATGGAACAACCTATATGTTTCCATGCATTTCGATTTGTTGCTAATAGCAAAATAAGACAGTAAAAAGAAAAAATTGCGCTGGGCTGTGAACTCGTGAAACCCGTGATCATCATGTCGCACCACTCAATTGACACCACTGAGCTATTTGGTATTAATGTACAAAACGATAATTTCCATCTTAAAGCCATTCCGCTAGCCGCTTTTATTTTGTGAATCAAAATATGTCTGCTGTAATTATAACTTTGAAGCTGTTTTTGTACAGAACAGAAAATACTGGAGGGTCATATGAATGTGGTTGGAAAAAACATAATTATTATGAGCAATCAAGTTGCTTTGAAACTTTGTTGAAATACTATTTGTCAAATATTCTCAAATATATCATGACAATGTCATAAATTATTGTAATTGTCAACTACTGTTCGAATATTTCTCGTTCCCATCAAGAAAAATGTGATATGTTAGAATCCTACTTGATTTGCCAGAAAAATATCGTGAGAGCCCTCCAACACTACAGCAATTCGTTCCCCGATCGTGAATTACCTAATCGGCGTTTTTTTGCTGTGCTTCATCGTCGATTCAGGAACAATGAAAAAGTTTTTGTGAAGACGAGAACTAAAAAACGTTTTGTAATATCTGAAGATACAGAAATTGACGTTTTATCCTACTTTGAGGTATATCCAAATAATTCCATCAGAGATTTATCTAGAGAAATAGCTGATCCACTGTCTGGTATGAAACGAATTCTGAAGAAACATAAGATTTCTCCTTATGAGTTGAGACCAGTGCAAACACTAGAACCTGGCGATCCTGAGAGACGATTGGGGTTTTGTCAGTGGTTTATGAATAAATGCAGACAAGATCCAAACTTCTATAGAAATATTATATGGAGCGAAGAGGCTGATTTTTCAAATCGTGGGATGTATAATAGAAAGAATTTTCATTATTGGAGTAGACATAATCCATTTCTAGTCCACCCCCACAATCCGCAAAGACGATTTAGTATTAATGTTTGGTGTGGTCTATTTAGAGGCAGAATTATCGGTCCATTTTTCTACCATGGTTCTTTGAACGGACCCCGTTACATTAATTCATTAACAAGAGTGTTGGAAGAGATTTTCGATGATCTTGATCTGGAGGCTCGTCAGATGATCTATTTTCAGCAGGATGGAGCACCAGCACATAATCTCAGTGGCGAAAAAGAATGCTGCGAGGCTGTTTTGGAAACAGATGGTTTGCTACAAATGGTCCTAATAAGTGGCCCCCTCGTTCACCAGACATGACACCTCTAGATTTTTATTTTTTGGAATTTCTGAAAAATGAGGTGTACAAAATGAAACATGATAATGTAGATGAACTGAAAAATTATATTAAAACTATGGTTAATAGAATTGACGGCCGAACTGTGTTGAATGCCACACGTAGTGTCAATAGAAGGGCCCAAATATGTGTTCGACAAGAAGGCGGTGTTTTTGAACATTTACTCGATATTTTATAGCGCTTTATCATATATAAATGTTTCCTATTGATAAAACTGTCTTATTTTCACCTTTACTAAAAAAAGTCAAATGAGATTTCTTGTTGGGAATGTTATTACGAATCGAAATGCATGAAAAAATATATGCCGACTTAATTTGGAACTCCCTGTATTTAATTAGAAGTAGATTATTTTCCACAATCCACAATTAATTTTGCTTTAGCAAGATTTGATCTTCCGAGAGGAAACTTTGCTTTGAGCTGGTGAGGACAAAAGTCTGCCTCCACCTCATGGTATATATTAACCAGATCTATTTCGGTTCTTGTTTCAAAATCCTCGATGTGTATCAGTATTCACGAAATCGAGATTCATTAACTGATCCGCTTATCTTATAATTCTTGTCTATCAAAAGTAGATCACTTATAAATTATATCCAACAACACGCTTGGCATAATATTAGAGTTTAGACGTGATTGAAATTTCGATATGAGAGGAAATTAATAATTCATGACTAGTTGGAGTTGAATATGAATTTTTTTCTACTGATAAATTGCCCATTTTATTATTTCAGTTTTTGTATCAAGCATTCATAATTCGTATGCCTCAACTGTACTTCATTATTTATAATTTAGAAAATGTTGTTGCAGGATTTCGAAAGTTTCTTACAGTATACGAGGGAGACAAACTTGTTCTGCGGGAAAAAATAACAAGAAAAGTGAAGAAGAAGTGGAGATATTTAATTTTTCAGGACAACCAATAATGTGTCTCTTGTTGGGAATTCCTAAACCACTTTAGAGAACTTCATTAAGCTGTACATCAAACCATTATTTTGAGCCTTCAACTGCAAATTCATGTTACGACGAGATGGTTTAACTACGTTTGTACAAACTTCGAAATCATTGAGATAACAGCCCGTAACTCATTTGGGAGCACGCAGTTACGGACAATAATCAATGTCAGTGAGATCTTTCGTCACAGAATCCACCAAGCGCCTTGAATCAACTCGTTAACGTACTTTGAATATTTCCCAACGAATACATCGATTTCTTTCGTGATGTACAAATTAATCCAACACACCAAAAAGTAATTAAGAAAGAGAAAGAGTGCAGATCGTTTACCTTGAGCGAGTTAAATGTCAACCAGTCAATTTGGAATAAATGGAATCCATAAACCCATTATCAAGAATCCAAAAAACTAGTTCGTACAGTGGTGTTCCGCATCTCAACAAATCACACGGCAAAAAGTTGTAAAATTCATAAGTAGTTCAGTCGCGCCTTGAAATGCATAATTTGACCATTAAAGTCGTTTTTTTCTGACACGTTTGGCCAATCTTAAAATTGCAACCTAAATATTATTGAGTGCTTAATGCAGTTTTATATTTCAGCAAAAATATTTCCCTAGGCTACAAATTCGAAGTTCATTCATTCTGTACCCATTTTTTCCTCATCGCCTTGTCATGGATTGAATTTTCTATAATTATTTTTGTCAACAGAAAATGTGTTTTCCAAAATAAATCAATGAATGAGTGTTTTATGGGATATCGTACAATTAAAGACGCCTAAATACGCTACTGAAACCAAATCTTTTTCACGTTGTATCGACTTTCTAAATTCTAAAATTCGATAATTTCATGATTATTATTCATTATAGACGAATCATTGTTTTCAACGCGTGATCATGGTAACCAACATCTGTCTAAAATTTCCGCATTTCCAATACTAGGAAGACAATGAATGCTAGGTGTATTCCAAATCGAAAAACCACACCCTTTCAAAATGAAGAAGTAAATCTTCAATGATATAGTAGATAGAATTAAATTCAGATAATCAACACAAAACATTTTCCATCAAAACCACATTATTAACGAAGTTGTCTAAACGTTGAATGTTTTTTCTGTTCGTAGAAACCATATTAATTGAAAATGAACAATGGACCTCACCAATAGTTGATAGAATTGATCTTTCCCTTACAATAACAACAAATCCGATCGAAAATACAGACATAGTAAAAATGTTAATTTGTTGTTGTTGATTGACAGTTATCGAGGTCTAAAATACATATCGTAAGATATACGAGATACTTTTATTCAGGGAAGTCGCCATAAAAGTGAGTTTCCTAATGATATGTTTCAAATATGTATGAATCCCATAGAAATTAATATTCATGAAACCGTTCGTAGGAGAAATATTTCTACATTTTCAAGGATGATGGTTCAGGAGTCATGACAACTTACTTTTCTCGTGTTTTATGCATATGATTGATCAATGTTGTCAAGGTAAATTGATTATACATTCTCTTTTTATAGTTCACGCTATAAAAGTTGATCTTTGATTGAGTGCATCTAAAAAAATTATAATTCACGAACGGTGTTTTGGACAAGATGGTATTATTACAAATCAGTTTTAGTTTTATGATTATAGTAACATTATGCGAATTATTTTTGAGGTTGTCGATCAAATATGGAACCAGACATCCTTCACTTATTTTTTTATAGGAAAAAAAATCTTCCGCGGTAGTTATTGTAGAAAGATATACGTTGGTTACAAAAAAATAGAAAGAGCATTCTACCAAAATGGTAATGTGGTTTTCTAGATATTAAACAGTTTGTCGCGTCCAAAATTTTCTAAATTTTGACGGAGGATCCCTGTAGATCTCATAAACTTAGTTACGTGGTATCGCTATTATAATATTCTGTGATATACCTGAGATAGTATAAATATGTAGTTATACAGTGTCCGGCACAAAGTTTGCAGCATATGGAAAATTGGATGAATAAAAATAAGGATAAAATAATAGTGTCTTTATTTATGACAAATATAATTTTTACCTAATTTTGAATTGCTGGCGACATTCGGCCAAAGCCTTCCATGTAACCAGTACAAAAATACAGAGTGTTACGAGAGATTTGTTGAGAATCAGGATTTCATATGACATAAACAATAATGTTGGAAATAAATAGAGTAAGAATTAAACCATGGTTTTTTGACATCGCGTCCAAATTTTTTTAAATTTTGGCGGAGGATCTCTAAAGAATAGTTATACATTCTGCAAAGTTTGCAGCTTATGAAAGCTTCTTTATCATTGAAAGAAACCTATAGAAAAGGGTTTTCCTTGGTAATGTCTTCTGTAACTTCAATGTCTTTCGTCTCAGCTATGATTATCGACTATTTTTGACACGATGAGTCATGAGGAAATTTCATTTACATATTGTCGTTGATTTATTTGGTCAAAAATTCTCGAACTTTTGTTTTATTGGATACAAACTCATTCATCAACCATATTTGAGGTCAGCAAAGGACAAACGAGACTTGCTGAGCTTTTCTGAGGTACACCGCATTCCAGTCACCTGTGGCAGTTGAGAGTTTTTATATCGGAACCACAAAACGGTCTCTTAATACTAGGATTAGAGAGCACAAGGTCGGTTGTTGATTAGGGCACACCAAAAAATCCACTGTTGCAGAACATAATGATATGCTGAACGACGTTAATCACAGAATTAAATTCGAGGCAAACCAGATAATTGATGAGGAGTTTCAAAGGATCAAATAAATTAAAAATTCAATATAGCGAATAGTTAATTTGAATTCAGAAGTCCTATATAATAGTAATTGTTTGAAACGTGCTCCACCTCAGATAGTGAAACAGGCTATTTTTAAATTCTTATTCTACTCGTTTGAGTATTTCAGCTGAAATTTCTCTACACTCTTCAATAAATCTTGTTTCAAAACATCAATACTGTCACGTGTTTAGCGTAAACCTTGTATTCAAGATAGTTTTGTTTCTTTTACATTCCTATAGTTTCAAACTTGATAAGAAGCTTTCTCAAACAAGTCATCACAATGACGTCTTCTATGATAATAACGTCAACTGCGAAAAAGTTTCATTAGATTGAGTGTAATCGTTCCAAAAGTTAGAGAGGCCAGAGGACTTTTGACTAGCACTGTATATCACCCAAGAGATTATTCTAAGAAGCCTTTGAAATGAAAAAAACTATCCAATGATTTCAAAAGAGTCGAAGAAGGCATAACAGTCAGGAAGCCATTTGAATTAATATTTTTCTTGTAAGTGAACTTGAACTTGCCTAGTTTTCAGCTTCTATTTGCATGATTCACCTTCAGATGTTACACTCTCTGCCTTTCGTAATTATCATTACTATGCAAATCAACAAATTTGCCGGTATTATTTTGTTATTGTTCATCATATGAATTTATCTTTCCGCATCTTTCTATCTCTCCTATTCTAACTTTCAGACTCCACAATTTCATTCTACAATAATTAGACACAAAAAACTAATTATCAGACAGAAATTATGCCAATAATTCAACTCCTATCAACGTATGTGCTTACCGCTTTCACTCGATGTACAAAACGAATTTTTTAGGAGGCTTTTAGGTGTATACGCAATTAAAAATATCTACGATTGCATGCATGTCCGGATAATCTGGTCGAATTTTTCAATTAACTTTTCGCAACGTTTAAATGGATTTCGGTTGGGCAAGTTTCAAATCGCGGACCTGATACCAGCAACAATTGCTTACAGTGACAAGCTCGAATGATTTTTTGTTATACGGATGATAAATCAAAAAAGCTGTATCGCAATTTTTTATACGGCGCTGGGAAACTAGTAGGTGAGGAAAGTTGAGGAGTTCCTCCATTACTGTGTACTGTTGATCTTTGTAAAGTGTTCGAAAGCCTTTGCCAAAAACGTCTACTGCTCAATCTGTACAAATATAGATCGTTAGGAACTTCGAGCGATCTAAAAAATCTAACATATGGCGGTCCTCAAGGAACTCTATATTTCACATTATACAAGAATAGTGTGATGAAATTGAAACCACAAGGTTGGATGAAGAGGTTTGTAGTTGATGATTCGACTATATTTCATCAATCGAAATTATGGACTCGGTTCAAAAACGATTTAGAGAAAGACTTTAGGAACATCAAAAGGACCCCGCACTTTTATTATGGGAAATGGCTTTCCGTGAATTCGGCTGAATTTTTGGTATGTTGTAGTTCTTGATGAGCTGATTAAAAGTGTTCTCAACCACAAAGCTCAAAAATGGACAGTTTTCGAGATTGGAGCTTTGAAAATGGATTTTTTCCACTTTTTATTCCATCCATCGGAGATCTCTCATTTCTTGTTGGGATGGAATCCGACTATTCGGCGCCTAGAACTCGACTAAAAAAAATGGTCTTCCTTGGGTATATAAGGCACCGGTTTCGAAAAAATTTCATACACTGCTTTACACTGTCTATGGAACGAAGTACAAATTCCAAGATCTTCCGAACACCTTTCCATGCTACAATAATGCTAGAATAATTTATATTTTTGGAAAATGTGATATTTTGTGTATTTTTTGACATTTCACCAATTTTTCAAGCACAAATTAACTGCGAAGTCAAATTTCCTTCATATATATTTATAAAGAAACTTCCATATGTCGAGAGCTTTATGTGTGATACTGTAGATTGAGAAACCGTCGCTTATTTCGTACCCTGATAGAGCTGGGAAAACCTCCTTCCTTTCGTTTCAACAATATCCGTGTCATATTGAAATAATAACATAAATAGAATTGACGTATCTGAATCTAGACCTCAACAAATTACACTTATCGAGATACATTATAAAATTAATCAAGTAGGTGACCTTCGAAGCTAAAGAATAAAGCAATTAAATTGTGCAAGACTTGGGAATAATGTAAAACTCAACTGGCGATTTCTTTCGATTTCAATAATCTTTTAGCATTGTGCGATCATTGACGGATAGCGGATACCTAATAGATTTCGACAATGGAACGGTTCAACCTGAAACTGATACACAGAACGATAATAATCGGTAATTTTTTTAATTGAATAGCTTGAATCTCGTTGGCAATCTTTCAGTTTATAAATGCGGTGCAAAATGTGATCGATACAAGGTTATAAGTAACGAGGTGATAAGAATATTTACCCGTTTTGAAACGGACATTCAGGGTCGATTATCACACTTAGTAATTAATCCGATATAGGAATACAATTCAGATTGCGATTAATGTGGTAATTGGGTAAATGAAGAAAAATCATACCTTGCTTATAAGAATTTTCCACAGTATTGAAAAACGAGTCATATCAAACTTGTAGTAAACTAAAAATGAGCTCATTCACAAATGTCCTCTATCTGCCAATTTTTACTTCTTTTATCCACAAGAAACCTCTTCAAGGTTATGACAAAAAATATATTTTGGGAGCACTGTGTTATTTTGGCTAAACTAGGTAGGAGAGATGTGCCGATGATTATAAATGGATCACTTTCATTACCCTTTTTATGAATAGTGATGATGAAAGATGGGTTGATAAGTTCATTTAAGGCCAACAGAATGAGGAAGATTTTAAATGATTTTTTATATTTATTTTGTCGTTCAAGCAATTCTTATCTTCTTTCCTTCGGCTTTCGCGATTTTTTTCAGAACATCAGAATAGTTATTTTTGTATTCGTAAAATAAGTGTTTTTGGCCGAGAAAAATTCTATCGAATGTGCCATGAAAACACGAATTTTATACGAAATACAAACAATATTTTTTGTACAACTGTTAATGTGAATTTACATCGTCTGAAATATATTAAAAATAAATACTTCCAATACATCTTGACGTGGTTTTTTGTCTCGACAAGTAATAGCTTTCAAACTACTTGTCTTGAAAATATTATTCAATATTTTCAGTTGAATCTCATTAAAAAAAAAATTCTGTCTGAAAAAAATTTGTCAAAAATAACTAAATAATACTTCTCTTTTCCATACATGTTATCCTTAATATTATCAATACTTCCAATACAATTTCACAGCATCCAGTGGTTTTTCTGTGTCGTTGCTATAGAAACATTACAGTTGACAGTTGTACAATAGTATATTGTTGTGCATCTAGTAGTAAAAGCAATACATTCCCTGACGACAATGTAAATTGTTGGCAGAGGCGATAAGCCGAGGCTAAGAAGCATTGAAGTCTGGGAATGTGCTTTTACTACGAGGTACACATACTATTTTTTCTGAAATCGCAATCAGCATTATCATAAATTAAGGAATTATACTTATTGTTTGCGTGCATTCATTTACTGTCTAAAATATATACAAGCCGTCAAAAATTTTCCCGGATCGATTACGATACGGGAAAGTACTTTTCCGAGCAGTTTAGAGCCGAAAACGGTCCGGGAAAGTTCGTTGCTTAGCAACGGACTAAAATACTAGATTAGCGTATTTTGAGGCCTGAAGTTGCTCCGAGAAAGTGGGCATTCTTGAACGATTTCAGAAGAAAATGTTTATTTTCATAGGAATATTACAGGATTTTCCAGTCCATAGAACAAATACTCTGAACCTTCGACTTTTGTTTTTCTTGATATATCCAGCCAGTTGCACAGTATCGCATTAGACCAATCGTTTCTAAGAATGAATGAAGGTATCAGATATAATTCAATCTTAGGAATGTGTTTGTGATTGCGGGTAAACACATATTTTTGCATAGCAATGTCCAGCGCCATTTCTCCATTCTGCACACACTTCCTTGCATAATCGTGCAAAATCAACAATTATTTTGATTTCAGTGCATTATTTTGTACTTGTACGAGTTGAGTCTTATACAACTGCCCAGTTGCAATCTGCATTAATAATGAAAGTAACCCACTGGAAACGGCCATGAATTCACCTTGTAATATAATTGATGAATATTTTATAGTAAATAGAGATATAAAGTTGGCCATATGCTATGAGAGAATGGAAAGCTTGACCGCAGAAAATAAGTGATATTCTCGTTTCCCGTAATGTTATGGTCCATTTATGGATTTAACGGTTTGATTTGTATCGTGAGTTCTGAATTTCTTGAAATGTTCGCGAAAATTCGAGTAATTTATTGAAATTATTCGTCGATCAATTTGCTATGACGACGTGTCATTGCAAAGTCATGGTTTCTCACAACGAAAACGATGAATTTTTCAATTTTTATCTTCAGTTTCATCGATATCAGTGCTTGTTAATTATTACTAGCAGAAATTTAATATTTTTATCTGAAATTCACAGAGTAGATATGCTAATTTCATATCTTCAACTGTTCTCGAGTTGAAAAGTTGATCTGGATTCAAACGATTTTTTTCATACATTTTTTATTCATTTTCTGAAAATTCAATCTTTTTTCAATATGACCACCATATTTAAAAGCGATGCCCAGTCGATTAAATATTTCATAGCATTTTAACCCAACCTCTGCCATTTTCCGCCGGAAAATTCGAAACTTTGCTAATTTGCTCATTAAAAATTTTGTCCGATGAATCGATTGGAGTTCGCAGAATTGCTCTATTTTTAACCGTTCTCGAGTTGAAAAGTTCATCTGAATTCATTCGATTTTTAGGGGTCTACCCCTTAGGACTTTATTTGGGTGATTTTATTGTTTCGTCGAAATTCACAGAGTATACTAATTTTATCATTCTGAATCGATTGGAGTTCGCAGAATTGCTCTATCTTTAACCGTTCTCGAGTTGAAAAGTTCATCTGAATTCATTCGATTTTTAGGGGTCTACCCCTTAGGACTTTATTTGGGTGATTTTATTGTTTCGTCGAAATTCACAGAGTATACTAATTTTATCATTCTGAATCGATTGGAGTTCGCAGAATTGCTCTATTTTTAACCGTTCTCGAGTTGAAAAGTTCATCTGAATTCATTCGATTTTTAGGGGTCTACCCCTTAGGACTTTATTTGGGTGATTTTATTGTTTCGTCGAAATTCACAGAGTATACTAATTTTATCATTCTGAATCGATTGGAGTTCGCAGAATTGCTCTATCTTTAACCGTTCTCGAGTTGAAAAGTTCATCTGAATTCATTCGATTTTTAGGGGTCTACCCCTTAGGACTTTTTTTGGGTGATTTTATTGTTTCGTCGAAATTCACAGAGTATACTAATTTTATCATTCTGAATCGATTGGAGTTCGCAGAATTGCTCTATCTTTAACCGTTCTCGAGTTGAAAAGTTCATCTGGATTCATACGATTTTTAGGGGTCTACCCCTTGGGACTTTTTTTGGATAATTTTTTTGTTTTGTCGAAATTCACAAAGTATACTAATTTCATCATTCTGAATCGATTAGTGTTTGCAAAATTGCTCTATCTCTAACCGTTCTCGAGTTGAAAAGTTCATCTGGATTCATACGATTTTTAGGGGTCTACCCCTTAGGACTTTTTTTGGGTAATTTTTTTGTTATGTCGAAATTCACAGGTATACTAATTTCATCTTTCTGAATCGATTGGCGTTCGCAAAATTGCTCTATCTCAAACCGTTCTCGAGTTGAAAAGTTCATCTGGATTCATACAATTTTTAGGGGTCTACCCCTTAGGAATTTTTTTTGGGTAATTTTTTTGTTATGTCGAAATTCACAGAGTATACTAATTTCATCATTCTGAATCGATTGGCGTTCGCAAAATTGCTCTATCTCTAACCGTTCTCGAGTTGAAAAGTTCATCTGGATTCATACGATTTTTAGGGGTCTACCCCTTAGGATTTTTTTTGGGTAATTTTTTTGTTATGTCGAAATTCACAGAGTATACTAATTTCATCATTCTGAATCGATTGGCGTTCGCAAAATTGCTCTATCTCTAACCGTTCTCGAGTTGAAAAGTTCATCTGGATTCATACGATTTTTAGGGGTCTACCCCTTAGGATTTTTTTTGGGTAATTTTTTTGTTATGTCGAAATTCACAGAGTATGCTAATTTCATCATTCTGAATCGATTGGCGTTCGCAAAATTGCTCTATCTCTAACAGTTCTCGAGTTGAAAAGTTCATCTGGATACATACGATTTTTAGGGGTCTACCCCTTAGGATTTTTTTTGGGTAATTTTTTTGTTATGTCGAAATTCACAGAGTATACTAATTTCATCATTCTGAATCGATTGGCGTTCGCAAAATTGCTCTATCTCTAACCGTTCTCGAGTTGAAAAGTTCATCTGGATTCATACGATTTTTAGGGGTCTACCCCTTAGGACTTTTTTTGGGTAATTTTTTTGTTATGTTGAAATTCACAGAGTATACTAATTTCATCATTCTGAATCGATTGGTGTTTGCAAAATTGCTCTATCTCTAACCGTGTTAGAATTGAGTTGATTGGTGTTCAATTTCTCTTTTTGCACCCCCCTCGTTTTATTAAATTTCTACTTCTTGCATTCCCCTCGTAGCAACAAACACTATTTTCTCTATTTCCACAATTCTTTTGTTTCAACGTGCTTTTTCACAAAGATCAACGCTCGCATAAGTAAATTGAATATTCAGTTACGTAATCCCAGTCCTCTTCTTCGTTCTATTATAAAGTGGTTATGTGTTATGTGCACCGCTATAATTTGAACCCAATAAAAATCAATTAAAGTTATTTACCGCAATGTCGGCCAGACCGGGAGCACTTTCTCTCGTGTATAATATTCGTAACGTTGAAATTGGACTATTGGTAAATGAAGTTCGAATTATATCATACCATACGACAGTCGGTCGAAAGCCATTAATTATTATTACTACAGCGATTTACTCGAAATGATTTATAGCTTCTATGTTCGATTTTAAGTGGTCCAATTTTCAGTTGGACAGGAAATTGCTCAAACTGAGTGGAGGAACAGAACAACAGGAAGGACACTTTCAACTTTTATCCTACAGATATTTATTTTTAGCAACGATTTGAATTTTTGAAACGCATTTTCAAAACATCAAATATACACATTCGTGACTTTGGCATTGGACCGACGATATTATACAGCGTGACTCACGGTCGATGGTAGATTAGACGTTTCTGGAAAACGCACTCAGGATTTTTCTAAAAATTTGGTGTTTTTTCACCTTTTCTACCGATCTAAAATATTTTCAGCATTGCGACGTTGCCGCTTCTATCAAAAAGCCCTATCAACTTTAATATTTTTAATAGAACACCCCGTATATTGACACATTTTTAGAATCGCCCTTTTATTACAATACTTTTTTGTTGATAATGCCCTATTCCTATCTCTCTCGGGTTTCGAGATAAAAAGTAATTTGTGTTAAATATGGTCCAAAACTTAGCACTAATTGAACTTAGGTAAATAAGTACTCTCAACTCATGAAAAGTTGATATTTTGATCTTAGTTTGGACAAACTCAAAGTATTTAATCTACACCGAGAAATCGACTCCATACCATACAGGGCCCGCAAAATTTACTATTATTTCCGTTTTGCATGAAAGTGGTCAAAAGTTCGTTTCTTCAAATGAAACCCCCTGTATATTACGCGATAAAATGAAAGATGAAGAGAAATGCTTTAAGATGATATACCATGTCCCTATACCTAAATCTTCAAGTTTTCTTAATAAAGCCGCTTTTTTAGGAAATATTGTTTTTTAAAGAATTTAATTTTAGGTAGCCGTGAAAATATCAAGTTTATGACAGTTGGGTGATTTTTATAATTATGTAGTCAATAAATAGTTATTGAAAGCGTTTCAAAAGATCTTCCAAATGAATGCAAGTATTGAATATTCAAAGGGAGTTCTTATGAAATTATTTATTATAAACAGATATTGTGATCAAATCATTGTCAGAACATGCAGAAAATTTAACCAAATATATCCTGAATTAACACCAATGAACGAGAGGAAGTTTATAAGATTACAAAATAATTTTCTTGATGGCTCAAAGTTTCCAGGGAACAACTGTACCAAAAATCAGCTTTTCATCTCGCATTTTTAGGTACAAAGCTAGATTTACTTGTTTATAACATGTGAAAGTACAAATAACAGAATTAGGAAGAATAAAAATAACAAAATTGTAAACAAAATATCACATTTTCATAATAAATGCTGGAAATGTTAACCATCACATTTTAAAAGGTGCTTTTGCACGCGACTCGTGGTTGCTTTTTCAATTTCATGGGGATCCAGATCTTCAATACACCGCAATATTCGCCGTCGCAGTTCTCTTTTGGTAGGTACTGGAGTACTGTACACCATTTATTTTAAAACAAACCATAAAAAAGCCAAGCAGCGTGAGATCGGGCGATCTCGGTGGCCAATCCTACGGCCCTAAATGCCTGAACCAACGATCGTCAAACATTTCGTAAAGTTCCCTGGACACTTCTTGGGTGAAATGAGCTGGCGCTCCGTCCAGTTGAAACCACGAATTTCTATATTCCTCTAACGGCAAATTTTCGAGGAAATCAGTAACAGTCGTCGTTAATATTTGGAGATATCTCTCAGCATTTAGTGTGTCATTATAAATGAAAAACGCAATTTTATTGTACCTTAAGATACACAAAACCTTTGGGTAAAATTTTTCTTGAAAAACCCTTTTTTTTTGTCACTTGAAGTGCCATTGCCGCTCTCCAAAGATTACCGCGCTCTGCTCCGCGAAGCGCGATAACTCTCTTTGTCGAGCAACAATCAATCTCTTTTCGCTAAATACACAAAAAGCTATTTCCTAAAAACGGTTTTATTAAGAAAACTTGATGATTTAGGTATATCATCTTAAAGCATATCTCATCTTTCAATTTATCGAGTAATATACAGGGGGTTTCATTTGAAGAAACGAACTTTTGACCACTTTCATGCAAAACGGAAATAATAGTAATTTTAGCGGGCCCTCTATGATATGGAGTCGGTTTCTTGGTGTAGATTAAATAATTTGAGTTGGTACAAACTAACATCAAAATATCAAGTATTCATAAGTTGAGAGTACTTATTTACCTAAGTTCAATTAGTGCTAAGTTCTGGACCATATTTAACACAAATTATTTTTTATCTCGAAACCCGATAGAGATAGGTATGGGGCATTATCAACAAAAAAGTATTGTAATGAAAGGGCGATTCTAAAAAAAAAATTGTCAATATACGGGGTGTTCTCAAGACGTCAAGATGTATTGGACATATTTATTTTTAGTATATTTCAGACGATGTAAATTCACATTCACAGTTGAACAAAAAATGTTTGTATTTCTTGTATAAAATTCGTGTATCCATGGCACATTCAAGAGAATTTTTGGCCGAGACCGCAGGTTCATGTGCCATTAAAAAAACACTCATTTTACGCACTTATTACAAAAATAACTATTCCCTCGATTAGGTTCGGATCGTCTACTTTTCTGATTTTTGATCTCGATGGCAACGATGATGACTAGGTAGTCTTGTGCATCTTCAGTTTGTTTTGTTTCTCATATTCTCACTTTTTAGCAGCATTTTGTTAGTTCCATTTGCTTGATACGTGTGTGTATTGTTTTTTTGCTGTCTCTCCCATCATCAACCCTAGAAGGTAGAATACGAATACAGCTTCAAACTGATATCTTTGAATTTTCGTAGATGTACCTACATGAAAAGTTGCTGTAACTTTTTTTTCTGTAACTTTCTTTAACGCATCTCTGATGGTTGAAGATGTTAAAGTGTTGGATGTCTCTGAATCCGAATGTTGTCATAGTATGATGATGATGGGGGACAATGTTGATATTGATATTAAAAAAGATTCCAAACTAAAGGCTGAAACACAATGGAAGTTTTATGTTTTTAGTTTTAAATTTCCTAATTTTGGATATTTTTCTAACGCGAAACTATCATTGCCATTATTATTCTGATCACGCCTCATAAACAATCTTGTTGGTAAAATTCAAGCTTTATTTTTCAATTCTGCTTTGCATTTTGTTTTATTTGTAAAGTTGATATCCAAAATCTCAAAACTTAAAACTTATTACATAAAACTTCCATTGTGTCTACGGCTTTAGACACACTGAAGCGTTTGAAAACAAACATCATTACTAGCTGTCCACTTCACAAAAAAACTACTTTTACTTTTCGCGCCTGCTGGTATACAATTTTTAACATGCATAAAGTTGACAAACTTGAATCCGGTAGCATCCGAACTGTTATCTGTTTTCTCAAACCATTAGCCCATCAAGCTATCGAATCGTGGTTATAATTCTCTTGTTGTTTCATAATTCTTCCAACTAAGGAGAAAGCATCATTAGTTTGATTGCTCGTACGAAAAAAAAAACATCATTATTCGAAATTATATTCGATAAGTAAAGGAAGCATGAACGAAATGCTTGACTTGCATGATGATATCAGTGTCATTTGTTGTACTATACAGGATGGTTCATGGCTGGGAATCCAAGTCGTACACCTACACGAGAAATGTAAATTTACGGAACCGTTGGATTCATGAATATGTTCTTACATGGCCAAATTTGAGTATATGGGATAGAGGATTGAAAGAAATGTGAAAATATAAAAATTCCTGATAGCCCAAATCATTGCACTCCAAATGTTTTGTAAATTGCTATAAGTAAAGGACAATCATCTGCAAATGTAATCGGAAAGAATACAGAAATTCCATTCAAAATTGCAGCATTTGAATGGTTTTCCAGGAAACTCATGCTTATGTGAAAGTATCATGAAACTTTTGTTCTCAGGGAGGAAAAATCTTCTCCTACCAGCGGATGGAAAAATGTTTCCCTCCCAGCGGAAGGAAAAGTACCATTTTCCTACTTCAATAAATATTCAATTTCAAAACGATTAACTACAAGAAACCTGTCACTCTACAGCCTACTTTGATTGTGTAATTATAACTCGTAAAATTATCATTCACTTTATGGATCATATAAAGTTAGTTATTTTTGTATCAAGTGCGTAAAATGGGTGTTTTTTTAATGGCTCATGAGAGTGTTAATTTTCTTGAATGTACCAAAAACTCAAGAAATTCAAACAACATTTTTTGTACAACTGTTAATGTGAAGTTACATCGTCTGAAATATATTAAAATTAAATACTTCCAATACATCTTGACGTGGTTTTTTGTTCCGATAAGTTTACGCTTTTAAACGACTGTTGTCTTGAAAATATTATCAATGTTTTCAGTAAAATCGTTTTCAAAAATTTGTCCTGTCTGAAGAAAATAAGTCCAAAATAACTAAACAATACTTGTCTTTTCCATACATGTTATCTTATTACAAGGGTTAAGAGGTAAGCAGATTTACGAAGATATGCATTACCCTTGGAGATCAATGTCCTTCATATGCGACCGTGAAAAATTGGACTGCAAACTTCAAAAGGGGTAAATTTTCCGTTGAAGATGATGACCATTCGGGAAGGCCAGTTTCTGTGTCAGTCCCCGAAAATATCGATGCGTTCATGACATGATTTTAACGGACCGTAGAATTGGGCTAAAACGGATATATGAAGCACTGAATATTTCATACGAACGCGTTCATCATATAGTTCACGTCAATTTGGACATGAGAAAAATTGGTGCATAATGGATACCCAAATGTTTGAATGTTGACCAAAAGCGTGCAAGGGTAGTAGCATCGCGTTCGATCTGGGCTCGATTTGAAAACGATGTAGACTTCTTGAACCGAATTGTTACCATGGATGAGACTTGGGTACATTTCTACGATCCAGAAACAAAGCAACAATCGATGGAATGGCGACACTCCGGTTCTCCAAGACCTAAGAAGTTTCGTGTCCAAAAATCCGCTGGAAAAGTTCTTGCTTCTGTTTTTTGGGATTGCCATGGAGTAATCATGATTGATTTTTTGGATAAGGGTAGAACAATAACTGGAGATTACTATTCGACATTATTGACCACTCTACGGGAAAAAATCAAAGAGAAAAGACGCGGAAAGCTATCCAAAGGTGTTTTGTTTTTGCAGGACAACGCCCCTAAACAGAAATCTTATGTTGCCATGCAAAAAATTCGTGATGTAGGGTTTGAATTACTAGAACACCCCCCTTATTCACCAGATTTGGCTCCGTCCGACTATCATCTCTTTCCTCAACTGAAAAAAAGTTTAAAAGGTCGTAAATTTTCTTTCAACGAGGAGGTAATAAAAGCTGTGGCGGTCTGGTTTGCAGAGCAAGAAAAAACATTTTTTTTGAAAGGTCTATAGACGTTGCAGGTTCGCTGTAATAAATGTATCCAATTAAGAGGAGAATATGTTGAGTAATAAAATATTTTGACATTGAAATTTTGTTTGGTTCTATAGTAAGCTAAGAATTTTTCAATATATCCTCGTATAAGAACTACACAGGTCACTGTTTCAGGAGAAGCTCTGTAACTCTTCTGGCCAATGCAGGGGGTAACATTACATCTATAAAACGTCACGGGGGCTGGAAATCTGCCTCCGTAGAAGAAACATATAGAGTTTGAATAGCAAAATTGAGATTTCTAACAAAATATGGAATTGTCCATCTTCTTCCAAACAAATTAAAAATCTGATAAAATTGTGGAATCAACTCTTCAAGAAATATCTAACGTTTCTGATCAGAAGCAACAAGGAACATCTTCGGGAATTTATGTCGGGAGTAATTGTTATTCCAAAAAATGAAATTGTATTATGATAAATAATCAATTAATAATTGACTTAGTTAAAAATAAATCCTTCAAAAAGTAATATGTTTATTTTGTGAATTATGTTGGCAGCGAAAAAAAAGAATTTTTTTCACGGTAAAAAACTATTTTTCACGGTGAAAAAAAGTTTACATTTACGCATCATTAGAAATGCAGAAATAGGTATACAGTTTTTTTGACAGTTGTACAAAAGATATTTATTTTTGATTATTGTTCAAACATTTTTTTACTGTAGTCCAATAATATCGAGTTTTTCGCAGTACAAACTACCAGAATTTTTTTTCAACGGCTTTATATGTAAGTACATAAATTGATCCAACCTAGTTCCGATATAATATAATAATCTAATCCTGCATCAATACATCCTTATGCAATGTTCTATTACTATACAGGGCTTTTCACGATGAGCGTTAATTAGACGTTTCTGGCAAACCAGACAACGGATCAACCTGAAAATTTGACAGTATGCATAAATGAACATAATCTACACTCGACGATGCGGCGTTGCCGCTTCCACTGTAAAGTAGCGGTTACTTTGATTTTTCAAATGGAACACCCTGTATATAATATCATATCATGATTTTTTATCACTTCGTCAACAACTTCACATAGTATCTCCCTATAACTATCTCTTACCGTTTAAGAGATATAAATTAATTTTGATTTTTTTTTCACCAAACATGTACTTTTATAAACGCTGATAATCTTGAACTCTCTGGTACTAAGACGATCAAATTCGGAATGGAGTGAAGTGATACCATAACGATCCTCACTTCGGAGCCATATTTTTTTTGCCTCATACAGGGTCGTTAGAAAATGCGGATACTTTGTTCACATGAAAAAATTAGTGGAAGTCAATTTTTTCAAATGGAACACCCTGTATTTTTCCACATTTTTGAGCTCTACATCCAATTTTAGATTGACTTTGTTCAGATAATCCTATTTTGATTTCGAACCGTTTTCGAGATAAACTGTTTCAAACAGATACTGACGTTGTTTCCTTGCATTCGTCACTTATTTTCGAGATTTAACATCTATTTTATACTATGTAATATTTCTTTTAGATTTAGTTTTTCAACAGTCACTGTTGTGTCTATTGAAAATTCCATTTTTTGTAAACTTGGCCTCATCTGTCCATATGATATTGTCTAGGAAATGTTCATCCTCTTGAGTCTTGACAAGTAACCATTCAAAGAATTCCACTCTACGAGGCAAATCTGTCTCTTTCAGATGTTGGACCCAGTAAAATTTATAGGGATGCCATTTGTGCTCATTAAGAATGCGATAAATTGTCACGTAGGGTATACCTATCTCCCTTTCAGCTTCATCATCCACTTCAGGCTTTCTACGAATAGCTTTTGGATGAAAGTTTCCATTCAACCTACAGTTTTTTAGAAGTCGGTTTATCACATTATTATTCGGCTTAGGAAGTTGTGGATATCTTTCATGAAATACTCGGCATGTTCCACTTGCAATTCTATTGCACTCACCATAAATTATTAATAAATTCAGGAAATCTTCATTACTGTAACCTAATCTTGACATTTTTTGGTTATAATTGGTATCACAATCAGTCAAAACCACCAACGAACGTTTGACGTTTCAAAATTGGATCATTTATATTTCCAAAGCACACTATACCTCAATGCATGCAAATTGTAACTTTTTCTAAGGAACATATCACTTTCGAATTGACTGATTGGTGACTGTTGAAAAACTAAATCTAAAAGAAATATTACATAGCATAAAATAGATGTTAAATCTCGAAAATAAGTGATGAATTCAAGGAAACAACGTCAGTTTCTGTTTGAAACAGTTTATCTCGAAAACGGTTCGAAATCAAAATAGGATTATCTGAACAAAGTCAATCTAAAATTGGATGTAGAGCTCAAAAATGTGGAAAAATACAGGGTGTTCCATTTGAAAAAAATTGACTTCCACTCAATTTTTCATGTGAACAAAGTATCCGCATTTTCTAACGACCCTGTATGAGGCAAAAAAAATATGGCTCCGAAGTGAGGATCGTTATGGTATCACTTCACTCCATTCCGAATTTGATCGTCTCAGTACCAGAGAGTTCAAGATTATCAGCGTTTATAAAAGTACATGTTTGATGAAAAAAAAAATCAAAATTAATTTACATCTCTTAAAAGGTAAGAGATAGGTATAGGGAGATACTATATGAAGTTGTTGACGAAGTGATAAGAAATCATAATATGATATTATATACAGGGTGTTCCATTTGAAAAATCAAAGTAACCGCTACTTTTCAGTAGAAGCGGCAACGCCGCATCGTCTAAAATATTTTAGGCGTGTAGATCATGTTCATTTATGCATACTGTCAAATTTTCAGGTTGATCCGTTGTATGGTTTGCCAGAAACGTCTAATTAACGCTCATCGTGAAAAACCCTGTATAATCGAGGATACTTTGTATTTACTGTCTATATTTAATTTTGATTACCCATAAAGAGCTCGTAGAGATTACAGAAGTGAACGATCTGTCTTGATCCTTACTGTACAGTAATAAAAATGAAGAATGAAAGTTGTCTAAGGAAGTCTGGCGTACAAATACCTCACAATAGGTATAACGTGACATTAAATTTGCTTCAAAACGCTGATATTTTGATATTACCATGTAAACGGAATAGTTCTTCGCAAGAACTACTTTGTCATTGAATAGTAGTTCAATAACCACAGACAAATTTGTGCCAAAACCGAAGAATGAATTGTAACTCTATGAAACTTGGCACGTGACTTCATGACATCATGTTTAGTTGAAAAAAAATAGTTTACCAAAAAATCAGGGGTGGAACACAAAAAAAATTTTACTTCAATGAAAATAAAAATAAATTGGAGTTTTCTCGGAAAGTAAAAAAAACTATCGTAAAACGTCTTCGATAGAATAAATGAAATTACGAAGTAGTCTTTTGATACTTTTAGGAGGCTGGGTTAGGTTAGGTTCGGTTCGGTGAGGTTAATGCTTCATATTTGAAGAAAATCCGTCTCTTCGAGCTCTGGAAACAGTGTTAATCGTCCTAAAATTGCGATTAGGAATAGCCGCCACTGTAGACAAAAGGTGAGAATATTTTTCGAGATTACGATAAGCCTCACATCTCATTCATGAATAAATATTATGAGAATTATGAGATTGACCAGTCTCGGTGGTGTTTTGCAA
The DNA here is from genome assembly GCA_958502065.1 of Chrysolina americana. Lineage (NCBI taxonomy): Eukaryota > Metazoa > Arthropoda > Insecta > Coleoptera > Chrysomelidae > Chrysolina > Chrysolina americana. The sequence goes on along the minus strand of OY293418.1, from coordinate 459,391 downwards.
AAACCGCTACTAAGTATACATGGGCTCTTCATAACTGCCTTCGAAATTTCGTCCTAACAAGTAGTTGCCAATTTTTTAATAGTTTCGTTTGGTGCTTTAGAAACTGTCCTGAGCGGTCGATTTCTTGTACACATTTTTGATCACAGATCAAACAGCAATACGAGGAATTGAAGCTTTCTGAACTGTTCCTGAGTTTGGATTCCATTGGAGAATATAAACCAATTCGAGGGTCAGGGCTATGAAATCTTTCATTGCCATACTTGAACTTCTTAGAGCTTGTTCTGGCACGAAAAAATCCCTATGATTTGTGTACGTACTCTCAATTCTGCATGTACAAATTTCAAAATCCTGAGAACAGATTTGTTGGCTCACAGAATAATTCAATACCCTGACACATTTCCCCCCTCCTTTTTGTAAAAGATAAGCAATAATAATTTCATAGGTACCACAGCATTAAATATATATATATACCATATAACTTGCATTCTTTCCAACGGTAAGAATATCACTGAATGCTATTGTTACGGACCTGCTAATAGGTAACTGAAGAAATCCAAGCAATAATACAGAGACACACTTTTTCACAAACTGTTTTGCAAACTTTGTTTCTCCAGACTAATAAAGTTTCATTATCATATAACAATTATGAATTTATACATTCATATATGTTCTCCACGAACGCCACTGGGGTCGACTTTCAATTTTTTTCGTTTACATTGAGGCAGGTCGTTAACTTCCACGATTTCTCTGAACAGTTTGCAGCTCTTCAAATTATATTCATCAAATAATATAAGTGGCGGATACAGATACATACGTGCCCATAAAGGGTTTTTAAAGCACGTCCGATTTATATGTATATGCATTTTTGAGACCCTCGTGCCTGAAAACTGCATGATAATTCTCATATTAGATATGTGCGTGCCCTTGCAGGGTTTTTAAAGCACGGACGGTTTAAACACCTTTTACTAACGTTTCAAGAACATATTTGGTTCTGTAATAATTTTGTCAATGTTACCTATTCGAGTTTTTCAAATAATTTTTATGTATTTTTTCACTGCCTTCATCTCAACTTTGTGATAGGGTTCTTCGATTTCTAGACAAAAATGTAAATATTCGTTTGTTATTTCAATAATTATACCTATCCGCACGAAGAATTTCAATTTCTGGTATGAAATTAAATAATGAGGAAAGTTTACTTTCACCACGTCTCGTATTGAAATACTCAGGGTACAACAAGGACGTTGTCTCAGTTTATTTGGAGAATAGACTGTTTTGATGTTATTACTCTGATCAAGCCCCACAAATAATATTGTTGGTAAATGCTTAATTTTTCAAATCTGTTTTGCATCCTATAACTGATATCCAAAATCGCAATTGTTAAAACGTATTAACTACATAAATCTTCCATTGTGTCTAAGGCTTAACAAAATCACTACCCAAACTTAGAAATACCTCTACCTCAATCTATAACAGAAAACAACGAAAATACTCTCACCTGCTAATGGTTGAAGATTATCTTCCACTAGACACACAATTATATTAATTCAAACGTACAGACTAACGTCACTAAGTTAAAAACTGAAATTTTAGAAAACGAAACTTCCATATTGGATATTTGTACTGTCATGATGAGTGTTTTGTTTTTTCATCGGTCGGTCAAGAAGAGCATTGATTCCTCATGGATTGAAAGGAAGAAAGTTCTTAATGTTTCCATCCTTGTTGACAAATGTCATTCAAACTCCCCGCTATTATAGTGACCAATCACAGAGCGCGTTCCGTAGAAACAAGGATGGAAAAACTTATGAACTTTTTTCTCTCTTTGTCGGAGTTTAAAGCCAGTAGAAATCTAGTACAATAATCTAACATTTTACCCAATAAAGACGTACTGCATTCTGCTGATATTCAAGATCAATCTTAATGTTACATCTTGTTGATGTGCCGTTCACTATTTGCGTAACTCGGCTTTTTCAGAGATGAACACGATTACGTTCATGTGCTCCAGATCCCAAACCGGTTTTTTCGAATTGTTCCGTACAATTCGCGTAATTTCGATTCGGAGTAAAACCGCCCAAAGCTGCACCAAACAAAACGTACTTACATTACTTCGTTACCTTAATTTTTTCAGTCTCGTTTCGCAATAAACATTTCGATCCAGTGAAGCTGTTGATATATTTATGGTCAAAAGTGAACGTACAGTAACTGTATCATGTTGAAATGATAATGATAAAAGTGTACTTACGGCGGTTGTCCTTCGTTGAGCTTCAACGGTAATGGCGAGAAAGAACAGAAGAAATATGGGGTGAAACCTCATCTTGAAGGATGCTAATACATCAGTTTGGAGTTGCGGGAGGAAGAGGTTCTTGTGACTATGTTGTTCTAATGGGATTAGAATCCTAAAAACAAGAGATATATTTCAAAAAAGGTATGTGTTTATGAACAGAGAACTGTTTTTTGGTGAATTACTTAGCTAATGGATGTATTTCATCATTTGGTGGAGCAATTCGTATTTTTTGTGTACGGGGAAAGTTGCTAAGAACATGTTAATGGGCAATACCGATCACGTATTTGGTAAAATTCCGTTAATTAATAGCCACGAGCTATCAACATATTTTTTTTTGAACTTACGTAGTTTGGCCTCTTGGACAAAAAATCCAAATGAAATTTTTGGCGGTCTCAACTGATTTCGGAGATATGGGCCTATTTTTTAGTGATGAATGGTATTTTTTTGGACACATTTCTACCGCGGAAAAACACTCAAAATTCTTCCTTCTTTAAACTAACACAATGTACACACCCTAATTCACCCGTTTTACGCAATGTTTTTATTAATAACGGCAATGTTTATCCAAAAATTCAACCTTCTTTTAAAAACATTAAAACAACACATTCATGTAAAATGTTTAGTGAATTCATTTATGTCAAGTTGGTAACTTTGATCTTTGCATATTTGCACAGCCAACTTTCCTGTGCATTTAATTTCAACATGAAAAGGAAAATATTCATTCACTTTTTTTCCAGAAAGTAACTTGACATGAATAAAATTCACTAACCATTTTGCCTAGATTTGTAGGTTATGTGATCAATATAGAAGGATGAGTTTTTTTTCTAAAAAGTAGGGTTTTCAATAAAGAAAGAGTGTGAAACAGGTCAATTAGGTGGTGTACATTGTGTTAGTTTGAAGAAGGAAGAATTTTGAGTGTTTTTTCGCGGTAGAAATGTGTCCTAAAAAATGCCATTCATCTCTAAAAAATAGGACCATTTCTCCGAAATTAGTTGAGACCGCCAAAAATTTCATTTGGATTTTTTGTTCCGGAGGCCAAATTACGTAGGTTCAAAAAAAAAATTGTTGATAGCTCGAGCATTAACCTTGTTGGTACTAGTTTCAGTAAATAATACACTAAGCAACTTCCTCTCAATTGAGACGGGGTGGCCCAAGGAACCGTTTTAGGGCCCTTATCATTCAGATGTATGCGGAGGGGTTATTCTACAGAAGCAGTGGAAAAACCCAGGGGTTTCCTGAAGAAACATCAATATTTCACAAATCATACACTTGTCAAGGCCTGAAAAATATTGAATACCTCTGCCTGCCGTAGTAATAATACTTGTGGGCTCTTTTTCCAACCCCTGCTTTACTTGCTGGAGCCTTACTCCAAAGATTTTAAGGCCAAGGAAGGTAGATAAAGTTTGGTCATGGACTTCCCATCTGCGGCTATTAGGGTTGTCTTTTAGGCCTATTAACAATAGGTAGTCATCAAAAAGATTAGGAAGATCTTTTTCCATTCAATCCCAGAAGAATCCCTGTCAAGAATCCCCCCGATGAGGATTTTACAGAGCGGAGAAAAGATCCTCAAAAAGGTCCAACTCATTCAAGACACCGTCCCATTTCTCTCTTGCAGTTATCGAAGGAAATAAAACTGTTCTGTTTGAAAACAGTACATTTGGTCCTTCGAGCCGGATTAGCTGAATTTGGGTAGATTGTTTTAAGATTAGGGAAGATATGGAGACAAAAAGTAGTTCAACATTCAAGTTATATCCCAATGGAAACGAAATTGGGCAGACAAGTTCTCACACATTCTAGTCTTGGATGGTCGGGATGTCTTTCGAAACTCTGAATGAGACGTGCACTATGTCGTTCTGCATATTAAAGAAAGGGTGGGCAGATTTGGCAAGCATTGAGACTGGGTAAAAGCGTTACAGGGTTACAGCGTTATAAATCTTCCGAACATCATGGGACAAGTTAAACGTGATAATTATGCATTTATTACGAAACCGTCGATGGTAATCTAATTTTATTCATCTGTGAAGATTTCTTCACGAACATTAATAACTTCGATTTCGTGGATCTTTGACGTGTGCCATAATTCTAACGATTCAAAAGTCGCGATTCAGTTGTAACCCAGATGTATTAATCTGAACGGAGCTGAATTCCTGATCATTAAATATCGGCATGATCAACTTTCTATTTCACAACCAGCCGAACAGAACATTGAAACGGCTGATACTGACATAAGAAATGAAGGTATTCATAAGGAATAAGCTGGGTTTTTTATGTTCAATAGATCTGCAACAACTGTATAGTTGTTTTTTAATGATTTGTCTATTTTGCATTCCTGTTTCATAACATGTGAATGTTTAATTGTTGCTGCAGAATTTAATTAATTTTCGCCCAAGGCAATTGCAAGATTGTTGTGATTGTCGAATACAATTACGAGATTTCTCTTAATTTTATTCTTTCTTTGCAAACGTACTCTATTTTTTGGAAATGTATGCTAGTACGCTACTCTCTAAAAATAATTATTATTAGTAGTTGGCTCTATGACATGGTACCTACGTTTCAACTTTTGCGGGTCTATTGCAGAACTCCTCAATGTGAACATTGCAGAGGTCTTGATGATAAATGTGAAATAAATCAGGATATTTGGAGCTTTTGTTGTCGTGTTTTCCTTGATCTCCCGAAAAAGCAACGAGAAAAAATCTGGTTTGGACATTTATCCTAAAATGAGTTTTTCACCCTTCTGGATTTTCGTGGGAAATATCCAACGCCTGGTAGATGAGCCCATGTTCCAGATGTATGTTATCAAGGGCTCCGATTGTCGTCATATCCCTGGTCAACCTACATCCAAGGATAAAGTGCCTGTAAAATTTATCAGACTGCTGTCTGATAAATTCTTTGATTTCTGTAATATCGGCTAGCTCCCTCAGTGTGTCTAGCAGAATGTACCTGTCACTATTAGTGGTTATCCGAAGTATTTTGTTCTGCATCGTTCCCAGGCGCAACAGAGTTGATTTTGGAACGCTGCAGAACACTGGACATGCACACGTCATCGCTGGCCTGATGACCTGCTTGTAGACAAAAACTTTGGTCTCCATTGCCAACTTGGAGTCTCTCGCTAACAGCGGGTATGTTCTTTCGATCGCCGCCCCAGCGCGTTGAACCGCCAAGCTGACATGTCTATCAGAGGTTAATCCTCTGTCCATCAGCTGTACTTCCAAGTACTACACAAACTTGCCCTGACTTATCTTGGCGTCCAGAGCCCTTAATCCACCCGAAAATACCACGTATTCACGCTTCCTTTTTTTGGTGCAGTTCATGAGCTCAGTTTTCGTCAAGTTTATCACTATTTAGTTCTTTGCCACGACTTCCTTCTGCTTTACCTGCACAGCGGCTTCGCTCGTCACGGTTGCCTGTGCGTAAATTGCAAGTCGTCAGCATAAATTGCCGTGTTTTCAGCATAAATTGCCGTGTCGTCATCAAAAATTGCCGTGTCGTCAGCATAACTTGCCGTGTTGTCAGCATAAATTGCCGTGTAATCAGAATAAATTGCCTTCGGTTTTCATACATTGGGAAATCGTGCGTATATAGCGAGTACAACAGTGGCGACAGGCTCGAGCCCTGCGGCACTCCTGCTCCGGCTTTCCCCACTGTGGAGCTGGTTCCTATCGACCAGGTATCAATCTTACCATGTGGCTAGGCATTCCTGCCCGTAGTAGCATCTTCATGACGAGGCCCTCAACCCAGACGGGGTCGAACGCCTTTTGGTTATCCAGCCGGAGCATCACCATGTTATTTTGTCATTTATGGATTTGGCTAAGGGAAATTTGCCACTTTTTCCTTTCTTCATTATTATATAGCAGGGGAGCCCAAGCGGGGATTTCGGGATTTACTGAAGCGCGCCAGATTAAAATATACCCGGTTAAGTACCTCCACCAAATATGAACCTCATAAATAGGCCGTGCGTCCAGGATAAAGGGTCAGATTAGTAAAAAAATAATTGATCATCAGAAATTCTCGAGCGCGACAATTTAAGAGTGACGTAAAGAAAGGGGAGGGCTACAAAGTTGTAAAAAAACGTCATCTCGACATTCTCGAGCGTGCCTAAAATTTTTTTTTATTTTGGAGGAAATAATTCAAGAATAATGAAAAGTATATAATCCGACGATTTCCACAAGCCGAAATAACAAAAATTCGTCGATGAAGTCTAATGCGTACAGCTGCGTAATGCCTATATTCTCCTCTCCGCGTTACTATTTCTCTCTCACTCTTTCTCTATCTATTTGGCTTGGCCAAACTTAGATTTTGAATTTAATTTGAACCGATTCGTACCGATAGATTTTGAGAAATTTCAAAAAAACTAAGAATTTTTTTTTTATTGTTTTTTTTTTTGGAATAACTTTTGAACGGCTTTATCGATCAATTTCAAAAACTATTCAGCTCTTGACATCAGAAAACCACGTCGATCGCCGCCAATCCGGTCAGAATCGGTTGATTCGTTCGTGAGTTATCGTTGTCGAAAGAAAACCGACAAAAGTGTTTTTTCGGAATCACTCTGATATTTCTGGTTCGATCAATTCAAACTTAAAGATTCTTCATGGAGCTTGAAAAAATATTTCTTTCTATGAAGAATACTAGCCTCGTTCCAGAAAATTCGATGGTGCTCAGTCCAAGCATGCACAGCAATTTCCGATTTCCACGTTGAGCCCCCTTTTTGTGTTCGATTATTCTTATTTCCGTTCCTCCTAATTTTCTCGGAGATGCCTCGAGGTATGGAAAGATGACAGCTTGATTATGAGGTCCTTTTACAATCGTCTTGGTTCTTTTGAGTTGCTGTACTTCTCCTAGGATTTTCTCAGAGTATCCATTTTAGCGTAGGTCCTTTCTGATGTGGTTTATTTCCGCATCACTTTTTTCACCAATGAGGCGGATTGTAAGAACACGTCTATATTCCAAAATGAAAATTGCGATATTTTCAACCCACCTTGATGAAATTGATTGAAATGAATCCTACTATTTATAATTGTTGAATAAGAATGAATTTGCAGAAATGAATAGGATGTTTTGTCCAAAACAATCGATTCAGGGTCATTTTCCGGTTTTTATCATATGTAAAAAAATTTATTGAACAGTTGTCATTTCAAAACAACTAAGATAACCGACAAAGCTCCAGGGCGTTATCACCCAGTATAATTTATATATTTCCTTATAATAACAGACGTTATCCTAACAGTTGAGTTGGGGATACTGAAACAATAATTAGAAGAACAGCGTTCCTACCTCACTAAAACACTAGTCACCTACTCGATACACGTTTCGGCAACAATCTTTGCATCAGCAGTTGGGCATCGCTTCTGATGATGCTGTACAGAATGAATAGAAAACCATAGGTGGTCCGAATATGAAAATTTGCTAGTTCACTATTGTTGATAAGTGCTATCGGCCAAAATATTTTGAAGATTGTGGCACTTCCGGTTGTACCGGAAGTGGATCCCAACTTCGTTATTTTAAATGAGACACCCTGTATATTATCAAAGTTTCAGATTTTACGCATGATTCTGAACATGTTTCATATTGTTTAATGTTCTATACCCAAGTCAAACCGTTTTCGAAATTTTTCAAATTTCAAGTTGAAAATTGCGTTTGCATACCGAAAATTATATTTTTTTCATTCCTGGACATGGTCATTTATATTAGATTGTGTATCGATTTATTCGTAGGGGAGGACCCAGTTCAGCAGGATTTTGCCATCAATTCGATTAGAGTTTTACAGGACGCTCGCCAGAAAATAATATAGATCCGGTTGAAAAAATCATTAAAAGTCCATTTTTTCAAATGGAAACCCCCCTAATTTATATTCTCATTCGATTCGGTTATCATATGCCTACACTCAACAGTTTTCGTAATATTGGCGAATTAACATATCTCAGTTCCAGAAAATCTCGTATTCTTGAGTTTACTTATTCCTAGTTGGCCATGGCGCCCGCGGTTGTGTTGGAAACAATCAACTGCCACGGAAATGTCATTGTAATCAATCATGCCAGCTCGTTTGAATTATTTGAATGAAGATTACTTAAATCTATTTATTATTTATGGCGAATGTTATAGTGTTATCTCAAGAACATGTGATATATTTGCTATTCGGTATCCGCAGAAGCAAAAGCCGTCACAAAACACTGTTGAACGAATGATAGGAAACTTCAAAGTGTACGTCAGGAATTCAAAAAGCCATTGCATAAAATAATTTAGCTAAATTCGCAAAATTCATAAAGATAAATATTTAAAAAATACCCACCATAGCCTGAAAACAAAATCCTTCGAATCCGGATATCCTTTTTTCCGGAATCACTTCACAATCGTCCACTAGTCACTTCCAAAAATGCGGAATCCGCGACTGAAAAATCGCCGAAACGGAATACACGAAAAAGTCGATCGTGCGCTGTGTATCCGTACCTACCGCGTGAGAACGACCAGCTGGGATTTCCTGAGAACGGAGCGAAGCGAAAAAAGTGGTTCAGTTTCCCTCTCACCGGTCGACCGGCGGCCTTTCTCCTTGACGGCCCTGCGTTGGGGCCCCCTCCAAAGACACGGCCGCTGATGGGGATGGCGCCTTCACTTCTTGGCGACTGGTCCGTCCGCAGAATCCGCACCACTGCTGTCATTTGCATGGTCCTACAGAACAGATTCCGTGTTTGAACAATCCGCGTTTAATGATTATGATATCTATCGTCCTTTCATCAGCTCTCCTGATATCGACTCCGCCATACGACACGGTCCCTCTAAGCCACATCATTGATTATTTCGGAAATCTCTGCATTTCATTATATGTATACAGGGTGTTCCAAATTAAGTCAGTACCATTGCCAACTCCTTTATTATTGATGCTACGAATTCGGTTAAATGGGCAAACTGGTAGCATTTTTGCTAGCCTTCTCGATGCCGAAAACGACAAAAAATCGACAGTTGCGTTTTCAGAATATTTCATGAAATGATATTTCTTTCAATGGAACACCCTATATTTTTTCATGCATTTCGATTCGTAATAACATTCTCAACAACAAATCTCATTTGACTTTTTTTCGTAAAGGTGAAAATAAGACAGTTTTATCAATAGGAAACATTTATAACAAACGGATTTGACAAAGCGCTATAAAATATCGAGTAAATGTTCAAAAACACCGCCTTCTTGTTGAACACATATTTTGGCCTTTCTATTGACACTACGTGTGGCATTCAACACAGTTCGGCCATCAATTCTATTAATTATAGTTTTAATATAATTTTTCAGTTCATCTACATTATTATGTTTCATTTTGTACACCTCATTTTTCAGAAATTCCAAAAAATAAAAATCTAGAGGTGTCATGTCTGGTGAACGAGGGGGCCACTTAACAGGACCACTTGTAGCAGTCCATCTGTTTCCAAAACAGCCTCGCAGCATTTTTAAAATAAATCATCTGACGAGCCTCCAAATCAAGATCATCGAAAAACTCTTCCAACACTCTTGTTAATAAATTAATGTAACGGGGTCCGTTCAAAGAACCATGGTAGAAATAGACCACACCAAACGTCAATACTAAATCGTCTTTGCCGATTGTGGGGATGGACTAGAAATGGATTATGTCTACTCCAATAATGAAATTTCTTTCTATTATACATCCCATGATTTGAAAAATTAACCTCATCGTTCCATATAATATTTCTATAGAAGTTTGGATCTTGTCTGCATTTATTCATAAACCACCGACAAAACCCCAATCGTCTCTCAGGATCACCAGGTTCTAGTGTTTGCACTGGTCTCAACTCATAAGGAGAAATCTTATGTTTCTTCAGAATTCGTTGAATACCAGACAGTGGATCAGCTATTTCTCTAGATAAATCTCTGATGGAATTATTTGGATATACCTCAAAGTAGGATAAAACGTCAATTTCTGTATCTTCAGATATTACAAAACGTTTTTTAGTTCTCGTCTTCACAAAAACTTTTTCATTGTTCCTGAATCGACGATGAAGCACAGCAAAAAAACGCCGATTGGGTAATTCACGATCGGGGAACAAATTGCTGTAGTGTTGGAGTGCTCTTACGATATTTTTCTGGCAAACCAAGTAGGATTCTAGCAAAATAAATGATGGAAATTATCGTTTTGTACATTAATGCCAAATAGCTCAGTGGTGTCAATTGAGTGGTGCGACATGAAGATCACTGGTTTCACGAGTTCACGTCCCAACGCAATTTTTTTTTACTGTCTTATTTTGCTATTAGTTACAAAATATTGTTATTCGTATAAGTACCAAAATTGGGTGTTTGGACAATCATGAGGTTGTATTCGCCAAAACAAAGAAATTTTTTGTACTAGTGAAAGAAATAAATATTTCCACCTAAGTTTTCCACTTTAGGAAGAAGGGTGGTATAAGATTTGTTGTTGAGAATGTAATTACGAATCGAAATGCATGAAAAAATATTCCATTGAAAGAAATATCATTTTATGAAATATTCTTCGAAAAGCAGCCTTTATTATCTCCTTCATATTTTCCTGTCGTTGGAGAAGTGTCGTCAACATAATTCTTCAAATATCCCCATAGGAAAAAATCGAGGCAAGTCAAATCTGGTGATATCGCTGGCCAATTTTGTGGTCCTCCCCTACCAATCCATTAATTCGGATAGCACATATTCAAAAACTGTCTGACACTGAATTTGAATTGTGCCGGACTCCATCCAATTGTAGCCACATCCGTACGCCACTGTCCGGAACATCAGGAACCACTCACTCACTGTTGAAAACAACGAAAATCGATAAATTCGAAGAAAGCACAAACAATGGACTTTTTTATCCTCTTAATTGGCAACATCCTTTCGTCAACGTTATTTCTCAAGGAAGCGGATTTGAATTTGTACCGATACATTGACTAATTGAAGCGTAGTTTCAGCTAGTGACGTCTTATATTGTTCTCTTTTTTATAATCTAATGGATTTTCGGAAAAATGCCAATAGGAAACAGCAGCCAAGTAATCTTTTTCTGCAGACGCTAAATGACGTACACGAAATTTTTGTTTATTTTTTTCCTAATTCGTAATTGAAAATGCTACTTTTTTCATCCCATTTGAAAACTTACTCCTATACCGGGTGACCACGAGGTGAGGTACGCCCCCAAATTTTTCTATAGTTTCAAATATACCGGTTTCAAATTTGGTACGTCGATATATTATATATATATTTTGACTCCATTATCGAACATTCACCACTTCCGGTTTAACCGGAAGCGACCCCAAACTTTTTTTTTCAAATGACACTCTGTGCAATTTTTTTCATTATCCGGAAGAACACGCGATTTGTGATAATACTGTTTTTCAAAATTGAAAATCGGTTGAAAAATGGCGGTGATACAGTTGATTGTTCAATCGAACATCAAACCATGAACATCAAACTCGAATCATCACAACTGACGAACGGCGTCAACATTTACGAGAGGAAGATTCGAGGTAAGATACAGCTGAAAATTGGGCTCATGTCATGGCAGCAACCATATTTTCCAACAAATATCAAAAATTTCCTCAAAACGAAGTAGTAATCATAAAGAAATGCTCACAACTGCCATTTCTCAAATGGCAAAATGCTCTTTTCACATTGTCGTACTGAAAAATGATGAATTATCAGATTACTGGAATGAAAAGATTTGATTTTTTGCTTAGCTTTCGTAGATTCAAGCCGCATCTGTTTGAGAATATTCAATTTTGAGAACACTCATGAAACATCGCGTATCTTCGACTCCTTTCAGATTTCTCCGAAACTTTTAACACGATTATTTGGATAATTCATTACTTTTCAATACGGCAATGTGAAAAGAGTATGTTGCCATTTGAGAAATGGCAGTTGTGAGCATTTCTTTATGGGTACTACACTCCGTTTTGAGGAAATTTTTGATAATTGTTGGAAAATATGGTTGCTGCAATTACATGAGCTCAATTTTCAGCTGTATCAAACCTTCCTCTCCTAAATGTTGACGCCGTTCGTCAGTTGCGATGATTTGAGTTTGATGTTCATGGCCAACTTTGTTCGACTGAACAATCAACTGTATCTCCGCCATTTTTCAACCGATTTTCAATTTTGAATAACAGTGTTATCACAAATTGCGTGTTCTTCCGGATAATGAAAAAAATTGTAAAGGGTGTCATTTCAAAAAAAAAGTTTGTGGTCACTTCCGGTTAAACCGGAATTGGTAAATTTTTGGCAATGGCGTCAAAATATGCGTATTCAAGTAATATATCTACGTACCAAATTTGAAACTTGTATCTTTGAAACTATAGAAAAATTGGGGGCGTACCTCACCTCGTGGTCACCCGGTATAGTGACTGACAGATGTATGCCACGTTACTTTACACAGTTCAAACTTTCACCGTCAGAGGTCTCTTGAAGGCTTTTCTGAGACTTTTGACATGTAATTACTGAAATTCAAATGTTCAAAACGGGATCGGCGTTTCGACCTTCGATCGGCCTTGTTCAGGTGACCTGCATGATGTCATGTTCATTGTTTGACATGGTTTTCTGAGTGTTTTAATCTTCCACAGTCAAAAAAAAAAGTTAATTCGAGGCAATCCACACAAATAACACCCATGAATCATGTATACCAGTAAATATTTTTTTGTTCCAGACAATTTTCCAGCTTCTTATAACTGGCATACCCATAAATCTGATGAGCATTTATCCTCTACTCAAACTTTCTGTCGATGGTACCAATTAGAGAGCTGCTAAGCATAAAATAATAGAATTAACAGAAACATAATCAAACATGTAAATATAATAGCTGATCTCTTCGCGGTGCAACTTTCATTTGGACGGGCGTGGATTTCAAAAACGATGATTTCACGAAAAAATTACGTATTATGCAACCATCCGACATTATAATAATGACACAGAAAGAAAGTGTTTTTCAATTTATTTCATTTCATGGTCGAGGGATTTTTATGTTTTATGTGACGATGTCTCTGTTTCGAACTTCGTCAATTCACGGCAGTTAGTCGAGATAACGTTTTTTTTTACAATTTTGTAGCCCTCCCCTTTCTTTACGTCAATCTCAAGTTGTCAGATCAGTAGAATATACACTTTTTAGCATGTAATTAACTCACGCTACCATAATCTGATGATCAATTTTTTTTTACTCATCTGATCCTTTATTCTGGACGCGTGGCCTTATTCATGAGGTTCATATCCGGGACAAGGTATCCCCCTAAATATTAATCTGCCGCTCTTCAGTAAATCCAGAAATCCCCGCTTGGGCTCTCTTGCTATATGTACAATACGGAAATAGGCAATTCATTCATATCACGGAAGATGATTTAACACTTTAGGAATTGATTCATATTACTTTTATAGAAAAACGCCACTAAGTATAACCTCTGATGAGACATTTAAGTATATTTCATGAGGACTAAAATTTCTGTAGTCTCGGACGTTACAAATAATGTATACACGGTCTACAATTATACCTAAAAATAAACACAAAATAAAAATCAATATCAACTTGAAAACTTCCCACCCTTAATATCTTCCTTACAGTAAACAATATTAGGAATATAAAAAATAGGTTAATTTTATTTTCAAGGGGGCCACTTTCAAAGAATATTCGTAGCCCTCGTGGCTCAATCCCCTAGGGGGGGTAGATGTTACCCTTAGAATCTTAAATGGGAAGGATGGTCAAGTGGCACATCATTTTGAATAGCGATCAATTCTTTTTCCAATGGTACGCATGATTTTTCGGAAACTGTTCACCAAAAAATAAAAAGTCATTGTATCATTGGAAAAATAATTGAACGCCAATCAAAATGATGTGCTACTTGATCCCCTTCCCATTTAAGATTCTAAGGGTAACATCTACCACTCCTAGAGGTTTGAACTACTAGGATTACAAATATTCCTTTAAAGTGTCCCTCTTGAAAATAAAATGGACCTGTTTTTTCGATTCCTCGTATTATTTACTGGAAGGAAGATATTGAGGGTATATATCACCAATTGAAAGACTCATCAATACTATAAAAACCGTAAAAATTTAACTATTTTTCCTGTATTTTGCAACCTCAGACGGCAATATTATAAGAAATATGTAGGTAAATAGTCTAACGCGAAAATTATCAATGCCTCTATTCGTGGCGGAATGAAGCTGAAATCAGAACAGTTCTTTACACTCTGGTTGTTCGATTTTTCTTGGAGTTCCTCTAGGTTGTCCATTCGTCGACATTGTTGTACCATCTGCATTAAAAACTACATCATCTGTGCTTATATGAATAAGCATGTCGTTGATAAGAGAAGAAGGATGAGGGGGCCCAATATTGAACTTTGAGGAACCCCAAGATCAATGTCATGTCACCTATGTTCCTCCCCCAGGACTCGATCTCTACTTTTTGTTAATCCATGCAAGATATAACCTCAAAGTGATAAGAGTTCGTTCCTTCTTGTAACGAAATTCTTATTGCATAGGATGTCGCGGAAGTTTGAATTGGAAATCCATTATTCATCATTCGTTTAATGGTCTCCAGCAAGCAATTAATCAGTTTTGGACATTTGTTAGGCTTTAAAATATGTCAACAATAATTCAGTTCGACGATCGTTAAAGTACAATGTACGAGGATGTATTGATATCTAGTTAGCCTAGACCAGTTCCGTGCATAAACAAAATATTGCGTTACCATAGCAACGAACAATAACTTATTAGAAGTGTCAGTGTAAATTTTGACGTCAAAGAAGTAAACCAGAGTTACGCAATAAATTGAAAGAAAAAACATGTCCACCGAAATTGTGAAAATCAAAAAATTGGAGTATCGAGCCATCAACAAGTAGCTGTATTTAAAAGGGTTAAGAGGTAAGCAGATTCACGAAGACATGCTTAATATCCATGGTGATCAATATCCTTCGTATGCGACCGTGAAAAATTGGACTGCAAGCTTCAAAAGAGGTAAATTTTCCATGGAAGATGATGACCGATCGGGAAGGCCAGTTTTTGTGTCAATCCCCGAAAATATCGATGCAGTCCATGACATGATTTTAACAGACCGTCGAATTGGGCTAAAACGGATATCTGAATCAGTGAATATTTCATATGAACGCGTTCATCATATAGTTCACGTCAATTTGGACATGAGAAAAATTGCTGCAAAATGGATCCCCAAATGTTTGAATTTTGACCAAAAGCGTGCAAGGGTAGTAGCATCGCGTTCGATCTGTGCTCGATTTGAAAACGATGTAGACTTCTCAAACCGAATTGTTACTTTGGATGAGACTTGGGTACATTTCTACGATCCAGAAACAAAGCAACAATCGATGGAATGGCGACACTCCGGTTCTCCAAGACCTAAGAAGTTTCGTGTCCAAAAATCTGCTGGAAAAGTTCTTGCCTCAGTTTTTTGGGATTGCCATGGAGTAATCATGTTTGATTTTTTGGATAAGGGTATAACAATAACTGGAGATTACTATTCGATATTTCTGACCACTCTACGGGAAAAAATTAAAGAGAAAAGACGCGGAAAGCTATCCAAAGGTGTTTTGTTTTTGCAGGACAACGCCCCTAAACAGAAATCTTATGTTGCCATGCAAAAAATTCGTGATGTAGGGTTTGAATTACTAGAACACCCCCCTTATTCATCAGATTTGGCTCCGTCCGACATCATGTCTTTCCTCAACTGAAAAAAAGTTTAAAAGGTCGTAAATTTTCTTCCAACGAGGAGGTAATAAAAGCTGTGGCGGTCTGGTTTGCAGAGCAAAAAAAACATTTTTTTTGAAAGGTCTATAGACGTTGCAGGTTCGCTGTAATAAATGTATCTAATTAAGAGGGGAATATGTTGAGTAATAAAATATTTTGACATTGAAAATATGTTTGGTTCTAAAGTAGGCTAAGAATTTTTCAATATATCCTCGTATATTGATTGATTCTTCAATCAAAAATCGTATTGTCCCAGCCCACTTCGTCTGTAATGAACGAAATAAAGTTCGAATCAGCAGGAAGCTGCACGACTCTAACAGGTTTCCAATAAAAATCTGAAAGCGAATGTGCTCTCGATTCTTATCGCCCGTCGAATTACTTTCGATTTCCTTCGACTGACCCAAATGGACGTTGTTATGGGCGGACACCCGACTATGACGTTATCTACAGCGTGTCCTGAAAAACGGTGGCGAACGCAGCGATCAGGGTTGACCTTGGTCAGGGCGGCCTTGAATCGTGGCAGGCGGCATTGGGAAAATGTGCGAAGCAGTTGCTTGAAATTGTTGTTTTTATATTAAGTGCGTGAAATTAGTGTTTTTTAATGGCATCACACGTTGAAAGGTAAGGGCTGCGTCTTCCCTAGCTCGGACAAGTCTTTCGGAGACTTTCGAGGGTTGTACTCTTAAGGGTGTGCAGCTGGGTGACGGAAATAACAATTTTAACAACAATTTTCAAGTGTTAATTTTCTCTCGAAGGTGCAATGAAAACACGAATTTTATACACGAAATACAAACAACATTTTTTGTACAACTGTGAATGTGAATTACATCGTCTGAAATATATTAAAAATAAATACTTTTAATTCATTTTGACGTGGTTTTTTGTTCCGATAAGTTATCGCTTTTAAACGACTGTTGTCTTGAAAATATTATTCAATGTTTTCAGTAAAATCGTATTTAAAAATTTTTCCTGTCTCAAAATAATAAATCCAAAATAACTAAATAATACTAAATAATTAGTATATATGAGAAAACATATTATATTGTTACGAGATTGATAAAAATCCCCTAGCAACGCCGCTGGGTCGACTCGCAAGCGTATCGTCGATAATTATTTCCAAGAAGAGATTATTATTTGGGTGGAATTCTGTCGTGAGTAATCTAGACCGGATCGCGAAGCACCTGGTGCACAGCTGGACTATCTAAAGCGAGAGTTTAAGGAAAGTTGGATGATTAAGAAGTTTTATGAAGAAGTGATAAGCAGTTTTTGAAGAAGTATATAAGTGTTTGGGATATTCAGCTAGTTGTATTTTTGTATAATAAGTGATTAATTAGTCCGTGAAGTAGTTGAATGTTTTTGGTGAAGTTAGAAATAAACAGTTGAGAAGTGTGCTCGGCATTATTATTTAGCAAAACGTTACAATATGACCAATTTCGTGAATGGTACGACAAGAAACATGTAAAAAAGGCTTCTGAAAATGTGCTTATATGCTATTTTGAAGAAACATCCAAAATTATAAAACCTTCTACGTTATGGAATGTATACTCAGTGTTGAAAATTACATTGAATGTTAGGGAAAATATTGACATAAGGAAGTTTTCAAAATTGATCCCGCTCATTGAGAACAAAAGCGTCGGATACCGAGGAAAGAAACCTAAATAAAAAAAATAATAAAAATATCGAATTGTCCATTTCCTTCCAAACAAATTAAAATATCTGATGAAATTCTGGAATCAACTCTTCAAGAAATATCTAACGTTTCTGATCAGCAGCAACATGGAACATCTTCGGGAATTTATGTTGGAAGAAGAAATTGATCAAACTTCACCAACAATTATTATTCCAATAAATGAAATTGTTTCATGATGAATAATCAATTAATAATTGTCTCTGTTAAAAATAAATCCTTCAAAAGGTAATATTTATGTTTATTTCGTGAATTATTTTTGCAGTGAAAGAAAATCTTTTTTAGTTTTTATCACGGCAAACATTTACGCATCAAAAGAGATGCAGAAATGTCAATTGTTTTTGACGGTTGTACAAAAAATATCTTGTTGATTGGTTTTTCATCAGATCCTAAAAACACATTTCTGTACATCGGAACTATAAGACACTATGTCCACTTTTTGTTCATGTGACATAGTGTCTCACAGTTCCGATGTACTGATTTTCTGATATAATACTGTTTTTTATGGTAAAGTTTGTTGATCTAGAGTTAGTAGGTCGATGGGTTAAAGATTTTTCATTTTTCATGACGTTTCGTTTCGTATTTGAAACCTGGTAATTTGTTTAATAATCAATATTGTTCAATCCGTCTATTGAGCACATATTCACTCCCAGACCATTGGTAGATTGTAATAATAGCTGCGCCCCTTACGGTTGAAATGCATTTAGGAAAATTGAATGAGAGTGTACATCAAGAAATTTCGTGAAAGCTCCGTTAAAATCATTTCGGGTTATTTCATTGCGAAGGGGTATTTTGATCCACAAGGCATTTCTTTAACGAGATTAAACATGCAATTGGCTGGTTGAATGGACATGTGAATGTTGAACCTGATACCATTTTTCTGGGTTTTTCCTACAATAATTATTGCGCTATCGATATTGTCGCGTCAATCCTCTTTCTGACACATTCAACTTTATTTACGAAATAAATCCAATAAATACAAGCATCGTATCAACGTAGGTTGGTGTGGTGTCCATCAGAACAAACCAAGGCCCAACTTCGTTGAGAGTTTAAGAAAATAAAATATTACATGATTTGGCGCCCAACGTGGGGACATGTGAAGCTTTGGTAACAGGATTGAAACGTTATAAAAGGGACGTTTGGTAGACCAGAGCAGCATATAATTTAAGCTGTCTATAGCAATAAATCCAGAAAGTGTTTCCCAACCCTTTCAATCTTCAGAATTTCAAAAATTGGAACCTAATTCTGAAATATCTGGTTCAACAATGAATAAAACGACAAAATTTGTTGATATTACAACGTCTAATACTTCCTAGCTTAAGCCAATATCTTCAACAATAATATATTTCAATTCAATGCTCGAATGTGAACTGGATCCCCAAATTCTTCTTCTCAAAGTCCGCCTTGGCCGTGTTCCTTAACGTCTCTTGGGTTTTTGGGCCGGTGGCATCCACCATCTTTCTAAAATGGCCGTCGGGACTCTGAAGAAGTACGTGGGCGTGGCTGTATTCCATAGCTTCACCTCCGTCCATCACCAGAATCTTGTCGCTGTCTATGATAGTCGATAGATTGTTTGCAATAGTGATGACTGTGCATTTCTGGAATTTTTCCCGGATTATCTTTTGGATCAGGCGGTCAGTACTGAAAAATCAACAAGTATTGACTACGAGGTGATAATAGAGTGAAAAACGTTGGCCATAGACAAAATTCAGCGAGTTACGAAACTTACGTCGGGTCAACATTAGCCGAGCTTTCTTCCACTATCAAAATCTTGTTGTTTCTAACCAACGCTCGTGCTAGACATAGTAATCTTCTCTCTCCCGCATCGAAGTTTGACCCTTTTTCGGAAACCAGCTGGGAAAGATTATATATGGTTCCTTTCATGTCAACCTGCAAGCAAACCTCGTATCAAACCACCATAGAAACATTCACCAAGAAAATGAGTACAAGGTACTTCGATCTTCGCATACACAGTAATTAGAGTCGGTCCCAGTACTGGACTTTGTAGAACACTATCAGTTGTTAAGGAATGACAGGTAACCTACGAGTGATCTAATAACAGGTAACTGATAACAAGATATGGATGATAAGTGATAGTTGACGGGTGATAGATGGTAAGTGACAGACGACTGGGGATGAAAAACTGGTTACAAATCCTCTACTCACTTCTTCTAGGGCTCTCCAGAGTACGTCATCAGTGGCCCGATTGAAAGGATCCAAATTATACCTGAGGAAAAGCATACATGCATGTGTCAGTTCTAGAATATTAGCACAAATACCTTTCTTACTTCTTTCAATGGTTTTGGAGGAAGGTTTCTTACCTGATCGTTGCTGAAAATAAAACTGGCTCCTGGGGGATGATGGAAATGCTCGATCTGAGAGCTCTCAAACTCATTGTGGACGTGTCAATATCGTCGATGGCTACAAGGCCCTCTACTGGTGCTAGTCTGAATAGAGAAGCAATCAGTGTTGATTGGCCGGCATCTCCCTTTCCAACAACTCCAATCTAAACAGAGGACAAATAAAAAACCAAAAATGTATCCTATCTTTCATATCTAGTTGTATATTTTTACAGATGCATTGAATATAAATCTCTTGAATATATACGGAAATGAATTAGGCCCTGAGCTGGATCCTTGTAGCACTTCGAATTCCACCAACGACTTATATTGCCACAGACTCACCTTTTCTCTGGGGAGTATGACAACGTTTAGATTTTTGAGAGCAGGCGGTTTTTCCTTGGCGTACCACAGATGGGTGCTTCTGAAGACTATTTTACCCAGCCGGGGCCAGTTCATGGGTGCGTTTCGGCCGTCCAAATTTTCCTTTCTGATTCTCGTGTATTCCATCACTCTGTCGACGCTCGTCAGACCATGGTTCATTTCCATGCTGTGTTTGATGCCCAACTGTAGCATTCCTACCAGAATTATACTTTGGGACACCGCAAGTCCAACGTTGCCACTATAAATGTTTTCTGAAATGTACGAATATGGATTGAATCCAACCCCATAAAAAAATTTGAGGATTCATTGCTGATAATTTTAAAGTCATAGAGGATTCAGGAAACTTATCTCATATGATACTTATCAGACAGTCTTTCGACCAATTTTTTTTCTCTGAAGTAGTTTATGAAAAAAAAATCGCTCAGACCATTTTAAATTGAGAAGCTCTCGTTTATATAATATACAACTAGCTGATGTTCCTTCCGGGGATGCGTGAAAAAAATTATGAAGAAAAAGTTTATAATGGACAGTCATATTGTTCAAAATATTTACGATTGAATAAATGATTGCCATCTATCGGTTAGTATTGAAATCTCCATTCTGCTGCTTGCAGATTTCTCCAAAGAATACGTGGAGCTTCGACTGAAACAATGTAGATGGCACGGCATGATGGGAATCGGTGAACAGAAAGATATCCAAGAGCTGTTTTTTCCAAAATTTTAGAGTGTGAAGCATATTATCTGGATATCAAATTACAGTATAATGTGTCTCAACGAAAGCTAAACATCCTTTACTCGTTTGTTGGTTGTAAAAACATTACCAAAATTAGATGAGAAATTCAATCATTCTGAATCGATTGGCGCTCACAGAATTGCTAGAAGAATTATTTTCAAATAGAGTATACTAATTTCATCATCCTGAATCGATTGGCGTTCGCAGAATTTCTCTATCTTCAACTGATCTCGAGTTGAAGAGTCCATCTGGATATTCATGATTTTTGGGGGTCCACCCCTTTGGACTTTTTTTGAGTGATTTTTTTTTTGTTTCGAAATTAACAGAGTACACTAATTTCATCATTCTGGATCGATTGGCGTTCGCAGAATTTCTCTATCTCCAACCGTTCTCGAGTTGAAGAGTTCATCTGGATGTTCATGATTTTTAGGGGTCTACCTCTTTGAACATTTTTCGAGTATTTCTTTTTTGTTTCGAAATTCACAGAACATACTAATTTCATCACTCTGGATCGATTGGCGCTCGCAGAATTTCTCTATCTTCAACTGATCTCGAGTTGAAGAGTCCATCTGGATGTTCATGATTTTTGGGGGTCCACCCCTTTGGACTTTTTTTGAGTGATTTTTTTTTTGTTTCGAAATTAACAGAGTACACTAATTTCATCATTCTGGATCGATTGGCGTTCGCAGAATTTCTCTATCTCCAACCGTTCTCGAGTTGAAGAGTTCATCTGGATGTTCATGATTTTTAGGGGTCTACCTCTTTGAACATTTTTCGAGTATTTCTTTTTTGTTTCGAAATTCACAGAACATACTAATTTCATCATTCTGGATCGATTGGCGCTCGCAGAATTTCTCTATCTTCAACTGATCTCGAGTTGAAGAGTCCATCTGGATGTTCATGATTTTTGGGGGTCCACCCCTTTGGACTTTTTTTGAGTGATTTTTTGATTGTTTCGAAATTAACAGAGTACACTAATTTCATCATTCTGGATCGATTGGCGTTCGCAGAATTTCTCTATCTCCAACCGTTCTCGAGTTGAAGAGTTCATCTGGATGTTCATGATTTTTAGGGGTCTACCTCTTTGAACATTTTTCGAGTATTTTTTTTTTGTTTCGAAATTCACAGAACATACTAATTTCATCACTCTGGATCGATTGGCGCTCGCAGAATTTCTCTATTTTCAACTGATCTCGAGTTGAAGAGTCCATCTGGATGTTCATGATTTTTGGGGGTCCACCCATTTGGACTTTTTTTGAGTGATTTTTTTTTTTTTTTCGAAATTAACAGAGTACACTAATTTCATCATTCTGGATCGATTGGCGTTCGCAGAATTTCACTATCTCCAACCGTTCTCGAGTTGAAGAGTTCATCTGGATGTTCATGATTTTTAGGGGTCTACCTCTTTGAACATTTTTCGAGTATTTCTTTTTTGTTTCGAAATTCACAGAACATACTAATTTCATCATTCTGGATCGATTGGCGCTCGCAGAATTTCTCTATCTTCAACTGATCTCGAGTTGAAGAGTCCATCTGGATGTTCATGATTTTTGGGGGTCCACCCCTTTGGACTTTTTTTGAGTGATTTTTTTTTTGTTTCGAAATTAACAGAGTACACTAATTTCATCATTCTGGATCGATTGGCGTTCGCAGAATTTCTCTATCTCCAACCGTTCTCGAGTTGAAGAGTTCATCTGGATGTTCATGATTTTTAGGGGTCTACCTCTTTGAACATTTTTCGAGTATTTCTTTTTTGTTTCGAAATTCACAGAACATACTAATTTCATCATTCTGGATCGATTGGCGCTCGCAGAATTTCTCTATCTTCAACTGATCTCGAGTTGAAGAGTCCATCTGGATGTTCATGATTTTTGGGGGTCCACCCCTTTGGACTTTTTTTGAGTGATTTTTTTTTTGTTTCGAAATTAACAGAGTACACTAATTTCATCATTCTGGATCGATTGGCGTTCGCAGAATTTCTCTATCTCCAACCGTTCTCGAGTTGAAGAGTTCATCAGGATGTTCATGATTTTTAGGGGTCTACCTCTTTGAACATTTTTCGAGTATTTCTTTTTTGTTTCGAAATTCACAGAACATACTAATTTCATCATTCTGGATCGATTGGCGCTCGCAGAATTTCTCTATCTTCAACTGATCTCGAGTTGAAGAGTCCATCTGGATGTTCATGATTTTTGGGGGTCCACCCCTTTGGACTTTTTTTGAGTGATTTTTTTTTTGTTTCGAAATTAACAGAGTACACTAATTTCATCATTCTGGATCGATTGGCGTTCGCAGAATTTCTCTATCTCCAACCGTTCTCGAGTTGAAGAGTTCATCTGGATGTTCATGATTTTTAGGGGTCTACCTCTTTGAACATTTTTCGAGTATTTCTTTTTTGTTTCGAAATTCACAGAACATACTAATTTCATCATTCTGGAACGATTGGCGCTCGCAGAATTTCTCTATCTTCAACTGATCTCGAGTTGAAGAGTCCATCTGGATGTTCATGATTTTTGGGGGTCCACCCCTTTGGACTTATTTTGAGTGATTTTTTTTTTGTTTCGAAATTAACAGAGTACACTAATTTCATCATTCTGGATCGATTGGCGTTCGCAGAATTGCTCTATCTCCAACCGTTCTCGAGTTGAAGAGTTCATCTGGATGTTCATGATTTTTAGGGGTCTACCTCTTTGAACATTTTTCGAGTATTTCTTTTTTTTTTCGAAATTCACAGAACATACTAATTTCATCATTCTGGATCGATTGGCGTTCGCAGAATTTCTCTATCTTCAACTGATCTCGAGTTGAAGAGTTCATCTGGATGTTCATGATTTTTAGGGGTCTACCTCTTTGAACATTTTTCGAGTATTTCTTTTTTGTTTCGAAATTCACAGAACATACTAATTTCATCATTCTGGATCGATTGGCGTTCGCAGAATTGCTCTATCTTCAACCGTTCTCGGGTTGAAAAGTTCATCTGAATGTTCATGATTTTTAGGGGTCTACCCCTTTTGACTTTTTTGAGTAATTTTTTTTTTTTCGAAATTCACAGCGATTACTAATTTCATAATTCTGAATCGATTGGCGCTCGCAGAATTTCTCTATCTTCAACCGTTCTCGAGTTGGGAAATTTATTTGAAGTTGAGAGCAGTAATATTCCCCCTTTCATTTTTATTGTACCACACACGCTATGCAGTGAAAGAACATACTTCGTTAATAAATCAAAGGATACTTACGCTTACCATTTCTGAAAATAATGAAGTGGAGCGTCACAACTGCCAAAAATATCGTGAAAATCACGTCCGAAAAAAATCCAAACGCTTCCAAACAAGTGAGAGACGTGAACCAGTAACTAGTGTGACGGTTCAACAAGTCGTCAAAATCTTCGCCCAGCATTTGTTCAGCACCAGACGAGCGGATGGTTAAAATACCAGAAACAGAAGACGACACTTGGGAATACATTGGTAATCTAGCTGAAAACGGGAAGAATACCTAACAACCTCATGAAATAGAGACTATATCATTATCAGGTGATTCTGTAATGATGCTGTGAACTCACCATTCCTTTCCAGGGTTCTGATACTTCGTGCTGTGGATAAATAAGCCTGGATAATGAAGTACATTATTATGGCTAGTATACAGGCGGGTATGATCATCCAAGCTGAAGTTATGAATACCATTATGAATATTCCGAGCATCATAATGTAGATCTGTACTGCGTTCATGGTTGCATTCGGTAAGTTCTTGTCTACGGTTGCTATATCTTTGGAGAACCTGTGCAATATTTCACCTGAAAAGAAAAATGCAATAGGAAAATTTCCAGAAAGAAGAGAGAAGAATAATGTCTGCATAAATTGAAGAAGTATACGAATTTCAACCTATTGTCCCAAGGCTATTTCATGTTTTCTAAATATTACGAAAAAATAATACAAGCCAAAGATTTTTTTTCTGCTTCTGGCTTTTATTTTAGTTACTTTTTTTGGTCAGTACTATCTTTATTAATATTTCTCCTTTCAAAATAGAAAGTAAATGAATAAAAACAAAATAGAAGCAACAGAAGAAATAAGGTGAAAGACAATTTCGTCAATCTCAATAAAACTGTTCAGAAATGTCACAGGAACAAAACTAGATACAAAAGATGAACGAGTTGAGGAGAATGTTAAAGAAAGCAGCAGACAGAGGAAGAGAGATGCCATAGAACATACAGGACAGCGAATAAAAAAGAAATGAAGATATAATGATTATTTCAGATTGGTCAACCTGTTGCATGCACGTTGAAAAATCTCATATGGGCCAGAACCATGCTGGAAAACATTTTCCCATGGATCACTTTGGAAGCTTTTATGCAAATCCTATGGAACAGCAAACACCTTGTAGTAACCAAAATGGCGCACGCTATGATAATTCCGGTATAGACGTAAATGTAGAAATGACCTTCTTCTGTTTCATCGAGATCCATGTAATCTTTT
Organism: Chrysolina americana; assembly: GCA_958502065.1. Classification (NCBI taxonomy): domain Eukaryota; kingdom Metazoa; phylum Arthropoda; class Insecta; order Coleoptera; family Chrysomelidae; genus Chrysolina; species Chrysolina americana. The sequence goes on along the minus strand of OY293418.1, from coordinate 433,817 downwards.
ACTCTTGGCAATATTTCCATGACGTCAGGAAGAATGTTGTTGTGAGTTGCAGTTTCGGAAGTTTCCTCAGTAGAATTCACATTCACCCTGAAAAATGAATGCTGGTTTCGGTAGAGTTCAAAAGAAATTATGACTTTAGGTTACCCACCAGTATGTTACCCACAAATCAGAAATGTTTGTGAACAATTGTCCTAGTATGAAGAGTGCGACTAAAATTGCTAAAACAAATCTGTTTGCCCCTGACTTCCAGTAATCTGTGAAGGTCTCGCATGAGTAGTTCTCTTTACAGTCTTCTTGTACGAAATCAGGATATTGTTTCTCAACAAAACTCTGAAAATAGATCAATATTATATCCTGTACACCTGGGTTTATGATTCTGAAGAAAATATACGTACAATTCGATTATTTCATCTTTACCCATGCGTCATCAATTTGTGAACGAGGAAATCGCTATGACATTTGTCTTCTAAGCTAAGAATTATGGTATTGTGATGATCGATTGAAACTCAAAACAGTGAAAAGAGATAGCCATAAAACCGACAGTGTTTTACATTTCAACTAAACTTGCCAACCATCAGTTGCGTCATTGTTTTCTGTCATTGCGGTATTGTTTGTCGCCAGTTTTACTTTGTTTTACAGTCGAATATATTATAAAAACTGTTTTTTTTCAAAGCTAAACGTCTCTTGGAATAATTACTTCCAAAGTAAGTACGATACAATGTGTTTTATTCACAAATACTCTTTAAAATTTCTAACCTCACAATTGACATTTGTGACTATAATCCCGTACTGCCGGGATATTCACACAAGAGTTATTCATAGTGTGAAAATCCTAATGAGAGAAAAAATTATTACCTAAATCTATAAATACAGGTAAAAACATTTACAATATATTTGAACTCTTTTTAGATTAAGACTGTGACTAATTCACAAGCCCAAAAATTTGTATTGAAAGGGAAAGAGCGAATGGTGGAACTTTTTTACCACTTTCATCTGTTCATAACATTTCTTTACTGTATTTTAGAGATTTGCAGATGCACTTAAAATATCTCGAAAAACGGTGTACACCAAAATAAACGAAAATAGACCCATTCCATCAACACACACTGAATCACTCATTGAAAAATGGTTCAGTCAGTGTAAAAGTGGAAAAAAAAATGACAAGATGGTCACTGACACAGTTGATTTTTGAACTTAGGAAGAGGTGTTGAGAAGATGTCAATATCGAGGCTATTAGCCGCTCTAAGGGATCTTGGGATATAGCTGAAATAAGCAATGTTGGTACGATGGTAGGGAGTATGAAAAGTAGCTATCTGTCTAGTAAGGCGAGTGGGGACTACTAAACTGATTTGAGATAGAAGATCTGGACAGTCATATTCACCATTATTTAATATCTTGTAGAGAGTCATTAGATCTCGCTGACTACGTCTATTCTCCAAAGTTGGAATATTGAGATAACTCTCAATTGAGGCGTAAACCTTAAAGATGTTAGATTTGAAAGAAACATATCTAAGAAAACGTTTTTGAACACGATCAATCTTGGATATATGGGTTACATAATGTGGTGACCAGACAGAGGAACAATAATCGAGGTGAGTTCTAACAAGTGTGCAGTATAGGATTTTAATGGCACCCAGACTAGTGAAGTCACGAGTTGTCCTCTTTATGAAGCCCAACATTTTGGTAGACCTGTTGACAATGGAGGTTATGTGGCAAGTGAAGGTTAGGGAGTCATCAAGAATTACTCCAAGGTCCTTGACACGGTCGACAGCATCCAGGGGTTGTCCATTGATGGTATAGTCGAAAATGACAGGTTGATGGGAGCGAGTAAAACGTATGATATGACATTTGTTTATTGTTTAAGTCCATACCGTTTGACAAGCACCAAGTAGCAAGTCTGCAGATATCGCTCTGCAACTCATCGGCGTCATCTACACAATTCACAATACGATAGAGTTTTAGGTCGTCAGCGAATAGTAGGGCATTACTGTTGAAAAGTAAGGGGCCCAAATGTGAACCTTGGGGAACGCCCGAGGTTGCTTGAATTTCACCATTTGGTACCTGCCTGTCAGATAATTCACAATCCACTTCAGAATCCATACCGAAGCCATACCTACTGAGTTTGTGGGTAAGAAGCTCATGATTAACCCTGTCAAAGGCCTTGGAGAAATCGGTATAGATGGAGTCGACCTGACTACCCCTATCAAGAGCTTTAGATAGAAAATTGGTATAGGTGATTAAGTTGAATTCAGACGACCTTCCGGATGAAAAGCCAAACTGATTTGAGATCAGTAGCCCTGAGCAGTCTTAAGTCATATAATCTGTAACGATGCTCTCGAACAATTTAGGGATGGTACTAAGAATTGAGATCGGACGATGGTTACTAATGTCAGATTTATTGCCTGATTTATATATGGGTGTTATGTAGGAAAACTTCCAGTAGTCTGCAAAGATTCCAGATCCAAGGATTTGTTGAAGATGTGAAATAGTGGTCTAGACAATATATAATTACAATTTTTAAGAAGAATAGTGTCAGGCCCCGGACCCTTTCTAACATCGAGGTTGCTTAGCTTCTCAAATATGGTGGAGATAGGAATATGGTAGGAGCAAATGTTAAGTTGAGTGTCGATATCACAATCATTGTGGTTTAGGATATGATCGGTGTATACTGAGGAAAAGTGGCGTGCAAACAGATTTGCGACTTCAGTGCCGGAGGAGGCAACAGAATCGCCAAGAAACATTTTATCAGGTATTAAAGAGCCTGACCTAGAGCCATCAACAAAATCCCAGAAGGTCTTGATGTTATCGCCGATATTGACCTCAACACCTCTGATGTAATTCGAATAACACTCTCTAGACAGAGTCTTCCAACGAGCTCTGAGCTCGCTAAAAACTGCGTAACTTTCATGAGTTCTAGTAGTTTTATAAATTTGATGTGCAATCCTCTTCTCGTGTGTCAGATGCCTAAGCTGTGGGCTGAACCAAAAGGGAAACAAACGATTGGTGATCCTCTTGAGTGGAATGAACACCTCGATAAATGAGTACAGGGTATCGTAGAAACTATGCAGCATTCCGAATAGGTCCTTATCCAGGAGAAGGGCGTCCCAGTCGACAGCACCGAGATATTGGCATAATAGTTCGTAATCAACGTTACGGAAGTCATATGAGTGTTCAGCGGCCTGAGACTCATGAAATTCAGTTCCCACTTGCACTGTTGTTTCAATGGCTGGATGGTAAGCATCAGGTGGCAACAACACATCTGCAGATTCATTAACAGTAAGTTTGGTAGGGGTTAATACGAGATCCAGAATAATTCCTCGGTTATTTCGAATATTGTTTGACTGGAATAAATTGTGGAGTGCACATAGATTGGGAACAACTTCGATGGCCTCAGCTTCAGCTGATAGATGGAGAACCGAGAGAGCAGTAATCTTCAACTTGCCAAGTGATGTTAGGAAGATTGTAATCACCGAAGATGTAAACTCTAGTATTCGGATTCTGTTCATTAAGGGATTCCACCAGGTCATAATGTGTGCGGTACATGTTAACATTTGACATCGGTGGGAAGTAGACGGAACCAAGTATGAATTTGTAACTACCTCCACCAACGAGTACAAATATTTGCTCAACTGAGGGATCGGTGGGCAATGGACTAACAGGGATTTCTTTCTTGGTAGCAATCAAAACCCCTCCGCCCCTGTGGAAAGGATTGGAGGCTGGTGACCGGTCCTGTCTAAAAATATTATAGTTTGTAAATCCTAATTCTTCATCATTGATTTCATCTAATAACCATGTTTCAGTAAAGATAATAATGTCATAAGCACATGTGGAGATGTTCGTATGAAGTTGGGAGAGTTTGGTACGTAGACCTCTGACATTCTGGTAGTATACTGTAAGATTGCCCAAATCAAAATTCATTACAAGTTTTTTTTGAAGACGGTAGGTGCATTATTGACGTATTTAATAAATTAAATATATTAATTTTGTTTTCCCTTGCATAACTGGACATAGCTACATGCTCGCAATACATAAATAAATGTAGGAATACATTTTTTGTTAATCATGTGTTGAGTACCTATTTCATTACCAAATATATTTCAACTGGTGTATTTTCACTTCTTAGAAAGGTATTCATTTATTTATCATAACAGTGTGTCCTTGCATCCATGCACGAATATTCCTTTTCTGAGTTTTAGTCATGTTTGAATGGAAACTAATTTTTTATATCAACGTATGCAAAGGTTTTGGAAATATTGTAAATATTGTACTCCAACCTAGTTTTTTCAACAACTTTTTTCGTTAACTGTTACCTAAAGAAATTGTATTAATGTGGATAAAATTAGGATTTGATGCATTTGTGTCAAACGGCTGCGGAGTTATGGATGAATAGAATACAGTAGGGAGTTCAAAAGTAAACTCACTGGGCAAATGAGGAAATTCCATGAACATATCTCTGCCTCCATGTGTCATTATCCTATCAAACTTGGCGTCACTGGATTCGTGATAATTGGAATACACCGTGTGCTAGGAATCGCACTTTAATAGTTAAGACCTCGTTAATCCTTGGCTCGCACAAGTTTCGACTACTGAGGGCTGGCGTTCGTAAGGGGACGACAGCTGGTTAACGAAAAAAACAATTTTAGACAGATTCATTCCCTTTCGCCTTTGTTTCTCTAGCAATATTTTTGAAACATGGAACATTGAATATGCTCACTGGACGGCACTTTTTGATATATTTGGAATATAACGGAAAAAAAATAAGGAGAAAAGTAAAGATAAAATAATCGAACTGTTTATAACCTCATCATGAATTTACTCACACTAGTAACGTCTTTTTGAAGAGGCGGTGACCTTGCAATAAGCGTACTGAGCTCGTTCTCTGATAGATCCTGAATATTCAACACTTTACTAATTGTTCCCTGTAATTAAAATAACGAACACAATTGAATTGATTTCATCCGGATCAAAGTCTTATCATAGCTCTTTGACACGTCGCTGTGAAGTTCAAAGAAAAATTATATCAATGCACTTACGTTTTCTAGAAAAACAATCAGATCCGCCTCTTTCAAATATTCCAATCGCTGGGTCACCATAATCCTCGTTTTGTTGCTCAAAAATCCGCGTATACATTCGTCGAATACTTGTCCTGCTACACGATTATCAGTTGCGAAAAGTGGCTCGTCCAGAAGGTAGGTGTCAACATCTGAGTACACCGCTCTCGCTAGGTTCACCTTGGCACGCTGCCCTTCAGTAAGCGTCGCCCCACTTCCTCCTATCAGCGTTTGGTCACCCCGGGGCAGCTGTTGAAAGTCCTGTTCCAGTCCACAAACCCTCACTACCTCTCTGTACCTTTAAACAAACGACCCATGGATAGAGTAGCCTCCAAGTCTTCCAGATCTGGACTCACTTACCTGGGTCTGTTATAGTTTCTTCCAAAGAGAATGTTGTTTCTTATGGTGGAGGTGAAGAGCCAAGGAGTTTGACTGGCGTAGGAAACAGTCCCGATAATTTCCATCCTACCCGAGGCCAGGGATAATTCTTTCAACAGCATGTGTATGAACGAGGTTTTTCCAGACCCGGAGTCGCCTACAATGCAGCAGAGGATGCCGGGACGGATTCTCAGGTTGAGGTTCTACAAGTAAAAGACCAAAAATTCCATTAAAGTAACCGAGTCAAGTGTGGGTGATCTCAAACCTGCAGAATTGGGACATGTCCTCTCTTCACGGAAGCATCTGCGATTTTTATCGTTCCAGGCTTCCTCTTGCTCTTCGTGTAGCTTATTACCGTGAACTCCCCCCCTTTCTCTTCCAGCAGCAGGAATCTCTCCAGCCTCTCTATAACTTCGCTAGCTGCTCCATATCGAGCTATCGCCTCTGGGAAGTACTGACACATGTACAGTTGGAGTGTGTTGAAGACATTGACAGCTGAGAATACTACGTCCGCTCTCAGGTTGTTTCCCAGCAGTACAAAGGTGACGAGGGTCAGGAAGAGCGCTATACGCTCTGTCAGGAACGTGAGGGAGGACAGGAAGGCTTTGATGCATGCAGATTTTTGAATCAGGTCGATTTCAAATCTGGAATAATTGCTTGTTAGGGAAAACGTTGGAGAATATTTTATGGAGCAAATTCAAGTGTTCAAATTGTTCACCTACTTTCTAGCAGCTCTCAAAACTTTCTCGAACGGTTTTTCCCAAGCGTACATTTTGATGAGGTGTATACCGGAAACAATTTCAGTCATTATCCTCACTCTGTGGTCTGTTACTGTCTCTATTTGGTTAGACAAGTTTCTCTGTGAGGTAGCCAACCAAGCTGCAAATAATTGTTGTATCGCAAAAAGTATAATGATAATAATGACAAACGGAGTAAGTAACACTGTCTACTGCCTTAACCTCTACCATAGGAACAATTCTTGATCATCTTCTGATGGAAGATTTATTAGAATACAGTGATGGACATAGTTTATATTTAGGTACCTCACCTCTAACAGGAATAGATTCCAGAACGATGAAAAGCACCCCGGCAAAAGCTGACACTCCCAGCAAATCCCACAGGATGTACAAGGAGCACACAAACTGTATGGGCATCACATAAACGAAGTGCAGATATGGAGAAGCTTCGTCGAAAGTTCTGACGTCTTTAGACAACAATCTGACTATATGCGCAGGCGCTGTTTGTACCAGTGACGATTGGCTCAGCTTCAAAACCTACGAAAACAAAGTGCTAGACGAGTAAAACGTTATTTTCCACCCACCTTTTTGTAAACCAAGGAAGAACATGCGACTCTCACTCTCATCCCGATCCTGGAGCACCCTGTGTAGCATTGACGGTTCGTTAAGCTGTTTATGACGGTGAGGATTATGATGCTAACGGCCCAGTACCATATAGAGTTTGTGGAGTCGTCTTCTTGGAAGGACTTGATGTATTTTTCCAAGACAATTGGCAGCAATGTTCTGGAAATAACAACGGGTGAATTCGTTGGTGGTAGTGGAATCTATCGACAAACAAACTCTTACAAAATCTTAAATTCTTCACCAAGTTCTACAATAAATATAAACTATAAACCTTTCTAACCTCACTATGATACTCTGCAACAGCAACCATATTCCGAATACTAAATACGACTTTCCGAATGTTTTGAATATCGCCATCTTCAAGCTTGGAGGCGTGTCTTGGTTTGTTGCTTTGATAAGTTCGACGTTCCATTTTCTGAAATTCCCAGTACCATTATTTAATGCTATATTCAATGAAACAGTCAGGTATGTCTCAGGGCTATGTGCTTAGGGCACTTTCGCCTAACATTTATTTTTTTTTGTCTCCTACTCGTGAATATTCAAAGGTAGTGGTCGTTTTAATGCAATCCACCAATTGTCCTTTTACGTAGAGATAGTATTGGTACTAAGGAGGAATTTCCATCAGAATCTATTCCAGCAAGACTGTATTTTATTGATGAAAACTATACCAGCTCTACTCACTTTTCTAGTTCATCTGCTAGCGGAGTCGATACGTCCTTTGCTCTAGGGTGGAAAGTCTCGCTTTTTATTTCATTCTTGTATCCTTTCTTCAAAAGGGGTAGCACCCAACTGGAAGTATACAGGACAAATTACAAATCACAGTAATTTCCTTACTCCAATCCAAATGATTTATTGTCCAAGAAGCAGAAGAAGGTTTTAAATATAGATAAAAATCTCCGCGATGAATACAAGATATTCTCCTCCCATCAGAAAGCTCAAAAAATGTGTCACTTCTTTCTCTAGATATCGAAAACTTGAAAACTGATCTACTTACCAAAAAAGAAGTTTTGAAATTATATTTGGTTCGTGTCCTGGGGAGGCTATCAGTAATTTTTTGTCGGAATCCATTTCCAAGCTCACTAAGTTCACATCCTAGGTCGTTTCTGGTTTCGGAAAATGTGAATCACCAAATGTTTTCCTCCTTTATCAACCGTTATGTGTAATATACTCACGAAACTTCACCAAACATTCTAATGATTGACAAAAATAGAACGTAGCTAGTATAATATTAATGATATCGATAAGAGTTTTATCTACTAGTTCATTTTCAAGAAACTGCATAAAATCATGAAATATTACATATTTAACAGGCCCGAAATGTTCACTTTTCTAGGCTCTAGTCAAATCCGCTTAAAACCTTTTTTTTCCAGTAAGTAGTCAACATCACCTATCAAAGTGACTTTAGTCTAAATTATAATTTTTTTCTTCCATGTGTTTTCCAACATGATTTCACCAGCAAACATACAGGAAATGGTAAACCTTTGGAGGGTATTTGCGAGATGCAATAATTAGTATAAGCGAAGAAAATATGTGGTTCCAAAATTGAACCTTGCAGAACTCTTCAATGAGTTTGCAAAGCATTTTCCATCAACATTTCGACGGAAACTTATGAGACATAGTTTATAACTGAAAAGAATATGGAAGCACCATAGGAAAATATTTTAATAACAAACTTTGATTTCGTTTCATATGTAGATATGTTGTACTCTGGCTAGATGTTTTTTCTATTCTGAAAACATGATGCAATAATCAAGTTTTATAATTCATTGGACCCTTCACTCATACCGTTAGGACTTTCTATTTTCATTATGTTTTTTTTCCCAATAGATACCTAGTTATTAGGATTGCTTGCATGCATAATAAATGGAATTGTTTAGTTCGTTTGAGTGGAAAATATTCATCAGGTACAAAAACTAGAAATAGATGAAAAACACACCTAACCAAATTTAGTTTAATTTTTAGCGTTTAATTTTTTAACATTTCCTCTCCTGTTTCCTGAAGCTTCTTGGAAATGTATTTGAAACATTGTTAACAAAAAACATTCCTATTTCTGAGCGCAACTAGACTGAAATCTTGAGTTTGACCTTCACTACGATTTATTATTGTATATTCATACATATATCCTAAAAATCATGAAAATCTTGATGAACTCTTGAACTCGAGATAGGTTGGAGATAGACCAATTTTGCGAGCGCCAATCGATTCAGAATGATGAAATTAGTATTTCCTGTGAATTTCGAAAAAAAAAAAAATTTCTCGAAAAGTGATCAAAGGGGTAGACCCCTAAAAATCATGAAAATCTTGATGAACTCTTGAACTCGAGATAGGTTGGAGATAGACCAATTTTACGAGCGCCAATCGATTCAGAATGATGAAATTGGTATTTCCAGTGAATTTCAAAAAAAAAAAAAATATTTCTCGAAAAGTGATCAAAGGGGTAGACCCCTAAAAATCATGAAAATCTTGATGAACTCTTGAACTCGAGATAGGTTGGAGATAGACCAATTTTACGAGCGCCAATCGATTCAGAATGATGAAATTAGTATTTCCTGTGAATTTCGAAAAAAAAAAAATTTCTCGAAAAGTGATCAAAGGGGTAGACCCCTAAAAATCATGAAAATCTTGATGAACTCTTGAACTCGAGATAGGTTGGAGATAGACCAATTTTACGAGCGCCAATCGATTCAGAATGATGAAATTAGTATTTCCAGTGAATTTCAAAAAAAAAAAAAATATTTCTCGAAAAGTGATCAAAGGGGTAGACCCCCAAAAATCATGAAAATCTTGATGAACTCTTGAACTCGAGATAGGTTGGAGATAGACCAATTTTACGAGCGCCAATCGATTCAGAATGATGAAATTAGTATTTCCAGTGAATTTCGAAAAAAAAAATATTTCTCGAAAAGTGATCAAAGGGGTAGACCCCTAAAAATCATGAAAATCTTGATGAACTCTTGAACTCGAGATAGGTTGGAGATAGACCAATTTTGCGAGCGCCAATCGATTCAGAATGATGAAATTAGTATTTCCTGTGAATTTCGAAAAAAAAAAATATTTCTCGAAAAGTGATCAAATGGGTAGACCCCTAAAAATCATGGAAATCTAGATGAACTTTTCAACTTGAGAACGGTTTGAGATAGAGCAATTCTGCGAGCGCCAATCGATTAAGAATGATGAAATTAGTATTTCCTGTGAATTTCGAAAAAAAAAAATATTTCTCGAAAAGTGATCAAAGGGGTAGACCCCTAAAAATCATGAAAATCTTGATGAACTCTTGAACTCGAGATAGGTTTGAGATAGACCAATTTTACGAGCGCCAATCGATTCAGAATGATGAAATTAGTATTTCCTGTGAATTTCGAAAAAAAAAATTTTTCTCGAAAAGTGATCAAAGGGGTAGACCCCTAAAAATCATGAAAATCTTGATGAACTCTTGAACTCGAGATAGGTTGGAGATAGACCAATTTTGCGAGCGCCAATCGATCCAGAATGATGAAATTAGTATTTCCTGTGAATTTCGAAAAAAAAAAATATTTCTCGAAAAGTGATCAAAGGGGTAGACCCATAAAAATCATGAAAATCTTGATGAACTCTTGAACTAGAGATAGGTTTGAGATAGACCAATTTTGCGAGCGCCAATCGATTCAGAATGATGAAATTATTATTTCCTGTAAATTTCGAAAAAAAAAATATTTCTCGAAAAGTGATCAAAGGGGTAGACCCCTAAAAATCATGAAAATCTTGATGAACTCTTGAACTCAAGATAGGTTGGAGATAGACCAATTTTGCGAGCGCCAATCGATTCAGAATGATGAAATTAGTATTCCCTGTGAATTTCGAAAAAAACAAAAATTACTCGAAAAATGTCCAAAGGGGTAGACCCCTAAAAATCATGAAAATCTTAATGAACTCTTCAACTCGAGATCCGTTGAAGATAGAGCAATTCTGCGAGCGCCAATCGATTCAGGATGATGTAATTAGTATTTCCTGTAAATTTCGAAAAAAAAAATATTTCTCGAAAAGTGATCAAAGGGGTAGACCCCTAAAAATCATGAAAATCTTGATGAACTCTTGAACTCAAGATAGGTTGGAGATAGACCAATTTTGCGAGCGCCAATCGATTCAGAATGATGAAATTAGTATTCCCTGTGAATTTCGAAAAAAACAAAAATTACTCGAAAAAAGTCCAAGTCTAAAAATCATGAAAATCTTGATGAACTCTTGAACTCGAGATAGGTTGGAGATAGACCAATTTTGCGAGCGCCAATCGATTCAGAATGATGAAATTAGTATTCCCTGTGAATTTCGAAAAAAAACAAAAATTACTCGAAAACAGTCCAAAGGGGTAGACCCCTAAAAATCATAAAAATCCTGATAAATTCTTGAACTCGAGATCCGTTGAAGATAGAGCAATTCTGCGAGCGCCAATCGATTCAGAATGATGAAAGTAGTATTCCCTGTGAATTTCGAGAAAAAAAAAAATTACTCGAAAAGTGATCAAAGGGGTAGACCCCTAAAAATCATGAAAATCCTGATGAACTCTTGAACTCGAGATAGGTTGAAGATAGAAGATAAAATGATGAAATTAGTACTTATACACTAGATGGAGGTGGTGCTGATGGGAATATTCAAGCGAGAGTCATCTTCAGAGGCAGGGCTGAATGTTTTTCGATTCAGGATCGTCAGGTCGGGGAATCTGGGGTACCATGCTAGTTGAGAGACACGATGATCATATAAGGAAGCTAATTAAAGGGTATTATGTGAATGGAGCTCCATCTTTCGGTACAGAAACTACAAATATAATTTTTAATTGTTATTTCAATTTAGTACAGACATTTTGACTAGCACCATTTACAAAAAATAAGTAACTATTATTATATTTGATAGCTGGACCTTTCATATCTCTTATATCGTTACATTTGATGAAATTTATTGAACTTTATCAGGTTATTAAAATCATAAGATTTGAAGCTGATTTTCTTTCATTAAACCTTGCTTTTCGTATAGTACCTTACTGAACGTAATTAAAGAAATTGTTCATGGCAAACTGTGATGGATTGTTTCACTTTCGGAGAATATCCTGAATTTCTTCTAAACTCTTTCCCCCAGTTTCAATGAGACAGAACTGCCCTAGTAGCAAACAAATGAGTGTACACGACGCGAATAACCAAAACGACTGAGCAATTCCGATAAAAACGAAAAAAAAATCGAAATATTTAGTGATAAAAAACCCCAAAATATTGCCGAACGACACCGCCACTGCGGACGCGGGGACTTTGACTTTGGAGGGGAAGATTTCCCCCATGATCGTCCAAGGCAGAGGCCCCAGCCCGTTGTTGTACATCAAAATGAACGCCGTCAGCGCCATAATCGGCAGAAAAGTGAGGTTAGACACGTCATACTCCCGATCCTGCATGTAGACATACACCCCCAATAAAGTCTCAGACAAAATAATCCCCGCGGACGTCATAATCAGTATTCTCCTCCTCCCGAATTTGTCCACCAGAGGGGGCGACGTAAAGCTGCTCAGGAGCAACACGGCACCGAGGATGATGCTGCAAATTTCTGGAGGAAGATCGGTTCCTATTTGCTGAAAGAGGGTTTGGCTGTAGAAGAAGACCAGGTTGCTTCCGCAAGTCTGTTGGAAGACCAGCAAGGAGATAACTGTGATGAAGGCTTTCAGGAGGCCTCGGGATCTGAAGATGTCCAGGAAATTTCCAGGTCCGTCTTCGTCGATTTTAGCTTTGATTTCTTCCAGTTCTACTTCGGTTGCTTCTTTTTTAGCGCTACCTGGAATGTTGTTTCATGTAGTATAAGAGGCAATATCAATTAAAATGCTAGGTGTAAAGATAAGAATCGCAAGTGTGATCAAATTCTGTTAAGGGGTATAATTTTTCTGAGCTGAGAAAGTTTAATGTGCCCTGAGAGATTCATTTGTGATTGAAGGTTTGAATTGATTTGTGGAGCTGTAGTAGAAATTTCTAGAGAAATATTAGGCTTATTGTACTCTTCAATTAATTCATCATCGAGTGATGTTATATTCATTTCTCCAGAATCTCCTGAATTAATGCCTTTCATTTCCAAAAGACTCCTCATTTTGCCGCGCATTGTGCTGGTATTGTCATAGGATGTTAATAGTTTAGACGTTGATGGAAAGATGGCGCAAGTTCAGCTGTCGAAGGAAAGACAGAATTTTACCGATTTGGAAGTCAGAGTGAACTTTTTTGTTTGTCATCAAATTGATAATACAATTCCTACTAATTGAATGTATTATAGAATAAATGAAAAAAAAGAATGAATATTATCTAATTGGCAAATGTATTGTGATGCCATCTAGTATGAAGTAGTGAAAGCTGACCTGTCGGTTTGAGACTTTGCTATAAATGAAGGAAGAGCCTTTGCTGGACCTGGTGGTCTCAACTTCTTTCACATTGCCATAGTTACCTCTGAGTCTGTGCAGAACTATTCTTGCCATTTCCACGTCATTTCTGCTCAAATGAAAATGCACGCATTCTTCTCCCACCAGAAAAAACAGCACCAAAAATGAGGCAGGAAAAACCGCTATCACCAGATTGAACACCATGATACTGACATAAGGTCCCAAGCAGTAGGAAAAAAACAGACCAGCAGCGACTGTTATTCCTAAACAGGAACCGAGTGCTCCCCTGGAAAAAAATTACAGATCGATGCCAGGATTGAAGAAGGATCAATATATGTGAAGGGGCGCATAGTTTCTTCTAAGGAAGTTTTTGTTACTGTATTGAAAGCTTGCAACTGACTGGCCAGCTGAAGAACTTTCGTCATACTCTGTACTATCACTACTATTATTGTTGAAGACCGAACTAGAATTGATTCTCACCTATTCGTTTTCTCAGCTACTTCCCCCAAATAATTCGGCAGTACCGTAAACGATCCACCAACAGCTAATCCTATAGCGAATCGGGCTATGTAAAACAGTTCCACGATAGTAACAAAGGCCATCGTGCAATAGGAAACTAAAAACGGTACTCCTAGCGACAGTATCGTGAATCTTCTTCCGAACCTGTTCGACATCCAGCCGAAGACGAAAGGTCCCACTGAAGCTCCAATGGCCACCAAGGAAGAGATCCAGGTCACTTCTGACGTGGAGATGTCCCTCCCAAAGGGGTTGGTGGTGCTGTTGGTGAGTTTTGGTACGGATGGGGACGACCACGATAGGGATATGCCGCACAGGAGCATCAGGATACCAACTGAAATATATAGTAAATAGTTGAATAGTGATAAATTGATAGGATTTGGTTCTTGGGTATGTGGTTCTCTTGAAATCATCTCTCTATAGAAGACAGCGCCCTTGTTGAAGGACCCTGTATATGCCTTAATTGTTTTTAGTTCCTCATATTATCATTTGTTGGTTTTGATGCGTATGAACAATAGTGTCCTCCGTGGAAAACATTGCAGAAATATCTGTCAGATGTAGTTCAATGTAGTTCAAGAGGATAACTGTTATTGTTATTTGCCGTGGCGTATATTCCTATCATTTGCAAATTCCCCGTATTTTTTGACGCCTTTCCTATGAGCATTTCTCATAAATGATTATTTTATAATTGTATCACGGTATATCAGCGTATTCATTGAACAAAGTGATGCCTACATTCATCTGGGTATTTCCAATTATTTTGACTTATGCAAATTACTTCGCTCACATGCTAATGTTATTCGGAGTTTATATCGCAAACCTGTAGAATTTGAAGATAATTGTTAGTTTTTCGAAGGTGAAGGAATGAGTATAAGTTTACGTATACATATAGGTATTTTCAATTCTGACTAATGTACTTTTTTTAAACATCATTACGTTATGGAACTGGCATTTTTATAAAAAATTGACAATAAAATCAATTACAATGAAGTTCATCGAGGTAATTTACAGTTATTTTCAATTATTATACAGCAATATTCGATAAAAGCAAGTGAGGATGAAAATGATGATGTAGAGGATATTAGAGAAGAGAAAGAGAATGCCACGGAAGTACCAGCATCATCGCTGGTGATTTTTCTGAAGATACAAAATAGCTAGTGTCCTACCAAACCAGATCGAACTCTTTCTGTGAAAACAAAGAGTCTGAAATACATGATTTTCTTTTGCCTGTTAAAAATAATTCCAATAAATTTTCTAGATCAGCGAAGGGTTCAATGAAAACTGAAAAAGTTGTCTCTTTTCAATCGCTTTGAATTTCTCACCAGTTCTCTCGTTCTAAAATAAAAGAATGTATATATTTTTGGTGAATTTCTTTCCCGCACTTTTGTTCTATAATTGTCGACCTAAAGAGCTCAAAATTCGGAACTATAAACAATTCAACACTTTACCTGTGGAAATAGAAAGGTACATCCTATTTACTTGTTGAAAAAACAACATCGCGATCAAATTTCACTAATAAACTGCACGAAAACAGCACCTTGTTTACACTTCGCACCAGAACCGGCAGAGCAGCTATTGAAATTATGACAACAGCTAAAAACACGAGTGATTTCCAGGAATGACCGATATTATCAATATTAATACTCTCTCTTGCGGAAGGGGAACGATGATGGTGTTAACTAAAGTAACGGAAACGAAGTCATCGATGGCAAAATCACATCGATGAGGTCAAATCACAATCATTATTGTTTGTTTGTTTTGATCATTGATTATTTCGGTTGATTTGGAATGATTCGTTTTTCGTTCTGTCGGTTAGATTTCTTGAATGTTCTCATTTTATTTATTCAGTTTCAGCAATTGGTTTCGATTGCTTAATTTTGTTCAACTTGTTTTGGCCGGTAAGTCGGCGATCTAGGTGTCGGTCGGGTTTTCCCACAACTGAAAAGTGAATACGTCACAACAAATCAATAAATCTCGCGGAACGCCACGGCAAATTATAATAGTAGCCATCCTCAACGAGTGTTTATGAGTTAGTTCTATTATTACTGTTATTATATCATTGGCACGTTCATTTTCATTACTTTTTATCTTTTTTATCCGTTATTATTTCAAATAGAACACCCGGTATATTATCGATCCATAAGAAGCGCCAACAAGTGCTCTACAAATTTCATCAAATGTTCCCTATGGTTAATATCAATGTTTTTTCTTAAAAAGAAAGGGAGATTTTGCACATTTCTATATACAATGTTTGGAAAGCTATTTTTCGCACCCTGTATATCACAGGTCGATTTTTGATATGTCGTTTGAGAGAGTCATCAACGTACATAACTGTATATTAGCATTTATTATTTTATTTTTACTTGTGAAAGGTAGAGGGAATTATAGAATCTATAATGTCCCAAGAGAGTTATGATCCTCTTTATTAATAGCGTATAACTATGACGATAAAAGCTTTTAATATGCCGGACAAAAATAAAAAAATTGAATGTACTGAAGTTAATTGAAGACGAGAATTCGGCGGATTCTTATTGCAGTCAAAAAAAATGTTACAGAAATAAATTGTCGATGAGTGAATTGCATCTGTTGTTGTTGAAATTTCTGAAATATTTGATAACGGCTGAGAAGTAGTACCTGATATAATTTGATTTGCAATTTGACTTTTTTCAACGGTTAACTGATCAACCACCATGTTTCTTCAATGTTGAAATGTATCCTTTCGTATTTGCTAAACTAAACTAAACCATGTGCGTATATTGTTCTGGATTATGCAACTCCAAATATTTAGCATTGAGGTAATAGAACAACTGAAGAATGCCATTACATATTGTCAGAATTTTTTGTCGTTTTCAATTTATGGCGGGTGGTACGGTGCCGATGAGAGGGTTTTGAAGATTACCTTTTCCATGATACCTGTTTCGGGGTTATCACCCTTCATCAATACACACTATAGGTCGCATAGAAGCATTGTCTTGGAATTCAATGTTTATAATCCAGGTTATTTCAGACCATAACCATCATCATTATTATTATCTTTATTAAAATAAGCCTCAAACTGATACCGATTCCCACTGGATTCGCCTCCGACTGTTCAAATCCATCGCCGTCTTGATATCGAGTTTCTCGAAAGACTATTTTGGGCGTCTAGCTCAAACAGAAATAGACGACACGAAAAAAGAGCGCGGGAAAGGGGGGAGAGGCCGACTCTCGGCTGCGGAGAGAAAAATCTTCACCAGTCAGCACCGAGTCCTTGTTGACTGCTCACATTTTCCATCGTTTCTACCAGGTACGTCAGAAATTTTGAAAAATTTATCGATTCCCAAGATATAACGTGCGTAACAGTGAAGTGGAAGTGGAGTTGCATTGTGCGAAACGTTTCGGTCTTTGGATAAGCGGCGTCATCAGATATTCCGCCATAAGGCGTCTGGAGTAGTATAGTATGATTAAGTTTGGAGAGCAAACGTATATCATTTAAAATGAGTTGTTCTGAGATCTTGGTCTTCTGATAATACTAGACTATAGTTATTTGAGAGCTCCATCGTATAAACTAGTGATAATGCAATATTTTAAAAACTGAATTGATAGTAAATTTTTTCGTTCGGCATGGAAACAATAAAATAACTACTCCCGATTTGATTTCCCCCTTAGGCAACTCAAATATCAGATATACACATAAATAAATTCAATGAAATATTATCAATTTCATGGTGTAGATCCTCATTCCCAAGCAACAAGTGCCAATATTATGTATACTCGAAAAAAAAATCAAGATCTGATTATTCAGTATAGCTTTATAAATACCCCGATCAAAAGTTTTAAATTTGACATTAACAGTAAGAAATACCTTCTGTATTTCCAAGTGTACACCAAGTTTTTTGCTTCTCTCGATGACATCCAATTATAGTAAAACATATTATTTTTTTTTGTTTGAAAAATATTCAGACGACTCGATTTTTATTTATGTTTATTTTTCTCAAGATTCTACAATCTCATTGATTGAAAAACAAATAGAATATAAAGGAAAAAAACTTTCTCTGATTTCTGTGATTTGTACATTCTCGAAAATTTTCTGACTCAAAATAATCAGTTTCAGAGCTATCTACAGTTTTTATCATATTCGTTGTTATATTTCCAACACTGCCTGCAAATGCCTCAATCATATCGTCTCCTATTCTGTTTGTATCAAAGCAAGTATTCCCCAGGGTTCTGTCCCAGGGCCTACATCGATCCTATTTCAAATAACATCAAATTCTAGTCAGTTACTTTCATAACTGCTGTTCCACAAGTAAACATGATCTTCTTTAGATTGATCAGAGGTGAGCTGTTTCCATTAGTACTTCTCGAAATATTATGAGGGATAAAAAAGTGTCAACTGACTGGATCTATTTTATTCTTCAGGATACCTATATGCGGATTCAGATACCTCACGTATATGAGCTGATCACTAGAAATTTGAGATAAGAATTTGATTTGGACTTACACATAGATCTTCATATCCAAACTTCAGAAGTATGATAGAAATGCCTCAATCAAAGTTATTTATTTAACAACCCTTAGAAGATTCACTGAAGATTTTTGTTAGAAGAAGATAATTTGGATTATTATTATTAATTGTGAAATTATTTTTGGCTGCATGATATTCCCATGTGGCCTTTTTTGGACACAGAAATATCAAAATAAACTCTCCATTATTCTAAATTTCACGTAAATAATGCCAAGTTTTTTTCAGTAGGTGTGAAATGTATGTCACAACTAAAGTATTCAAAACCCTTCCAATAAGAAATTTTTTACACCGCCCTCGTGACTAAAATCCTCAAACATTTCCCAGACTAGAAATGTTTCACTCCATTTTCCAAACTGATGTAACGCTATAGTAAACAACACAGTAAATAGAGGAACCCAAATCGGGAGATGCGAGAGTTCAAAATGTTTTTGGTATGGAGCCAAATCCGCGAAACTATTTTTAGATGTATGTAGATTGGACTGAAACCAACACCAACACAAATAGAATGAGCACAGGCCTCTCCTGAACAAACAAGGTGTACGTCGATGGAATAATTTTTGGAATTAGGACTGAGATTGAATATTAAATGCACTTTTAATCAGTTTTTTAAATATGCTGTCCATACATGTATATGTACAGCAGGCAATGTTTTGGTTTTTGCTACAGAGTGGGATAAGAATATTATCAACAGTTGAGGCCTTTTACAACCATCAAAAACTCTGATAGAGTGAGGGGATACTATGCAGTATCCTTAGAGGACCGAGTACTGATTTCAAAGAGTTCGTGACAATTATTCTCAATGGATAACTTCACATCTGTCTCAACCATGAACTCTTTTTGAAAATAAATCGATGTGCTGCGATTGGAATTGCTTTCGAATTGATGAATTCATTCGGGAGGCAGAGTCCAAAGAGTAGTGATTCAGAATTCGTAAGCGAATCGACCACTATCGTGTAGGGCGTACCTCAAGGCTCCATACTTGGGCCATTACTTTTCCTCATATATGCTAATGATCTGCCCGATTCTCTGAACCAAGGAGCAGTTTATCAGCTCGCAGATGGCGTTTCTGTCATATATGCAGTAGTCTGTGTAATGAAGATTCTGATACTTTGAATATTTGTGCAAGAAAAATTATTCCAAATTCAGAAAAACAGCTCATAAGTTTCTGAAATTCCTATGCGCTCAACATTTCACTAATTTTGTTTTTGAGCTATCCGAGCCCAAAAATATGATTTTGGTGTCATTATGAGCTCTCCGAGCTCAAAAGTCTAATAGAAGTTTTTAAATTTTTTTTAATTTTCAAACCGCAATAAAATTTGAATAAATGAACCGATTTTCACGCGGTGTGCAGCATTCGACGCGGTTTTTCAAGCTCCATGAAGAATCTTTAAGATTGAATTGATCGAACTAGAAATTTCAGAGTGATTCCGAAAAAACACTTTTTTCGGTTTTCTTTCAACAACGATAACTCACAAACGAATCGACCGATTCTGACCGGACTGGCTGCGATCGACGTGGTTCTTTGATATTAAGAGCTGATTAGTTTTAGAAACCGATTGATAGAGCCGTTTAAAAGTTATTCCAAAAAAAAAAACATATTTGAAAAAGAAAATGTTTGTAGTTTTTTTGAGATTTCTCAAAATCTACCGGTACGAATCGGTTCAAATTATATTCAAAATCTAAGTTTGGCCAAGCCAAATAGATAGAGAAAGAGTGAGAGAGAAATAGTAACGCGTAGAGGGAAATATAGGCATTACGCGGCTGCATGCATATTAGACTTAATCGACGAATTTTTGTTATTTTGGCTTGTGGAAATCGTCGGATTATATATTTTTCTACTCCCGTATGTGAATTACTAACGTCACACATCGATAAAAATGTGTAAAGCTTCATTTCACGAATCGGTGTGTGAAGTGCCATGCTTTTCTTATGGGATTTATTTCACGCACCGGTGCCATAAGAGTCAATACAAATTCACACACCGGTCGCTGGTCTAGGTAGCGGTGGCGAGAGAAATTGACAAATATGACAGTTCCCGCAGAGTGAAGTTCAGAGTTACATCAGATAATAGACCGTAAATAGTAATTAATTACCCACTGAATTGATAAATAGTACGACGAAATTTTGATTTAAACCGATTAGCCGTGTATTTCACGCAAATTCCTGATGGACAGCATTGAATTACTCCCATCAACTCCTCCAAATATAACGTTAGCAGCCAGTGAAGCAAGTTCATCGTTATTGCCACAAAAATCGTTGGGAATTTACGAAAACACTTTGGAAAAGTTTATGCAATGGCGCAATACAAACAACGTCCAATCATTCTCCGAAAGGGTAATATTAGCCCACCTATCTGAATTATCTGAATTATCAAGATGTTGAAAAGCACCCTTAGTGTTAAGTACAACGTACAAATTGGTGATTATCCGAAAGTTCGCGCTTTCTTGAAACGGAAAAACGAGGGATACATTCCTAAAAAATCACGCGTTTTGGAAAAGGAACACGTATTAAAATTTCTCAAAGAGGCACCCTATGAAAAATATTTATTAACCAAAGTAAGTCCATTTGTATAAATATCGATAAATACTAATCTTTAAATTTTTAGCTTATTTTGTTGTTTGGGGTAGCTGGAGCCCTGCGCGGAGATGAGCTCTATAAATTAAGAATGGATGACATCCAGAATTTGGGAACAGTTCTTATTGTGTCAGTTAATGATACGAAGACTAAGGTTTCTAGAAAATTTACTGTTACTAAATACTTGGACATATATCACAAATACGTGGCTCTTCGTCCCAAGGATTATGCCGAAAATAAATTCTTTATTAATTATCAACGAGGGAAATGTACTCGGCAAGTGATTGGTATAAATAAGATAGGAAAGTCCCTTCAGAAGTTGCCACATTTTTGAAACTCCCCAATCCCAACGAATTTACCGGGCACAGCCTACGGCGTTCATCAGCGTCTTTATTAGTCGAAGGTGGAGATCTCCTAACGCTAAAAAAACACGGCGGCTGGAAATCATCCTCAGTGGCAGAAGCCTTCGTGGAAGAATCCCTAACTAAAAAGAAAGATGTCTGCAATAAAATCTTAACAACTGAGAATAATCGTAGTTATGTTGTCAATACCAACAGTACAAGCAGCACTAATTTTGTAGAGAAAGAGAAAGTAAATGTACATTTTGACAATTTACAAAATTGCCATATAACTGTTCATAATAATTATTATTGTAATAAAGAAAATTAGTCAAATTTTCCTTTAATTCAATCTCTAAGTAAAAGGTCGTAGAAAAAGTATAGTATGCAACACGTGCGTGAAGACTTTTTACGCTCGTGCGGATTGTGAAACTCGCCTGCGGCTCGTTCCACAAACTTCCACACTCGCGTAAATCCCGAAATCCCCGCTTGTGCTTCCCTGCTATAATATATGTTTACCTATTTCAGTATAATGTGTGTACGTAATGATCAATTTATTTTTCTTACATAATACTGCATGTGCAGTAATTTTTATCCGGTGACACAAGTTTTTTCTGGTCCACAACCTCACTGCATAATTTATTCGGATTGTATAGGTTATTACCCAGAACGATCTTGTTGTTGATTCCAAATACAGTATTGGATGAAATTTTCCTTCAACATGTAAGGAAAGTACGAAGGCGTAGAAGGGCCAACAACAAAATATTTTTGAAAATAGTTGGAATTGCCACTTTGAAGTGACAATTGCCACTTTGATCTGACAATTGTCAGTTTGATCTGGCAATTGTCACTTTGAACTGGCAATTGTCACTTTGAACTGGCAATTGTCACTTTGAACTGGCAATTGTCACTTTGAACTGACAATTGTCACTTTCATCTGTCAATTGTCACTTCTATCTGGCAATTGTCACTTCAAACTGGCACTTTTTTTGCCAACTCCATGCCACTTCAAAGTGACAATTGCCACTTTGATCTGACAATTGTCAGTTTGATCTGGCAATTGTCACTTTGAACTGGCAATTGTCACTTTGAAGTGGCAATTGTCACTTTGAACTGGCAATTGTCACTTTGAACTGGCAATTGTCACTTTGAACTGGCAATTGTCACTTTGAACTGACAATTGTCACTTTCATCTGTCAATTGTCACTTCTATCTAGCAATTGTCACTTTAAACTGGCTCTTTTTTTGCCAACTCCATGCCACTTCAAAGTGACAATTGCCACTTCGAAGTGACAATTTCCACTTCAAAGTGACAATTGCCAGTTCAAAGTGACAATTGCCAGTTCAAAGTGACAATTGTCACTTCAAAGTGGCAATTGTCAGGTCAAAGTGGCAATTCCAACTATTTTTAAAAATATTTTGTTGTTGGCCTTTCTACGCCTTCGTAGGAAAGCGGTCATTTAAACTTAAAATATTTTAAGGAAAACGGTTCAACAATTTCGTACGTGTAAGAGTTAGTTTAGTTAAAAACGGCGACATTAACCTGACATCGATGTGTTTACTATTTATTTTCAGTACTACTATTGGATGGAATCACTTGACGTAAATAATTTCATTATTTTCACTTTCAGAACAACAACAACAACCTTCAACATGGCGGACGACGAGGTTAGGTGAGTAAACTGTATTTGAATAATAATTTATATACGATGTGTTTTGGAATATTCAATTCAACTGGAATTCGAGACGTTTCTCCCAAACTGGAAAAAGTCAGATATAATTCATCTGAATGAATGCATGGACAGATTATTATTATTATCATACTCACGACTCTTCAGCTTTTCGAACTTATCTGCTCTGACGTTATATAAATTTAATATTAAATTAAATTATATCGTATTTGTGACCCAAAAACATTTTTCAATGCACTAACAGAAGTTTCTTTTGTTTTTCATGTTCCATCATCAGTATATCAACAAAGAGGAGTCTTCTCCTAAATAAAAGGTAACTATGCCCTGCATGCTCTTTCATGGCACACTTTTTTGTCAGTAGTAGAATATTCTCGTAGGAACCTACTAGATTGACACTTAGAAATATTGCTATACTGGATTTCCAGCTCTATTCTAGATTTGTTCTAAGAACTGCTTATTTCTTGCGCTGTTCCTGATGAAGCTGACGCTGTTAAATACTTCTCGATATCACTGAACAGTACGTTGTTCACGTTCTACATTGCTATTTATATGTAGTACAAATACAGTAGATTAACAAACTATTCAGTATAATGTAGTAAGTAGTAGTTAGTTTGTTCTCATTTGACATTAACCTCGCTTTTTCATGCTGTCGTAACATCAGTATCGACCATTTTGAATATAGAGTTTAAATAAATTATTATCATTCATTGTCAGATATTTGAACTAGTCTGGTTTTTCATATGCATATGCAGCTGTTTTTCTCATTCTCTATATTGAAAATGGTTTGTCACGAAAGTAGATTTTGTAGAGAATATGTGTTTTTTCAATTAACCAGTTCGCACTCTGGAAAAAATTCCATTTCGAGTCCATTCACAAAATAATACTTATTAATTTTGGAAAGAAAATATTATTCACTTCTATTCAACATTCGATCTCAAACACTTTTTTTATAGCCTCTACGCATCAAATTTTATTTGAGTCATATCTTAAATGTATTGATACCAAGCATGCAGTGATTTCAACAAACCCAGATATAAATACATCCCCTATTTCAATAATTTTTTCCTTGCAAAAACGATGGTGAATATAATAACCTCGGTATAAAATTCTCCAGTTTCATAGAACAAAATTGAAATCGAAAAATTCTCAGCCCCAAAATCTAATTTTTCTTAAGTTTACGATACATTTTTCAGCAGCTTCATCCACAAAAAACTTAGTTCTCATGCTTGATAAAAATACGTTGATCACAATTAAAAATTTTCACAAAATCAAACTAATGATCACCGTATTATAATTGCACGTTCAATTCGCACACTCAGTAAAAACTCCTAACTGAATTTCACTACATTGTCACTCGAAACCACATAATTTCAGAATCATTTGCACTCTTACAATCTATGACTTGAGTATTGTACTAATTAATTTCTTTCTCTTTTCTAGAAAAAGAAACTGGAGGAGGCACGTATCACAAACAACACTAGGTATATCGAATAGTAAACAGAATCATTAGACGGTCACTATAATATATATAATGAATCTCAAAGTCAAATCTGATACAAAAAACCGATATCGTTTCAAATGTTACAGAGTTCTCAACGTTACTAAGAGAATCTAAGAACTTTTAAAATGATATGCCAATGCCTTGTTGTAAAATCAATGGATTTGTGTGGGTGTTGAAAACATTTTGGTAAAATGCTGTTCATTTTATTGAATCAAAACGTAAACTTGAAATTATGCGTATTCTGTTTACTATTCTCCCCTATAAAACACTTCGAATAACATTTATTTGAACCGAAAATAGGAAAAGAAGAGGAAACAATCAGAAATTGAACGCAAGAGAGCAGAGGTCAGGGCTCGCATGGAAGAAGCCTCCAAGGCCAAAAAAGCCAAGAAGGGTTTCATGACCCCTGAGAGAAAGAAGAAACTTAGGGTGAGTATTATTTCATTTCGATAGAAACACATACTGATATTGATATCTAGTTGGCCTAGACCGGTTCCCTGCTTAAACAAAATATTGCGTTACCATAGCAATGAACAATAACTTATTAGAAGTGTCAGTGTAAAGTTTGACGTCAAAAAAGTGAACCAAAGTTACGCAATAAAGTAGAAGAAAAAATATGTCCACCAAAATTGTGATAATCAAAAAATTGGAGTATCGAGCCATCATCAAGTAGCTGTATTTAAAAGGGTTAAGAGGTAAGCAGATTTACGAAGATATGCTCAATACCGTTGGTGATCAATGTCCTTCGTATGCGACCGTGAAAAATTGGACTGCAAGCTTCAAAAGAGGTAAATTTTCCATTGAAGATGATGAACGATCGGGAAGGCCAGTTTCTGTGTCAGTCCCCGAAAATATCGATGCGTTCATGACATCATTTTAACGGACCGTCGAATTGGGCTAAAACGGATATCTGAAGCACTGAATATTTCATACGAACGCGTTCATATAGTTCACGTCAATTTGGAGATGGGAAAAATTGCTGCAAAATGGATCCCCAAATGTTTGAATGTTGACCAAAAGCGTGCAAGGGTAGTAGCATCGCCTTCGATCTGGGCTCGATTTGAAAACGATGTAGACTTCTCAAACCGAATTGTTACTATGGATGAGACTTGGGTACATTTCTACGATCCAGAAACAAAGCAACAATCGATGGAATGGCGACACTCCAGTTCTCCAATACCTAAGAAGTTTCGTGTCCAAAAATCTGCTGAAAAAGTTCTTGCTTCAGTTTTTTGGGATTGCCACGGAGTAATCATGATTGATTTTTTGGATAAGGGTAGAACAACAACTGGAGATTACTATTCGACCACTCTACGGGAAGAAATTAAAGAGAAAAAACGCGGAAAGCTATCCAAAGGTGTTTTGTTTTTGCGTGACAACGCCCCTGCACAGAAATCTCATGTTGCCATGTAAAAAATTCGTGATTCAGTGTTTGAATTACGAGAACAGCCCCCTTATTCACCAGATTTGGCTCCGTCCGACATCATCTCTTTCCTCAACTGAAGAAAAGTTTAAACGGTCGTAAATTTTCTTCCAACGAGGAGGTGATAAAAGCTGTGGAGGTCTGGTTTGCAGAGCAAGAAGAAACATTTTTTTGAAAAGTCTAGAGACGTTGCAGGTTCGCTGTTATAAATGTATCCGATGAGGAGGAGAATATGTTGAGTGATGAAATATTTTGACATTGAAATTTTTTTTGGTTCTATAGTAGGCTAAGAATTTTTCAATATATCCTCGTATATATCCTAGATCTAGTTGTAGTCGTTATTGTCCTTCACCTCGTACAGCTTTCGTTCCATCTTCTTGAAGATCCGATATATCACATTCTTACAAACGTTCTTTCATTCGGGATATTTTGCAGTTTTTTATATAAACAGGAGTACAGCGTTTTGTGCCTTGAATCCATTGTTTTAGAATTTATTGAGAGGTATATTTCCACCTAATTGCACTGCACCCGTTTCATATTGGCTGCCCGCCCATTTATTCCATTTTAAGTGGAATAACTTCCAATCCTACAAGTTAGTATTCCAGGTTTTATCACCAAAAGCCATAATCCAGTATATGCGAATGCCCTCTGGTTCACAAAATGCACCACAAACATCGCAAAGATGAATCGTTAATAGCATAATGATTTTGTTTGTTTTTTTACCACTAAATATGATTGAAAATGTCCTCCGATTTTCAGTTACTGTTGAGAAAGAAAGCCGCTGAAGAACTGAAGAAAGAACAGGAACGCAAAGCAGCTGAAAGGAGGCGTATCATTGAAGAAAGATGCGGAAAACCAAAACTCATCGATGAGGCAAACGAAGGTAACGATTTAAAAATGCGTTTCTGTAAACAAACGAAGCTCTTGAATTTTTCTTATGCCTGAGTCTCAGCTAGAGTTCTAAATTTATGTTATTCAATTCCTATATTGCACACGGAAATCTAAAATCGGTCGAAAAAGTCAACAGTTTCGCATTTAAAAAATTTCCTTCTTCTTTCTCAATGAGTGGTATTTGGGAATGCCCGTCTGATTCTCTCACCCTGTACATCACATTCGATACCACACGTCGAGCTGTTACAAAATTACCGACCGATATTTCCGATTCAAAGATTTTGCACACAAAAAATACGTATTCGTGGATTTTTTATTCGAACTTTATTTTTGACTTGCACTGTATTTCGCATTGAACTCACATTTTTTCATAGAACAGATAAAGAGCTATTGCAAGTTATATCACGATCGAATAGCTAAACTGGAGGACCAGAAATTTGATTTGGAGTACCTTGTCAAAAAAAAAGACATGGAGGTTAGACTAAGTTGAAGGATTTTTGCACGTTGAAGGTTTTTTCGAGCTACATACTGTATATGACTGTTGCACACGGAGTTTTCTGATCACATATTGAATGAGGAGATATTTTGATGGTCGTCAAATAGTCGAAAAGTTTCTATAATCATCTGAATAGTGACATAAACTACGATTGAATTTTTGTTATAAAGATGGGAGTACATAATAATTTCTGAATAAATATCGACTTTGAACGAAAAGTTTGATGAACTCAATACTCGGCATGAATTTTGAAAGGTTTCTAAAAAAACATCAAAAATTATCATCGACGTGAGAAAGAGATGTGGAACAATATTTAACAATTACTAGAGACTACAGAATTTCTCCTCTCGATATTTTTAGCAATCGTCTGCTTTTTGCTTTTTTGCCGATTTTGCACAACAGGCATTTCGGTTTCTTTTTTCATACAGTGTAGCTGATCTTTTCCCATCTTTCTAGAGGGTACTTCATATATATTCTCCTTTCATAAACTTGTAGATAATAGTGTCGATTCTTCGGTCCATTACATTTACAAAAAATTTATTGTTAAACTCGTTTCAATCGATTATTAATAGTCTTAAATGTCTATTTATCAACGAGTGTCACTCTACTTTTTTTATTTAAGAGAAATATCACATTTCAAAGTGTGCCTCTGACGTCACGTTCATAATCCACGTTCCGAAATAGGGAATATCGTTCTCCCATAGAATATAACTACTGGCTGATTATAAGCCATCGAGAAATAATTGAAACTGTGTCACTGGATGAACACTTCGAAAAATTTTACGTAAAAGCGATTTTTATATTATTTGTAACTTTCGAATTTTCTGAACGAACCTGCCTTTTGATGAAAAAGTATTGTTGGCAACACCGCAAATTATTATGACAGTTCTTATGGAACAAAAGTTGTTATTATCACAGAACACATACAGTTTATTTGAATTTTCACTGATATTCAGACAACCGGATACAAAGCACTTCTTAAGCTAAGTTTTCATGCATCCGAATTTTCGGTTTTTCGTAGGAAATTTGAAGTAAATGTCACTTTTTCGTACGAATGATATTTTGAGCGGTTTTCATTTGTGCGAAATGCCTTCACGGAATGAATGAAATATTCAACGTCAACCCCCTAATCTTACCGTCCATTTTCTCAAGAAAATTCCTCAGCTCGTTAATTAAGCTGTGGTAATTGCAATGTAATTTTTGTAGGTTGAAAATAGGTCCCACCCAAAAATGTTTGGGAGCCCTTTTTCTCCACTTCAGAATTCCAATACGTTAACAAAATCAGTAAAATATAAAATATTACGGATGTTCTTATCCTTATGCCTATTATTATTCATGAGATTGCTGTCCATATTTTACATTAAAATTTTTAATTTGCCTGCGGAAACAAAAATACCTACATAACCGCACTGATCATCGTTTTCCTTCAAAATTTCGGACAAGTTGACTTTATTATTTCAACTTCCTGAATTTACTCGTACCATCAGTTGAAATTTGCCGCCACGAAATATATTTGAACAGCTTTTGACAGATTTCGTACGAAAAACGAATAATTCGTGTACATGAAAATTTAGCTTTAGACATTTTCACCGTTATAAGGAATACAGAAATTATTTAACACAAACAACAAAACTTTGAATTTGAAAACCGCGTTAACCTCAGAAAATAAAATATCCAAGAGTCTGTTAGTTTCCAGCATACATATTTGATCTACTAGCATCTATGTATCACAGCAAATGAGTTAACCAGAGAAAAACAAGTGTTATCGATCTACTCCGTGAAACAGACTAACAAACCCATCTGGTATCAAATGACAACTATCATAGAACACAATCCAAATGCGGCGATAATTTGAGATTCCATGGTGTACAACATGACGTTGCCAAGTTTGATTTTGATGAACGTGACGTCACAAAACTCCTTTTTTTCAAATTGTAGAAAAACTGGCGGTCAGAAAAAATAAATAAAAAATCCCAAGTGATTTTAGCGTATATATTTTCTAATTACATTGTTTTCTCGTAGTCCGTGGAAGGTCCATTGTTGCTTGAAAATTTGCCAAGTTATTCTTGAACTACGCAATTGATGAAGAATCGCTATGTCACGTAGACGAATTCTTTCAGTCTCAGTGTTGACTGATTGCACTATATTTAATACTGGTATTATGATTTCATCATTGACATTTGTTGGTATTTTGAGGGGATCAATGAAAGAAAACTGATATCAAAAATAAATCGGTTGAACTTACTGTTTATTTGAATCCCACCGAATTGAGAGTTCGTTCAACAATATTTGATTGGTTTCAGTCGAAAATGACATGCATAATTACCTCAGTTACTACTGACAAATACAGAGGAACATCTCACAATTTCTCAATTTACTCAATATTAAAAAAAATATACAGTACGCTTCTAATAGTCCGTGCTGATTTTGATTTTGAAACGTTATGCTCCTTTCATCGGAATTCAAATAGACAGCGAGTCTGACCTATGTATCCCAATTGAGCAAGGAATAATTGTATTGTTTTACGAATATGTAGAAAAAACTCACGAAATTATTCCTCTCTCTACCTTCTAGCAAGTTTAAAACAAACATGCGAGCTATATCACAAACGCATAGCTGATCTTGAAAATAAAAAATTTGACCTCGAAAAGGAAGTGGAGTTCAGAGAATTTCAGGTAGAGATGGAGGGCATGTTTAAGACTGCACAGGCTTAGGATATCGTAACACACAATATATTTAGAGCTTTTTGCACTTTTTTGAGAACAAACAGTATTTTTGATTGGCTGTTGTACAAATCACAATTTCTAATAACAAATGTATGGGTGCCTAGAAAATAATCCTCGATGAAAAATCTTCATTTTCCGAATTAACGAATGCATACAGGTACGTTTTCCAGGCATTCTATTTTTTCCCACTATTTTTGTATATTCGACATGGTCTGTTTCCAGGAACACTTTTTTCAGAATTTGGCTTTCAGCTTTTTGCTTGATCCTCCACTTTCCTATCAATATGATCTCTCGATTCGGCCCCTTTTCACGTTTTATCGAAATACTTCATGAAAATATTCGCGAATTAATAAAAAAACTTGTGAAAGCCGAACGTTGGGCTGAAAATTCAAAGAGCTGTCAAAATTGTGAAGTGACTACGAGATTTTTAAGACAATTAAACATCCAACATCATTTTTTACGAAACACCCAGACAGGACCGTCAGTGGGGGTAGAAAGGGGAGGGGATTCAATCTCCAGATGGAACTAAATGGAAAATGGAAGTCACTTCACAACCTAACTCACATTGGATAAATATTTCGATAAAACGTTCAAATTTTCAGTCACGTGTATTACCTCTCCACGTGGTAGCGGCATAGTGATAATTCGAGATGTTTCTTCTAGCCGAACTACAAACAATTTGTAGATCCTATTACGAGAAAATCGTCAGACTTGAAGGGGATAAATATGATTTAGAAGTTATCGAACGTATCAAAGCTCAGGAGGTACAGATTATACACGATACACAGGCTTTCAATTTTTCTTTTAGGTCGCTATCATGGAATGGCATTTTTTATATGGTGGAAAGTAACCGAAAAATAACGAAAGACATAACCAGAACGACGTGGCTGGTTTTTTGGTTACTTTTCCTTTTTGACCCGCAATGTATATATTTTTTTGCACAAAGCTGTTTGTATTTAGGACCATTTTTTGTTGGTTTCCCTACGAAAAGGTGACCGTCGTCTACCTATCCTCTTTGATAGTTTCAAATGAGTTTTCAAAATGCACGACAATCGAAAGTATCATAAAATGGTCTCGCATTGCGTTTCGACAGTCACATAACGGTATTTTTCGTCACTCGTGCAATTTGAAAACTGACTTCCGCTTAAAGTATCCGGGCAGAGTGAATTGTAGTCGATCTTTCTGACTGCTGGTTCCGTTTCCGATTTCTAGGCCAACTTAAGAAGATTTGCAAAGACTATTATGACCGCATGTATATATGTGAAGAGCAGAAATGGGATTTGGAACGCGAAGTGCGAAAACGGGATTGGGAGGTATCTCTTACACACACACGAATAATATTACATTGTTTTGTGCTTCATATCATACATCACACACACCAATAATGATTCAAAGTATCTAGTTGGCGAATTATGAACTGAGACGACGTCGTCGGGGCGTTCATTAGGCCAAATGGCATCCTAATAAACTCACGTATTTTGATTTACTAGCGTTTGCGATGATGTTTTGCCATTTTTATTGGCTATAGTTGATTCAGGCATCACGTCTACCTTATAAACTTTTTATAAATCGCCAACAAATCCTGTGGTGACCACATTATATCGATTTCGACCTCTGTTGTGAATACTAAATAATACCTATTGTGAGTCATGAAGTGTTCAAGCCGAATCCCATCCACTCTCCATCAGGGCTTATCATATAATATGTGGTATTACATTCACATCAATGGGGCTGTATTGTTTTTTCGGAGGGTCTATCCTAAAAAGCAATGCACACGAAGAGTGCAACTGTTGCCAATTGCAACTAGTAGTAGCTATTAAAATGTTTCCCCTAAAACCATTGCTCAGGTCCCAGCATGCTTTTCCATTTTCTTTGAGAAGTTTATAAATCTGATAACTCATGATGTCATGTTGTCAAAGATAAAAAGTGAACTATGTAAATGGAGTAACTCGATTATGTGAGATATTTTGGAAGAATGTAATTATCCAAAATTGAAATCAGAGATATATTTAAATAAGAGAAATATGTTTGAGAAATATTGGCTTCAAATCGTGATGACTTTTCAATAATTAACAGTAAAATACGAAAAGTTAGATGAACCAACTGGAAACTAAAAATATTTCTTTTCCAATCAAAGTAATTTAGTTTATCAGATAAATCAAAGTTGTTCGTGAGACTTATGGCTATGCCTACTGATGAAAGTTCCGAGATATTTTAGAAAGGGGTTTAAATCGTTTCTGAGATAAATTTGAAAGGCACGACAAATAGAAAGCAGATTTTATTGAAATAGTTTGATTCGTGTTCCTGAAATAATTGCCTAAAATTAATGGTTGAAAAAATTACGGAAGGGAATTTGATTCATAAATGCGTCTATTTGAATCAACATTTTCATCTCATTCTTTGTTTTTGCTGTTTCGATTTCATTATAAACACAGTCAAACTTCCGTTGCCACTCAAAAAAAATCTTGAAAGCCAATATTTCACTCCATCCCACTTGTGCTTCATGTAGTAACACTTGCTAACCCTACCACTATAAATTTTGTGAAAACAAATCCCCATAACCACCGCCTAATGCTTCCCCTGGCTCTCCTAGGGATACGGCATGGCCCTTCATGCTTTCGCCATATAGAGTGTTTGATTTTTTGATGGACCATTTCAAATCACCCAGAAGTGCCGAGAATGTCAAAAGGAAAACGGAACCTACCAGTTCAGAAGTGCCATGCTCTATTCCTTCACTTTACCTTTGTGCCGTCGGGTCAGATTTAATGAAGAGAACATGGTCACGACTTAATATTTTGAAGCCAACAGGACGAATCTGCTTAACACAAGAATCGTGAAAGATGTGTGAATCTTTCAGAAATAATATCGTAAAATCATCCTCATCTCTAGGTTTTTAAAGTTTAAATTTCTAATCTTTTCACTAACAATCCTGATCTCTATTACAGCACTTATCAACCAAAAATGACATACTTGACGGATGCCATCACACCTCGCGCATTGTTTTCAATAACGTCGCAGCTCAAATATGACGAGTTTTCACAAAGAGCAAAAACAAATTCGGTACAACTGTGAAAATTACTAAAAGTTGGTGAAATACATAATATATGAAACGTCCAGTATTATCATGTAAACATTTCTCTCCTCCAAGATAGATAAATGTAACTGACAAAGATTTGGTGTCAGGTGTGGTATTATCTTATAATCAGATTATTTTGATTTGTGATATTATTGAGGACAGTGTGCGACCTGTGGGTCCATTTTTTTAAATTGTAGTCTTGATCTCAAAATAATTGGAAACTTGTTTAGCTGAAATATTCGCAAGTCTCAAATCATTCACCTATTATCAAAAAACAATCGGCTGTATACCTACTGTTCGATTATTTTATCTCTACCAATGCGTCATCAATTTATGATGGAAGAAATCACACACTCTCTATCGAACATGTCTTTCTAGCAACCGCTATGAGCGAATCAAAATTCGTTAACATTTGTCTTCTAAGCTAAGAATTATGGTATTGTAATAATCGATTTAAACTCAAAACAGTGAAAAGAGATAGCTATGAAGCCGACAGTGTTTTATATTTCAACTAAACTTGCCAACCATCAATTGCGTCATTGTTTTCTGTCATTGGGATATTGTTTGTCACCAGTTTTACCTTGTTTTGCAGTCGAATATATTATAAAAACTGTGTTTTTCAAAGCTAAACGTCTCTTGGAATCATTACTTCCGAAGTAAGTACAATACAATGTGTTTTATTCACAAATACCTCAAATTTCTAACCTCACAATTGGCATTCGTGACTACAATCCCGTACTGCCGGGATATTCCCACAACAGTTATTCATAGTGTGAAAATCCTAATGAGAGAAAAAATCATTACCTAAATCTATAAATACAGGTAAAAACATTCCAATATATTTGCACTCTTTTTTAGATTATGCCTGTAATTAATTCACAAGCACAACAATTTGTATTGAAAGGAAAAGAGCGAATGGTGGACCTTTTTTACCACTTTCATCTGTTCAAGAGATAACAATTTAAACCACAAAAGAAGTGTCATAACTTTTCTTTACTGTATTTTAGAGAGTTGCAGATGCACTTAAAATATCTCGAAAAACGGTGTACATCAAAATAAACGAAAATATACCCATTCCATCAACACACACTGAATCATTCATTGAAAAATGGTATGAACGAGAAAAGCTTCTTTGTGACATGGTTATTAAACCCATTATTATAAACATTGGTGACAGTTCTGAATCTGAAAGTGATTAAATGTATTAATTTTGTTTTTCCTTTCGTAACTGGACACAGTTCTACATGCTCGCAATATATAAATGAATGTATGAATACATTTTTTGTCAATCATGTGTTGAGTACTTCATTACCAAATATATTTCAACTGGTGGAAAAGAGGAAAGGAGAAAGGGTGGTGTACTCATGAGTGTGTGTCACACGGTATTCTGTTGGAACTAAAACAAAAACTGTCATTGTCTGGTGGTTCGCCATTTCCATGAATTTGAAAATGTCAATTTAGTAATTCATTATCCTATCTTATTACCACCTGCACGTTGTAATTTCATCGGGATATTAGCCACGGCATTCTACATTTAGACGTTATTTTGACAAACTTCTCGACTTATTTCATATACACAACATTGATGACGCACGGGTAAATATAAAATAATCGAACTGGCCTTGGTCCAGCAGGTTGAGAATTGAATGATTTGAGAGCTATCTTTGGGTTATGATCCAAGTGCATATTCTCTTCAGTACATCTGATCATGAGACGACATTGTTGTGTAAGGCGTTTCTCCACAAGCAGGATTGGTGTATTGCGCTGTAAATAATTGTACTGTACCTGTCTCAAAATATTGTATTTTGATAGTATTTTGGCATAACGAATGGTAGCTTTGACATCGCTTATTTTGGTAAGACGAAACCTGTGAAAGACCAGAGCGTACTATTTTTTAGATGGTATATAGATCCCGCACATTCCTTTTTTGAAGAAAATGTATCCCACAGTGAACCGATTTTTGTACCTCCGTCCCATTTGTATTTTTTTTTTTTTTGAGAAATATGTCTATTTTTGATGTTTCTCTATTGTCCACCTGTATATTGTGTATTTGTGTATATATTTTTCTAGACGAATATAAAGATTATATTTACCCCTCTGTAGTGTCGTACCCGAACTTTTATGTATACTTCCTGCACCATGGACGTCCGAAAACTTTTTCCAGGGGGGTGCGATAGAGAAAATTGTTTCTCTGTTCGCTCCCTTGGGTGTCTGTGTCCTCAATTCTCTTGTCCTGTCTATGTTAGTAACTCACGCAAGCTTAGTGTTTACTTTTCTTTATTTCTCAACTAAAACCTGAATGTCGCTGCAATGTGGGTGTTGTTTTTGAATAATATTCTGTGTTACATCATTTAGCACATTTTGAAACTAACGAAAGTTGTCACTTGGTGCAACTTGTTTCAGACAGAAGAGTTTGTTGAAGTTATTTCAAACTCAAGCCTGGGCAACAAGAAACAATTTGCCCCAATCATAAGTGGTTAATTTCAGTATAATAATTGCAATTTTTTCTGTAGATCTCCGAGCTGAACACCCAAGTTAATGACCTCAGGGGTAAATTGTAAGTATGCATATAGTGACGTTGAGAATTTCTTCTGCACCTCCGCCCATTTGAATGGCGAATATGAAGTCATAGCCACCTTCACCTTCATATTTTTTTCCAGCGTCAAACCAACTCTCAAAAAAGTATCCAAATATGAGAACAAATTCGCCAAACTGCAAAAGAAAGCAGCAGAGTTCAATTTCCGTAACCAACTGAAAGTTGTGAAAAAGAAGGAGTACACCCTAGAAGAAGAAGACAAAGAAGTAAGTATTACTTAATTACACTATTTTCAATGAAGGAATCCAGAAATATTTTATGTTGACAAATGGGATATGCTAGGTGAATTGCAGG
Organism: Chrysolina americana; assembly: GCA_958502065.1. NCBI lineage: Eukaryota > Metazoa > Arthropoda > Insecta > Coleoptera > Chrysomelidae > Chrysolina > Chrysolina americana. The sequence goes on along the minus strand of OY293418.1, from coordinate 398,022 downwards.
ATTAGGATTTTGGGATAAATATTTTAACGATTTATCCATCTCGTATATGGAATTGTGCACACTAGATATTCATATCGATTGAATTTCATGCGAAAATTATTGAAGATGTGACTTTATATCAAATAGTCCAATGACAATCAATAAAAAGTCATCAAATCATAAAAATTAAGTTATTTTCGTCAATATGACAAACAAATAATAATACCATAACCACCAATGTACGAAAGAATAACTTCAAAACCGAAATCGATCAGAATCGATTTGAATTCTGTTGATTTCAATTTAATTCTATTATACGATTCTCTCAGTTTTGACAATTTAAAAGTACAATATATGATAATAATAATGATAATAAACTACCGCATAGACATTCCTAGGGTGTTCGGTTCTGGGCGTACTTCTTAACAAAAAAAAATGGAAGCGAAATTTGAGTAAATATTTACGAATATTTCAATGGTGAATACTAAATATTCATAGATCAACCTCAGCCTGAAAGAAACATACGCCCTCTTTGAAAAAGGGTGATCACCCTAGAGACTGAGTATTTTTATTCAGAATTTTCAATTTTGGCGATATATATGAACAAAAATAATTCCAATTCTGATGCAAATTAGAAGAGTCGTTGTTTCAACCAAACCAATATAAAACAATCGTATTGATTATGTGAGGATATTTGGATATAGTCACAACTTTGACAACGTCTCTCGAAACAGTTCTCAGAACTTGGGTTTGTTTTCCACAGCCGAAGAAATCGGAAAAAGCTGAGTGGCAGACGAAGAAATAAATACACTGAATCATTCATCATTCATTTTTGATTTTACGATATTACTGCATATTTTTGAATTATACGTGACATATATTTAATAAATTATCAGAAAATCGAACAGTGATTTCTCTACGCCGATTTGATTTTTGTGGGGATACACTTTTTGTTTTTTGTCCCACTTTTGAGCTTTTTCATAATTTTCATTGTAAAGGACAAACCTTTAGAACAAGGTGAGCTCTGGCAACTCTGCTATTTTCAGCCGAACTAATAGTCATATCGCACATAACCACTCTAGCTGTTCCTTTTGGTACTGAACTGATTTCAAATAGATAGTTTAACATCAGAATAATCACGTAGTTGATCGCAGCTAAAGCTTTTAAAACGTTTCAGGCTGCTTCGACAGCAACGAAGGTAACCGACTGTATTCAGTTTGCTTTGGCGTTTCCCCATCATCAGATTTTTATCTACTTTTCCCTCCCCATCCCAGTGAACCAGAATCCATCGCATAGAAGTTGCAAAGAGTTACTGCTGGGATCTGCGACTTCGCAATGTGGATACAAAATAGAGGCACTAGTAATTATTTGCGAGTGCTTAATGTCCGCAAACACGCTCATCGCCAGCTACCCAAGACGTCGCGAAGCGTACATTTTTAGGTTTCTATAGACAGCCTCAGAGCGAATTCACAAAGCAGCGGTTTTTGAAAGATTATAGATATTTAAATGGAATTTAAATGAACCTCTCACGGATATTAAATGAATGTACACATTTATAATTACTTCATTGAAATTTTGAAAGCATTCCTTTTATATTTACCAAATTGATGAAATAAATGTAGGTTTGGGAATTTCTCTGGAATGAATAAATGGAAAGCAATTTGATACAATTTTCAACATATTTAATATAAAAATACATAAAACAACAAAATAATAACTTAGTCTTCAAAAAAATATATTTATTATTATATTATATACAGCGTGATTTACGTAGGCCGTGCATTAGAAGTTTTTTAACTTGCAGTTGGACTAGAAACTTGAAATTTGATATGCTGTCATAATTGATCATGTGCGTTCTACCTCAAATGTTTTTAGCCCTACAACTATACAGGGTATGCCAAAAGTCGGTACCAACTTTCATATTTTAAATTTTTTTTTGTCATGGTTCGATTGGCCTTCTGATTATGACTTTAGACAACCTGAGTTATGTTTACTTATCTATCGCAGTTTTTGAGATATGTTCATTTTTCTGAAAAAAATTACGGCTGTAGTAGTTTACGAAAACACGTGTAGCCCGCAAACCGTTCAAAATTAGGAAACCAAATTTATGGAGCTGTTAGCTGGTAGTCCAGGCTAACACCTGATGTCCCATCGACGGTCCCATTTTGTACCATATGGGCGCAGCCGATTTTTGAATGTCGCAATATAAAATTGTCAAAAACTCAATTTTTTCAAATGGCACCTACCATTTCTTTTTAACCATTCAAAAGAAAATTGAATTTTAGAATGAGTTATTTCAGCTTTCCCTATACCCAAGTTCAACCTCTATCAAGTTATTCAATAAAAATCAAGAAATGCCTTATTTTACAAAATGATTATGTGTGTATGCCATGGAAACAAAAGAAAATTGTAATAATTCAATCAAAAATATTGAACAATTTTGACAGAACTCTAGCCTAAATGTTCAATATGACCACCATTGTTGTTCAAACATTCTATTATTCTACTTTCAATAGATTGATTTCGTTGGGATCGAGACTGTCAAACGTCTGTATTATTCTAAGTCTCAACTCATCTATATTGTGAACTGGTGAAGACTAGACCAAATCTTTTACCCTACCCCAAATATAAAAATCTAAAGGGGTAAGATCTGGAGATCTTGCAGGCCAGAGAAAGGGTCCTTGATTTCCCCACCAACGGTGCTCGAATATGGAAGTCAATTTGGTATACACAGTTCGTGTATTGTGCGGTGGTGCCCCATCCATCTGGTACCATGAACGTGCAGCTCTAGCCAGTGGCAAATTGTCAAGAAATGTTTCTATTACGTTTTGAAGAAGTTCTACATATCTGTCACTATTCAGATTTTCATCGTACAAAAAGTAGCGTACCTCTTGGTTCATTACCAAACAAAACACATTTATTCGAAATTGTACTTGATTTTCAACTTCGAACACCAGATGTGGATTTTCAGAAGCCCAAAAATGTCGATTGCGCCTATTGTAAACTCCCTGCTGACAAAACTTTGCCTCATCAGTCCAAATTATGTTGTCTAAGAATCCGGCGTGCTCTTGTATTTTGAGTAATAAGTCCTCGCAAAAGTTTACTCTACGGGGAAAGTCACCTGGGTGTAATTTTTGCAATCGAATAAATTTGAAAGGATGTAGCTTATGGCAGTGTAAAATGGTTTGTATTGCAGAGTATGAAAATCCCAATTCCAAAGACGCCGTTCGTATTGAGGATTTAGGATATGCTTGAAAATATCCGAGAATGGTAATTTGATTATCGTCATTGCCAGTTAGTGGTTTGACTCTCGTAACGGGTCTAGCCACCTTCCCAGAATGTATAAAATTAGTTTTCAATCGTGAGAACTTGCCCCGTGTCATCCTCGGTAAGTTTGGATATTTCAAATTAAACTCTCGGACAGTTCGCTGCACAATTTTTTGACACATTCCGTGGATAACAAACAAGTCAAACACAACTTCGTTTGTATAATTTTCCATATTCCAATCAATTTTATTTAAGAATTAGCACGACTCGTTTTTACTTTACAGAATAGCACCTTCTTGTTTACAGTTGTTTTTTGTTTTCTGGCATACTTGAATAAACACAAAAGCATTCGGCAGGTTAAGGCATTTCTTGATTTTTATTGAATAACTCGATAGAGGTGGAACTTGGGTATAGGGAATGCTGAAATAACTCATCCTAAAATTCAATTTTCTTTCAAATGGTTAAAAAAAATAGTAGGTGCCATTTGAAAAAATTGAGTTTTTGACAATTTTATATTGCGACATTCAACAATCGGCTGTGCCCATATGGTACAAAATGGGACCGTCGATGGGACATCAGGTGTTAGCCTGGACTACCAGCTAACTGCTCCATAAATTTGGTTTCCTAATTTTGAACAGTTTGCAGGCTACACGTGTTTTCATAAACTACTACAGCCGTAATTTTTTTTATCTCAAAAACTGCGATAGATAAGTAAACATAACTCAGGTTGTCTAAAGTCATAATCAGAAGGCCAATCGAACCATGACAAAAAACATTAGGTTTCCATTTAAAATAAGAAAATTGGTACCGACTTTTGGCATACCCTGTATAGTTGTAGGACTAAAAACATTTGAGGTAAAACGCACAAGATCAATTATGACAGCATACCAAATTTCAAGTTTCTAGTCCAACTGCAAGTTAAAAATTTTTCTAATGCACGGCCTACGTAAATCACGCTGTATATAACGAAAACAAACAAAATTTTCAATGATGGCTGATCGCAGAAATCGACGCAACTAAAAAAAAAAACTTTCTTCATTGCATGCAGCCGCCATAAACCTGAAATGAAAAGTTGAGGATAAGTTGCTGCCCTATTTTAAGGCAGTAGTTTGGGGAATACATTTAATGCGCGTTATCCTAAAGGCACTGCCGGTAAAGCCATCCCCACTACACCACTACATAATCCTCAATATTTTTACTCCTCAAATAGAATATATGAGTAAAAAATATAATTATTTATAGAACACAGCATCATAAATCAGAAAATGGAGCTTTTTCAAAATTATGAAGTGGGGGTTGAAAAAATTATCGAATACTCTTATCAAAGAAGAGTGAACGACTTTACTTGACGGTATATCCGCATAGTCCTATACATTTTTCGTTTGCAAGTATTCAACAGAAAACAACTATTGAATTTTTATAATTTTCAGTTGCTCATTTTCACTAAAATAATTTTTAGCCACCCTGTATAATTTGAGGGCATGAGAATGGATCAAAAATATCACACATTCGTCTATCAAATGTTATTATAATTATTTCCTCTATTATTTCGATTTGCATCTGCATATAGAAGCCCATGGCCCATCAGTACATTTTTGTATCTAACCTAAGCATAATATCAATAACGTTTTCAGTTATTTATAGTTGTTTTCAGTATAGATTTTTTCTGCTCTTCCTCCACCTTCCATTTGAAGATGAATCGCGTAATTTTTCATCGAATATGTTTATAATTTTGTTTATTTTACGAAACGAAGTCAAAAAGTTTCACTCACCTTTAGAAAATTTGCAACTTTTCTACACCAAGGGACTGAACTATGCAAGAATACCTACAAAATACACAACTTTACAAAGTACCGATACAATAATTAATTTTTGTTAGCAATTTACAATTCTAAAACTAAACAAACAAAATAGCGCTACAAGCTACGAGTTCATCAACATCAAATGACAAAGTCAAAATGTCTGCCATGGTCCGGCCGTTGCCAGTTGATATCCTCTGCCGCTAGTGTCGAAAAAGGCGCTGTTCACTTCTCAAAAAACTCGCCCGATCATAATCCATGGAACTTCTCGAGTAACATATTATTGAAAATTTAATAGATATCACGAAATGAACGTTAATATAAAACAGTCAAAAATATGTGACATGGTGGTAGCATTGTGAAAGTCGCAAGGACTTCTCTAGATCGCATTGATTTTAACTGCTTTCGAATGGTATTTTGCGAAATCTCAAGGTTAATATTTATTGCATATCATTGTCCGCAAAGCGAAATCGCTGGTACTTATCTGTAAAATCGCATTGTTGATCCATATAGAGACATTAAATTGAATTCCCTGCCACTTACTGCGACTTCGCTGGTTGACTGGCATCCCAGTGTCCCAGACTGGATGAGATTTAATATTGTCTGGCCATAGGATGGTGAACTTCTCTTCCATATCATGCAGATTCCCCAAAAACACTATATATAAAATTCCCCTTTTCATAAGCCGAAAGACCCTAACATTCTTCTTCTCGTAAAGTCGTCATTTCCAAGATTGTAGACTACTGAAAATCGCACTGCACAAGCTTATCTTTTACAGCACTCTCTTGTTTCCGCACAACCCACTAAAATGAGCACAAAATACAACACCTGTTGAATGATTTCTCCCATTTTTTAGACTACGTTTGATCCCCCTTGTGTTACATACTCTTTTTCAAACCAGACCAGGAATGCCAACTACATTTCCAAGGCCAAATTACCCAATGATCTTCCCTATTCTATCGTGCATTCCTGGTCTTGGTATGATTTCGTGTGATTTGCTAATGTGTCTTTCAATTTGCAGAAGAAACCAGACTGGTCAAAGAAGGGCGACGAAAAGAAGGTACAAGAAGTTGAGGCATGATCTTTCCCTACCGCTAAATGTTTCCCTCCCGGTTTTAGGGTCTTTACAACTTAAGATATATTTATTTTATTCGCTTTTATGAGACTATGGAAGTGATGCCTGCATGTATATTATTCGTTTATGTATCTTATAAAAAAAAAAAAGAATTTGATTGATGTTTTGTGTCGTTTTTGTATTGTCCTTTCCCTATCCTATTTTTTATTGTTTCTATTAATTTTTTATTTATTTTTTCGTCAGGACTATTTTGTAATGCAAATCTTCGAATATCAAAGAAAAAATCAAACTGAAAGCAATCAAAAATATTTCTTTATTTTCACGAAAAAATACTCCATACTCGTAGAAGCACATTGTGATTTCTAGAAAAGGCTCAAGGATAAATGTTTTGGAGATGAAAGAGCACATTTTCAGTGTTTATCTATATCATCCAATATCAGACCAAGAAATTTTGTAAATGTATCTGTGACTAAATAATCTGAGAGTGTGTACAAATCTGAAAATTACTGTTTTTGGGCATTTTGATAGAAATGTCAAAAAACTGAAAAATAGATGGAAATAAAACTATTTCAAACTGCAGCTTTTTGTCACTGGAACACACATTTTTTTGATAATGTAAATATGCATTACATCTGGTCCTCAATTTTTATTTCACCCCATTTTTATTTATACATTTTTCAGGAGGGAGAAGAATCGGAAGGTAAGCAAAGTTTCAACTTTTTATTCTCAACCCTTCAACATCAAATATGAATTTTTGGAACTTTTCGTTAATACCAATTCAGAAACGTAGAAATTCGACAGATGTTTCGCCAAAAAATAATTGAGAAATTCAAAGAATTATAGCAGCGTGACAAATGTTACGTGTGAGTTCAAAAAGTACTATATTCTCCACTATAAAAATAGGGAATAAAACTTCGATATTTATAGCAGGGGAGCCCAAGCGGGGATTTACTGAAGCGCGGCAGATTAATATAAAGTAAAAAAAAATTGATCATCAGATATTCTCGAGCGCGTCAGATTAAGATAGGGTGAGTTAATTAAATGCTAAAAAGTGTATATTCTACTAATCTGACAATTTGAGAGTGAAGTAAAGAAAGGGGAGGGCTACAAAGTTGTAAAAAAAACGTTTTCTCGACATTCTCGAGCGTAGCTAATATTTTTTTCATTTCGAAGGAAATAATTCAAGAATAATGGAAAATATATAATCTGTCGATTTCCACAAGCCGAAATAATAAAAATTCGTCGATAAAGTCTAATGCGTGCAGCTGCGTTATGCCTATATTTCCCTCTACGCGTTACTATTTCTCTCTCAATCTGCAGATTTTGAGAAATTAAAAAAAAACTACGATTTTTTTTTCAAATGTGTTTTTTTTTAATAAGTTTTAAACGGCTTTAAGGATCGATTTCAAAAACCAATCAGCTTTCAATATAAAAAAACCACGTCAGAATCGGTTGATTCGTTCGTGAGTTATCGTTGTCGAGAGAAAACCGAAAAAAGTGTGTCTGATATTTCTAGTTCGATCAATTCAATCTTCATGGAGCTTGAAAAACTGCGTCGAATGCCGCCAACCGCCATCCTGCGGTTTGAACATTCAAAAAATCAGACTTTTGAGCTCGGAGATCTCAAAAACAAAATAAGTGAAATGTTGAGCGCTTAGGTATGGAGTTAGCGGGAAGTTGCAGGGATGGCCTTTAGGATCAACCGTTTTCCTATTTTTTTTTTGTCAGATTAAGCGAATCCCTCTAGATAATCGTCAGCTTAGGAGACAGCACATCTAGGACATGAAGATGAACCATATATATCTTAATCTGACGCGCTTCAGTATTTCAAAATGGCGATTTAGCATCGTGGGCTCGCCTACTATTACGCAATGATATGAAATTGTATTGTAAATGTAAGGGATTCAGATCTCAGCCCTTCAAAATTTATCTAGCACTGGCCACGAGTTCGAATCTCTCGAGAGAACATTTTTTCGTCCTCTAGTGGAATTCTCTACCGCTAGATGGCGCTTAGAACTTTGGCGTGAAACAGTTTAGTGCGGTGATCAGCTGTCAAATTCGACAATTCCCATTGACGCTCAACTGCTTACTCTTGGTATTTTATGGTAAATTTTCCATAAAAACGGAGGAATCTCAAGTAGGTTATAGAGGTTAGTAGGTTTGTTTTGGTTCTGAAAATTATCAGTCCTGGGACGTCAGGATCATGCGCAGTTGACGAGAAGTGTGCTCTTTAGGTTCATATTCGCCTACTTCTTCTCAACTGCGCATGATCCTGACGTCCCAGGACTAATAATTCTCAGAACCAGAACAAAGCTATTAGCAATTATGTTAGTAGTTCACAAGAAATTCAGTTACGGAGTTGCAATTATACAGAGCATTTTCGTTACAGTAGTTTTTCAAAACTGCTTTTGCAGGATGATTATACCCGTCGGTATAGTAGAACTTCTTTAGAAATTTCGACACATATTCGTGTTTTTCCATATTCCTCATAATAAGTAGACGCCATATAAATTTCCACCCTCATACCCATCTTCTGCAACACAGCCAGAACTGCAGATGGGCAATCTCCAGGTGAAGATCATCCATCCGCCGATGGTGAACCACCAGCTGAAGGCCTACCCCCTGCCGAAGGACAACCACCAGCTGAAGATCAGCCTCCGGCTGAGGGTGATGCGCCCCCAGAGGGCGGTGCACCAGCTGAAGGCGAAGCTCCACCACCAGAAGGGGAACCACCGAAGGAAGAGGAAGTTCCGGAACCACCACCAGAAACAGGTAGGTACTATAATGATAATAGAAATGTGAGAAGTTTGCAGCGCAGTTAGAGTTATCAGACGTGGGTACGTCGTTACAAAATGCATGCCCAACAGACACAATTATGTAGAATTGACATGAATGTTACATAACTAATATCACTTGTTACGTAACTATGTTATGTAAAATTTACGTCCCTCTTATGACGTAATGTCCGCCACAAATACAACCTCATTTTTATATAACGCTGATGTAACTATTTTACATATATTTTACTTCATTTCGTTGAGTAAATATTACGTAACATCTTGGTAATTTTGACAAAAACGATAATTACGATGTACTTAAGTATAGTTTGAAAAATCGACACCAGTTGGAATATCCTTTATGTTCAATTTCTAACCGAAGTAACAACTTTAAGTAACAGTATAAAAAACCAAAAAAGCTAATATATTAACCACAAGTTTTTAAGTATTAGCTACGACATACATAAAAATTTTACGTAAATATGCGGTCTAGTATCTTGGAAATGTATGGAGTATTCACGTAACTATTTTACATAAATATGTTCCGTTGATTTTATGTCACATTCACGTAAATGTAACAAGTGTGTTTGCTGGGTGATTTGGGAGGAAACAATCTTTTTTATTCAATAAATATTCGTCGAAATTATTCGGTCCATTCAGTACGTAGTATGGTTGAAATTCAACCATGTATCGAACTTTTCCCAAGGCGTCATCAGGCAGAAATCAAAACACTACGTATACCCTCAACAAAGTACAGAACGAATAATTTTTATAGGTTTCGAAACATTCAAGAAGCTAGTTTTGAACGAGAACTACGACATAATAGCTCTGCCAGAAACGATTTTGGCCCCGACGGAAAACATGGAGGCCGTTCACATCCCCAATTACTCCCTCGTGGAAAACCGAAAAAATAGCGGAGACGGCGTTCTGATGTACATCAAGGATTCTCTCAAATATAAAGTAGTAGATCTGACTACCAATGATCCTGAAGATCATCACCATGTCAGTTTCGAAGAATTGCTGGAAAAACTAAGGAAAAATGGTGAGTGCTGATTCATTCAGCACTTGGTGGTCCATTTGGTGTTGTCTTTACTCCATCCTGTCCGTTTCGTTGAGATCGTAATGCATTTCATCCATTCGGATAGTTGATCATCTCATTTGGGATCGTTTATTTGGCACTTGTGCTGTCTCCATCTCATCCAGTCTATTTTTGTTACGTTTGTAATGTTTTCATCCATTTGGAAAGCTACTCATTCCATTTAAAACTGTAAAAGTCCTTCAGAAGCTTCGTTCACTCGCACTTGTAGGTTCCGTCTTGTTGTCTTCACATAATCCACAATAACGTCATCACAGTACGTTAAATCAGACTTCTGAAGAAGTTTCATTCAAAATATCTGGAAGTCAATGATTTTTTTCCAAGGCCACCCCGTGGAAGGTGTACCCCTACCTGAGGGGGCGATGGCGGCAAATGGAGTATCACCGGCAGAGGGAGCCCCAGCAGCTGAAGGAGTACAACCAGCAGAAGGAGTTCCGCCAGCAGAAGGGGTACCAACTGCTGAAGGAGAAATACCACCAACAGGTAGGACGTCATCATCTGTCATCTCACTGCATATCTTGCAATCATTCTTTATTGGTAACCTGCTAGGGAGACGTTAACACAGTATCAGTGATCGCATGCACATGCAACTATGAATAGTTCATTAACCATGAATATACCTGAAGTTAAACATCGTGATAATAACTTGAGAGCTGAATCATTTAAAATCTGCGATAACCCAAGATATAATACTTCATTCAACTGTCAAGCTGAATTATTGAATTGAAAAAGTGTTGTCTCAACATTATTGTTAGAGTAGAAATACATTATTTTCAGTGGTGGGTCTAGGACAGATCCCTGGGTTACCCCACTCATTCCTACTTGTATTTGAGATACTCTAGGTCTGCCAGTAAAATAATCTTTCATAACTAATAGCTGACACAACCATATCTCGAAGTCAGATTACCACATTTCTATTTCTAGGAGACGCTGCCTCAGCAGAAGGCACCGCCACCACAGAAGCCGCCCCGGCTACAGAAACCCCAGCCGCACCAGAACCTGCTGAGACAGCTCCAGAAGCAGAAACCCCAGCGGAACCCGCGCCTCCAGCAGAACAACCTGCAGAACCGGCTGCGGAAGAACCTGAGCCACTTCCCGAAGAGTCTTCTTCTTTATCATCGCCACCCATCATCGAAGGTGAAGCAGGCGTTCGTTTTGTGTCTTCATATCATCATTCTGTGTTTTCATCGATAGTTTCATCATCTTCGTCTGTCGTTTCGTACGCGAGTGAGTGAGAGGGATCGTGTGGTGGAGTAACTTTCCCGATGGGAGTTGGAAACCCATGGATTTCTGTTTTTTATCCATTACTTGAGAATGTCAAGTTGTGAAAATGTTACATGATTTTTTTGGGTTCCATATTCCATTTGTCTGGCGACTTTCTAGCGAAGGATGTTCGGATTGTACATGAACAATAACAACATTCGTCTTCATGTAGTTTTAACCAACCATAATCGTTATAAAGGTCAGTGCAAACGGCTTGAAAGATCAGAGACATGTTTCACTTCAATCAGCATCTCAGTAGGTGCAGAGAAAACCGATAAAGGAGACAAAGATACAGACAGAGGTAAAAAAGGGGGAAAGAAACTCGCTATGAAAACAATGATGATTGTGTTTATATTTTCCATTCAGCTAACTGTATGCCTCTCTGGAGAGCACGTTTCATTTCTACAAAAGAGATTTGGAGAGGGTGTCCAGCTTATAGATTCGCGAAATGCATTTCCGCCAGATGGCGCTCAGAATTTAGGCGCGAAACTGTGTAATGGTGATCAGCCTACAAATTCCATTAGAGACCATGGTGTTCAATTTTATTCTCATTCGAATTTGAATAAATTGTTGAAGATGTCGATAATTGAAATATGTTAGTCAGACATTTTCATATACGTAGTCATTGCCACTTTTTGCCTAATTCTATGTTTTTAATGGGAAAATTATGTAAAGAAACTTTGTGTTTGGTACTATTGATTATGCATTAAGCATTGGGGCACTGAGCAAATACGCCTGTTGTTTGGATTGCTTAATTCTGCCGCCATTTCGGTTATTATATATTCTGAAACTATGAACATGAAGGAATATCACCAAACTCAATTTAGTGTCCCAAACTCAATTAATTATGAGAAAACAGATGAAATAGATACACTAGCTCTTATGGCAAAACAAGACCTTGCAACATTACATCAGTTCAACGAAATAATTATAGATGTCGCACCCTCCGCGCAGGTCGCGATCGCGAATAGAAGCATCTTACATCATGTTGATGCTAGAGAAACAGTGGAAACTATGGTCGAATGCTGAAGACTTCTGAACCGATTAATTCGAAGAGATAACTTGCATGGTCGCCATCAAGTCTAAGGCATCGAGATCAGTATAAAAATCAGATAGGGAAGATTCGCCTCATCTGCAAATTTGAAAATATCGTCTGTAATGGGGATAAGTACAATTGTTGTACTATAATGCCAAGTTCATATGCCAGCCTTACGTATTTGAGCTTACAGCGTACTGTTTTCCGATTGGTGAATGAATGACGCAGAACAACATGTTTTCAGTCAGCAGCCAATCAGCAAACAATACGCCATAATCGCTCACTATCATGTGTACCCAGCGTAACGCTGTATTCTGATGGAAACTTCATCTTTGTCTCCCGAATCTACTGTCTTTCAGGCTTCTTTCACTCATTGAAATGTTGACTGTTGTTGAAGTAGGCTTGTAACGCGAAAATTCATCCATGAAAGATATTTCTTCAAATGTACGCTATACGTACAACTCACCAAATGGCGAATTTTCAATAATTGTTATATTTTTTTACAGCTGCAGCCTAGGTTATCAAAATAGGGATGCTTTTAGATAAATGTTTCACTCGTGCTGTATATTTTGTGTCTTAGATGTAGGTATCATCTAGTATTAAATTTTTATGGCTATGTTAAAGTACTAACGGTTTCACTAGTAAATGGAAAATGTCTGCTTATTTTTTGAAATACAATTTTGGAATAGGATTTTGTATTATTTACGCTGACAAACTTTCAGAGGAATTTATACCGACGACGGTATCCCTCAAGGAACCCTTCCAAGTCAAAGTAAAGCTCGATAGTCACAGTTTACGAGAGCCAAGTTGATTTACTACCAATTTTCGGATGGTGGCTTCATTTTGAACACCCTTAACAATCAAGCAATCCTTGACAATGGGTGACGCACCTGAAAAACAAAAAGCTCCCTCCCGTTTTGAGGTCAGAGCAAGACCTCACGTGCGCTAAAACACGCGGTTTTCTACCGACAATCAAATGTCAGTCTATTACTTAATCCTCAACGAGAAGGTTAGAGTGCAGAAAAACGCGATAATAACCGGTGACATTGAATCCGCAGTGTTTTGTTTCCGCGACGATCGATTTTTCATCAGAGTCCTGCGATTCATCTCTCGAAAAAAAAAGTACGAGCAGAATATGAACTGAGGTGAGTAAATACTGCATAAACGTCGCACGTAGTAAGTTGATAGCGACCCAAACGAAAAAGACAAGGTTGTTTTATTTCATTTACGCGGAGTTTCGTTCATTCGAGAACTGGCGAACTGGGTCAGAGCATATAGTTTTTTTAAGACACTCCGTTTGTCGTTATCTTTACCGGTTTTTCTTTCATTGCCTGGATATACCGAAAAACATTCCTTTTTCGTTGTTAGGTGAATAATACGAATGACATCATTTTATGTAAATGACCTTTTCAAATATCAAGGCGATAATTATAGCCTTGTAAGTTGTACAGGGTGATTACATGGATGGTGTAAATGAAGATAAAAATAAGTAAATACGTATTCCTTGATGAAAACTATCTTAAAGAAACGATAGCTCCTTTTTAAGTGAAAACCTTTGAAGGTCGAGTTCAGTTATTTCTGTAAATAACTGCAATGGTAATTATTTCATTATTAGAATATTGACAGCTCATAGTTCAATCAAATGTTCGCACTACAACAAAAACTTTCGATTATTTTCAACTACGAGAGCTTAATTTCCCGTCTCGGAACCCCCCACTATTCACAATAACTAACCGTGACAGTTGATAGTTAGCGATTTGTATGGATTAAATGCAAGAAGAGCGGGAAATTCAAAATGACACTGTGGTCATCTCGGTACATTACACATCGGTGTAATGGCGGAAAGTTTTAAATATAATATAAAATAATAATATAAATGAGCCCTGTTTTCCATAACTGATTGGTTCAATATTCTGTTGATGTATTTCTCTCATATGTCTATTCAGTGAAAATTGTCTGGCGAATGTCTTGTTACAATATTTACAAAATACTGCCATTTTTACACATGCTCGTCTACGGACTAAACTGTCACCATTATTTCTAACAGGCCAGGTTATCAATAAATTTTGTAATCTCACACTCGTATACTTTTTTAAATCGCCCAATATCAATTTGTCAATTACTATCATTATCTACAACCACTAGTCCACTGTCAACTGTCACGGTTAGTTATTGCGAATAGTGGGGGGTGCTCTCGTTTTTCAACTTAGCTGTCGTTTTGCAAAAAATACCATAAATAGGTTATATGGCGCCATCTAGTAGTGGAACCAAAGAGCTCATTTCCATATATGCATTGGTTACAAGTAATCAGGCCGATTCAGATACATGCGTGCCCATTCAGGGTTTTTGAAACACGTTCAATCTACGCCCATATGCTTTTTTACCTTTGTGCCTGAAAATTGCATGATCATTCACAATGTGCTTTTCACACTTGTGTTTCTATGACAACGTTATATTTTATTTGATTCTGTAATGAGTTTGTCAAGCTGGAGTAACGCCATTTGAGTTTTTCAAATAATCCCGACGTATATTTTTAACTGCATCTATTATTATTCGAACTAGAAACCCCGCGTTTTTCAGGCAAACCGGCAGGCACAAAGGTGTGAACGTCGACCCTGCATGAGAGATGCATGCCTGTCGACGTTCACAAATGTATCTGATTCGAACTACTTTGAATATCACCCCTTTTTTACTACTGAAATACACCTACCTGTCAAGGTTGATATATTTTTAAGGCACGGCGTTATTGATATAAGATAAAGAATGGCTGCTACGGTGTGGCCTCTTCACAGTGTGCGTTTCACAACCTTGGCGCCGTGGATGCAACAATAGACTGTCGAATGTCGAACGTCATCTTTCATTTTTACATCCTCCGTAAACATGGGTGACAGTGACACATCCTAAACGTCTATTGTCATCAAAAAGAAAGTGAAAAATTAATAATATAAGTGAATAATCGTGAACCGGAACAACATTTACCATCGGAACACAATCAAAAACAACAATTACAGCAACAGACGTGCAAATAACTAAAACAAGCTCCAAATCCAACTCACTGATCCAGTGCATTGATAAAGATTAGTCAGGGGTTCAAGAACCTACATCTACACCCACAACTTTATAGGAAAACTCGCAGAGATGGCTGGATTCAAAGTGAAGGTGCTGTACGATTTCCAAGGAGAAGCTGAAACTGCAGAAATGACCATAACTGCAGGTGAAATCCTAACAGTGAGCAGAACTGATGTGGGAGAGGGCTGGTGGGAAGGCATTAACTTGAAGGGGCAATCAGGGCTCTTTCCCGAAGCCTACGTGGAACGGATAAGCGGTTCGAATCCGCCCAGCATCCCTGCTCCCGCTCTGCCTGTACAGAATGACTGGGACGAGCAAAATCCTTCCATCCAGAAGGATTGGGAGGAAGACGATGACTGGGATGAGGATACGATGTATTCGGAAATCGGAAGTAATCACCAGCCCACACAAAGTATTTACAAGTAGGTGTATGTTTAGATTTTAGATAAATGTTGCATTGTACTGGTTGTAAAGAAAACTAGGTCCGTTCATCGACGAGTAGTTATGAGTACTCTTTTTATAAGATAGGAATGTACGATTATTATATGTGCCTTTTTCAGTGCACATACGTCCTTTCCTATGTATTTGCCCTAGAGTTAGTAATCTTCTGTATAGTATTAGTCATTAGAAAGTTGGGTGACTAAAAATTAGTATTCATTCTTCTAATTTAATGTTAATTCAGTTTGCAAGGTTTTGTTATCCTTTGGTATTACTGATAATCAGTTTCAGATTATTTTTCAATAGTTCTATACAACTTTCATTTAAAGTACCGTGTCAATAATTGCATGATCAGCCTGTCAATTTATAAGTATTGAATAGAAGATTTGTATGAAATCCCTCGGAAAGTCATGAACATACAGAACACATTGCTGCCCCCAACGACAGTTGAATTATATCTATTTGATTCTTGGCAAAGCTTATACAAGAAAGTTTTCACCAAACCCTTTGCTTTCAAATAAACACTATATGGCCCATTCCTTGTTATACACAATCATCTCAACAAAATGGCTTGATGATTTTGACTTGGTTTTCTTGAAACCTTGGTAGAATGCTCCAACTCTTGGGATATTTCCATTGGCATGATGAAAATCCATTTTTAGTAATGAAACGAATCAGAATCAATTTTCCTATGGTGGAAATAATGTCCAGCACGACAACATATCTTTGGGCGGTGTCAGTACCATGGGAGATGGGAAGGGAACAGTAACGAAAAAAAGTTTGAATATTTTTTCTGTATACGTGAAGTCTGGCTTGGAAGGATATATTCTAGGTGAGTAACAAGTTGTGAATACAATTTTTATTTTTATCATCCATTATAATTTTCCTAACAACTATTTTGGTCAATTTTTTTTAAGGAATTTTCAAAAAATCCGTTACCTTAGAACTGTTTTTTCATGATACGGATTGTACAGTTATTTGGTCATTTAAAGAGGAACTTTTTTCATTTCAAATCTCAGAAATATTCATAGCTATCAAAAATTCACAATCACAAATTTTCATGAAAATCTGTATGGAGTTAAGAATCTGTAGGTCAGGAGAAACTTGATGATAATCCATATTGACTTCTATAATATAACTCAGACATTTAGGACTTTCACAGATCATGGGTTTACAAACTAAACCAATTATTATTTAGTCATAATATGGCTTTTTCGAGTGGAATTACCAAATTTCCTCTTGCATTTTTACTCTTATAAGTACCTAAACTCTAATTGATTTCTGTTGATCAATGAATCTCTTATAATTACGTGTATTGATATCATTGCCTGGAAACAGATTCAATAATAAAAAGTTAGTCAATTCTGTATGTTCACTTATTCTCTTTTTGAAGGTTCTACCTGATTGTCCAATGTAATAAGTACATAGGATCTTCAAATGATGATAAATTTTTTAAATTACTTTTTTAATACTGTTTAGTCAAATAATAATGAATATTCTGTGATACATACATGTTTATTTCATGAACAATTTATAAATATTCAATAGTTAATTCTCTCAGATGATCCGCATTCAAGTTCGGCACAGAGCAATGACATATCTTAAGTGTGTTTTCAAAACAATGCACAATTATGTTCTATTGCCCTCTTTCTATACCGACGGGTGTTAATTGCCTAATTCAGTTTGATGAATGAACCACAATTGGGTTCAATAAACTGTCTGACAAAATTGGATCTCGGTGATTGTTAATTCACTTCAAGGTTGAAGGTGATTTATTCATCTTATGGTATAGTTACGTATCATTCAGACGTCTTCCAAAAGTGCCATGCTCAAAAAACGCATCGACGCTACCAAGTGCCTCGGGGCTCCATTTTGGGGCCAACTTCATTCATGATGTATGTAGATTCAAAATATAACTTTGATGAAGTATTTTGGCGTGCAAGAATGAGTGTTTACAGGCCTGCGTGTGTTTACTATTGCTTTTCTAAATATTCAGGAACTTCGTTAGTTTATTTTTTTACTTCTAGGCAGGAATCCTGTTGGTGTTTTGTCATTATTAGATTTCACAATATACGATGGTCTTCAGAAGTGTTGAGAAGTTCTCATATAGCTTTTTTGTTGTTGTACAAGTAACTGTTAATTGAATTGTATTTAAGAAAAATAATTCAAAATGATCCATTTTACCTAGAAACTATTTTGCAGACGTCGATCATAAATCAAGCGCATAATTTTACAAAAAAACAATTGTTATTGTTTTTACGAAACCTGGCCCAACATTAAATACATGCAAAAAAACGCAACAAGTTAATATTTGGTAAAATTTGAGATATCATAGTTTTTTTTTATTTTTAATTCAGTTTTCAAAATTTTTTCATCAAACTGCAAATAAAATTATTAATTTCAACATGCATATTCAGTCTTTCATTAACTGCTGGCTTATTAGTCATTATACAGGGTTAATTAGAAGATTTTAATTAAACCCTAAATTTGAAACATCCTGTGTAATAAGTTCGTGGTCAAATTTTTTCAAATTACTAATTTTTGCTAAGAACCACTCCTTTTCAACATTTTCTTTTTTGCTGCATGCTTTTAAGTGCACTAGTTCATTTTCAAGAGGGAAATGAACTCCAAACAAGTTTACCCAATTTTAAGAAATGTTAATTTTTGACGAGAGATGGCGTTGCTCATTAAGCCATAATGCCAGTTTGACAGCTCAGTTTATGAGTCTATCAATGAGAAGGCAACAATATATTGTTCAGTTATAATAATAAGCAATTATTGCAAAATGCATATATGCAAACCTACTCAATTCAAATTCAAAATCAAGCTTCAAAACAAACCAATGCAACTGTAACTTAAATAACCTGAAGAAACGTACTTTTTACAACAAATTCAGCTTAATATTTTGTATTACCGCCTCTAGCTCTTATTACTGCCTACATACGTCGGTTCAAACTGTAATTAAGTTAGTATTAGCATCTGGGGGAATATTTTGCCATTCCTCCTGAATTGCTAAACGAAGCTCATTTATCTTAGCCGGAGCTACTTCGCGATCTCTGACTCGCCTACCAAGCATGTCTCAAACATGCTCTAAGGGGTTGAGATCAGGCGAACCTGCTGGCCAGTTCATTTTGTTAATACCTACTTCCGCTCTTTTGATGTTAGAGCGACGAACATGAAGTATTCTTGCAACATATTCGCAATTACGTCTATCTTCAACAAAGCAACAGCTTTTGCGCAATTTTCCCCACTTCAAACCATGGTTGAAGTTCTTTTAGGTGTCTCACTGTCAAACTGACATTAAGGCAACAACTAGCAAAGCCACCTCTTCAAAAAATTATATTTATTAAAGTAAACCGTCCATGACAAGTTCATTTCTCTCTTGAAACCAAACCAAACCAAAAAACGAAATGTTGAAAAGGAATGGTTCTTAACAAAAATTGGTATTTTGAAAGAATTTGACCACGAAATTATTCCACAGGATGTTTTAACATTAGGGTTTAACAACAAACTTCTAATTAACCCTATATAATGAACAATAATCCAGCATTTGACGAAAAACTGAATGTGCAAGTTAAAATTAATAATTTTATCTAGTTTGATGAACAAATTTTGAAAATTGAACTAAAAATAGCTTAGACTTAGAGACCTTAAGTTTTAACAAACATTAACGTGTTGCGTGTTTTTGCATGTGAGTATACATACTTATTATTTCAATTATTTAAATTTCATACATTTTCTCAACGCTGCTTCATCTTCTATACGATTTCTGAGCTCTGTAACTTGAGCATCTGAATATTTCAGGTACGGTCAACAATCTTCCCGTCAGTAAAAAGTACCGAATATCTAGAGACGGGGACGACGTCCTGGGCAAATGGGAGGTCATTTCCAATCCTTACACGGTACAGATAGCATCACCTAAGAAAGCCACCAAGATGGGGGGACTAAAGTCCTTCATTGCATACCAACTTACACCCTCTTTCTCTAACGTGGAGGTCTCCAGACGTTATAAACATTTCGACTGGTTGCACGATAGATTGACGGCAAAATTCAATGTGATAGCTATTCCACCGTTGCCCGATAAACAGGTAAATATAGATAATTTGAGGTTGTACCTGTCTATTCAATCAATAGTTGTGTGATTATCGTCCTCTGGTATAGGGAATTTTTTTCTGCTGATATTTTTTTTTATTTTTCCAATAATGTAACTATTCTAAATCGACTGGCGTTCGCAGAATTGCTCTATCTTGAACCGTTCCCGAGTTGAAAAGTTCATTTGGATTCGTATGATTTTTAGGGGTCTACCCCTTAGGACTTTTTTTCAGTAAATTTTTTGTTTTGTCGTAATTTACAGTGCATACTGATTTCATCATTCTGAATCGATTGGCGTTCGCAGAATTGCTCTATCTTGAACCGTTCTCGATTTGAAAAGTTCATCTGGATTTTTATGATTTTTAGGGGTCTACCCCTTAGGACTTTTTTTGAGTAAATTTTTTGATTTGTCGAAATATACAGTGCATACTGATTTCATCATTCTGAATCGATTGGCGTTCGCAAAATTGCTTTATCTTCAACCGTTCCCGAGTTGAAAAGTTCATTTGGATTCGTATGATTTTTAGGGGTCTACCCCTTAGGACTTTTTTTGAGTAAATTTTTTGATTTGTCGAAATTTACAGTGCATACTGATTTCATCATTCTGAATCGATTGGCGTTCGCAGAATTGCTCTATCTTGAACCGTTCTGGATTTGAAAAGTTCATCTGGATTTTTATGATTTTTAGGGGTCTACCCCTTAGGACTTTTTTTGAGTAAATTTTTTGATTTGTCGAAATTTACAGTGCATACTGATTTCATCATTCTGAATCGATTGGCGTTCGCAAAATTGCAATTTCTTGAACCGTTCCCGAGTTGAAAAGTTCATTTGGATTCGTTTGATTTTTAGGGGTCTACCCCTTAGGACTTTTTTTCAGTAAATTTTTTGTTATGTCGTAATTTACAGTGCATACTGATTTCATCATTCTGAATCGATTGGCGTTCGCAGAATTGCTCTATCTTGAACCGTTCTCGAGTTGAAAAGTTCATCTGGATTTTTATGATTTTTAGGGGTCTACCCCTTAGGACTTTTTTTGAGTAAATTTTTTTGATTTGTCGAAATATACAGTGCATACTGATTTCATCATTCTGAATCGATTGGCGTTCGCAAAATTGCAATTTCTTGAACCGTTCCCGAGTTGAAAAGTTCATTTGGATTCGTATGATTTTTAGGGGTCTACCCCTTAGGACTTTTTTTCAGTAAATTTTTTGTTTTGTCGTAATTTACAGTGCATACTGATTTCATCATTCTGAATCGATTGGCGTTCGCAAAATTGCAATTTCTTGAACCGTTCCCGAGTTGAAAAGTTCATTTGGATTCGTATGATTTTTAGGGGTCTACCCCTTAGGACTTTTTTTCAGTAAATTTTTTGTTTTGTCGAAATTTACAGTGCATACTGATTTCATCATTCTGAATCGATTGGCGTTCGCAGAATTGCTCTATCTTGAACCGTTCTCGATTTGAAAAGTTCATCTGGATTTTTATGATTTTTAGGGGTCTACCCCTTAGGACTTTTTTTGAGTAAATTTTTTGTTTTGTCGTAATTTACAGTGCATACTGATTTCATCATTCTGAATCGATTGGCGTTCGCAGAATTGCTCTATCCTGAACCGTTCTCGAGTTGAAAAGTTCATCTGGATTTTTATGATTTTTAGGGGTCTACCCCTTAGGACTTTTTTTGAGTAAATTTTTTGATTTGTCGAAATTTACAGTGCATACTGATTTCATCATTCTGAATCGATTGGCGTTCGCAAAATTGCAATTTCTTGAACCGTTCCCGAGTTGAAAAGTTCATTTGGATTCGTATAATTTTTAGGGGTCTACCCCTTAGGACTTTTTTTCAGTAAATTTTTTGATTTGTCGAAATTTACAGTGCATACTGATTTCATCATTCTGAATCGATTGGCGTTCGCAAAATTGCAATTTCTTGAACCGTTTCCGAGTTGAAAAGTTCATTTGGATTCGTATGATTTTTAGGGGTCTACCCCTTAGGACTTTTTTTCAGTAAATTTTTTATTTTGTCGAAATTTACAGTGCATACTGATTTCATCATTCTGAATCGATTGGCGTTCGCAGAATTGCTCTATCTTGAACCGTTCTGGATTTGAAAAGTTCATCTGGATTTTTATGATTTTTAGGGGTCTACCCCTTAGGACTTTTTTTGAGTAAATTTTTTGATTTGTCGAAATTTACAGTGCATACTGATTTCATCATTCTGAATCGATTGGCGTTCGCAAAATTGCAATTTCTTGAACCGTTCCCGAGTTGAAAAGTTCATTTGGATTCGTTTGATTTTTAGGGGTCTACCCCTTAGGACTTTTTTTCAGTAAATTTTTTGTTTTGTCGTAATTTACAGTGCATACTGATTTCATCATTCTGAATCGATTGGCGTTCGCAGAATTGCTCTATCTTGAACCGTTCTCGAGTTGAAAAGTTCATCTGGATTTTTATGATTTTTAGGGGTCTACCCCTTAGGACTTTTTTTGAGTAAATTTTTTGATTTGTCGAAATATACAGTGCATACTGATTTCATCATTCTGAATCGATTGGCGTTCGCAAAATTGCAATTTCTTGAACCGTTCCCGAGTTGAAAAGTTCATTTGGATTCGTATGATTTTTAGGGGTCTACCCCTTAGGACTTTTTTTCAGTAAATTTTTTGTTTTGTCGTAATTTACAGTGCATACTGATTTCATCATTCTGAATCGATTGGCGTTCGCAAAATTGCAATTTCTTGAACCGTTCCCGAGTTGAAAAGTTCATTTGGATTCGTATGATTTTTAGGGGTCTACCCCTTAGGACTTTTTTTGAGTAAATTTTTTGTTTTGTCGTAATTTACAGTGCATACTGATTTCATCATTCTGAATCGATTGGCGTTCGCAGAATTGCTCTATCCTGAACCGTTCTCGAGTTGAAAAGTTCATCTGGATTTTTATGATTTTTAGGGGTCTACCCCTTAGGACTTTTTTTGAGTAAATTTTTTGATTTGTCGAAATTTACAGTGCATACTGATTTCATCATTCTGAATCGATTGGCGTTCCCAAAATTGCAATTTCTTGAACCGTTCCCGAGTTGAAAAGTTCATTTGGATTCGTATGATTTTTAGGGGTCTACCCCTTAGGACTTTTTTTCAGTAAATTTTTTGTTTTGTCGAAATTTACAGTGCATACTGATTTCATCATTCTGAATCGATTGGCGTTCGCAAAATTGCTATTTCTTGAACCGTTCCCGAGTTGAAAAGTTCATTTGGATTCGTATGATTTTTAGGGGTCTACCCCTTAGGACTTTTTTTGAGTAAATTTTTTGATTTGTCGAAATTTACAGTGCATACTGATTTCATCATTCTGAATCGATTGGCGTTCGCAGAATTGCTCTATCTTGAACCGTTCTCGAGTTGAAAAGTTCATCTGGATTTTTATGATTTTTAGGGGTCTACCCCTTAGGACTTTTTTTGAGTAAATTTTTTGATTTGTCGAAATATACAGTGCATACTGATTTCATCATTCTGAATCGATTGGCGTTCGCAAAATTGCTATTTCTTGAACCGTTCTCGAGTTGAAAAGTTCATTTTGATTTTTAGGGGTCTATCTCTTAGCTTTTGGCGTTCGCAGAATTGCTCTATCTTGAACCGTTCTCGAGTTGAAAAGTTCATCTAGAGTTGAGAGCGGTAATATTTTTTTTTTTGTATTTTTACTATGTATTTTCGTAAAATTCAATTTTTTGAAAATGCTCACCGAATTTGAAACCGATTCCGAGTCGATTAAAGATTTCATAGGCTTTTTACAAAACCTCTGCATTTTCGACCTGAACATTTTCGAAAATTTGCTAATGTGTTCATTCAAAATTTTGTCTGATGATATTTTCGTTTCCAATTTACAGAGTTTACTAAGATCTTCATTTTGTAATGATTGGCGTTTTCAGAATTGCTCAATTTCGAACAGTTTTCAAGTCAAGTCGGAGTTCATCAAGAGTTTTTGTTGTACAATCTAAATTCGACTAATTACTTTTCGAATTGAAAATTTCTTTCGTCTTTCACACTTAGTTTCCACTTTCCATTATTAGACTGTCTGGTTCTGCGATACTTTCCATAAAAATATCTCGCGACTCTTGCATAGCTGCACTTCGTCTAGCAATTTTCTGAATGCTCGGCAGGTCTCGGGTCGATACGAGGAGCACTTCATCGAACACCGACGCGCCCAGCTGCAGGAGTTCATCAACTACATGTGTCGTCACCCGATCCTCTCCACCTGCGACGTCTGGATCCACTTCCTCACCTGCACCGACGAGAAGCAGTGGAAGCAGGGCAAGCGCAACGCGGAACGCGACCAGCTCGTCGGCGCCAACTTTTGCACGTGCGTCGACGCGCCCGAAAAAGAGGTCCTCTCGTCGCTGGTCGATCCGAAGATCGAAGACAGCATCGCGTACGTCACGAAGATGGACCAGTGCATCAAGAACCTGATGCAGACGGCGCAGGACCAGCACAAGAAGTGCGGCAACATGTACAAGAGGGAGTTCTGCAGGATAGGCGAGAGCTTTTTCGCGCTCGGCTCGGCGTTCGAGTACAATCAGCAGGGCATGTATTCCAAAGCGTCCGTGGGTGAGTTCTGTACATTTCATAACATTAAATAGTTTTAAATTCAATAATTTATCACTCTTCGTGCCTTGTTTTATGTTTCAGACGTCAAGAACATCGGCTCCACGTACATGATGATCGGCAAGCTGTACGAGGAGCAAGCGAAGATCGACTGGCAGCCGCTCTTCGACAAGCTGTACATCTACAAGGGCATCACCAACAACCTCCCCGACATCCTCAACATGCAGAAACTGTCCGAGCAGAAGAAGAAAGAGTGCGAGCGGAACTCGCTGGTGCCCCAAGTGGCGCTCGGCGACGTCAGACGGCGAGCGGACGTCCTGACGTACACCGTGTTCGCGGAACTAGATCACTTCCATAACGAGAGAGACAGCGATTTGAGGCTGACGATGAAGACGTTCCTGCAGGAGCAGTTGAACTTTTACAAAAACGTAGTCTGCAAGCTAGAGAATACGCTGAAGCAGTTCGATTGAGCCGGCGCGAGTCTTGCCGGGGGCAGCGGGGCGGACCGTTCGGAGAAAATGGGAGATTTGGTGCGTTGGAACTGTCTGAAATGTGGGGCGTTAGGATTGTCCAGGTTATGCGGACGTTATGCAAATTCTCGCTAGGTGTGCCCCACGTTGGGCGCCGGAGTACAGGGAGATTTCGTTTTTTCGAAACACGGTTATCTGCGAGGGAAACGCATTCTGGCTCGAAGAAGTGTGTTGCCAGTACAGATAGAAAAACATTCTCAAGTTGATTCGCAAATATTCTGAAAGACTTCCTAAGAAAAATACCATGGTTATTAGTATTGAGCGAAACACATTCCATAGGTTGATATCGAACATCGTCGTGTTCCAATGTTGAAGAGGCCCACGTTGGGCGCCGTCATTCCGCTCATTTTCCAGAAGAATGAGGCACATTTTCACGTGAATCAATTTGAGCTGGCGAAAGAGGTTACTCAGTCTACGAAAACAATATTTACCGTATCGAGATGAACCATGCGTTTTCAACACGTTTCCCAATCTTGAAGGTTGTTGACGACGTAGCATTATCTTTGGATTTCGATCATTTTATAAATTAACATCATCAATAATGAAAAGATCCTTGATGTTTTTTGGATCTATCGAATCCCCTGTTTGGTTGCAGAGAGATACTTTGTTGTCTGCAAGCACAGTTGATTTAGATGTAGGCTGTCATTCTTCGTGTATTACGTTGACATCTTTTCCTAGAATTCGATGATGATTTTTTTTTCAATTTTCAACGACTAATTCGTTAAAAATTGGCATTATACACCCGTCATTCACAGAAGTCCAATAGGTTTGTATGCTGTATTTTGTTGGGTGAACGACTCTGTGAATTTATGTTGAGTGGTACTGAAAAACAAAAGTATTTGGCGAAGGCGCTCGCGGAGATTTTATTTTTCAAACGAGAGTTCACAAGCTATGATAGTGGGCCAGAAGTTATACTGGAAGTTGTCCACAAATATTGATTTTGAACCATCTAGAAATGAAAACTTGTATTTTTTTCATTAAAAATACCCCACGTTGGGCGCCGACTATCTAAAAATTCTAAAATAGAAGCTTGTGTATTTCATCAAAAGTATCCCACGTTGGGCGCCGACCATATAAAAATTCAAAACTGGAATTTTTGTTTTTTCCCCAAGTGTCCACGTTGGGCGCCGACCATCTAAAAATACGAAACTGGAAGCTTGCGTTTTTTTCTCGAAAGTTTCTTTCCCACGTTGGGCGCCGTCCCATAAATCTCTCGTCTTATTCGGCTATCCGGCATTGACAAAAATCCCCAACGCATCCGGTTCTGCGAACATTGTACATAATCCCGTTTAGTTTTAGACTCCCCTTGCCCCCTCCATCATGTACATAATTTTACACCTATCCCCTACCATTGAATTTGAACAAAGACATACTGGTAGTTATAAATAGAGTAATAAACAAATGAAAGCGATGAATGTAACTGTTATCGCAGTGATAGCTACACTCTGTGAGGCGTAATAGGATGTTGAAGGTTTGGAATAGGAAATAGCTTTCGATGACTGATTTTTCGCTTTTAGATTCAAAATTGATGTTGATAACTGTGTGTGGGAATTGCACTAGTCGGTGTCAGCTATTGTTTCTTTTTTTCGAGTTTACAACATCCGCCAATATGCGCGCATCGACAAGGCCGAAAGAAATTGTGCAATAATACGGGAGTTTTGGAAATCAACTTGTCGAATAGTTTCATCAAACTACCACTGAAGTACGTCATTTCTATTAGTTTGTTTTACGCGGTTTGAAACAAACTAGTAGAGATGACGCCACTTTACGGCAGTTTAAAACTATTTCAACCCGCGCCACGAGAAATGATGATTCGACTTTTTGTTGAAGTATTTGAAATATTATATCGAGAGCAGCTCTCATGATATTGCCCATCCTAGGATTGTTTCCTAGTTTTTCTGAGATTTTCTCATAACAAATTCGACTGATTATATTTTTCGTTTACATTGTTTTTTTCATGATTAATACAAATTCTCGTGATATCTCGGGTTTCAGTTGCAGATATTTTTACCATCCTGCACGTTTTGGTAACTGTGATTGTACTGGTCAGTTTCCTCTAACTGTCAAGTAAAATGTGATGTTACAGATAATCGGCAGCAAATTTTACCGAGAGGTAAAGCTTCACTCATGATCTCATAGAAGATATGGATGTTGAATTTTATAACTGAAATTATTTCAAGATTATTTTTTTCAAGTAATTTGCTCGGGAATGACCATAATTATTACCTTACCAAAAAATACCACTCGGTAACGAGACATTTCCAACGAGAAACTCGGGTCAGTTTAGTGCTTGGTCTTGCTTTTCTCACGCTGCCTTCAATGTGATGTATGTTGCGATATTTCAACTAAACATATCTATTGTATATCTTTAATTTTGCATGTATTGAAAATATTACTATACATACTGAATAATGTACATTTTGTTGTTTAAATACTTGTATATTTTATTACCACTTATACGATAATAAATGGAAAACATTTAGTTTTGTTGGATTTTTTGCGGTATACCCCAAAGGTCACTGTTTGGCCCTTTCTTTCCCAACGTTGGAGGTGGTTTGAAATGTCCCTCTAAAGGATCGTCTCGGACGTGTAAAATAACGATAAAAATATTTCGGTGGGACGAAAATTGGAAAAATGCGAAAAAATATCGGGCAGTTAAATATTATTCGTAGTTTGAGTAGCGAATATACGCATATGCCACTGAAGTACTAACCTCTAGGCATCTGGCCCACGTATTGATAATAATTTAACAAATTCTATCGCTCAACTTGAAAGTACAAAATGAAATTGGGGTAAAAAAATAAAGAGTAATTCTTGGGCGTTTGTTTTATTTTAAATCACATAATCTGTAGTGCGTGGTCTGCTTTAGCATTTCTCCCGCGGCCATTTTGTTTTATTTTAAATCACATTATCTGTAGTGCGTGGTCTGCTTTAGCATTCCTCCCGCGGCCATTTTGTTTTATTTTAAATCACATTATCTGTAGTGCGTGGTCTGCTTTAGCATTCCTCCCGCGGCCATTTATAGTTTACGCTAATTCAGAGCTTTGAATCATTTAAAAAATCCAAATCAAAGCAGGGCAAGCCGCCACTGTAACGTAATATCCAAATAACAACATTTGTAATTGGATCTCGCACTTGATATAATTAATTATACTGATAAAGAGTCTACAAATAGTTACATAAGGATAATTTTAAATGGGTTTTCATCTCCATATGGCAATGAATAATTCCCTACAGTTAGTTCGCGGGAAACTATTTTGTGGTTTCCTATGAGTAGGTATCATAATTTAACGAAAATCTTATTTTTTGTGTGTGATTTAATGTTTGAATCATCCTATAATTGCAAAAATCTGGACTTTTTTTCAGTTATCTAAAGAGTGGAAAATTAAGTGAGTACTCATGTTTTTTGCCTACTCACAAACAAGTGCGCGAATGAAATTATGGAACAGAATGTTTTTTTCTAAATTTTTCGAATTAAAACAGGTATTGTAAGTGATATATCACTTGAATGATATTTTTAATTCTCCACACAGCCAGCATTCAAAAAGAACCCATGTAATGAATGTAAACTCCATTAATAATAAAATATGCAAATTAGGACACAAATAATCAACCGTTATAGATAACTGATAACGAAAATTCCGCTCAGTCATTGTTTTTACGACGTTGATAGCTGTATTGCTTCAAAAAGTTTATTATGTATTATATTTCAAACTCATTACGTTTCATCGTACATTTTGTATTGTTCTTGTGATTTCTTTCACCTCTATTCCCGGGGAAATAGTACTAGTACTGCAAACAGGTAAATATCGATCCTATGGACTCCTTATTTTGCCGTCCACATATCTATGCGCATCTTATCTTTTTTTTTTCTTCTTGTCTAAAGCTTTATCTTCCAAGTACATGCCTGTGCCCAAATTGAATTCGGCAACGCTGTAAAGACGACCTGTCATTCTTGATACTTGTTTACGTCGTATGTTAGCGGGAGGAAAATGAGAAAGCCCCTATGGTGGAAAGTGATATTTTGAATTAAAGACAGTCATAGGCCTGTGCAACATACTATTGTTTACTTGTTGTTTGGATGACTCTCTTTGATCTTGATGAATTGATTTTGACTTAACATTGAAGAAAACCTAGAGATGGCGCTGGATATATACTTCAGTACTTATCTTAGGAATTCTCAACAAAAGCTGGAAGGACTTTTGATTCAATAGAGATTTCTAATGGATCTGGACACCCTAATAAAAAGAGACGAAAGTTCTTAATTTTTCCGTCCTTGTTGCCAGGGAATGTACTCTGTGATTGGTTACTATAAGGTAAAGGAGTATAAATGTCATTTTCAACTGTAGCTGTCATGTCATTCAAACTCCCTGCCATTATGGTAACCAATCACAGAGCGCGCCCCTGACAACAAGGATGGAAAAATTAAGAACTTTCGTCTCTTTTTATTTGGATGTCCAACTGTTAGTTAACGGAATTTTTCCGAATTATGCCCTCCTGAATCTTGAAAATCGACTATTTCCAAACACCAAAAACAACCGTTTCTAATATCATAATTTCGATCGACATCGTTTTTTCAAAATATATGGCTCGTACATCCTCGTATATATTAATAAATGTCAATTTTTTGTGAGTGTCGTTTGAATTTTTGAAAAGTTTTGCAAAAAATGTTACTGATGAAGTCTCAGAACAAGTATGGAAACCATGCAATACTTTTTTGACAACTATCGCGGTATTTTCAAAAACAAAATGATTAGGCGATTGCATAATATCAAAATCTTGATTTTTTTTCAAATATTCTCAAAACTACTGAAGATATTCTGAATTTGGAGCACCATCCAAAAGGATTTCTCTATACGGGACGGTCTGATACCATCCAGACCCTATGCACACGTATATTCACTACTCTAATTCGGTCTTTCAAGAAACAAGCAAATCAACAACCTCTTCCTACACCACCAACTCAAATATGTACCGTGTAAATAAAGCATCATCGGCATCGCATATTTCGGTGGAGCACACCTACATGAACGGATGATTGTTTATTCGTTGCTTGGGCAATAACCTAAAAATACCGACGGTCGTTTTGATTTTAACTAGTTTTCTATTACTTCCAGTTCGCCAGTTGCTCGTCGCGAGTTTTTCTCCAGATAAATCCATGATTCGAAATGGCATCGAATTGCTGCGGATTGACGACGACGAGGGTGTTTCTTTACATTTTCCAGTTCGTGCTTTTGGTAAGTTGAAAACAAGTACAATCGGTGTCCGTGTGCAAATTCGACAGAAAACAACCAAGTTCTCTCTGTCTTCTATTGCAATAGTATCCGTTTTGAGAAACATTGCACACTTATCTGTCAGATATAATTCAATGTTCGTCGCGATATTGGACAGGGTAGTAGCTGCATGTCAAGTCAGCAAATGACAAGCTCTACCAGGAAATTCGAGGATGTATTGACAAATTCGTAGCCTATTATATACGGGGTGTTGGGTAAACACGCGAAGGGGTCATTCCTTGATCTGTTCTAAGAATATTTCACCCTATGATGATTCTTGAAGAAGCCTTGTTTCGAAGGTACGATATTTGTTGAAATAGCCTGCTCGATCCCCAGACTTAAACCCCCTGGATTATTTATTCTGGGGATATCTGAAGTCATTAGTTTATGTTGCTTTATCGGCAAATTTGATGATAATGGGGGTAACACAATTAGAAACGTATCTGGTGTGTTTGAAAGAATTCGGCAGTACATGAAGGGAAGATTGAATGGTTGTATCCAGGCTGGAGGAAGTCATTTCGAACATTTATTGTAGATTAAGCCACTTTACACGTACTTTTTGATAATAAAATGTTTATGTCGTAAATTTTTTGTTCGCCCTGTTTCTTCAAGACAACGTGTTTTTTTTTTAAATCATCATAGTACAAAGTATTCTTGGAATAGGTCACGGAATAGCCCCTTGAATTTTTGCCATATGTTTAACTAAACACCCTGTATAGTGTAGATAAACACAAATTTACTAATTTTCAGCAACAATGTATCTCAAACATTACAAAACAGATCCCAATTTTATATAATTTTTACAGGTTTCCGTAAAGCTTTTGACCAAGTTAATCACAATATTCTTTTAGAAAAAAATCAGTAGGTTTGGACTTTCAGAAAATTTCTTACAATTGATAAAAAATTATTTACAAAATAGACATTTCATTGTTAGGCACAACGGAGATACTTCTGGTAAATTTCATGCAAATTCAGGTATACCCCAGGGACCTAACTTGGGACCTCTACTATTCATATTATTTATTATGAATGATCTTCCATCGGTATTGAATTATTCTCAATGCTTACTCTTTGCGGATGACTTGAAAATTTTCAAAAATATTCAAACAGTACGGGACTATGGGGCGCCGTTAGTGTCAAAAGTAGTTGTTCTCATATATTTTATTTTTACTCAAATATATTTGTTGATGACCATATATTTATTAGTTGACACCAATATATATTGAAACCTTACAAATATTTCCATTTTAGCGTTCATTCATTCATAAATATATCGTCAAAGCATATTAGCAGTGAAGAGCAATATATTTATTACTTGTTACCAATCCATATATAAAAATGAGCTTTTGAGTACCACCACTAGATGGCGCCATGTAACCGATTCATGCCATTTCTTCGCAACGCGTCCGCTATGTTGAAAATAATCGAAAGATTGTTCGAGTTTTCATCATTGCATATCTTTAAAAAGTATGAATGCAATGCATATCATCATAACAAGTTTGCAAAAAAAATTATATTCCAAAACATGATGTGAGCGCCACCTAGTGGTGGTAATCGAAAGCTCATTTTTATATATGGATTGGTAACAAGCAATAAAAATATTGCTCTTCACTGCTAATATGCATTGACGCTATATTTATGAATGAATGAACGCCAAAATGGAAATATTTGTTCAGTTTCAATATATATTGGTGTTAACTAATAAATATATGGTCATCAACAAATATTTTTGGGTAAAAATAAAATATATGAGAACAACTACTTTTGACACTAACGGCGCCCCATACGGGACTGTGTATTACTTCAAAAAACATTAATAGCATTATAAAGTGAGTAATGATAAAAAATTATTTTTTAAAAATTAAGAAATGCGCTATTTTAACAACAAGCCGCTCAAAAGATATAGTAATTTTTGATTATTTTATGAATGATGAGACTCTCGAAAGAAAAACTGAAATAAAAGACTTGGGATATAATGATACTTTCTCTTTCAAAATCCATGTAATTAAGCTTGTATGGATTTAATAAATAAATAAATAAATAAATAAATAGAAGTGAACAAAATTTTAAACGAAACGTTATGCTATGGGATTTTGTTGAAACATACTTGCTTGGCTTTTGTCTTGCCCAAGACATCGTAAAATTATTTTTAAATTAGGTCACACCCCCTCAAAATTATCTAAAGTTACTCTAGGGGTTCCCCAGGGTTCAGTATTAAGGCCTCTTATATTCTTAATGTTTATTAACGATTTGCCGTCTTTTTTTATCACGGTTTAATCCATCGTTACGGCTTGGAAATTTGAAATAATTGTTTACCATTTCAATACTAACTCTTGGCCAAAATATTATCTAATAATAATATTTTTTATAGGTAACTGGTATAGCGATATGCGCGCTTGCAGCTTGGAACATCGTCATAACCTTTCATCTCATGAGGGTGTTGGATAGTCATGTCTATGCCTCGACAGTTTATTTACTCCTCATCACGGGATGTCTAGTCATTTTAGTCTTCTTCTTGGGGTGCTGTGCCATTCCCAAAAAAAGGACGAAAATTTTGTTTTGTGTAAGTAGATGCAACGAAGGTGAAAGTCAAAATATATATATATATATATATTGTTGTCGGAAGTGTTAGAAACATTAATTAATTATTTATTTTATTTTTCAGTATTTAATTTTATTAGTAGCTATATTTTTGTGCGAAGCTCTGATTGCCGTTCTGGCATTCGTTTTCCAAGCCAACTTCCAGGAGGATATGAACCAGAACTCTATTCCCACACTGGTCGAAAGTTATAAGTTTGATGAAAGCAAAACTGCTTCCATCGATTACATCCAAGAAAATGTGAGTTGAATTTGATGGAAATTAGAATCTCTGATAACTTTATATAACAATATTAGAATGAAGAACCCCAAGGATCAGTTCTAGGTCCCATTTTGTTTATCATCTACATAGCCGTTAAGCCAGGATTCTATTAGAGCTGAGTAATGGTCTTCCTCAGTTATATTGGGCGCCGTTATCAACCATTTTTCATACACTGCTCCACAGTACCTAAGGAATGAGGTACACATTCCAAGATCTTCCAAACTAGGATGACACTAGAATAATTTATATTTTTGGAAAATGACATATTTCGAAATTTTTTTGAAGAGAAACGATAATAACTGATTCCAAATATATCTAATGTCCAATAATATCTAATATGATTTCCAAAATGTTCATAACGAGGCCCAGCGATCTGTAATGAGGGAAAATGAAAAAATCTTAATCATGTATCCTCACAGACAACAATTGTTATCATTACTGACGTCATTTACATGTTAAATGTTGACTCTCACAAATCTCGATAATCTAACAATGGGGTGCCAAGACATTTTCCTCAGAATGGCTCGAAATGGATAAAATCTCCTCACAGCCAAATGAGTCCGTCAAAAAGGTCTGCATCTTTGATACGTGATAGTACTTTCCAGGTAGAATGGGGTAATTCAGGTGTTGGAAGCAACCTATGAATGGAACTTTCGATATTTACACCCAAATTCTTGAAAACACTATCTTTTTCATAAATGTTACATTAAAGTTCACAAATATAAATAACTGTTTATACATATGATTGTTTACAAAATGAATAAGTGGATGAATCGAAAACAATATATTAGTAAGAATAACATTCCTACGAAGGCGTAAAAGGGTCAACAACAAAATATATCTTAAATTAGTTGAAATTGCCACTTTGATCTGACAATTGTCACTTTAAACTGGCAATTGTCACTTAGAAGTGGCAATTGTCACTTTGAACTGACAATTGTCACTTTGATCTGACAATTGTCACTTCGAACTGGCAATTGTCACTTTGAATTTGACTGAAAAACAATATTTTTTGCATGGAGTTGGCAAAACAAGTGCCAGTTAAGAGAGACTGTTGCCAGATCGAAGTGACAATTGCCACTTCAAAATGACAATTGCCACTTCAAAGTGACAATTGCCAGTTTAAAGTGACAATTGCCAGTTCAAAATGACAATTGCCACTTCAAAGTGACAATTGCCATTTCAAACTGACAATTGCCCGTTCAAAGTGACAATTGCCACTTCAAAATGACAATTGCCAGTTCAAAGTGACAATTGCCAGTTTAAAGTGACAATTACAAGTTCAAAATGACAATTGCCACTTCAAAGTGACAATTGCCATTTCAAACTGACAATTGCCCGTTCAAAGTGACAATTGCCATTTCAAAGTGACAATTGCCCGTTCAAAGTGACAATTGCCACTTCAAAATGACAATTGCCAGTTCAAAGTGACAATTGCCAGTTTAAAGTGACAATTGCCAGTTCAAAATGACAATTGCCACTTCAAAGTGACAATTGCCATTTCAAACTGACAATTGCCCGTTCAAAGTGACAATTGCCACTTCAAAATGACAATTGCCAGTTCAAAGTGACAATTGCCAGTTTAAAGTGACAATTGCCACTTCAAAATGACAATTGCCATTTCAAACTGACAATTGCCCGTTCAAAGTGACAATTGCCAGTTCAAAGTGACAATTGCCAGTTTAAAGTGACAATTGCAAGTTCAAAATGACAATTGCCACTTCAAAGTGACAATTGCCATTTCAAACTGACAATTGCCCGTTCAAAGTGACAATTGCCACTTCAAAATGACAATTGCCAGTTCAAAGTGACAATTGCCAGTTTAAAGTGACAATTGCCAGTTCAAAATGACAATTGCCACTTCAAAGTGACAATTGCCATTTCAAACTGACAATTGCCCGTTCAAAGTGACAATTGCCAGTTTAAAGTGACAATTGCCAGTTCAAAATGACAATTGCCACTTCAAAGTGACAATGCCATTTCAAACTGACAATTGTCCGTTCAAAGTGACAATTGCCACTTCAAAATGACAATTGCCACTTCAAAATGACAATTGCCAGTTCAAAGTGACAATTGCCAGTTTAAAGTGACAATTGCCAGTTCAAAATGACAATTGCCACTTCAAAGTGACAATTGCCATTTCAAACTGACAATTGCCCGTTCAAAGTGACAATTGCCACTTCAAAGTGACAATTGCCACTTCAAAATGACAATTGCCACTTCAAAATGACAATTGCCAGTTCAAAGTGACAATTGCCAGTTTAAAGTGACAATTGCCAGTTCAAAATGACAATTGCCACTTCAAAGTGACAATTGCCATTTCAAACTGACAATTGCCCGTTCAAAGTGACAATTGCCACTTCAAAATGACAATTGCCACTTCAAAATGACAATTGCCAGTTCAAAGTGACAATTGCCAGTTTAAAGTGACAATTGCCAGTTCAAAATGACAATTGCCACTTCAAAGTGACAATTGCC
Organism: Chrysolina americana; assembly: GCA_958502065.1. Classification (NCBI taxonomy): domain Eukaryota; kingdom Metazoa; phylum Arthropoda; class Insecta; order Coleoptera; family Chrysomelidae; genus Chrysolina; species Chrysolina americana. Next base: position 362,398 of record OY293418.1, on the reverse strand, counting down.
ATTTCAAACTGACAATTGCCCGTTCAAAGTGACAATTGCCACTTCAAAATGACAATTGCCACTTCAAAATGACAATTGCCAGTTCAAAGTGACAATTGCCAGTTTAAAGTGACAATTGCCAGTTCAAAATGACAATTGCCACTTCAAAGTGACAATTGCCATTTCAAACTGACAATTGCCCGTTCAAAGTGACAATTGCCAGTTCAAAGTGACAATTGCCATTTCAAAGTGACAATTGTCAGATCAAATTGGCAATTGTCATTTCAAAGTGGCAATTCCAACTATTTTGAAAAATATTTTGTTGTCGGCCCTTCTACGCCTTCGTACATTCCTAATAATAACAATAATAATAAAGAACATTGACGAAAAGAAAGTAAAAGCAGCCATTGGTAATCGCCAGGTTTTGACTCAATTTTTGGCTAAAAAAGCTCCATGCAGCACATAAGAATTAACAACAGAATGATTAACAACAACCAAAGCATTCTGGATTGGCTGACAAATGAGACCACATACCGAATACCCAAAAATGAAAACGCAGAACTAGCTAAGAACTACAGACCGATTACTTGCCTCAATATTATCTATAAAATTCTTACAAAAATAATATCTGGGAGATTGCATCACCAATTGTTACCAGCTGTACAAAAAGGATATGTCAAAAACACGTACAGTTGTAATAACCGCCTTCTAACAAGCAAAATGCTATATTTTAATTGCAAACAATGAAACAAATATATGTCACTAGCATGGATTGACTGAATATCTATAGAACATCCTCAACCCTCATTTCTTCCTCATGAAAGAGGGGCGACACCACTTGACGGAAGACCATAAAACTAATAATGAAATATGGTGGATTACGTAATCCAATCTTCCGCATTAAAACCTATACAATAGGTAAAGTCGTCGGCAAGTATTCAACAAAAAACAACTACTGCCCCCCACGACCATTGAATTGTACTCATTTCTTCCATCAGCAAAACAATCAACAAGTGGAATATCGATCTGCAACTGATGCCAGACTCCAAAGGCACCATCATTGAAAATGTACAAATAAGGAGTGAGATATTCAAAGGAGACTCGCTGTCACCACTGCTATTTTGCATCGTACCATTCCCCCCCAGTTCCGTTCTAAATAGTATAAACAAGGGTTCCCAATGGAAACATGAAAAAGAAAAAGTCAATCACCTATTATATATTGTTATAAATTGTCTTAGCAATCGCAATATCAGTCAGTTCGAGGGCAAAATGATGTAAGTGGTACGTAACATAAAACTGTGTAACAATATCAACGAACGTATAACACAATCATGAATATTATTATTATCATTTTCAGTGTCACTCCTTTTATCGCTTTTGATTGATTCACTTGTTTATTTTGAAAAAATCATATGAATAGATAGTGGTTTATTTATGTGGAAACTTCAAAGCAACATTTACAAAGAGCTAGTATTTTCAGGAATTCAGGTGTAAATATCCAAAGTTCTATCCATAATTCGCTTCCAACACCTGAACTTTCCATTCTATCTGGAAAGTACTATCAGGTGTCAAAGATGCAGACATTTTCACGGATTCCTTTGGCTGTGAGATGCTATAGTCCATTTCGAGCCATTCTGAGGAAAATGTCTTGGCACCCCATTGTCAGATTATCGGGATTTGTGAGAAATAAATGACATATCATATGTGAATGGCATTAATAGTGATCACAATTGATATCTCTCATTATATATGATTGAGATTTCTCCGTTTTCCCCCATTACAGCTCGCTAAGCCTGTAATGAACATTTCGAAAAACATATTTGATATTATTGGATATTAGATATATTCAGGATCAAATATTACCAAATTCAACTTCAAATTATACCCGAAATATGACATTTCCCGAAAATATAAATTATTATCGCGTTATCTTGTAGCATGGAAAGATGTAGGGAAGATCTTGGAATTTGTACCTCGTTCCATAGACAGTGTAGAGCAGTGTATTAAATTTTTTTCAAATTCCTTTCCAACAAGAAATGAGAGCTCTCCGATGGACGAGCAAATACCCCAAAAATGGAAAAAATACATTATCAAAGCTCCATATCTGGAAAACTGTCCATTTTTGAGCTTTGTGGCTGTGAACACTTTTGATCAGCTCATAAAGAACTACAACATACCAAAAATTCAGCCAAATTTACGGAAAGCCATTTCCCATAAGAAATGTGCGGGGTCCTTTCCAGGTTATAGAGTAGATGAAGTAAAATATTACAGCAAACAAGCTGCATAGAAACCCTGGTGCGATCACAGATTCGATTTTGTTTCTACCAAAGTTGTTGATACTGTAATTGCATTGATACCGTTGGCTTCATTCGTCGATGGATGGCGCAGAAGTCGAAAATAGCCGAGTTTCCAACATTCCACGGTGCCTTGATTTGTCATTTGATTGTTTTTGAATGTTGACATGACACTTGTCGCTTGTCCAATCGTCAATGATTACATTAATCTGTAATTTTGCCGCCATCTGTGCTAAATAAGTGAAACGGTACCAATGCAATAAAACTAACATGAATCAAGTAGGCCGTCCATCAACACTTTTGTATGTCGGTATCACAGGTATAAAGGCGGTTTTCTACCAAAGCAATTGCGTTTTGTTTCCAAAAAGAGCAACAAAAACTAGTTGCTGTCTTTGGAAACAAAAATTCAACTATGTGTCCACCAAAGCAACATAAATAATATTTTTGTTTTCGGTTTGTTCTCAGCTGTTTCTACTAAAGAGACGGGAAACAGTGTGAAAATTTCGACTACGAGCGATGATTTATTTGTGCACTTCTTATAATTTCTTCTTTCTCTTTGGTACTTTGTATTTATGTTTATTAATTTTCGTTCAATTTCATCCTTGGTTGTTCCAAATATTTCCGCTATTTCCTTTAGTAAATCGTATTTTTTATATCTGTTTTTATAGTCAACATTTTTCGGATTCCATAAGTTAGGCCGCTCTCGATATGCCTCAATTGAATTATCCACTTCTATTGTCCCCGTTTTCTTGTTCATTGTAAATGCACGAAGCGTAAACTCGCGTGACCTATTAAAAAATTAAAACAACAAGCATGCCGGAATACGAGTCTCTTGTATGTTTCCTCTAAACCAACTGTGTTGCTAAAAACTGCAACCCAACAAGAAAACCTTTTGATCTTTCCGCTCCGAGACGAGACTTTCAACAATTGCCAGAAACAGTCGCCAGCGACACAATGTTGCCGAAATGATTCCAAATTCGGCAACTCCAACTCGAGTTGCTGTTTTGTTGTTGTTATGTTGGTTTGGTGGAAACCCGCCTTAAGAGATCACACCAGGGTTTCTATGCATCTTGACAGCAAACAAACAAAAACAGGTTGTTCTTTATTTTAGTTGCACTGTTGTGGCGCTGCCAGTTTCTTGGACTGGGAGGAGCACAGCCCTTGGATTCAGAACGAAACTGTCGCCAATAAGGTACCTGATTCTTGTTGCAAAACAGTTACAGCTGGCTGCGGCAAAAGAGACCACCCTTCCAATATCAACACACTGGTAATTGACCTAGCCCAGAGGGCGCTATTTATCATTTAATCGTCTCACGTTTCAAGAAATATTTCGGACCATCTCAATTGTGTTTTCAGGGTTGCATGGAGCTCATTATCCAGAGTATCTTGGGTAATTTCTGGATTATCTGCGCGGTAGCCTTGGGCATTGGCCTAATTCACGTCGTTGGAATAATATTAAGCATAGTGCTGTTCATGAAGCTGGAATCAGGAAAGAACGAAGACGACCCTAGTACTCAGAATGGGCGGGACCCATTGCTGACCAATTCAAGCTAGAGATTGTCGAACTATTCGCAAGGTATTGGAAAAAAGTATAGGGGAAAGAGTTGGAAGGAAGAAGAAGAAGTTGATAACAGTTGTATCAACAAAATGTGCCATTCAATACCTACACGCTACTTAACGCTACAAACTTCAGAGAGGATGTACTTATTTCGAGCACCGCTTTTTCACATTCGACATTCGTCTTAGTTTTTGTATATAAATTCAATCATATCCAAGATGACTTTCAATAATATAATAATCTCATCGATATATTCAATACTGCAAAAGGTGTCGGGTAAATCACGGGCATTTTAAAGCACCATTTGGTCCATTTACAAAATCGCAAAAATGGTTTGGCCTGCAAAAAGCCCAGACTTGAACCACATTGATCACATGTGGGAAAATATGGGACACTAAGGTAAACAGAGATGTCATTACACTCGTGACGTGTTTTGCTGCATTCGGCGACACATTTGAGAGCACTCCAGAAGGACATTTCGGATAAGCAATGGTATTTGTAATATACTTGTTTCAAGGAGCAAATAATCTTGCAATGACTGTAAAACGGTCGATAACAATCCTTTCAGAAGTGAATATAACTTTGTGTAGTATGTATGGCTTATGTCCGACAGAAAACGACTACTTGTCTAGCTAATACCTCGACAGGTATTAAATTATATCTGTCGGACATATATGCAACATACTGACGTATACCGGAAAAGGCGCAATGAAACAACAATGTACAAAATAAAATATATATTTTACATAATACAGAAGAATTGCCTAAATATCCAATATATTAATTAAGCTATTTCATAAACTCGATCACCCTGATAAGCCCAACATTCCAACCTCTGTATTTACCTTCACAAATAAAAAGTGTGGGTAATGTTGAACGTTATCATATAATCTCTCGTAACCATCGAGTGTCGAACCTGTTGCCTCCTACAACGTTGGGAAGCTTTATTTAAAGATGCGCACGATCACAAAAACGGTTATAGTCTTACACAGATATGTAGGGGCACCTAGATTGACAGTACAAAGGAATCACCTTGTATTTATACAGAAGGCAGAACGATTTGCGTTTTGAGGTCGATATCGGAACTACACAATACCGAAAATTATAAATATAAAAACTTGTCGAAGAAACAGAGGGAGCACAAAGACAGTGGGCTAGTATTTTAAACAATTGAAATCCCTAATATGCGTCAGCTATAATTACCGAAAGACCAATAACCAACAAGCCCAGAAATCACCAGAAGTTTACAGACTAGGCATCAATCGTGCGAGCTCACCTTCTCAGTCAAAGATTTACAATTATTCCGCGCTGAATAACTAATTGAAAATAATCCTTAATGATATTTAAGCTTGAACGCAGTAGATGGCGACACATGCACAGAACATTTGTGACACGGAACAACTCTTTTCGGTTATTGAAACTAAATACGAAAAAAACTCCAGGAAGTATCGATACACATCAGATATGGGGAGGATGAAAAGAAAAATAATTTATCCAGAAACATGAATCGATTATTTAAAACGAATTAATCAATTTCCATCTCGACCTTTGGAGAAAAAAAATTGAGGCTCAGCACGAACAGCCACATATTCATGACCAAAACTCCGTTCAACCACATCAACTTCGTCCATTTAATAGCGCCTTTTGTATTCTCCTCAGAAACAAAATCTCCACTATGATTAAAATGAAACCATCTATATGCTATATATTTGGATGTCAGAAACATTCGGTTTTCAATGTATATTACTAGCCAAAATCGACACAAAACACAAAACGCTCAACAACACTTAAATATTTACATCAACTACTGGCATTGAGACGAATCAGCTCTGGAAAAAATCGATTCTAAAACCGACATCTGACAGTATCATCAGAATCGATTTCTGAGGAGCCCAAAACCACAGTACGAGGCGAATCCAGGGATAAATATATCGGAATACCGCAAGGTTTCGTTCTTGGGCCGATTTCGACCTCCGTGTATAAATCATGTCTCAGATCGTGTATCAAATAGACTAAAATCGAGTAAAAATTATATTTTTTTGTCATCTTGTTACGACTGATAAGGTAATCAACTGAACCGTGTTGTATTTCGTACAGAAATCCGTGGACGTGCCGCTTACCGTAACCATCAATATACAATCTACACTTAAAGAATTCCTCCTTAGAAAATAACGAAATAGTCCTAGTTGTCAAGGCACTCAGCTTCAATAAACCTTATCAAAACCGAATTTTGTCCATGAACGGGGCGACCCGACGAATTCACGAAGTGTGCAGATGCGTCAACCTTTCCAACTCGTCGTCTAAACTCAGATGCTAGTAACCGTAGCGGTCCTGAAACGAATCGAAATTATGGACGGAACGTGTCGACCGCGGGATACGACGATAGTCTTACCTGCAACGAAGTCATCAACCCGTTAGCGAAGGAACCTAGTTTACCGGCTACTTTCGTCACTCCCTGTCTGACGCTCTCTTTCACGTCTTCCATGTCATAGGCCGGCGTGTTGTGACTGAGCTGGATCCTTTCTGGAAATCAACGACAAAAATCCTTCAAGTAGGTTTTATACCGTTCCTGTCAATTGTCAACAGTCAATTGACAATTGAAGATTACACGATTTTCCATTCCAATACGAAGTAATCTGAATTATCTAATGAAAAGTGTCGGTTTTGTTTCATTTGACCCCACGTTGGGCGCCAATTTATAGAGAAACAGTTTTTCTCTCAGTGTATTTTGGTGAATGGTCTGGAAAATAATATGCGAGCTCCACTTTGAGAAAACTTAATTTTTCGCATATAGGGTGCAATGTGACGAAGTACAAGTATCACAGCTAGAGTAAATATACAAAAAATAAACAAAAAGGAACTCGCATATTTTTTCCTGCCCGCACACAAAAATATACTAAAAGAAAACTGCTTCTCAACAACTTGGGTTCATATTGGGTGCATTAGCGATTTGGCGTAGTACATAATCCAGTAGACATTTAAACCTTTGAAACCCACACAACAGATGGCGTTCACTTCCATCCCCATAGTTTCGATGCACAACCACGCAAATCTATATCGGAAAATTATCGAACGAACGCAATATTGTTCCAACAGCCACGAAAACTCAACTTACCTTCTCCGTTTCCGAAAAAGTCGGCGGAAGATATACTGGACGATCCCTGGAACCTGCTCAAGTTCGCCTTGGTCTCGTAGTCCGTCTCCTTATCGTTAAAATATTGGTCCGACGATATGGCCTTGGCGTTTCCGAACTTTTTCTGAGCTTCGTCCGAGTTCGAAGCCGTTTCCAGTTGCCTGGGGGGTTTGCTCTGTTTCTTCCGTTCCCTTTCTACAAATAAGAGGATCGCAGTTCAAATTAATAATAATAATAAAGAACTCCGATCTGCTTGGAGAGTTTTAGAGGTGTTTGGAACATACCATTTGAGCTGCTGCTCTTCGGCTTTTCCGGGGGATCGTCGACAACGACCCAGCTGTCTTTTTTGCTGGACTTCAAGTTGTTCAATTCGGACAGCAGAAAGGTGTCCAGTTTGCTGTTTGTATTGCGGTCCATGCTGAACGGACTGCCGAACGCGTAATCGTCGAAAAAACTGTCGTCCGAGAGTCGCAGCTTCCCAAGCGAGGAAAGGGTGTTCGAAGGGGCCTGGAAATTCTCCTGCTCGATGGTCTGCATGTCGCTGATGGCCGAGTGGCTGATTCCGCTGTGAACGAAGCACGGTTCAACAATTCTCCAGATCTTGTTCAGACTGTTCTAATAAAATACTCACCCCCTGGTGCTGATGCCCATCCCCAGGCGCTCCATCTGATCGGCCTTCTTCGGATCCTGCTTCCGCACCTGCTCGTTGTTTTTCTGTTGCTGGTCGCTGAGCTCTTTGTAGGCCAGCCTTACCGCGGCCTCGCGCTCCTCTTCCTCCTTGCTTGTCAGCGCGGCCATCTTGACGGTCTCTTCGGCGGCGCGCAGTCGCGACTCCTCGGCCAGTTCCGCCTCGCGTTCCAGATCGGCGAAGTTCGTTTTCACTTTCGTGGCGCCGAGGCCGGATTTCTTCGCGCCGAACTAAAATTTAGAATTAGTCGAGTGTATCGATCGATGCAGGGCGGAGAATCCGGAGTGCGTTATATAGATACTAACGACAAAGGCCCTCGAGCTTTGGCCCTCGAGCTTTGGCCCTCAAGCTTTGGCCCTCGAGCTTCGGCCCTCGAGCTTTGGCCCTCGAGCTTTGGCCCTCGAGCTTTACCCTCCGGCCGAATAATTTATTGCCGGAGAAATTCAGACTCTTATACGACAAGGATTATGAAGTATTTAATGAATGGAAGTTGAAAAATAAAATTATTGCCATAGATGAGACCGTGTTATTGGCGTACTTTCAAGAATTGGTATGTTATTTTATTTCAGTAAAATTCCGTTAATAGCCACAAGCTATCAACAATGTTTTTCTGAACTTACGGGTAAAAAAATGGTTGAGTGATGATTGGCACTTTTCAGGACACATTCCTACCGCGAAAAAAACACTCAAATTTTTTTTTCTTTAAACTAACATAATGTACACACCCTAATTTACCCGTTTCACACAATTTTTTTTTTGAAAACATTCAACCTTCTTTTAAAAACACCAAAACAACACATTTATGTAAAATGTTTAGTGAATTTATTTATGACAAGTTGGTAACTTTGAACTTTGCATAGTTGCATAGCCAACTTTTCCAGGCATTTAATTTCAATATGAATAGGAAATTACTCACTCACTTTTTTTCCAGAAACCAACTTGACATGAATAAAATTCACTAACCAGTTTGCCTAGATTTGTTGGTTATGTGATAATGAAAGGATGAGTTTTTTCCTGAAAAGTAGTGTTTTCAGTAAAGAAAGAGTGTGAAACAGATCAATTAGGGTGTGTACATTGTGCAAGTTTGAAGAAGGAAGAATTTTGAGTGTTTTTCCGCGGTAGAAATGTGTCCTAAAAAATGTCAGTCATCACTCAAAAAGAGGCCCAAATCTCCGAAATTAGTTGGGACCGCCAAAAATTTTGTTTGGATTTTTGTTCAAGAGGCCAAACAAGGTAAGTTTCAAAAAAAATTGATGATAGCTTGTGGCTATCAGTTAACGGAATTTTACTTTTATTTAGTTTATGTGTTTGATTGATTTTTATTATTTCAGTCCGAAAAATTTTCTCCAACGTCATTGTGGACGAAATATTCTATTTTAAAATCTACACTGATAGTCAATGAAAATAACAATATTTCCCATTTTTTCCGACTAACAGCGTTTTTAAAGATAAAATCTATATTCCGAAAAAACCCAAGGTTTTGACTGCAGATCAACTTCCATGAATATTCTCAAGTCAATCAAGTCATCCTGGGTAATACAAACATCATTCTGAAACAGCTGCTATTGAAAATAATTGGTAAATTTAAATACTACTACTGTGTTTTGGTAATCTCAAACATGAAAAGCATACCGATATGTCGCGTCTGCTCAGAGCACAGGATTCCCGAATCCAATAGCCGTTTACCCTATTGAATATGGGTGGTTTTTGAGTTGATAATGTATATGCGCACTACGAATATACCGGAGCTTTGGAGAAACGTTCCGAGTGAAAAAATTCAATTCAAAATAATAATGGAATGCAAATAAATATACAAGCACTATAATTTTTTCAAGAAATAGTTTTTTTTGAATCTCAATTCATCGATTCTCGACACAGTCTTCGCTCGAGCAATATTAGGGTAAAATTCGAACAACAAAAAATATTTTCGCGTCATGATGTTTTCTGGCAAAAAATAAAATCGATCGCTTTACAAATTCACTTACAGCAGATTTCTTGGCAGCTGGTTTCCTTGCGGTAATAGCGGATTTTCGGGGTTCCGTCTGAACACTATTGGCAAGTGAAAAGTCAACTTTTGGTCCCTCTTCAGGGTTCTTATTCAGCCTGAGAGCCGTCTTGGCGTCATCGCTGATTTCAGGTTGCTAAGAGACAAAATTAATTGATGGCGGAGCCTTTTGGTGCATCAATGTTTAGATAAGTGCCGGAAGGAAATTTCAAGTTTCCAAAATACAGACTAGACTAGGATAAGAAAACATTTGAGCTGCGGAAGTAACAATGGTTTCTTTAATTTCAACGGAAGGACTCGTGTTTTGAAATTAAATGGGCAGAGATTGATATTTGCAGAAATATTTCTTGGGAAACTCAAAATTTCTTGATGCAGTATGTATATGGCTTCTTTTTGAACAGAACAAAATATTTAGTGAACTTTTGGATATTCAGTAATGCAAAAAAAGACTAGTTTTCCTTGAGCTAGCCCAAAATCTTGAACTGTGACTTTGCCGTTCATTTTGACGAAAAAAATTCTAGTTTTCAAGCTTTGTCAACATGGAATAAAAACAATTCTCACTCATACAATTATTCATCAATAAATTAATGAAGCTTTGTCTCAAAGTTTTTAAAAATTCCTCCTTTGACTTTGAGAGTCAATTTGACAATAAAAAAACACAGAACACTGTGGAAATTGAAAAAGAACAAACCCTAAATCAAGGCAAGCTTTGAAATGACATAATAACAAAAAATTAACTCAAACCACATACAACTGTCAACTGTTGTGCAGCCGTAATTTCCGGGCTGGTGAAATTCTCGTGTTCCGAGAAAAAGTCGGCCTCCTTTTCTTCCGGTTTCTCGGGCGCTTGAGGGTGGACATGCAACTGAGAAATAAGGCTGTGAAAGTGACGTTAGTTACGTACAGGGCGAATCGAAATTAGTGGTCGAAACTTCAACTGATATGTTCGTAATAATCTGGTCAGTTGTATATTCCCTTGGAAACGTTAATAATTTCATGGTGTCTGTTTGTTTGTAGCTTTGACATTCATCAATTTTACTAACTGGACAACTTTTTCTATAGCACTGTAGTGAATCTTCGACCAATAATCTCTCCCTGCATTCGAGACACCTTGAAGATATTAAAATGCAAAAACAAAAAATGGAAAAGTGAAATCATGTTAATCAAAAATGAATAAAAGCTATTTAGCAAGGCGAGGCATTTCCACGCCTACCTTCTGGTTTTCCTTCAAGAAAAACCCAGTGTATTTCGTTGAAATCAACTAGAAACAAAAAAAATGATACCATAATATGAAAGGCATTGAAGATCTCGGAATATTTTTGCCACCACAACTATTAATTCACTTTAAGTAATGGAATTTCTCTACATATATCTAATATAAGAAAAGCCACTTGTTGAAAGACATTCAGCTTACCTCCGTGTTGGTTTTGAGTGAATGAGTGGCAGCTTGGCTCAACTTTTCTCTGTACAGCTGAGCTGCTCTGGAATTGTATTTCTTCTGGGCATCGTTGGTGTTGCAATTGTGTTGATTGAAAAACTGCAACTGAAAAAAATTGTGAATTGCCAAATCTACGTTCACAATGAGCCAAAGAGCCGCAGACTCACTGCATTGCTATTTCCTCCTAATTGCATCTGCCTCAACTGCATCCAAGTCCAGTTTGTGTCCAATTGGGTGGACCTCACGAAAGTTAAATGTACTCCCAAACTTCGGTGGACAGCAGAGCAATCAATGCATATGAAGACGCCGTATGTTACACTAGACCATGTTGGGTTTTTGGCATTACAATCAAAACAAGCCTGAAACAAGGTCAGGACAAGGCTTAAACAAGGTTGAAACAAGTCTTAAACAAGGTCGAATCAGGCAATTCATTCAACTGATGTTTAAACACATCAAAATTGTACACAATATACGACAAAACTGTGATATTGGGACTTTTCAAAGGAGAAACCTGGAAAACTCTTTATTTTGAATATGTCGCAGACACGTCATTCACACATCAAATGAAACTTGTTTGTTAAAACGTACACTATTTTTTGTAATACATACTTTATTGGCGCCTATTGACCTCAGCCTATGAAATACAGCTTCAATGTCTTCTTTGGTGGGTTGCGGATTCATTTTGTGGAGTTTTTCCAACGAATTATTGAAAGATAATTTTTAACAATTTCAGCCAAGCTGCTATTTGACAACGATCAGACAGGAATGACATAGGACATGAGAGTCATGTCACATGACATAAGTCACGTCACATTGCACATTGCACAAAATGAAATGGGGGGACCGTGTAACACAGAATTCTATGGTCACAGATCACAAATCTATAAAACGATTGACAGATCGACAACTGCACACAATCCAAAATTTTGTGTAAAATTTATACACACGTTGAAAAGGTACCAAAAATGACGTGAAGCTAATAGTTGTTTTCAAAAGTAGAAAATTCGTATCAAAACTTCGTGATAAAATGACAAGTCTTATGATTCCTATAGTGACCTAGTTCTGTACAATGGTTTGCTGATGCTATTCCGCAGTATATAATGGCCTCAATGCCCTCCCCAGCGAGTTTCGTTGCTCCAGGAAGACTTTGATCAAGGTCAACTTTGGAAATTTTCAGGCTGAAAATGAAACATAGATTTGCTGCAAACTGTGCACAGGGGGTGATCATGACGAGCTAAATCCAGAAATGCAATTAGTTTTTTTCTAGTTTTTACGGTTTTCGAGATGTTTCAATTTTCGTACAGCACTCTGCCCTCTATCGGCCAACGCTCGAAGGTACTTATAGGTATTGTCGTTACTCGAGATTATTCGCCTGGAATAAAATATTCTCAAGAAGGAACTGATGCTATTCCGCGGTAGATAATGGCCTCAAGGCCCTCTCCAGCGAGTTTCGTTGCTCTAGGAAGACTCCGATTTTTTCGTCTCAAAATGAATCAAGGTTAACCCCTTTGGAAATTTTCAGGCTGAAAATGAAGAAGAGATTTACTTCTAACTGTGCACATAGGGGGTTCTTGACGAGCAGAATCCAGAAATGCAATTAGTTTTCTTCTAGCTCTTACGGTTTTCGAGATATTTCAATTTTCGTACAGCACTCTGCCCTCTATCGGCCAACGCTCGAAGGTACTTATAGGTATTGTCGTTACTCGAGATTATTCGACTGGAATAAAATATTCTCAAGAAGGAACTGATGCTATTCCGCAGTATATAATGGCCTCAATGCCCTCCCCAGCGAGTTTCGTTGCTCCAGGAAGACTTTGATCAAGGTCAACTTTGGAAATTTTCAGGCTGAAAATGAAACATAGATTTGCTGCAAACTGTGCACAGGGGGTGATCATGACGAGCTAAATCCAGAAATGCAATTAGTTTTTTTCTAGTTTTTACGGTTTTCGAGATGTTTCAATTTTCGTACAGCACTCTGCCCTCTATCGGCCAACGCTCGAAGGTACTTATAGGTATTGTCGTTACTCGAGATTATTCGACTGGAATAAAATATTCTCAAGAAGGAACTGAAGCTATTCCGCGGTAGATAATGGCCTTAAGGCCCTCTCCAGCGAGTTTTGTTGCTCTAGGAAGACTTTGATGTTTTCGTCTCAAAAAGAATCAAGGTTAACCCCTTTGGAAATTTTCAGGCTGAAAATGAAAAATAGATTTGCTTCAAACTGTGCACTTTGGGGGTTCTTGACGAGCAGAATCCAGAAATGCTATTAGTTTTCTTCTATCTCTTACGGTTTTCGAAATATTTCAATTTTCGTACAGCACTCTGCCCTCTATCGGTCAACGCTCGAAGGTACTTATAGGTATTGTCATTACTCGAGATTATTCGACTGGAATAAAATATTCTCAAGAAGGAACTGATGCTATTCCGCGGTAGATAATGGCCTTAAGGCCCTCTCGAGCGAGTTTCGTTGCTCTAGGAAGACTTTGATTTTTTCGTCTCAAAAAGAATCAAGGTTAACCCCTTTGGATATTTTCAGGCTGAAAATGAAAAATAGATTTATTTCAAACTGTGCACAGGGGGTGTTCTTAACGAACAGAATTAAAAAATGCAATTAGTTTTCTTCTAACTCTTACGGTTTTCGAGATAATTCCAATTTAGTACAGCAAAGTTGCTCTGCCCTCTATCGGCCAACCCTCGAAGGTACTTATAGGTATTGTCGTTACTCGAGATTATTCGACTGGAATAAAATATTCTCAGATAGGAACTGATGCTATTCCGCGGTAGATAATGGCCTTGAGGCCCTCTCCAGCGAGTTTCGTTGCTCTAGGAAGACTTTGATTTTTTCGTCTCAAAAAGAATCAAGGTTAACCCCTTTGGATATTTTCAGGCTGAAAATGAAAAATAGATTTATTTCAAACTGTGCACAGGGGGTGTTCTTAACGAACAGAATTAAAAAATGCAATTAGTTTTCTTCTAACTCTTACGGTTTTCGAGATAATTCCAATTTAGTACAGCAAAGTTGCTCTGCCCTCTATCGGCCAACCCTCGAAGGTACTTATAGGTATTGTCGTTACTCGAGATTATTCGACTGGAATAAAATATTCTCAGATAGGAACTGATGCTATTCCGCGGTAGATAATGGCCTTGAGGCCCTATCCAGCGAGTTTCGTTGCTCTAGGAAGACTTTGATTTTTTGGTCCCAATGAGAATCAAGGTTAACCCCTTTGGAAATTTTCAGGCTGAAAATGAAAAATAGATTTGCTTCTAAATATGCACAGGGGGTGTTCTTAACGAACAGAATTAAAAAATGCAATTAGTTTTCTTCTAACTCTTACGGTTTTCGAGATAATTCCATTTTAGTACAGCAAAGTTGCTCTGCCCTCTATCGGCCAACCCTCGAAGGTACTTATAGGTATTGTCGTTACTCGAGATTATTCGACTGGAATAAAATATTCTCAAGAAGGAACTGATGTTATTCCGCGGTAGATAATTGCCTTAAGGCCCTCTCCAGCGAGTTTCGTTGCTCTAGGAGGACTTTGATTTTTTCGTCTCAAAAAGAATCAAGGTTAACCCCTTTGGAAATTTTCAGGCTGAAAATGAAAAATAAATTTGCTTCATACTGTGCACAGAGAGGGTTCTTGACGAGCAGAATCCAGAAATGCAATTAGTTTTCTTCTAGCTCTTACGGTTTTCGAGATATTTCAATTTTCGTACAGCACTCTGCCCTCTATCGGCCAACGCTCGAAGGTACTTATAGGTATTGTCGTTACTCGAGATTATTCGACTGGAATAAAATATTCTCAAGAAGGAACTGATGCTATTCCGCGGTAGATAATGGCCTCAAGGCCCTCTCCAGCGAGTTTCGTTGCTCTAGGAACACTTTGATTTTTTCGTCTCAAAAAGAATCAAGGTTAACCCCTTTGGATATTTTCAGGCTGAAAATGAAAAATAGATTTATTTCAAACTATGCACAGGGGGTGTTCTTAACGAACAGAATTAAAAAATGCAATTAGTTTTCTTCTAACTCTTACGGTTTTCGAGATAATTCCAATTTAGTACAGCAAAGTTGCTCTGCCCTCTATCGGCCAACCCTCGAAGGTACTTATAGGTATTGTCGTTACTCGAGATTATTCGACTGGAATAAAATATTCTCAGATAGGAACTGATGCTATTCCGCGGTAGATAATGGCCTTGAGGCCCTCTCCAGCGAGTTTCGTTGCTCTAGGAAGACTTTGATTTTTTGGTCCCAATGAGAATCAAGGTTAACCCCTTTGGAAATTTTCAGGCTGAAAATGAAAAATAGATTTGCTTCAAACTGTGCACATAGGGGGTTCTTGACGAGCAGAATCCAGAAATGCAATTAGTTTTCTTCTAGCTCTTACGGTTTTCGAGATATTTCAATTTTCGTACAGCACTCTGCCCTCTATCGGCCAACGCTCGAAGGTACTTATAGGTATTGTCGTTACTCGAGATTATTCGACTGGAATAAAATATTCTCAAGAAGGAACTGAAGCTATTCCGCGGTAGATAATGGCCTTAAGGCCCTCTCCAGCGAGTTTTGTTGCTCTAGGAAGACTTTGATGTTTTCGTCTCAAAAAGAATCAAGGTTAACCCCTTTGGAAATTTTCAGGCTGAAAATGAAAAATAGATTTGCTTCAAACTGTGCACTTTGGGGGTTCTTGACGAGCAGAATCCAGAAATGCTATTAGTTTTCTTCTATCTCTTACGGTTTTCGAAATATTTCAATTTTCGTACAGCACTCTGCCCTCTATCGGTCAACGCTCGAAGGTACTTATAGGTATTGTCATTACTCGAGATTATTCGACTGGAATAAAATATTCTCAAGAAGGAACTGATGCTATTCCGCGGTAGATAATGGCCTTAAGGCCCTCTCGAGCGAGTTTCGTTGCTCTAGGAAGACTTTGATTTTTTCGTCTCAAAAAGAATCAAGGTTAACCCCTTTGGATATTTTCAGGCTGAAAATGAAAAATAGATTTATTTCAAACTGTGCACAGGGGGTGTTCTTAACGAACAGAATTAAAAAATGCAATTAGTTTTCTTCTAACTCTTACGGTTTTCGAGATAATTCCAATTTAGTACAGCAAAGTTGCTCTGCCCTCTATCGGCCAACCCTCGAAGGTACTTATAGGTATTGTCGTTACTCGAGATTATTCGACTGGAATAAAATATTCTCAGATAGGAACTGATGCTATTCCGCGGTAGATAATGGCCTTGAGGCCCTCTCCAGCGAGTTTCGTTGCTCTAGGAAGACTTTGATTTTTTCGTCTCAAAAAGAATCAAGGTTAACCCCTTTGGATATTTTCAGGCTGAAAATGAAAAATAGATTTATTTCAAACTGTGCACAGGGGGTGTTCTTAACGAACAGAATTAAAAAATGCAATTAGTTTTCTTCTAACTCTTACGGTTTTCGAGATAATTCCAATTTAGTACAGCAAAGTTGCTCTGCCCTCTATCGGCCAACCCTCGAAGGTACTTATAGGTATTGTCGTTACTCGAGATTATTCGACTGGAATAAAATATTCTCAGATAGGAACTGATGCTATTCCGCGGTAGATAATGGCCTTGAGGCCCTATCCAGCGAGTTTCGTTGCTCTAGGAAGACTTTGATTTTTTGGTCCCAATGAGAATCAAGGTTAACCCCTTTGGAAATTTTCAGGCTGAAAATGAAAAATAGATTTGCTTCTAAATATGCACAGGGGGTGTTCTTAACGAACAGAATTAAAAAATGCAATTAGTTTTCTTCTAACTCTTACGGTTTTCGAGATAATTCCATTTTAGTACAGCAAAGTTGCTCTGCCCTCTATCGGCCAACCCTCGAAGGTACTTATAGGTATTGTCGTTACTCGAGATTATTCGACTGGAATAAAATATTCTCAAGAAGGAACTGATGTTATTCCGCGGTAGATAATTGCCTTAAGGCCCTCTCCAGCGAGTTTCGTTGCTCTAGGAGGACTTTGATTTTTTCGTCTCAAAAAGAATCAAGGTTAACCCCTTTGGAAATTTTCAGGCTGAAAATGAAAAATAAATTTGCTTCATACTGTGCACAGAGAGGGTTCTTGACGAGCAGAATCCAGAAATGCAATTAGTTTTCTTCTAGCTCTTACGGTTTTCGAGATATTTCAATTTTCGTACAGCACTCTGCCCTCTATCGGCCAACGCTCGAAGGTACTTATAGGTATTGTCGTTACTCGAGATTATTCGACTGGAATAAAATATTCTCAAGAAGGAACTGATGCTATTCCGCGGTAGATAATGGCCTCAAGGCCCTCTCCAGCGAGTTTCGTTGCTCTAGGAACACTTTGATTTTTTCGTCTCAAAAAGAATCAAGGTTAACCCCTTTGGATATTTTCAGGCTGAAAATGAAAAATAGATTTATTTCAAACTATGCACAGGGGGTGTTCTTAACGAACAGAATTAAAAAATGCAATTAGTTTTCTTCTAACTCTTACGGTTTTCGAGATAATTCCAATTTAGTACAGCAAAGTTGCTCTGCCCTCTATCGGCCAACCCTCGAAGGTACTTATAGGTATTGTCGTTACTCGAGATTATTCGACTGGAATAAAATATTCTCAGATAGGAACTGATGCTATTCCGCGGTAGATAATGGCCTTGAGGCCCTCTCCAGCGAGTTTCGTTGCTCTAGGAAGACTTTGATTTTTTGGTCCCAATGAGAATCAAGGTTAACCCCTTTGGAAATTTTCAGGCTGAAAATGAAAAATAGATTTGCTTCTAAATATGCACAGGGGGTGTTCTTAACGAACAGAATTAAAAAATGCAATTAGTTTTCTTCTAACTCTTACGGTTTTCGAGATAATTCCATTTTAGTACAGCAAAGTTGCTCTGCCCTCTATCGGCCAACCCTCGAAGGTACTTATAGGTATTGTCGTTACTCGAGATTATTCGACTGGAATAAAATATTCTCAAGAAGGAACTGATGTTATTCCGCGGTAGATAATGGCCTTAAGGCCCTCTCCAGCGAGTTTCGTTGCTCTAGGAGGACTTTGATTTTTTCGTCTCAAAAAGAATCAAGGTTAACCCCTTTGGAAATTTTCAGGCTGAAAATGAAAAATAAATTTGCTTCATACTGTGCACAGAGAGGGTTCTTGACGAGCAGAATCCAGAAATGCAATTAGTTTTCTTCTAGCTCTTACGGTTTTCGAGATATTTCAATTTTCGTACAGCACTCTGCCCTCTATCGGCCAACGCTCGAAGGTACTTATAGGTATTGTCGTTACTCGAGATTATTCGACTGGAATAAAATATTCTCAAGAAGGAACTGATGCTATTCCGCGGTAGATAATGGCCTCAAGGCCCTCTCCAGCGAGTTTCGTTGCTCTAGGAACACTTTGATTTTTTCGTCTCAAAAAGAATCAAGGTTAACCCCTTTGGATATTTTCAGGCTGAAAATGAAAAATAGATTTATTTCAAACTATGCACAGGGGGTGTTCTTAACGAACAGAATTAAAAAATGCAATTAGTTTTCTTCTAACTCTTACGGTTTTCGAGATAATTCCAATTTAGTACAGCAAAGTTGCTCTGCCCTCTATCGGCCAACCCTCGAAGGTACTTATAGGTATTGTCGTTACTCGAGATTATTCGACTGGAATAAAATATTCTCAGATAGGAACTGATGCTATTCCGCGGTAGATAATGGCCTTGAGGCCCTCTCCAGCGAGTTTCGTTGCTCTAGGAAGACTTTGATTTTTTGGTCCCAATGAGAATCAAGGTTAACCCCTTTGGAAATTTTCAGGCTGAAAATGAAAAATAGATTTGCTTCTAAATATGCACAGGGGGTGTTCTTAACGAACAGAATTAAAAAATGCAATTAGTTTTCTTCTAACTCTTACGGTTTTCGAGATAATTCCATTTTAGTACAGCAAAGTTGCTCTGCCCTCTATCGGCCAACCCTCGAAGGTACTTATAGGTATTGTCGTTACTCGAGATTATTCGACTGGAATAAAATATTCTCAAGAAGGAACTGATGTTATTCCGCGGTAGATAATGGCCTTAAGGCCCTCTCCAGCGAGTTTCGTTGCTCTAGGAGGACTTTGATTTTTTCGTCTCAAAAAGAATCAAGGTTAACCCCTTTGGAAATTTTCAGGCTGAAAATGAAAAATAAATTTGCTTCATACTGTGCACAGAGAGGGTTCTTGACGAGCAGAATCCAGAAATGCAATTAGTTTTCTTCTAGCTCTTACCGTTTTCGAGATATTTCAATTTTCGTACAGCACTCTGCCCTCTATCGGCCAACGCTCGAAGGTACTTATAGGTATTGTCGTTACTCGAGATTATTCGACTGGAATAAAATATTCTCAAGAAGGAACTGATGCTATTCCGCGGTAGATAATGGCCTCAAGGCCCTCTCCAGCGAGTTTCGTTGCTCTAGGAACACTTTGATTTTTTCGTCTCAAAAAGAATCAAGGTTAACCCCTTTGGAAATTTTCAGGCTGAAAATGAAAAAGAGATTTACTTCAAACTGTGCACATAGGGGGTTCTTGACGAGCAGAATCCAGAAATGCAATTAGTTTTCTTCTAGCTCTTACGGTTTTCGAGATATTTCAATTTTCGTACAGCAAAGTTGCTCTGCCCTCTATCGGCCAACGCTCGAAGGTACTTATAGGTATTGTCGTTACTCGAGATTATTCGACTGGAATAAAATATTCTCAAGAAGGAACTGATGCTATTCCGCGGTAGATAATGGCCTCAAGGCCCTCTCCAGCTAGTTTCGTTGCTCTAGGAAGACTTTTATTTTTTCGTCTCAAAAAGAATCAAGGTTAACCCCTTTGGAAATTTTCAGGCTGAAAATGAAAAAGAGATTTACTTCAAACTGTGCACATAGGGGGTTCTTGACGAGCAGAATCCAGAAATGCAATTAGTTTTCTTCTAGCTCTTACGGTTTTCGAGATATTTCAATTTTCGTACAGCAAAGTTGCTCTGCCCTCTATCGGCCAACCCTCGAAGGTACTTATAGGTATTGTCGTTACTCGAGATTATTTGACTGGAATAAAATATTCTCAAGAAGGAACTGATGCTATTCCGCGGTAGATAATGGCCTCAAGGCCCTCTCCAGCGAGTTTCGTTGCTCTAGGAAGACTTTGATTTTTTAGTCTCAAAAAGAATCAAGGTTAACCCCTTTGGAAATTTTCAGGCTGAAAATGAAAAATAGATATGCTTCAAACTGTGCACATAGGGGGTTCTTGACGAGCAGAATCCAGAAATGCAATTAGTTTTTTTCTAGCTTTTACGGTTTTCGAGATATTTCAATTTTCGTACCTCTGCCCTCTATCGGCCAACGCTCGAAGGTACTTATAGGTATTGTCGTTACTCGAGATTATTCGACTGAAATAAAATATTCTCAAGAAGGAACTGATGCTATTCCGCGGTAGATAATGACCTTAAGGCCCTCTCCAGCGAGTTTCGTTGCTCTAGGAAGACTTTGATTTTTTCGTCTCAAAAAGAATCAAGGTTAACCCCTTTGGAAATTTTCAGGCTGAAAATGAAAAATAGATTTGCTTCAAACTGTGCACATAGGGGGTTCTTGACGAGCAGAATCCAGAAATGCAATTAGTTTTCTTCTAGCTCTTACGGTTTTCGAGATATTTCAATTTTCGTACAGCACTCTGCTCTCTATCGGCCAACGCTCGAAGGTACTTATAGGTATTGTCGTTACTCGAGATTATTCGACTGGAATAAAATATTCTCAAGAAGGAACTGATGCTATTTCGCGGTAGATAATGGCCGTAAGGCCCTCTCCAGCGAGTTTCGTTGCTCTAGGAAGACTTTGATTTTTTGGTCTCAAAAAGAATCAAGGTTAACCTCTTTGGAAATTTTCAGGCTGAAAATGAAAAATAGATTTGCTTCAAACTGTGCGCATAGGGGGTTCTTGACGAGCAGAATCCAGAAATGCATTTAGTTTTCTTCTAGCTCTTACGGTTTTCGAGATATTTCAAATTTCGTACAGCACTCTGCCCTCTATCGGCCAACGCTCGAAGGTACTTATAGGTAATGTCGGTACTCGAGATTATTCGACTGGAATAAAATATTCTCAAGAAGGAACTGATGCTATTCCGCGGTAGATAAAGGCCGTAAGGCCCTCTCCAGCGAGTTTCGTTGCTCTAGGAAGACTTTGATTTTTTTGTCTCAAAAAGAATCAAGGTTAACCCCTTTGGAAATTTTCAGGCTGAAAATGAAAAATAGATTTGCTTCAAACTGTGCACATAGGGGGTTCTTGACGAGCAGAATCCAGAAATGCAATTAGTTTTCTTCTAGCTCTTACGGTTTTCGAGATATTTCAAATTTCGTACAGCAAAGTTGCTCTGCCCTCTATCGGCCATCGCTCGAAGGTACTTATAGGTATTGTCGTTACTCGAGATTATTCGACTGGAATAAAATATTCTCAAGAAGGAACTGATGCTATTCCGCGGTAGATAATGGCCTCAAGGCCCTCCCCAGCGAGTTTTGTTGCTCTAGGAAGACTTTGATTTTTTAGTCTCAAAAAGAATCAAGGTTAACCCCTTTGGAAATTTTCAGGCTGAAAATGAAAAATAGATTTGTCTCAAACTGTGCACATTGGGGGTTCTTGACGAGCAGAATCCAGATATGCAATTAGTTTTCTTCTATCTCTTACGGTTTTCGAGATATTTCAATTTTCATACAGCACTCTGCCCTCTATCGGCCAACCCTCGAAGGTACTTATAGGTATTGTCGTTACTCGAGATTATTCGACTGGAATAAAATATTCTCAAGAAGGAACTGATGCTATTCCGCGGTAGATAATGGCCTTAAGGCCCTCCCCAGCGAGTTTTGTTGCTCTAGGAGGACTTTGATTTTTTCGTCTCAAAAAGAATCAAGGTTAACCCCTTTGGAAATTTTCAGGCTGAAAATGAAAAATAGATTTGCTTCAAACTGTGCACATAGGGGGTTCTTGACGAGCAGAATCCAGAAATGCAATTAGTTTTCTTCTAGCTCTTACGGTTTTCGAGATATTTCAAATTTCGTACAGCAAAGTTGCTCTGCCTTCTATCGGCCATCGCTCGAAGGTACTTATAGGTATTGTCGTTACTCGAGATTATTCGACTGGAATAAAATATTCTCAAGAAGGAACTGATGCTATTCCGCGGTAGATAATGGCCTTAAGGCCCTCTCGAGCGAGTTTCGTTGCTCTAGGAAGACTTTGATTTTTTCGTCTCAAAAAGAATCAAGGTTAACCCCTTTGGAAATTTTCAGGCTGAAAATGAAAAATAGATTTGTTTCAAACTGTGCACATAGGGGGTTCTTGACGAGCAGAATCCAGAAATGCAATTAGTTTTCTTCTAGCTCTTACGGTTTTCGAGATATTTCAAATTTCGTACAGCAAAGTTGCTCTGCCCTCTATCGGCCATCGCTCGAAGGTACTTATAGGTATTGTCGTTACTCGAGATTATTCGACTGGAATAAAATATTCTCAGATAGGAACTGATGCTATTCCGCGGTAGATAATGGCCTTGAGGCCCTCTCCAGCGAGTTTCGTTGCTCTAGGAAGACTTTGATTTTTTAGTCTCAAAAAGAATCAAGGTTAACCCCTTTGGAAATTTTCAGGCTGAAAATGAAAAATAGATTTGTCTCAAACTGTGCACATTGGGGGTTCTTGACGAGCAGAATCCAGATATGCAATTAGTTTTCTTCTATCTCTTACGGTTTTCGAGATATTTCAATTTTCATACAGCACTCTGCCCTCTATCGGCCAACCCTCGAAGGTACTTATAGGTATTGTCGTTACTCGAGATTATTCGACTGGAATAAAATATTCTCAAGAAGGAACTGATGCTATTCCGCGGTAGATAATGGCCTCAAGGCCCTCCCCAGCGAGTTTTGTTGCTCTAGGAAGACTTTGATTTTTTCGTCTCAAAAAGAATCAAGGTTAACCCCTTTGGAAATTTTCAGGCTGAAAATGAAAAATAGATTTGCTTCAAACTGTGCACATAGGGGGTTCTTGACGAGCAGAATCCAGAAATGCAATTAGTTTTCTTCTAGCTCTTACGGTTTTCGAGATATTTCAAATTTCGTACAGCAAAGTTGCTCTGCCCTCTATCGGCCATCGCTCGAAGGTACTTATAGGTATTGTCGTTACTCGAGATTATTCGACTGGAATAAAATATTCTCAAGAAGGAACTGATGCTATTCCGCGGTAGATAATGGCCTCAAGGCCCTCCCCAGCGAGTTTTGTTGCTCTAGGAAGACTTTGATTTTTTAGTCTCAAAAAGAATCAAGGTTAACCCCTTTGGAAATTTTCAGGCTGAAAATGAAAAATAGATTTGTCTCAAACTGTGCACATTGGGGGTTCTTGACGAGCAGAATCCAGATATGCAATTAGTTTTCTTCTATCTCTTACGGTTTTCGAGATATTTCAATTTTCATACAGCACTCTGCCCTCTATCGGCCAACCCTCGAAGGTACTTATAGGTATTGTCGTTACTCGAGATTATTCGACTGGAATAAAATATTCTCAAGAAGGAACTGATGCTATTCCGCGGTAGATAATGGCCTTAAGGCCCTCCCCAGCGAGTTTTGTTGCTCTAGGAGGACTTTGATTTTTTCGTCTCAAAAAGAATCAAGGTTAACCCCTTTGGAAATTTTCAGACTGAAAATGAAAAATAGATTTGCTTCAAACTGTGCACATAGGGGGTTCTTGACGAGCAGAATCCAGAAATGCAATTAGTTTTCTTCTAGCTCTTACGGTTTTCGAGATATTTCAATTTTCGTACAGCACTCTGCTCTCTATCGGCCAACGCTCGAAGGTACTTATAGGTATTGTCGTTACTCGAGATTATTCGACTGGAATAAAATATTCTCAAGAAGGAACTGATGCTATTTCGCGGTAGATAATGGCCGTAAGGCCCTCTCCAGCGAGTTTCGTTGCTCTAGGAAGACTTTGATTTTTTGGTCTCAAAAAGAATCAAGGTTAACCTCTTTGGAAATTTTCAGGCTGAAAATGAAAAATAGATTTGCTTCAAACTGTGCGCATAGGGGGTTCTTGACGAGCAGAATCCAGAAATGCATTTAGTTTTCTTCTAGCTCTTACGGTTTTCGAGATATTTCAAATTTCGTACAGCACTCTGCCCTCTATCGGCCAACGCTCGAAGGTACTTATAGGTAATGTCGTTACTCGAGATTATTCGACTGGAATAAAATATTCTCAAGAAGGAACTGATGCTATTCCGCGGTAGATAAAGGCCGTAAGGCCCTCTCCAGCGAGTTTCGTTGCTCTAGGAAGACTTTGATTTTTTTGTCTCAAAAAGAATCAAGGTTAACCCCTTTGGAAATTTTCAGGCTGAAAATGAAAAATAGATTAGCTTCAAACTGTGCACATTGGGGCTTCTTGGCGAGCAGAATCCAGAAATGCAATTAGTTTTTTTCTAGCTTTTACAGTTTTCGAGATATTTCAATTTTCGTACAGCACTCTGCCCTCTATCGGCCAACGCTCGAAGGTACTTATAGGTATTGTCGTTACTCGAGATTATTCGACTGGAATAAAATATTCTCAAGAAGGAACTGATGCTATTCCGCGGTAGATAATGGCCTTAAGGCCCTCTCCACCGAGTTTCGTTGCTCTAGGAAGACTTTGATTTTTTCGTCTCAAAAAGAATCAAGGTTAACACCTTTGGAAATTTTCAGGCTGAAAATGAAAAATAGATTTGCTCTAAACTGTGCACAGGGGGGAACTTGACGAGCACAATCCAGAAATGCAATTGGTTTTTTTCTAGCTCTTACGGTTTTCGAGATATTTCAATTTTCGTACAGCACTCTGCCCTCTATCGGCCAACGCTCGAAGGTACTTATAGGTATTGTCGTTACTCGAGATTATTCGACTGGAATAAAATATTCTCAAGAAGGAACTGATGCTATTCCGCGGTAGATAATGGCCTTGAGGCCCTCTCCACCGAGTTTCGTTGCTCTAGGAATACTTTGATTTTTTCGTCTCAAAAAGAATCAAGGTTAACCACTTTGGAAATGTTCAGGCTGAAAATGAAAAATAGATTTGCTTCAAACTGTGCAAATAGGGGGTTCTTGACGAGCAGAATCCAGAAATGCATTTAGTTTTCTTCTAGCTCTTACGGTTTTCCAGATATTTCAATTTTCGTACAGCACTCTGCCCTCTATCGGCCAACGCTCGAAGGTACTTATAGGTATTGTCGTTACTCGAGATTATTCGACTGGAATAAAATATTCTCAAGAAGGAACTGATGCTATTCCGCGGTAGATAATGGCCTTGAGGCCCTCTCCAGCGAGTTTCGTTGCTCTAGGAATACTTTGATTTTTTCGTCTCAAAAAGAATCAAGGTTAACCACTTTGGAAATTTTCAGGCTGAAAATGAAAAATAGATTTGCTTCAAACTGTGCACATATGGGGGTTCTTGACGAGCAGAATCCAGAAATGCAATTAGTTTTCTTCTAGCTCTTACGGTTTTCGAGATATTTCAATTTTCGTACAGTACTCTGCCCTCTATCGGCCAACGCTCGAAGGTACTTATAGGTATTGTCGTTACTCGAGATTATTCGACTGGAATAAAATATTCTCAAGAAGGAACTGATGCTATTCCGCGGTAGATAATGGCCTTAAGGCCCTCTCCACCGAGTTTCGTTGCTCTAGGAAGACTTTGATTTTTTGGTCCCAATGAGAATCAAGGTTAACCCCTTTGGAAATTTTCAGGCTGAAAATGAAAAATAGATTTGCTTCAAAATATGCACAGGGGGTGTTCTTAACGAACAGAATTAAAAAATGCAATTAGTTTTCTTCTAACTCTTACGGTTTTCGAGATAATTCCATTTTAGTACAGCAAAGTTGCTCTGCCCTCTATCGGCCAACCCTCGAAGGTACTTATAGGTATTGTCGTTACTCGAGATTATTCGACTGGAATAAGATATTCTCAGATAGGAACTGATGCTATTCCGCGGTAGATAATGGCCTTGAGGCCCTCTCCAGCGAGTTTCGTTGCTCTAGGAAGACTTTGATTTTTTGGTCCCAATGAGAATCAAGGATAACCCCTTTGGAAATTTTCAGGCTGAAAATGAAAAATAGATTTGCTTCAAAATATGCACAGGGGGTGTTCTTAACGAACAGAATTAAAAAATGCAATTAGTTTTCTTCTAACTCTTACGGTTTTCGAGATAATTCCATTTTAGTACAGCAAAGTTGCTCTGCCCTCTATCGGCCAACCCTCGAAGGTACTTATAGGTATTGTCGTTACTCGAGATTATTCGACTGGAATAAAATATTCTCAGATAGGAACTGATGCTATTCCGCGGTAGATAATGGCCTTGAGGCCCTCTCCAGCGAGTTTCGTTGCTCTAGGAAGACTTTGATGTTTTCGTCTCAAAAAGAATCAAGGTTAACCCCTTTGGAAATTTTCAGGCTGAAAATGAAAAATAGATTTGCTTCAAACTGTGCACATAGGGGGTTCTTGACGAGCAGAATCCAGAAATGCAATTAGTTTTCTTCTAGCTCTTACGGTTTTCGAGATATTTCAATTTTCGTACAGCACTCTGCCCTCTATCGGCCAACGCTCGAAGGTACTTATAGGTATTGTCGTTACTCGAGATTATTCGACTGGAATAAAATATTCTCAAGAAGGAACTGATGCTATTCCGCGTTAGATAATGGCCTTGAGGCCCTCTCCAGCGAGTTTCGTTGCTCTAGGAATACTTTGATTTTTTCGTCTCAAAAAGAATCAAGGTTAACCACTTTGGAAATTTTCAGGCTGAAAATGAAAAATAGATTTGCTTCAAACTGTGCACATATGGGGGTTCTTGACGAGCAGAATCCAGAAATGCAATTAGTTTTCTTCTAGCTCTTACGGTTTTCGAGATATTTCAATTTTCGTACAGCACTCTGCCCTCTATCGGCCAACGCTCGAAGGTACTTATAGGTATTGTCGTTACTCGAGATTATTCGACTGGAATAAAATATTCTCAAGAAGGAACTGATGCTATTCCGCGGTAGATAATGGCCTTAAGGCCCTCTCCACCGAGTTTCGTTGCTCTAGGAAGACTTTGATTTTTTCGTCTCAAAAAGAATCAAGGTTAACCCCTTTGGAAATTTTCAGGCTGAAAATGAAAAATAGATTTGCTTCTAAATATGCACAGGGGGTGTTCTTAACGAACAGAATTAAAAAATGCAATTAGTTTTCTTCTAACTCTTACGGTTTTCGAGATAATTCCATTTTAGTACAGCAAAGTTGCTCTGCCCTCTATCGGCCAACCCTCGAAGGTACTTATAGGTATTGTCGTTACTCGAGATTATTCGACTGGAATAAAATATTCTCAAGAAGGAACTGATGTTATTCCGCGGTAGATAATGGCCTTAAGGCCCTCTCCAGCGAGTTTCGTTGCTCTAGGAGGACTTTGATTTTTTCGTCTCAAAAAAAATCAAGGTTAACCCCTTTGGAAATTTTCAGGCTGAAAATGAAAAATAAATTTGCTTCATACTGTGCACATAGGGGGTTCTTGACGAGCAGAATCCAGAAATGCAATTAGTTTTCTTCTAGCTCTTACGGTTTTCGAGATATTTCAATTTTCGTACAGCACTCTGCTCTCTATCGGCCAACGCTCGAAGGTACTTATAGGTATTGTCGTTACTCGAGATTATTCGACTGGAATAAAATATTCTCAAGAAGGAACTGATGCTATTTCGCGGTAGATAATGGCCGTAAGGCCCTCTCCAGCGAGTTTCGTTGCTCTAGGAAGACTTTGATTTTTTGGTCTCAAAAAGAATCAAGGTTAACCCCTTTGGAAATTTTCAGGCTGAAAATGAAAAAGAGATTTACTTCAAACTGTGCACATAGGGGGTTCTTGACGAGCAGAATCCAGAAATGCAATTAGTTTTCTTCTAGCTCTTACGGTTTTCGAGATATTTCAATTTTAGTACAGAAAAGTTGCTCTGCCATCTATCGGCCAACTCTCGAAGGTACTTATAGGTATTGTCGTTACTCGAGATTATTCGACTGGAATAAAATTTTCTCAAGAAGGAACTGATGCTATTCCGCGATAGATAATGGCCTTAAGGCCCTCTCCAGCGAGTTTCGTTGCTCTAGGAAGACTTTGATATTTTGGTCTCAAAAAGAATCAAGGTTAACCCCTTTGGAAATTTTCAGGCTGAAAATGAAAAATAGATTAGCTTCAAACTGTGCACATTGGGGCTTCTTGGCGAGCAGAATCCAGAAATGCAATTAGTTTTTTTCTAGCTTTTACAGTTTTCGAGATATTTCAATTTTCGTACAGCACTCTGCCCTCTATCGGCCAACGCTCGAAGGTACTTATAGGTATTGTCGTTACTCGAGATTATTCGACTGGAATAAAATATTCTCAAGAAGGAACTGATGCTATTCCGCGGTAGATAATGGCCTTGAGGCCCTCTCCACCGAGTTTCGTTGCTCTAGGAATACTTTGATTTTTTCGTCTCAAAAAGAATCAAGGTTAACCACTTTGGAAATGTTCAGGCTGAAAATGAAAAATAGATTTGCTTCAAACTGTGCAAATAGGGGGTTCTTGACGAGCAGAATCCAGAAATGCATTTAGTTTTCTTCTAGCTCTTACGGTTTTCCAGATATTTCAATTTTCGTACAGCACTCTGCCCTCTATCGGCCAACGCTCGAAGGTACTTATAGGTATTGTCGTTACTCGAGATTATTCGACTGGAATAAAATATTCTCAAGAAGGAACTGATGCTATTCCGCGGTAGATAATGGCCTTAAGGCCCTCTCCACCGAGTTTCGTTGCTCTAGGAAGACTTTGATTTTTTCGTCTCAAAAAGAATCAAGGTTAACACCTTTGGAAATTTTCAGGCTGAAAATGAAAAATAGATTTGCTTCAAACTGTGCACATATGGGGGTTCTTGACGAGCAGAATCCAGAAATGCAATTAGTTTTCTTCTAGCTCTTACGGTTTTCGAGATATTTCAATTTTCGTACAGCACTCTGCCCTCTATCGGCCAACGCTCGAAGGTACTTATAGGTATTGTCGTTACTCGAGATTATTCGACTGGAATAAAATATTCTCAAGAAGGAACTGATGCTATTCCGCGGTAGATAATGGCCTTAAGGCCCTCTCCACCGAGTTTCGTTGCTCTAGGAAGACTTTGATTTTTTCGTCTCAAAAAGAATCAAGGTTAACACCTTTGGAAATTTTCAGGCTGAAAATGAAAAATAGATTTGCTCTAAACTGTGCACAGGGGGGAACTTGACGAGCACAATCCAGAAATGCAATCGGTTTTTTTCTAGCTCTTACGGTTTTCGAGATATTTCAATTTTCGTACAGCACTCTGCCCTCTATCGGCCAACGCTCGAAGGTACTTATAGGTATTGTCGTTACTCGAGAATATTCGACTGGAATAAAATATTCTCAAGAAGGAACTGATGCTATTCCGCGGTAGATAATGGCCTCAAGGCCCTCTCCAGCGAGTTTCGTTGCTCTAGGAACACTTTGATTTTTTCGTCTCAAAAAGAATCAAGGTTAACCCCTTTGGAAATTTTCAGGCTGAAAATGAAAAAGAGATTTACTTCAAACTGTGCACATAGGGGGTTCTTGACGAGCAGAATCCAGAAATGCAATTAGTTTTCTTCTAGCTCTTACGGTTTTCGAGATATTTCAATTTTCGTACAGCAAAGTTGCTCTGCCCTCTATCGGCCAACGCTCGAAGGTACTTATAGGTATTGTCGTTACTCGAGATTGTTCGACTGGAATAAAATATTCTCAAGAAGGAACTGATGCTATTCCGCGGTAGATAATGGCCTCGAGGCCCTCCCCAGCAAGTTTCGTTGCTCTAGGAAGACTTTGATTTTTTCGTCTCAAAAAGAATCAAGGTTAACCCCTTTGGAAATTTTCAGGCTGAAAATGAAAAATTGATTTGCTTCAAACTGTGCACATAGGGGGTTCTTGACGAGCTGAATCCAGAAATGCAATTAGTTTTCTTCTAGCTCTTACGGTTTTCGAGATATTTCAATTTTCGTACAGCACTCTGCCCTCTATCGGCCAACCCTCGAAGGTACTTATAGGTAGTGTCGTTACTCGACATTGGACTGGCAAAATTTTTGTCTTGTTCCTTCTAAAAAACTGCAAGTGGTGAACCGTTCAGAAAAAACAAAACGAAAGAAACTGAGAACTCTTTCGAGCCATCTTCGAAGTCACCATTGCAGGATAAGAGGGAAAAATACCTTGTTCTCAGACGCGACAAGGGTTAAGAATGGAACAGGACCTGAAATCACATAAAAAAGAATATTTTTCAACTATTTATTGAGTAGAAGTTCCACAGAGAGTCTAAGCAAGGATAAGCATGTTTTCAATAAAATTCTTCAAGATTTCTCTTCATTCCCCTGCACTCTGTGTAGGATTTTTGATTTTTCAATGGGTGGAAGTCACTCATGTTCATGCAAATATCAACAGGAATCATTTCGGAGCCTTTGGGTAGTGACTCACCTTGGATATCTTCAGACAAGATTCGGTCGATTCGGAAATGTAAGGATGCACGAACGAGTACCTGTATGCAAGTATTTGCGCCAAAATGATCGAGTGGTTAACAATTATTATGCTGCATTTCGATATTCAGGTCATTATCGTGAAAATAACCTTGTCCTCCGAGTTTGTTCGGTTCGGTTTGATCGCTTGTCTTGATGCGTATCTCATTACCATTACCATTTCAACCGTTATGGCACGATTTCTGGTGACACCGACTGGAAATGCAGGCAATCATACATTTTTCTTCAAAGATTGAACCGTCCACAGAAGGAAACATTGCGTATTCACCACTGAAAGATAAGACATGATATCAACATTATTTGCCGTCGTGGAAATATTACAAATCTCGTGCAAAAATTAGGCATAAAAACAATGTTTCAGGGCTCTTCCTAATTATATTTTTTCTAATGTGATTAAGGTCTTGTTTATTTTGTTAAAATTCGTGTTGATTATTACTATTTGATGGTTAATAACCCTAAGAAATTAAACATTAGAAAGCTGGATTTTGATATAAACCTTAACATCGTGGTTCAAAACAAAATTTCAAAAGTCTCCATCGTGACACTAAAAATTTTACGCGGGGTCAAAAGTCGACAAAACCAGTTTTTCCTGAATATCTTGTTAACGGCCGCTTTCAAAAAAGACACAGTCGTCATCTAATTCGTTCTTGGGAATTTTCCACAAAACTTACATGACAGTCATTGCCAAGATTTACCGTTTTGCAGGAAAATCACTTCACAGAGTTGACGAGAACGTTGGGCTTTATTTTACTGGACTTTGAATACATCTTGAAATTTATAGACTTTTCAAGTCTGTATTTATTTGATCTGCCTGAGCTAAGCAAATAAACAAAAAATAGTATCATCTCCTTCAGATTCTTCTTCCTACAAGAATTATATTTGACGGTCAAGTCTTCATCTTAGGATTTCACCTCAAGGTAAAGGCACTTTTCGGCTAAACTAGGCGAGGTAGCCTACACAGGATGATGGAAAAAACCATGTGAATCATTATGAATTCATGCTTTGAAGCCATTGAATTTAAATCTTTTTCTAAGAATTGCAGCAACCCTCATTGAATTGAAAGATTGTGCGAATCCAGTTGTCCATTGATAATGAAATTCAAGAAATTGAAATTACCCAAAACACCAAAACGAAGTCAATCTCACTCAACGCGCGTTTCGTCAACGAAGTTGGCATCCTCAGGAGCTCAAAAATGCGTTCTAACTATTAATACCATCGTAATCTCGTTTATACCATGCATCCAAGAGGCTAATTTCACTCATTTCCTAACCCTATACCATAAATTCAAGAAAACCCTTCGTGACTCTTCGAATTTTCAAAAAGAGGAGAACCCTTCGAAATATCCCGTTATCCCGTACGAACCACGACTTACTCGAGGTTTCGACAGTATTTTCAAGTCCCTTGATATGAAGTTGATTTTTCTGGGCCCGAGAAATGGGCCCTTGATCCGTACCTTTAAGGCCCTTCTAGTTTGACCAACATACTCCTTCTCGCAGTCCTTGCTGCTAATTTAAAAAATCCACGACTTTTATTTTCTTCTGTCTTGTCCTTGGAAGTACCCAGGATATTTTGTATTTTATATACCACCTTCATATTGAGGGACTTGATAATGCTATAAAACCTCGTATAAGCTGAAAAATACTCTGGGTACTCCCAAGGACAAAACAGAAGAAAAAGAATAGTCGGGAATTTATGAAATTAGCTGCAAGGACTGCGAGAAGTATGTGGGTCAAACTAGAAGGGCCTTAAAGGTACACGGTTCAAGGAGCACATTTCTCATATCCATTTCTCGAGCCCAGAAAAATCAACTTCATATTAAGGGACTTGAAAATACTGTCGAAACCTTGAGTAAGTCGAGGTTTGTATGGGATAACGACATATTTCGGAGAGTTTTCCTCTTTTTGAAAAGTCGAAGAGTCACGAATAGTTTTCTTGAATTAATGCTCTTCGTGACTTTTCGACCTTTCAAATAGAGAAAAACCCTGCGAAATATATCGTTATCCCGTGCGAACCTAGAGTAACTCGAGGTTTCGACAATATTTTCAATATCCTCAATATGAAGGTGGTATATAAAACTTCATATAAACTACAAAATATCCTGAATACTCCCAAGGACAAGACAGAAAAAAAAGAAAAGTCGGGGATTTCTTAAATCAATTGCAAGAACGGCGAGAAGTATGTGGGTCAAACTAGAAGGGCCTTAAAGGTTCGGTTCAAGAAGCACATTGCTCATATTCATTTCTCGAGCCCAGAAAAATCAACTTCATTTTAAGGGACTCAAAAATAATGTCGAAACCTCAAGTAAGTCGTGGTTCGTACGGGATAACAGTATATTTCGGAGGGTTTTCATCTTTTTGAAAAGTAGAAGAGTCACGAAGGGTTTTCTTCAATTTATGCCCTTCGTGACTCTTCGACTTTTCAAATAGAGGAAAACCCTCCGAAATATATCGCTATCCCGAACGAACCTCGACATACTTGAGGTTTCAACAGTATTTTCGTTTCCCTTGGTATGAATTTGATTTTTCTGGGCTCTAGAAATGGATATGAGAAATGTGTTCCTCGAACCGTACCTTCAAGACCCTTCTAGTTTGACCCACATACTTCTCGCAGTCTTGCAGCTAATTTCATAAATCCCGGACTTTTCTTTTTCTTCTGTCTTATTCTTGGGAGTACCCAGGATCTTTTGTAGCTTATACGAGATTTTATACGCCACCTTCATATTAAGGGACTTGAAAATATTGTCGAAACCTCGAATAACTCCAGGTTCGCACGGGATAACGATATATTTCGCAGGGTTTTCCTCTATTTGAAAAGTCGAAGAGTCACGAAGGGCTTAAATTCAAGAAATCCTTCGTGACTCTTCGACTTTTCAAAAAGAGGAGAACCCTTCGAAATATACCGTTATCCCGTACGAACCACGATTTACTCGAGGTTTCGACAGTATTTTCAAGTCCCCTAATATGAAGTTGATTTTTCTGGGCTCGAAAAACTGATATGAGCAATGTGCTCCTTGAACCGTACCTTTAAGGTCCATCTAGTTTGACCCACATACTTCTCGCAGTCCTTGCAGCTAATTTCATAAATCCCCGACTCTTCTTTTTCTTCTGTTTTGTCCTTGGGAGTACCCCGAGTATTTTGTAGCTTATACGAGGTTTTATATCGTCATCAAGTCCCTCAATATGGAGGTGGTATATAAAACCTCATATAAACTACAAAATATCCTAGGTACTTCCGAGGACAAGACAGAAGAAAAAGAAAAGTCGGGAATTTATGAAATTAGCTGCAAGTTCTGCGAGAAGAAGTATGTGGGTCAAACTAAAAAGGCCTTAAAGGTACGGTTCAAGGAGCACCTTGCTCATATTCGTTTCTAAAGACCAGAAAAATCGAGTGCGGCTCAACATGCTTTGGATCACGACCACCGATTTGATGACACAAGTTTGAAATTAACTACCAGGTTCACGACAATAGACTTCTGGATGCATTCGAGAGTCTAGAAACTGCAAAATGTAAAAATAGTATGAATGCTGATAGGAGCCCAATACCATACAGCGCCTTTACATACTTTTTGTACATTTTAGTTGATATTATTGTAAATTGTTGGTTTGTCTATGTTTGTTGGATGAGGTTAGCAGTAGTTTGCGGGATACAATCTTTTTATTTAGAGTTATAAACCATCTTGAAGTTGAGTGTACTCATTTGAGTACACCGGGATTTTTGTATGCTTAGAGAAAATACTTGTTCGACGCTATAGTAGTACATTCATTATTTTATTGTTCCTACAGCAGACGTCGACCTGCAGACAGACGAGGAAGATATTGACAACGAGGCAATTTTTCCCAACGATATTTTTGAAGGAATCGAGGTGCTGTTGGGTGACAGTGAAGTGAAAATTGAACTAGAGTCTAAATCCTGTGGAAATTTTTGAGAATCTGATGGACGAATAAGTATCAGTGTTATGAAGCACTCACCTAAAATCTATCTATTTTCTCGACTTTCCCACGCTGCATCGTCGAAGAATTTCGCGATTCCTCCGCATTGGTAGGTAGTTACCATCAGCAACAACAGCCGGTCGTACTTCTTCGACGACTCTGTATGCGAGTGCAGTAGCCATCGCGGTGTCCTTGACCTTCTACCTTGCGAATAGACTTCTTTTTTTTCAAGGCCGACTCCCAATTCCACTCAGTAATAATAAGAATAAATAATGCCTCGAGATGGTGTGGGATTTATGTAAACGATCGAAAAGTGGCTACTATATATAGAAGGCTGTGGACGTTGGCGCCAGTTCAGCAGATGATACAGGGGTTGAAGTATACCGGGTGGTCGTGGCGCAGATGCGAGAATTTCTGAAAACAGAAACGAAAGATGTAGGTATGTCGACCAATAAACAAGTGCAGGTGAATTTCAACTCTACGACACCAGCGAAAATTTTTTTTATTGACGACAACATAATAAATACTGAGGGTGGGCCAAAGAACAGCAGATCTTTCCTAATAACAATAAAGGAAAAAATCGTTAATACGTGAAACCAAGTAAACGGAGAATGAATCATTTATCAGAATACCTTTTTATAAGACTTGAATATAGCAGAATGAAATGTATAGAACTGATTTATAATCCAAAAAGAAATTCATCCAATACGTTTTTATGAGAACCGATAAAAAGCATCATAAGCGAAAACGGTAGGATTTATTATTCATGGATCTGAATTAGTTACGAAACGAATTGATAAAACTGAGTAATCACAAATCTCAATAACCTAAGCTATTCGTATCATAATACCGTCAAACTAAAAGACTAACGAAACATAATTTCATCGAAACATCATTTAATATTATCTAAAAACGCAAAACCAACAAATTATCCGAAAAAAAATGTAGTAAGGTAAGCTCGGGTAAGTGTGAATTTGGGACAAGTGTGAGTTTGCTCGCTATCTTCGCTAAACCGGGCGACAGCCCAATGCCATCTATTGACGAATAGCCTACACTCGTAATGAATCCATAA
Organism: Chrysolina americana; assembly: GCA_958502065.1. Classification (NCBI taxonomy): domain Eukaryota; kingdom Metazoa; phylum Arthropoda; class Insecta; order Coleoptera; family Chrysomelidae; genus Chrysolina; species Chrysolina americana. The sequence goes on along the minus strand of OY293418.1, from coordinate 326,776 downwards.
CCATAATATAAAATACCAAAGAGATCTTGTGAAATCCAAATATTTTCCCCGATTTTCTAACCTACAATTCATCAACCCGAACGAGTATAACGAGTTTATTTCAAGCTTTGAGTGTATTGTTAAAATCTAAGGTAAGAATCCATTTTATACACTTTTCTTCTACCTAAACAATGAATCTGACTATAGATTGTCGTTTTTCCATGAAGCTGTTTTTTTTTACATTTTTCCATTGCATATCACACTTACCCCGAAATTAAATTTTATTGGGGATAGTGTGACCTATCTGTCGGGGTAAGTGGGAACCTGGTTCATTTGGCCAATCTAAACAGTAATATTTTTTCAGCTATAGTACGAAATTATAAACGGAAATCTCAGAGAGCCAAACAATATACCTGGCCAGATGTGAAAGACATTGATACACTTTCTGAGGATGAAATAACAACTGTGCTTCCATCACCACTCGTCAGAAGATCGGAATCAATGAAATTCTCATTCGATTTTTCAGATTTCTACCTGTAAATTTTTTTTTTCAACAAATGTTCACTTTCACGATTATTATTTATTTTTTTCCAATGGGGCATTTCAAATTCAATATTAAAAAGTTCCTAACTATGTTTTGAATAAAGATATCTCGAAACAAATAAATTGTGGTGAAAGTTCCTTTACTGTTTACTCACACCTGCCCCAAAGAGAAATTTACGTGCATTAATATCTTTAAATTTGGCCGGAATCACACTTGCCCCAAATTTCCGGGGAAGTGTGACCTATGGAGATGTATATCTGAATATATAAATAAAACTCATAGAATACGTTTTTCAACAGTTTTCTGTGGCGTATTACAAAGACTGACCTTCGAAGTAAATACCTGCAAAAGTTCATTGTTATATTAGTTCAGGTTCATCAGATGGACTAAATTCAATGCGAACTAATGAAAATCTCGGTCACACTTACCCGAGCTTACCTTATCGTGCAATTTATGAAAACGTAATGTGTAAGATATAAAATGATCAGAATCGAAATCCAGCAGAATTTTTAGCGAATAATATACCAGTCTAGTAGAAACTTGCTATATTAGCTCTTAGATGGCGCTAACTTCTAGTTGAACAAATCGAATCGTTTGGCTCGGACTCATATTGATCGTTCATTTGTTTGTTCCTTCCTCGATTTATTCGAGAATTCAATTGCGGGTGGTGATTTTCAAAAATATCGAAGAAAACAGCCAATGTTATTTATTAATATCCGTCTTAACATTTGTGTTTATTCTCATTTTATGGTATTATAGAGATACCGTCTTGTGATTTTTCAGTTCATCAAATTTTGGTTCTTCAAAAGTCTGATGTGATCATTTCTGATTCTGGGATAATTTGTTTTTGATGGCAATTGGTTATTGTAATGTTTTGGTTCTACATAGTTATTTTTCAATTCTTTTCCATTTCTGTGAAATTATTTCCTATCTAGTTCGATTCTCCATAAAATCGTTACTGAACTTCGTTGGTTCGATAGTTTTAAATCATAGTCTATTTCAGATCTACATTTTACCGTTTTTACGGATTATAGTGTATTATAGTAATTATTAAATAACTTGAAAAATAATTAAATACTAGTAACAGAAGAAGAATTCTCAAATGTATGAAAATCAACTGAGGATTAATAGAGAATACTAAATTATGACAAATAAATAACATTACATAATTCAGGATTTTATATTTGTTTTTAATTTGAAAAATTATTTAAAAAAATCATTCGGTTCACGACTTTTATAACTTCCTTTCAATATTCAAAATATAATCGTAGAAACTACCAAATTGTATAGGAAAAGCAGAAAAGATCAAAATTTAATTCGTGACCATCAGAAAAATTGAACTTAAAAAACAATTTATTTCTAGTGCAAACAACACCCTGTGTATGATATGCACAAGAAAAATACTAAACAGATGTTCAAGGGGTATATGAATATATTCTTTTTCATTATTTTTGTTTGTGGGATAATTATTCTCAATAAAAAAACACCTTATATACGACACCGTCGTGAAAATTTGAACACGTGTTTCAGAAAGTTCTCAACGTGTTTATAATATTAGCTTTTCTCTAAAAAATCCCTGATATTACTAACTGATTTTTTGCATCTTCAATTGATCATAGTTAAAGTGAAATGAGATAAATGAATAATCAGAAATGTAGATATCATTGAGAACTTCATGTTGAAAAAAATTTGTTTTGAAATCGGTTGTCGAATAAGAAAATACGGAGGTGGTGCTGCTCGAAGTGGGACACACTGTATATGGTCTTAATGTTGAAGTTATCAAATGCATAAAAAAAACAATTCCAATCCCGCTTAAAAAAAACTGTTAAACAAATGTATTGAAGACTGCATTTTCATTCTCGATAATATCAAAAATACATGAAAACTGTATGGATCAAAAAATTGTTTACCGCTATGAAAAAATATCACTTTACAAACTGCCAGTATGGATTTCGAGAAGCAAAAAACACCGAAATGGCAATTTTACACTTCAGTAACGAAAGAACAAACACCTTTGAAAAACTACATAAATAACATTTTGCGATCTGAGTAAAATTTGAAAAATACGATTTTTCTGACAACACTGCCAAATTGGATGAGTCCTGTTTGGGAAATCGTTTTCAAACTGTAAGGTTGAGAAAAATTCATCAACAACAGAAAAAAATCACAGGTGGTGTACCGCAGGGGTACATTTTGGGCCATCCTCCGTTAATAATTCTTATTGATGATCTACCACATGGTGGAGAAGGCAACAACATATATTTTGTATGCTGACGATACCACAATCCAATGGAATGCAAAAAGTCTTGATTAGATCCTTGCTATTTTTTCAGAGGCAAGAACAAAAACTGAAAAGTGGTTTAATGCCAACGAACTCCAAGTAAATAAAAAAACATGATATTCACTTTGAGAAATATGAAAAATTACTGAAACCCACAACCTAGTGTGAAATTTCTGTGAATTTATATACACCAAATTGAAATGGAATACATGAAAAACTTAGTAGGAATCAATTTTCACTAAGAAACCTCTCTAGACAAGTGTCGAAAGTAACTCTTCGATCAGCATATTTTTCACTGTCTGAATTCATTATTTCTTTTGGTGTTTTCACTTGGGAAAATGCAACAGACTGTGATGAAATATTGTCATCATCACTTCAAAACAATTAGAATACTGGAATGTTTCAATTATAGAGATGATAGTCGAAACTCATAAGTACTAACTTTTTCCTCTCTCTATATCAATCATGGAAAATTTAATACTCGTGAAAAGTAATCTATGCAAGTAGGAAAGTCGCGAGAATATTCATAATCATGGAACTAGGAACAAAAAGATGTCAAAATGAACCCAACTTTCTGGCTGCAAAATTTTTCAATAGACTGCATTGGTAGGGCGTCAAAATGTATGCAACTAAAGGCTGAAACACAATGGAAGTTTTATGTTTTTTATTTTAATTTTCAAAATTTTGGATATTTTTTTAACGCGAAACCATCAATGTCATAAACAATTTTGTTGGTAAAATTCAAACTTTATTTTTCAATGCTGTTTTGCATCTTGTTTTATCTTAAAAATTGATATCCAAAATTCCAAAACTTAAAACTTATTACATAAAACTTCCATTGTGTCTACGGCTTAACAGTGCACTGAGTCCTAACGAAATATATCTGAACCAAGCTGCGCAAATATGAACCTTCAGTAACCACTACATAAGGTTCAGAATCTGCGGTCAAAATTATACTGTTATTAATTCAATTATTTCGCTATTATCAGCAATATTTGAGAAATGTATGTATTTGAATTCGATAGAAGAAGAATCAATACGTCTTATAGAATGAATAACGTAAAGAAAGTCTTCTAAATAACTGAATAAACTCCAGAAAATCCATTATCCGTCGACCAATAGCAAAATAGAATCATGCTTCTAACTTCATGTTGTTTGCTAGTAGTCGTGTCCATAGAACACACATTATGTCACATGTAATATGTATTTGAGATTTTCATGAAAAAGTATCAATGTTTTCAAATTCGAATGGGAATAAAATGAAACACTTGGCTGATCACCACTTTACTGTTTCGTGCCTCAATCATGAGCGCCATCTAGCGGGGACGCACTTCCTTGCAGCATGAAGTTAGATGTAGATGAATATTCAAATTTATTTCGTCTATAAATTATGTACAATAATAATAATATAATTATTATTATTTTTTTGGAAATATCGTTTGTTCTATCCTTCATATCCAAGGCCTGCTGTAGGCAATTCCTTAAATATTTACTCATTTCGTGTGAGAGCATAAAACAAAAAGAGCTGTTACGATGCTTCTATTATCGTTCTTATGTCATACGCACTTAAGGTCGAGAATGACGCATATCATTTCGCTCCAAATGATTTAGGAATCGGGATAATGTTGGTTGCATATTTGTGACGTCATATTCGGAACGAGAATTAAACAGTTACATAGAGATTTCATCATTTGTATATTTTAAATAGAATTATTTTTTACCTCATTTTAATATCATTAAGTATCATAAAACAAAAATACAATGTAGAATATCATTCAAACAATGTAGCTTTTAGTTTATATGACTTTATCATTTGTTTTATATGAGTATGTTTTGACTAACATGTAGTGTACGTACAAGTATATTCCTATGATTTCTGTAAATACTGTATAAACTATATTATGAAGCAGCAATAAATTATTTTTGCATCTATAGAGGCAAACAGTCTTTAATATAATAATGCAGATCTTCAAATCGATGAACATCTATCATGCATTCGAAATATAATTTTTTTTTCATTAATGGTAATGTCTGAAAAAAATGCCTTACATGATTACCATGAATTGCCATGTACTGGGAAACTAGAAGATTAAATTTATTCAGTTGTGTTCGTGTTATTGAAATATTCATTCAGAAATCGATTCGTCATAGGTATCATCGATAAAAAACTCTACACCAAACCTGCTACATCTGTTATTGGTGTTGATCATTTTATTGACTTGTATCGGGTAACCACAAGGTGAGGCACGCCCCCTAATTTTTCTATGGTTTTAAAAATACAAATTAAAAAAATTGGAATTAATTTCGGTTTTAACGGAAATCTTTCGGACTTTCTGAAAGAGTATTGAAATTGTGACACATTTAAGTCGTTTTTTCACAAAACTTTTTAGTTAGTTCTCAAAAACGCCTCAAAATACAATTTTTTCAAATCTAAGCTAGTTATTTACTGTCATTTTGATACTCTCCATATTAGAGCTGACCGGTCCAAATAGATGTACGTAGAAATCATCCATTCCACTTTTTTCACAGATCAATACATTTTTCACGTATCCCTGATACACAAAACGTGTGTTCTTTGTACCTAATTTCCATAATCAAACAAGATTGACCAACATACTTTTCGATATATTATATTTGAAGAGAGTCTGAGGAATTTCTCTGTCACCGTAAACGGACTACCCTGTATAAATGCAAGCAGCCACCAGTTCGAAGCAGAAGAGACCGATCGAATATCTTCTGCGTTTTTTTATTGGATATGGAACAAGTCTTCCAATACACTCTCATTAATAAACGCCGGTACGTTCTAGTTTATCGATTTGTCGTATCCAGTAAGAATTGCTGTTGATGTTATAACTGGTTGGATTAGTGATTGCGTATCTCGAATGAAAGCAAGCGTTACGTCCAATTTCTTTCGGAATCATTATTCAAAAACCAAATATGGAAAAGCGTGTTCTCGACAGGGCGATACTCAGTAAGGGGCAGTTAGTCGTAGAATCCAATTTTATGTCTGAGAGGATGGTACCCTATTCTCTAAGCGTTTCCAACAAGTGGAAAATTAATGGCAAACATCTGTCAGAGATTTGTTCTTGAAGATTATCCTTCATTTGGCTGGGAATGACCACCTGCAGACGTGCATGTTTCGAGGTTTATTGCCTCTCATCAGTGTCAGGGTAGATCGGACAACATTATAATTGACCTGTCCCTGCCAAATGAATAATAATCAACCGTTTAACTAATATATCCCCACGGATGACACTACGATCCACAACAAAGTTGATCGCAGCGCCATCCGCACGGGAAATCATGAACTAGACAAAACACTTCCAAGTAGCACAGAATCCGGGAAGGGGAAAATGTAAAAATTCGAACGAAGTTCGAATATATGGGAATAATCTACACGCATATAAGGTGTCAATTCGAACACTTCCAACCCTCAATATCTTCCTTCCAGTAAATAATACGAGGAACCGAAAAAACAGGTCAATTTTATTTTGAATGGGGACAATTTCAAGGAATATTTGCGCACTTTCCAACTTCTCCATAAAGTACAATCATTTCAATTCTTTCTTGAGGAATGTAAACCATTTTTACACTTTTATACACTTATTAAAGTAACCACTGAACAGTCCAACAGGTAAAACTGTACAATACTACCGCATCGTTCGAAGGACCCCGCACTTTTTTTATGTAAAGTGGCGACCGGTCAAATTTTCTGAAACTTTGGTATGTTGTTGTACTCGACCTAGTAACCAAAAGTTTCAATGGGCTTCCTAGATACGGGGTGTTGAAAATGAAATCTGTTTACTACATATTTTAGTAAAACAATGGTGAATACATGTGATTAAAAATATTCATCTATACGGGGGGACTCACAAATGAATGACAGTAATTTTTTGCGAAATCCCACTTTTTCTACTGTTAACTTAGGAAAGCATGTTTTCGAAAATAACGCTTCAGTATAGTATTTTGAGGAGAATATAACGCATAGCACACATTTTTCATACAGTGTGTTTCATAGAGAAAACCACAATATCAAATAATTTTTTCATTGATTAATTCAAAACCCTGTACCTATAGATTGATTTGAGGATAAATTATTACCACGAATATATGAGGGTCTCTAAGCTTCAAGATATACACGGTGGTTAATTTGCCGAAAGGTATTCTATTCTGAGATAAGTACAAAAACCATGAACACTCTGTATTCTGAAATTTCTCCGGTCAAATGTTACCATTTTCTCAGTATATGATTATTTCAATAACGTCTTGGGAGGTATGATTTCCACATTCGATCCTACGACCAGTTTTCTATATACAGGGCGTTAAGTTGAAGAAATGCTGATATCATAATTTTTTTTCCTCAAATTGAAAAACTGCAGTGATTTATATTGCAAATGTTACTTCATTATAAGTTTGGTTGGAGGTACATTGAAACTTACAGCTAGAAATATTTACTGCTACAAGGTGATTCACAATTATTAATACTCAACAATTCAACATTTGCTCCACAGAAAACTTCGTTCTGGAAGTATATACTAACTTACTCGTTCACAATTTCGACGCTAAAAGATTTCGATATCATTGGTTTTGTACAGGGTGAGCCACATGACAAACCATCTGATAATGATAACGAAATTATTTAGCCTCAAAATTGTAATCGTGTAAGTATAAACTTCAAAAAATAAGTTGTCTGTGGCGGAAATGTTGAATTATTGACTGTTTGAAAAATGTAGGTATTGTGAATCATTCTTATATCACCCTGTAGCAGTAAATATTTAGCTGTACCTTTCAATGTACATATGACCAAAACTCATATTGAACTTACATCCGCAATGTAAGTCAATGCAATTTTTCAATTTAAGGAAAAAAATTCATGAAATCAGTATTTCTCCACTTTAACGCCCTGTATCTTGAAAACTGGTCGTAGGATCGAATGTGGAAATCATACCTCCCAAGACGTTATTAAAATAATCATATACTGAGAAAATGGTAACATTTGACCGGAGAAATTTCAGAATACAGAGTGTTCATGGTTTTTGTACTTATCTCAGAATAGAATACCTTTCGGCAAATTAACCACCTTGTATATCTTGAAGCTTAGAGACCCTCATATATTCGTGGTAATAATTTATCCTCAATCTATAGGTACAGGGTTTTGAATTAATCAACGAAAAAGATTATTTGATATTGTGGTTTTCTCTATGAAACACACTGTATGAAAAATGTGTGCTATGCGTTATATTCTCCTCAAAATACTATACTGAAGCGTTATTTTCGAAAACATGCTTTCCTAAGTTAACAGTAGAAAAAGTGGGATTTCGCAAAAAATTACTGTCATTCATTTGTGAGTCCCCCCGTATAGATGAATATTTTTAATCACATGTATTCACCATTGTTTTACTAAAATATGTAGTAAACAGATTTCATTTTCAACACCCCGTATCTAGGAAGCCCATTGAAACTTTTGGTTACTAGGTCGAGTACAACAACATACCAAAGTTTCAGAAAATTTGACCGGTCGCCACTTTACATAAGAAAAGTGCGGGGTCCTTTGCTGAACAATTTCTCAATGCAATGAAAGAGTTGTATTTCGTGTAAGAATTTAATAAAATCGCAAAGCGCTTTCGGCTATTAGGCCATCTTCGGTGCTATACCTGCAAGTAAGTAATCGTGGGAAAACAGGGTTAAGAAATGTTTAACCACGAGGGCTACAAATATACCTCGAAAGTGTCCCCCTTGAAAATAAAATTGACCTGTTTTTCAGATTCCTTATATTGTTTACTGGAAGGAAGATATATAAAGGGTGGGAAGATTTTAAATTGACACCCTGTATAGTTTTGAAGAAGTCAGATTATTCGATGGGAATTTCATCAGCACTGATTTGAACATGTCAAGGCCCCAATTACTGTAATATCCATATATTGGGTTAATTTTTTTGGTAAGTACTCAGTATACAGGCCATATATCATCAGTTGTGCATGAATCGAAGTAGCAATGCATGGCTAGATAAAAAACACTAGATTTATTACAGGGATGTCAAGTTAAACATTCACTCCTTATCTTTGTGCAAATAAATGAATACGAATTTGTTCCACGCTTTTGGCTCCCCGAAAAACAGCATGCCTATGAACATTATGTTATCAAATGCAATAAATATACTTCATCATTTTGGACTTTTCATAGTTGGCTTGCGTCCTTATTTTGAATATTTCCTGATATCGTGGAAAACCTCGATTTATATTCAAAATAATTTTATTAAATTGTTCCCTATTCAATTGAATGCGCATAATGATTTCATAACTACGTCGAATTAAATAATATTGAAATAGTTCTGATGTCATGCCTCTGATAGCGAACTGAAATAATAATAATGATAATAAGCTTTATTATAATTACGAGTGTGCACGAATGTGCTTGCTTTGCCTGAATACTGATTGATTGTTTACAAATATGTATTTTCCGCTAAAAATTGTTGTAGCTGATCCCCTTTACTCCTAATTCCGATATTTTTTTCCTAGATTGAAAGTGTATTAATTGGTCGAAATTCCGAACAAGAGGTTGTATTGGTAACCTTTTCGCGCCGTTGTCGCTATGGACCAAATACTCGATGCTTCTTTCGACTATTCACCTTTATAAAAAAATCGACATTTAAAAATATGGCAAACTAACGAGCTTTTTGAAAAGCAAATAACAGGGATACAAACCAAAGAAGTCCAAGACATTAGAACGACATGAAAGTTTTTGAACGAAGCTCTCGACGACGAGTACTTGTTGATGAAAATGGCTTCCATAATGGGGATTAGCGGTGCTTGTAGATGCGATGAATTGGCCAGTTTGAAAATAGAAAATATTCAAGACAAAGGGAAATATTTTCACGTAGTTTTGCCAGTCACTAAAACCAAGAAATCGAGAAGTTTCACCATATTTAAAGAAGAATTTCCAGTCAACCAGATCAATTTGTGTAGAAAATACAAGTCCTTGAGACCAAAGAATACTAGCCGCTTTTTTGTTTTTTACAAATATGGGAACTTTCTAAAATACAAAATATATGAGATTGAAAGAGTTCAAGCTTTCATCATTACTGAGCGATTTCCCATAAAAACTCTAAGCTTTATGTTTAATTTTCCATACAAAATAGTATTGAAAATTTTGTAACTCTGATAAAACTGGTTTATATCGCTAGCTTCAACGTGCAACAACTTTCAATTACTGAATATCGACAAGAATATGGTTTTCGTTAAGAAAATGAAAAAAACATTTGAGAAAAACTAAAATATCGTCACTAGAACATACTATACCTTGTCAAATACGTCACACCTACTGTCGCAAGTAACTCGTTGATTTTCCCTCCAATTTTTAGGTGGACGAACCATCCCGGCAAATGTCTTCGATCTGCGAACGATGAAAACAAGGTTAACAGTTTTGTTATTCTCATTTCGTCGCGTATTTTCGTAAACAAGGATAACGGCATATCCAAAAACAAACTGTTACGATATCTCGTATGGAAAAATCGACCGACCGACCGACGTGAGGATTCATTCAGTCCAAGAAATATTAAAAAGGTATGTCAAAAACAATTCTATTGGTCAACAAATCCACTAGGGAGGGAACATGGCTAATATCGATTCATCAATGGGGAAACACAACGTTTACTGACATAAATTCGTCAGAAATACAGTTGAGTACGATCACTATATTTTGCTGTTGGTGATAATTTTTTTTTGTGGATTTTTTGCTGTTTGTAATGTTACGTTACGAAAACATAATGTTGGAAATGTGAGACTTCTTGAAGGTCCGTAGATTATTTATGTATATTCAACTAGTTAAAAACGATTCACAGTCGCTTGGGGTTCATCAGAGTTCAATTAAAGTTCCTATAACACGTGTGTTATTCACTATATGTTGAAGAGCGTTATAATCTCCGTAGGGCTTTTCTATATCCACTTTATTTGAAAGTGCGTAATTCGAAAAATCTACGAGGGTTTGAACAGGCACATATAAATGGCTAGTCTTTCACTAAAACGTTCTGAGAGACACGTAAGTGAAGCTTGTGAAGAAATACGATTTATTTTTTATCAGATGCATTTTGCTGGGTCCTAAAATGAAATTTGATTATACAAAATCCGGCAAAGTATTCAGCCATTAATATTTTTCCTGCAGTTTTGATATATTGGTTCCCAATCGCCCTTAACACTTACGACATTTTGTAAGACTCCGATAGGTTTAATATCAGCTTATCAATTTTAAAACAAGAATTTGTAAAAAGACTATTCTCTAACGGGTTTGATTCTTTAGATCTTGAAAGAGAATATAAACGTCGTGTCTGCTTTGAAATGTTTACCAATTATTCTTTCCAGTCTTTTTACGTAAAGTGAAACCAGTTGACATGACACCATATTTGCCAAGTCCCTTTCAGTTTACTTGTTGTTCGAAAAATTATATTTTTTTCTGTCCAACCATAAATACGTGCATTATGTTCGATACCATCTTTCAAAGGTTTAAATTCGGGTATATCTACAGATATGTTGAACTGTTGCAAAGCTATAAAGCACAATCTAGTTAAAACTGTATCACTTACCCCATCACTTGATGTTGTGGATGTGAACGGAATTTTTTTCTTTTGTGGCTTGCCATGACGTCAGGATGTTCACAATAATACAGAACCTGCATACTAGTTTCGCAGTTCACCCGATCATCAGTGCAGACCCGGTCACAACATGCGATCGATCACCAATCGGGTTTTAAAGCAACAGAGCCATCTATGGGATCCACAGGGTCTCAACACCAACAAAGGTAATCGATCTGGCAGAATTTCGATGATCGTTCTCAAGAAATGTACTCCAGAACTGAGACTAGGCCTTTCTAAGTAATTAAACCTCTCTTATGATTTGGGATATTTCCACCCGACTGCTCCATTGCAAGTGTCCAACCATTCCCTACAAAATGAAAAACGACCTTACCTAGCATCTGCAAATCTGTCGCACTGCTATCTTGAAGGTCATAGAAAAAACTATCAACATGGAGCACATGAAATATCTAGAATCAACTGGTAACATGGGTGCTTATGTCTCACAAATATTTAAGAAACTTATCGTAGCTCAAGATATCTCTGAGGGATTTCTAAGGGTTTCTACTTTCTTCGTATGAAGACATTTTCCTTCCTAGATCCCATGTAATCACGTTTCTAGGTTATCACTAATTCAAAAAATAAAAAAGGCTACTAGATAAGCCCTCAAGAGGAACCTCGTTGTAGACAGTTTCCTCATTGACCTGAAATGAGAAGAGAATGCTTGTCCAGGGTTACGCTGGCGAAATTATCTAGTCTGTTTGGATCTGATGCAAACAGCCTTCACAGTTGGTGAACCTGAAGTCCTTTCACCAGAAAAAGAAATTTAGAGACCAACAGAGCTCGTCGAACCTTCGGATGAAGCCAACAAATATCAGGAGAGTCGAAATAATTGGGGTTAAACATGAACTCAAAACTCACCAGGAACCAACATCTGGAAAAAAAATGCTCACAAGGGCAAGCACATCCTCAATGATTGCCAGGCGTTATTTGGCAAAACATGGGCATTTTGATCCACACGTTCCCTTTGACTATACACAGCGATAGTGAAGCCTTCAATAACGTCTGAGGTCCTGCTGTGGTGGCAAAAGGTAGAACAAATGACAAAAGGAAGGCTATCTGGCTCATGAAGAATTCAAAGGCCATTGGAGCCATGAAGACTGCTCCAAAGGCCACAGGAACATCCAGGGGAAGGAAAGGGCAGACGCAAGGCAGCAAAAACTCTCATTGGAACAAACCCAGCCTGCGAAATTCCATTTGAAGACTTTAGGCAGATATATCCATTATAATAAGAGAGACCCAACCTCAAAAACCAAGCAGGTTTCCTTCTAAATTGATTTGGTAGACACAAATACATCATAGACCTAGGAGAATAGAAAGGGTGGACATTGCATGGGTACCAGGTCCCAGGAACATCCAGAAGAACGCAAGGGCAGATGCAAGGCAGCAAAAACTCTACTCGAACAAAACCAGCCTACGAAATTCCATTTGGAGACATTGTGCAGGCCACAAATAAATGAGTTGAAGACTTTTATCAATTTTCCTGAGAGCAGAAAGGTTCTACGCAGAATTTGCTGGCAATTCGACCGATGGCCAGCCTCGCCGATCAATAATAATAATGATAATAGCCTCAGGAACTTATGCAATCGCATTTCTAGGTTATCGCTGATGAACGATCCAAAACTGCTACTAGATATGGTACCCAGCTAAATTGTCAACGCCCCCTTGAAGAAAATTAATGTCAACGAAGTTTCCTTGTTGATAGGCGTATTTTTGGACGTCCTATAATCAAAGTCGGTATTTTTCGGAGCGTCCCTGATAACGACACAGCCCGTATAAAAGGATGTCATTAACTCTGAGTGTATTTTCGAATATTGCTTCATCGGGGGTATTATCCGCACTGTCACCTTGTTACCCTGTTACCTGTGATTTTTCAGATAAATCAGCGCCAGTTTCATCCCAGCCTGCTAACTGATCACATCATCGAGAGCGTGGTGCAGTGTCTTTTGCTGTTTACGCCAGTTATGTTGGCCTTTTATATTGGTAAGATTACCGATTCGAAATTAATTTAGTATGTGACGAATAAACAGGATTTAATGAAGTTTTTATGCGGGGGTCGAGTTTTTAGTGATAGTGTTTGTGCAATTTGCTCGATTACGAAATTTGTTGAATTTTTGTTTTTCGATCATAGCTGGAAAATCAGACAAGGTGCAATTATTAGTCGTTTTTCTGTGCTCAGATAATTGACGGACGTTTCTCATAGTTTGTTCGAGATTTTCATGAATTCATTTCAATAAAACATAAAAGTGAGTTGGCCAGGCAGTTCCAAACTGATTTTTTCTAGAACCATCAATAAACTCATATCTGGGAAAAAATATAGTTTCAGTTTTTTTTATTTTCCGAAAGCATTTGTACTTTGCAAATTATTTCAATGAATTGATGGATTCAGTCATTATTTCGTGGGGGGAAATCACCATCAAAATATCAAAAATAAAACGTTCTATGTTTTTATACGACTTATATTTTGTAACACTAAAGTTACCACAGTTTCGTCCTACATGAACATTATCAAACAATTACTTAGTCTGAGTGAATAATGAATGAATATTTTTTAATTTACCCAAGGCTTTCGTTAATGACCGATGTTTTTTTTTCAATGAAACCCCTGAGATTATTTTAGAATATTTTGTAGATTATTCATTCAGACCGAAGTAACCTTCGATAATATTATTTCGAAAACTAAAATAAATCATTCACGTTTAGTGAATAAACATCTAACTATCGCTCTAATGTCCATATCAATGATGAATTCGCGCTAATATTAGTTCTACAAATACAAATTTCATAGATGAGTAATCCACTCACTTACTTCATTTTGCATATACAGGGTGAGTCAACATGTTTTCCGCGCTCAAATGTTCAGTTGTGAATCACTATTTCGATTTATTAAAGACTTCCAAAATTATTCTCCAGTTCTAAAGCAGATCAGAATATAATAAAAATGAAGAAAAACTATGGTTAGCCACGCTTCAATGATGCACCCTGTATGAATGATAACAAATTTTGAAGACGGTCTCAGATGGTCACTTTGACAAAAAAATTATAAAATTGTGATTCACAATGAAGCACGACATAATTTTTGATTCACCCTGTATAGTAATAAGAGTTATAACTCGTCAAAATACTTAGATGATCTGTATATATATATATATATATACTCTGTCTCTCTGTCTGTTTGTTGCAATTCAGCTTGACTCATACCTGTTAAATGTCTGATGAGTTTGCTTTGAAATGAAAAAGTCTTCGGTTATCACAAACAAGACTCATACATTTCGCGACCAAAATCCTCAATATGAGTGATTTTGACTTCAAAAAACCGCAGAAGAAGCTATAGAAGGCATTTTGGATTTTTTTTTAACAAAATCAAGAACAAACTTCAGACTCTAGGGATTGAAAGTGCACACTTTAGTCCTAAAAGTACAAAACATATTTTTCCCATCCATAATGTTGCATTTTGGAATTCTAGTTGAATTTTCGACCACTTTAATTTAATATATGCATAAGCGTCATTAAGTTTTTGAGATGACGAATCATATTAGACATTATTGACTTCTCTAATTCACCTTCAAAATAAATTCTGTATTTACCAAAAACATGAAAATAGAAATATTACATCATTCGTAGATTTGAAAGACCTGAAATGTGTTTAACTTGAACAAGGAGAGTATGATATATGCAAAAATAATTATTTTGATAACTTTTGAGGAGATCTGCAGTGAATATTTTTTATCTTCAGGAAAATCCAGTAATGCTCACAGGACATTTTAAGAACTCAAGAAAATTGAATGGGAGTTGGTACGCTGTATACCTCTAAAACGAGTTCACCGTTCATTTATAATTTCATGGGCTGATATTCAAGTTAAGTGAAAATAATGTTAGTGCCTGATTGAATTCCTGTAATGGATTTTTTACTGAATGTCTCTTCAATAATGGAAATGTTACATTCTGTAACAGAATCGATGAAAAATCATGTAGGTAGTAAATATCGAAAAAATACGCTACTTTCTCTTAAAATAATAAAAGTTGTGCAATAAGTGAAATCATTTCGAATAGAATTGATAATCATTGGGGCCAATATAGTGGTTAGTAAAACTTACTTGACATGGTTTTCGATTCGATTTCAACCTTCCACAGTCTGAAAATGAAAAAATGTTAAATTAGGGAAATTTATACAAGTGTAGAAGTGCAAATTGATGAATTTGCCAAGATGAGTTGCCGCTTTTACAAAACTGTTGATCAATTGAATTGAAATCTTTTTTTTCGAATAGGTAAATTCAGAATACGACAAGGTACTAGCAAAATTAAATCAATTTTCTAACATAACTTTGTTGACACAGTAACTTATCGGAGCAAATTGATTCATTTACCAGATATGAGTGTAGAAAGTAAAAAAGAAAGATACTAAGGCTTGAATTTCCTCCATGAAATCATACTTTCAATCAATAGTTAATCAAGATGTCTGAAAATTGTCTGATACTTAGGGGTGGCTACCAGTATTTCTATACATGAAAGATTTCGAATGTTTCTATAGGAAAACGTTCATAGGTGTCAAATGAGGCGAGCTAGTTGGCCAAACTTGTTGATTTTCTACGATCCACCAATTTACCAAGATATATGCTCATTTGGCAACTTTTTCACATCAAACCAGTACCATGTAGGACTACCTTGATAAAAGTAAAAGTTTTGGATGAAGCACGACGATTCTCTTCATCATCTAGTTCCATATCGATTTTGCAAACCAGTATTCAGGGTGATTAAGCTTGGTTTCTCAAGCGATCTAGATGAGTAGATACCTTTGTTCTGTTTTTAGTCCATCAAAATTAATCCACAGGTTACTTCTATACATAAAAGATTTCAAATATCCCTATAGGAAAACATTCATAGGTGTCAAATCAGGTGAGCTAGTTGGCCATATTTATTGACTTTCTACGACCCACCAATTGGCAACTATTTCAAATCAGTTCCCATTACGATTCCGAAGATATTTTCGAAATATTTTGAGTCCTATAATAATTTTCCGGAAATATTAATGGTTCTATCTCTCCTGACATGCAGTGTATATAACTTGATATTATCCTTTGACAGTTTGTACTTTTTAATGTATCGTATAAATATTGCAAACAAAATATGTCTATTGTTAGCGGAAAATTTTTCACCAAATTGTCTACCATCTGTTGATTAGATTGAGAGAGCGGTGATAACTTTGAATGCAAAAGTTAACAGTGACGTTAAGCCCTTATTAAATCAGTGACTACACTTTCACAACTTTTGAATATGCGGAGATTGGAATTTTATTCTAACGACGTCGTTGGTGTCACTTCATACAACAATTTAAATGTACAATTTGAAAAAAAAAGCTATTGGAAATGATAATTTGTCCCAGGCTATAAAAAAGACTATCAAATTATTCGTATGTTGTTTTTATATCGAACGTAGAGCATAAATAATTCAAAACACTTATTTTCTGACTAGCAATGCCATCTTTTGGCACCATATGAAAGTCGCTTTAGAAGTTTCCTATTTTCCACGAAGAATTTTAGTTTGAGATGAATATTCACGATTTTTTTCGAAGGTTGTAGATTTTCCCATTACCTCATGAATATTTTATCACTGCCAACCCAAGACCAATATCAAAAATCCAATTCAGAACCGCTATAATACTATTTATGCCAAATTTGTTCTTTCCGACAACCATTTGCACGCTTAGGGCCAACCCTCAGAGGCTTTCAAGAGATTGCGAGCTAGGAAAGCTAACTTTTGATGCCATGCAATGTCATATTTCTTTAATTTTTGAATGAGAGGTTTTCAGATAGCCATTAAACACACCATTTTCGACATATTTCCATTCCTCTGTATCCGAATAAGTCATTTTCCATTCCAAAATAGCAAAGGAAGTATTATTCCTCAATTTTGTTCTTAGTATATGCCTAATATTATTGCAATACCCTGGAACTATTCTATATGTCCCTCCAGGAAACATTTATGGGTGCCAAATCAGGCATTCCAGTTGGCTGTTTCTTAGTGTACTCCTAATATTATTGCAATACCTCAGAACTATTCTATATGTCCCTCCAGGAAACATTTATGGGTGCCAAATCAGGCATTCCAGTTGGCTGTTTCTTAGTGTACTCCTAATATTATTGCAATACCCCTGAACAGAGTCGAAACTTACTACCTAACACCTTTTTCTTTTTTCAGGGGACGTGCTGATGTTCCTAGCAGGAACCTCCCTAACATGGTCTTCCCCCGAGATTCCGAAGCTTACAAACATCTACACGACTCCTTTCGACAGGACCATCACTGACGAAGAATCCACATGGATATCATCCCTAGTCACCCTAGGTGCAGCCATCGGCCCCTACCTCTTCTGCCGCCTAGCGGACAAAATGGGAAGAAAATACACCCTCCTAGCAGCCGGGGTCCCCTTCCTAGTCTGCTACCTCATCCAGGCCTTCGGAAAAACCGTCGAGCTGTTCTACGTTACCCGCCTGATCATGGGTCTCACCGTGGGCGGGGTGTTCACCCTAATCCCCATTTACGCCGGAGAAATCGGCCACAAGAACAACAGGGGCTTCTTGGGGGCGCTGATCAGCTGCGGGGTATGCTCCGGGCTACTGTTCTCCTACTCCCTCGGACCCTACGTCAGCGTGATGACCTTCAACTTGGTGCTGGCCGTACTGTCCGCCGTTTTCCTGGTGCTGTTCGCCATCCTCGGCGAAGAAGTGCCTCACTACTACATCAGCATCAACGAAGACGATCTGGCAAAGGAGGCCTTGCAGAAGATCAGAGGTGACTACACCAACATCGACGAGGAACTCAGCGAGATCCAGAACAAGTTCAAGGCCGAGGAGCAGGGCAGGTTTTGCGATATGTTCGCCTCCAAGGGGCTGAAGAAGGCCTTCATAACGAGCTGTGGGCTGTTGATCTTCCAGCAGTTGTCCGGAATCAACGTCGTGCTCTTCTACAGCCAGAAGATCTTCGCGGACTCGAATTCGGGATTGGCGCCTGAGATTTGCACCATCATCATAGGAGGCGTGCAGTTTTTGAGCAGCTTCGTAGCGCCATTGACTGGCGAGAAGTTCGGTAGGAGGACGCTTCTGGCTTTTTCCGGTTTGGGGATGGCCCTTTCGGAAGCTTCTCTGGCCGCCTTCAGCTACCTCAAACATGAAAACTACGACATCCCCCACTGGATGGCTTCATTTCCAGTAGTCTGTCTGGTGTTTTTCATCATAACCTATAACTCCGGATACGGTCCGCTGCCCTGGGTAATGCTGGGGGAGCTTTTTCCTTCGAAGGTAAAGTCACTAGCGACATCTTGTGCCTGTTTCATAAACTGGATCTTGGCCTTCTTCATTACCAAGTATTTCATGTCCATGCTGAATATTTTCGGGTTGTTTGGCTACTTCTCCATTTGCGCGGGTTGTTGTGTGGTAGCAGCGCTTTTTGGGAGATTCTACGTCATAGAAACCCGTGGAAAGAGTTTGGAGGCAATTCAGGATGAGTTAGACACGTGACAGGCTGCCGATTTTTAGCAAAGAGAAGGGGGAATGAAAGCTTCATGATTTTCGAATAAAGTGAGGGTCAAAATCCAGATCTCACTAAGATAACGAAAGGGGGACATCGGATTCCAATACGACAGCATTATAACTAGACTGTTTCTAAATTAGCCTCTCCCTGGGTACGTTTTCTTGAATTGAATAAGACTATAGGCTAAAACAACAAAAGTATCAATAGTGTAGGTATTTATTTCTATATACTCATGTATTTTTTCAATAAAGATTATTTTTGAATTACGTGTTGAGTGTTTGTTTGATGTAAGAGTATCAATTTACGAAAAGATTGGAAGATCAGCTGGTACCAACAACTTTTGGTATACAGTAATAGAAGATCACTATCCAAAAAGATGATTTATGGTATAGAAGGAACGTCCAAAGCACTGCTGAAAAATCATCCAGGAAAGAACGTGAATAGTATCAATATGGCCTCATGAAATTTCTGAAATGAGGATCCAATAATTTGGTAAAAGAAATTAAAAGAAACAGTAATTAGTTTTTAATTTTCCTTAGATGTAACCTCAGAATTACAAGCTTTTTTCCTAAATGGAACCATGAAATGAAAAAAAATATCCTTATTGTTCCCCAACTGAGGATAAGGAATGATATCTTGTCTAAATGTTCAAGATATTAGCACCCAACCTGTTCTGAACATCGGAAAATGTCCAAGCAATACACTAATTTTATCATTTTGAATCGTTCTCAAGTTCATCTAGGTTCATAAGTTTTACAGTTCTACCACTTGGGACTTTTTTGAGCATTTTTTCCTCTGACTCACAGAGTGTACTTACTAGTCGATTGGCGTTCGCAGAATTGCTCTATCTTAAACCGTTCTCGAGTTGAGAAGTTCAATCTGGATTCATATGACTTTTAGGGGTCTACCCCTTAGGACTTTTTTTGAGTAAATTTTTGTTTCGTCAAAATTCACAGAATATACTAATTTTATCATTCGGAGTCGATTGGCGTTCGCAGAATTGCTCTATCTCAAACCGTCTCGAGTTTAGAAGTTCAATCTGGATTCATATGACTTTTAGGGGTCTACCCCTTAGGACTATTTTTGGGTAATTTTTTTGTTTCGTCAAAATTCACAGAATATACTAATTTTATCATTCCGAGTCGATTGGCGTTCGCAGAATTGCTCTATCTCAAACCGTCTCGAGTTGAGAAGTTCATCTGGATTCATAGACTTTTAGGGGTCTACCCCTTAGGACTATTTTTGGGTAATATTTTGTTTCTTCAAAATTCACAGAATATACTAATTTTATCATTCCGAGTCGATTGGCGTTCGCAGAATTGCTCTATCTTAAACCGTTCTCGAGTTGAGAAGTTCAATCTGGATTCATATGACTTTTAGGGGTAATAGGACTTTTTTTGGGTAATTTTTTTATTTCGTCGAAATTCACAGAGTATACTAATTTCATCATTCTGAATGTAATGGCGTGCGCAGAATTGCTTTATCACAAACCGTTCTCTAGTTGAAAAGATCATCTGGATTCAGATGATTTTTAGGGGCTTTCCTCTCATTCATATTCATTTCGTGAAAATTCATGTTGAACTACTGGAAGAAGAAAACTTCTGTCTGATTTCCACTCAATTTTGGTGAATATGTTAGGCTTTTAAGTTCAAGATACTTGATAATGGTGTAACGAATAAACCAAAAGTCAGTGGAAATTGTAAAATAGTTTTCTGTATCCAATAACCTAAACAATGACATGGACGGACATATCTATAAATGTTGCCACGAATTTTTATTTGTCTTCCGAGGACTTTGTTAGTAGCCAATCAATATAACTCAAATTTTGCTGGAAACATAAATGAAAAACAGGAGAGGCCCAAAAGCTGAACCTTGAGGAACTCCACACTCAACAGCTTTCAAATCAGACACATCGTTTGAAGAAAGTATGACATATTTTCATCATAAAAGTAGAATGGGAATGAAATAGAAGACGATTAACCTTTTTAATACCAAATCGTTCATGGAGGGATTTGAAGTTGGATATCCAATGAAACGTTTCACTCGGTGTTTCACGTATTCCACAAGAGAAAGATTTGAGTCAACAAGAAGTTTGAACTGTACATTCTGATAAGACTCAAATGTAATGAAAAAACAGGTTGAAGATATGTTAGAATGTCTTATCAATAAAAACCATTTTTATTTCAATCAGTCTCTGATGCTCCCAAGAATATTCAACCCTCCTGAACCAAATTGAGTTGCTCGTGGGCCTTAAGACTACCCATAGAATATCTGCAATATTTTATAAATGATCTAATTCAGCATCACCATATTGTCATTGATTTTCGACTTCGTTGATTACTGCAAACAAACTTTAGCAGTTCAAACAAAGCATAATCGACACAATTAAATTTCACTCGATCTTTGTTTGCGTACGTTTTAAGTACCGTTTTTGAGAAACACTTTGATGTCAATGGGTGCTAATTGATATTGATGCCGGGACTGTAACGAATTATCACCTCGTGAGAATCGGAAATGATTCATAATCGAAATGGAGTTTGTTTTTCGAGATACATGAAAAGTTTACCCAAGACGAATGAGGACGTCTGGGTATTCCAAGAATCGATTCTTTCGTATCAACACGAGTATATTTTTTATTCAATTATTAAACTCATCATAAAGTACCTTGAACGAAAATAAATGTTCTAGGTGATTTCTGTTGAAACAACATAAACGTAAGTGCTGTACTCAATCCATATACAAATATAGATGACGACAGTATTAACGATAATTTTCAAACTAGAAATTTCCTGGTTTGTCCGTTGAAGAATTCTACATGGTAGGCTGTGAGGCAAACAGTTGACAAATGACACCTGATGATGAAGCCTGCACCACTTGTTTTTTTTTCTACATCATCAAGCACCACAATACCACCCGGTGTCATGTGACATTTTTTTTGTTTTAAAAATGCCTAGCCTTTTCCATTTTCAACACCTTCAAGTTGGGTATCAAAATGGTACCCAATTATGAGTATCAAATAGAAGTTTTAAGCATTGGGACTCAGATGCAGGCAACAATGTCTCAAATAAGTCTCAAATAAGTCTTCCCTAGCTCGGACAAGTCTTTCGAAGACTTTTGAGAGTTGTACTCTTAAGGGTGTGCAGTTGGTTGACGGAAATAACAATTTTAACAACAATTTTTTTAACAAAGGTATACTGGAGCTTTTATCTCGACACCAAATCGCTACTTTTGATAAATGTTTCAGAAGTCACTTCAATTATTATTATGTATGCCTTGTATATGTTAACTATGACATGCAACTACTAAGCGTTCTGCCGTTTGAAATGTCTTTCCGAAAAGGCCAACGTTCTTCCAGTTCATGAATTCTGCAGAAATCATTTTCAAATTTCAACTGATGAAACAAAAAAATTGTTCACCATCAGGAGAGCAGAGTACAGGAGGAGACAGTCATTATTGAGATCCGGCAATCAATGGAAATATCGTCAAATGATCTAGAATCGTCGTCGAACATACCATGGAGGGCATGGCAAAGTAAATCTCCTAGGAAACTTTGCCAAGAACTTAACAGATATAATTCAACGGTCGTACAAGGCTGTACTTGTTTTCCGTTAGAAATGGAGATATCAATGGCCTAGATTCATGAGGATTCTGAGGAAACCAAAAGATAAAATAAAGTTTGAGACAAAACATTAATTTTTTCTATATTCGCTCGATTGATGAAAATAATTTTCTTTCTTATCGACTTTCTGGGTCATATTTATTTAGCGTCGTGACCGACTTCATAAGTCTGATTCTTTGTTGATCCCAGACAAAAAAAAGTTCGCGTAAATGAAGTTTAGCCTTCATTTGGGGAACCCTGTCCAATGTCGTGGAAATATAAAGTTACACAATTGATGTCGAGGGGTCTAGAATTTAAGTAAACTTAGTCTGGCGATTGAGTAAACTTATGTTCGAAAAGGAAGTGGAAAACATCAACAAGTATACTGGTACTTCTTTCCTTTCCCTAAGAGTCTTTCAGCTATTAAATTCCCTCCAATTCGGTGTAATTCCTAAGCAATCCCAATGTTACAATAATTGAAACACTCTGTGGAAATAAAGCTATCGCAGAGCTTGTTGCATCTAATGATAAACTCTTCTCTGCGGCCATACATTTTTATGTCGAAGTGAAAACCTTCTCAAATATCGTTCCGTCACAATCACGATCTTGCCCTTTGCATTTTTGTTGTAAGCAAGATTCCACCTGCAAGTCTTGAGTTTTATGTTGAGTGCCAAATTTTTTTTGTTCGCCCATAATATCACTTGATCATAGACAGTTCATGTTAGTTCTGAAAGAGCTGCCACATTCTGCCAATTGTCGAGAAAATTGGTGGCATCTGCATAAGGGATTACAATACTTCCTGGACGATTATTAAAATTATTCATCAGACCATTAGCATAAACAAGGAAGAGTGAACGTCCGAGTATTGAGCCTTGAGGAATGCCCTGTGCTATGGTTACCGGTTGGCTTATGGAATTCTGGATTACTACTCTTTGGAATCTGCCTTCCAAGTATGATTTCATCAAATTCAAAGCAATTATCAAGCAATCGTATACTATAATGTTCCTTTTTGTTTTTTTTTTTGGCATTGTCATCGTCTCTGCTCCGTATAACGTAATTGATCTAATTATGGTATTATAAATATTTATTTTACTATTCTTTGTTAATACAATACTTTTCAATAATTTTTTATAGGTGAAGTATGCTCTGTTTGCGTTTAGTATTTTTTCTTGTATTTCTGGTCTTCTTTCTCCCGTTTTCTTTCTCTTTTACTTCTTCAAACTCTCTTGCTCCTATTTTGATCTTTCCCTGTAATTGTTCGTTCCTAATCTCAATATTTTCGTTTTTTCTTGGTTAATCCTAAGCCCCATTATTTTCCCTTCTTCTATAATTTCTTCCAGCATATCTTTCAGTACTTTTCTGGTCTTGGTAATTATGGCTCCTGTTCTAAGATTTTTTTTATTAATTCTTCTCACCATAAATTCTAAAGTAAGGTTTAATAACGTCGTTGAAAGTGAGTCCTTCTGCTTTATTCCTTTGTTGATTGTGAATTCCTCGGTTTCTTTCTTTTGTGTTCTTTGTGTTTTCATTGTCATTAATATCAGCTTTCTCAGTTTTTGTGGTATTTTTAACTCTTTCAGTGCTCTTATGAGTTGTTTTTTTTTATTAAGTAAAATGCTTGCTGGAAAGAGCAGTTAGATTTCATCTTGTGTTCATGGGTTTCTTCTATCACTTGCTTTAGTGTATGAATCGCGTCTATGGTTGATTTTCCTTGTGTAAATCCGTTTAACTCTTGCTTTTTTATTTTGTTCTTTAATTTCTCTATAGAAACTTTTTGTATTTCTTTTTTTACTTTCCTGTTCAACTTCCCGCACTTTTTTATCCGTCCATTTTCTTTTACACACCTTCTTCGTTTGTTTCCTCAGTAAAGTGTGGTTTTTGCTTTAATATTATGGAAAATGAATGGTTGTTTGCCTTTTCTTGGTCTGTTCCTGCCAAGGTATTGTCATCTTTATTGAAAAAGTGTAGAGCGTGCTTTTGAAAAGTCGAAGCTAGTTTCTGGCCTAATTTTTGGTACCAGAAATCCGGAATAATCGGCCAAAGTTAAAGAAGACAATCTTGGAGATTATGAACAGAGTTTTTCTCCCAGCTTTCAAAGATTTTTCTGTAATTCAGTACTTGCCATGGCGAATAGTCATTGAAGAAGTTAAGTTTTGAACAAACCTTGTTTATTTTCCCACGATATATTTTCAATGCGCCACCCACTCGACATAATTAACCCAAATTCTGAATAATCCATATTTTTCTTCATTTTATTATCAAGTTTCGCCTTGACAGAAATTTGCCCGGATAATGACAACTTTAATACGAAAAATAAATCGAAGATATTCCTGTCAAGGCGACGTGAACCGTTTACATTCATACACGCTAAGGATGACTACTTTGCGAAGAAGCGAAAAATCCAAATGCCAAAATCCCGATGTACCCAATAAACAGGTCTTTGATAGCAGACTTTCATTCACTCGCCGATCGTTGTAACTACCATCAGTTGTTTTTGAAGCGGTCATACACGACAGTTGATGTGATTCGCTGTGGCTGGATTTTGTTGTTTTCAATCAGTAACATGTAATGTTGGTTTGTTTTTCGAGAGTATCCGATATCTCGACGGTTTGCTGTCGTAGGACAGGGTGATATCATGGATTCGAGCAAAAAATACGACAACCCCTCGCCAGAGTCCTCCGCCAACGTTGTGTCGAAGTTGTTTTTCTGGTGAGTTAACTTTTGCTGATTTCTATACAAAAGAGGGTTAATAACCAACACAACATACAGTATTTATTTATAAAATGTTTACCAACGGTACCCATTTCTACAATGGCTTTACCGTTCACAACCTCTGTTTTGCACTTTTTGTAAATTACCGCTACATGAGAGTCAACTCTTTCTAGTATTATAAATAATAACTTTAACCCTCTTCAATGAATGTTTCTGTAGAATTCTGTGAAAAATCCCCCAATAAATGACTCGTTATAGGACTAGTATAACTTCGACGTCGTCAGCCTACCGTGCCCTAACGGTCAAAATAAAAAAACAGTCTGCAAGTGGGAATTCCACATGCAGAAGAACTTGCATAGCTATCTTTCGATTTAACAATATCCGTCACCGCATTAGCTAGGAAAGCAGTTCTTTAATGTCTATTTGGTTCATCGTCGCGACAGTTTAGACAAAGTTTCGAGTTCAATGAAACCATCAACAAGGCAACGAATCAGGGTTTTTTTTTTTTAAATAAATCACGAAGAAAAGTAATTAGTATAGTAGATTGAAATTCAAAATATGGAAAGTACTTTCGAGGTTGTATAGATTTATTTGATTACCACCAAAATTAAATTGGCGGAAAACTGCATTTAAATCTGAATATATCGTAGTGTACAAGGTGAGCAACATTTAATACACAGGTACGTAGACCTTGAACATTTTCGAAGATATTTTTTGTTTGTTGACAATATATTATGAGTGAGTAAACAATTATTTAAATTGTTTCATGATATTTGTTTTCTTTCTACTTAAAAAAAAAATGTAAACAGTAGAGAGTTGAGAGCAAGAACAAAAAGCAGAGAGGTGAGAATAGAGAAATGGAAAACAGAGAGCAAAGCAAGAGCATGAGCGAGATCATGAGCAAGATCAAGAACAAAAACAAGAGCAAGAGAAAGAGAAAGAGAAAGAGAAAGAGAGAGCATGAGCAAGAGCAAGAGCAAGAGCAAGAGCAAGAGCAAGAGCAAGAGCAAGAGCAAGAGCAAGATCAAGAGCAAGAGCAAGAGCAAAAGCAAGAGCAAGAGCAAGAGCAAGAGCAAGAGCAAGTGTAAGAACAAGAGCAGAGAATGGAGAGCTAAAAATAGAGAATATCAGAAAGCAGAGAGTAGAGCACAGAGAGCAAGAACAAAGGCAACGAGCAAGAGCAGATAATGGAGAAATGAAAAGAGAGAGCACAGAAAGCAGAGATTAGTGCACAAAGAGCAAGAGCAAAAGCAACGAACAACAGCAAGGGTAAGCAAAAGCGAGAGTAAGAGCAGATAATAGAGTGCTGAAAAGATAGAGCATTGCGAGAAAGAGCAAAAGCAACGAGCAAGAGCAACGGCAAGGGCAAAAGTAAAGCAAAAGCAAAGATCAAGAGGAAGAGCAAGAGCAACGAACAAACGAACAACGAGGTAGGAACAAAGAGTACAAGGAATGGGCAGAGGCAAAGAGCGTAGAACTAAAAGTAAAAGTAAGAAGTAAAGAACTGGAAGCATAAAGTAGGGAGTAGACAGTAAAGAGCAGGAAGCAGAAAACAATGAGAAAGACAAAAGGAAAAATGAAGATCATGAAAGAGGGGCGACACTACTTGACGGAAGACCATAAAACTAATAATGAAATATGGTGGATTACGTAATCCAATCTTCCGCAAAAAAAAACCTATACAATAGGTATGGTCGTCGGCAAGTATTCAACAGAAAACCTTTACTGTTGAGTTGAAGAAAGTGACATAACACATATCCGTTTCACCAAGGCAATTTTTTTCAACGGTGAACTCTCGTATTGAGAATAATCAATGTTAATCTGGCTACTATATGCAGGAGCGCGTTATGCATACGGATTCAACATTTTGAGGTGGCAAAATTTGCTTACGATGTATTCTGGAATAACCAGTAGGGAAATAATAAAACGAGTTGTTGGGAAATTTCCTCATTGAGCATTCTTTCTTGGAATCCACAATTTATATTCGATCGATTACAATATCCCAATTTGCTTCAATTTACCGTAATTTTGTCGGTAATTGAAACATTATGTTGAAGTGTTAGTGAAGGATATTTTTCTTGGAAAATTAAGTGATTAATGATCTTCTATTGTTCAGTTTCACTTGAGATATTACTCTGCAAAATAGTGATATGAATGAACACACAAAGAATTATAATGATTTTGAATCTCTGACAGTTGTTGGATCTCAGAGAAACTTGTTTTCACACTACATTCCAAAGGATGCTAAACTTTGTACCCCTACCAGCATCCTCCTTTCGTTCTCATCATTATATACAATTTGTGCTCTACACCATATCTTGAAAACCTGATTGATTCTCAGCGAATCTAGACAAAGAAAATCGAAAATAATCGCGGAATGCCGTAAACATACCTATTACAGTAAAATATATATGGTTGAAGACCATCATCGGTCTATTTTTAAACTGGCCAGATGAAATAGAAAAAGGTTTTTTTATTTTGGCAATAGTCTGGAGACAAAGGTTGAAAGAAAACCAACAAACTGGTGCTTTGAAAAGAAAGAAAAATTACTTTCACGATGTTTTTTATAGACCGAGCATTACTATCAAAATTAACAATTTTTTTTAATTTTCGGTTCGTTAGAATGTAAAAAAATCTAGGGTGTGAGAAAAAATCATTCAAGCTGTTCGAACGAATGTTTATAAATACTTCAAAACAGAGAAATTATAATAAAACTCAATGTGATGAAGCAACAATTCGTAAATAGGCAAGTTTTACACAATGTATTGTAGAACTATTTCGAGGTAAGGTAATTGGACACAATACAGAACAACTCTGTCCATCCAGGTCACCAGACCTGAGTTCACTAGATTTTTTATTTTTACCTTACCGAGATGTTAGAAATACATGTCCATTTGTAATTCTAAGGAATTGAAGAAATCCCTAAGCAATCAGATTATGAGTGCAGAAATCACTAAAAAATATCTTCTTCCATGATTGAAATAAATCAGAGAAACTTATCATTGGCGGTGATTATACAGGGTGTTCCAAATTAAGTCGGCACCATTGCCAACTCCGTTATTATTGATGCTACGAATTCGGTTAAATGGGCAAACTAGTAGCATTTTTAATGGCCTTCTCGATGCCGAAAACAAACAAAAATATTGACAGTCACGTTTTCAGAATATTTCATAAAATGGATATTTTTTCATGCATTTCGATTCCTAATAACATTCTCAACAACAAATCTCATTTGACTTTTTTTCGTAAAGGTGAAATAAGACAGTTTTATCAATAGGAAAAAGCGCTATAAAATATCGAGTAAATGTTCAAAAACACCGCCTTCTTATTGAACACATATTTGGGCCCTTCTATTGACACTACGTGAGGCATTCAACACAGTTCGGCCATCAATTCTATTCATTATAGTTTCAATATAATTTTTCAGTTCATCTACATTATTATGTCATTTTGTACACCTCATTTTTCAGAAATCCCCGAAAATAAAAATCTAGAGGTGTCATGTCTGGTGAACGAGGGGGCCACTCAACAGGACCATTTGTAGCAATCCATCTGTTTCTAAAACAGCCTCGCAGCATTCTTTTTAAGCCACTGACATTATGTGCTAGTGCTCAATCCTGCTGAAAAAAGATCATCTGACGAGCCTCCAGATCAAGATCATCTTAGAACTCTTCCAACACTCTTGTTAATAAATTAATGTAACGGGGTCCGTTCAAAAAACCATGGTAAAAAAAGGACCGATAATTCTGCCTCTAAATAGACCACACCAAACATTAAAATCGTCTTTGCGGATTGTGGGGATGGACTAGAAATGGATTATGTCTACTCCAATAACGAAATTAATTCTATTTTACATCCCACGATTTGAAAAATTAGCCTCATCGCTCCTATAATATTTCTATAGAAGTTTGGATCTTGTCTGCATTTATTCATAAACCACCGACAAAACCCCAATCGTCTCTCAGGATCACCAGGTTCTAGTGTTTGCACTGATCTCAACTTATAAGGAGAAATCTTATGTTTCTTCAAAATTTGTTGAATACCAGACAGTGGAACAGCTATTTCTCTAGATAAATCTCTGATGGAATTATTTGGATATACCTCAAAGTAGGATAAAACGTCAATTTCTGTATCTTCAGATATTACAAAACGTTTTTTAGTTCTCGTCTTCACAAAAACTTTTTCATTGTTCCTGAATCGACGATGAAGCACAGCAAAAAAGCGCCGATTACGTAATTCACAATCGGGGAACGAATTGCTGTAGTGCTGGAGTGCTCTTACCCTATTTTTCTGGCAAACCAAGTAGGATTCTAACATATCACATTTTTCTTGATGGGAAAACGGCATTTCGAAAAATATTCGAACAGTATAGTTGGCAGTTACAATAATTAATGACATTGTCATGATATACTTGAGAATATTTGACAAATAGTATTTCAACAAAGTTTCAAGGCAACTTGATTGCTCATAATAATTATGTTTTATCGAATCAAACACATTTTTTCCAACCACATTCATATGATCCTCCAGTATTTTCTGTTCTGTACAAAAACAGCTTCAAAGTTATCATTACAGCAGACATATTCTGATTCACAAAATAAATGCGGCTAGCGGAATGGCTTTAAGATGGAAATTATCATTTTGTACATTATAGCTCAGTGGTGTCAATTGAGTGGTGCGACATGATGATCACGGGTTTCACGACTTCACATCTCAGCGCAATTTTTTCTTTTTACTGTCTTATTTTGCTATTAGTAACAAACTATTGTCATTGGTATAAGTACCAAAATTGGGTGTTTGGACAATCATGAGGTTTTATTCGCCAAAACAAAGAAATTTTTTGTACTTGTGAAAGAAATAAATATTTTCACATAAGTCTCTTATTTTCAACGTTAGGAAGAAAGGTGATATGAGCTTTGTTGTTGAGAATGTTACTACGAATCGAAATGTATGGAAAAATAT
Organism: Chrysolina americana; assembly: GCA_958502065.1. Classification (NCBI taxonomy): domain Eukaryota; kingdom Metazoa; phylum Arthropoda; class Insecta; order Coleoptera; family Chrysomelidae; genus Chrysolina; species Chrysolina americana. Next base: position 296,547 of record OY293418.1, on the reverse strand, counting down.
AGGGTGTTCCATTGAAAGAAATGTCATTTTATGAAATATTCTGAAAACGCGACTGTCAATTTTTTTTTGTTTTCGGCATCGAGAAGGCCATTAAAAATGCTACTAGTTTGCCCATTCAACCGAATTCGTAGCATCAATAATAACGGAGTTGGCAATGGTGACGACTTAATTTGGAACACCCTGTATATATTCTTGTGCAAACATATTAATTCGCATAGAAATTTCCGATGCAAAACATGAAAAAATATCATTCAAATTACCTTAGTGAAGCAACATCGCACTCAGTATGATAACAGACAATAAATTTAATTGATTTTCCGGTAATTGCACGTGATAAAAAAGAAGAAAATCAAGTTTTCACGTCTTCATTGAAAAATTACGCGCAACACTTTTATTGTAGTGTTCAGGGGTATCAAATAATTAATTTCACAAAATAAAATATACAGTGCGTTTCAAGTACTCAGATGATAACTATGGGAACTGCCATAGGTTTCTTTTGCTGAGAACTTTGATTCATAGACAGAAATCATTTCTTTATTAGCGCATTTTTGCACCTTTCCCAAAAGGAGTCCGCTCTAACGATTCGTCTCGTTCCTCCTATTTGTCGAAACATCATCCAGTCGGAATGCCAAGACATTTTCCTCAGATTGTTATATTATCGAAGTTTTTGAGAACTTTCAGATGGCAATCGCAAATGACATCAATAGTGATATCACTCATTGTCCCCGGACTATATCAAAAACGGGTTATAAGATTGTTGGTGTCTTCGCAAGACTCAAGATCAAGTGCTGGCCTTGCAAGGTCTCGGATTCTTACATTGTACGGCTGTTCTTTTTCTTCTGGTAGCGGCTAAGTTCACTGAAATTAGCGAGCGGGGTTAAAACGAGATTACTCTCACCATATAATCATTATGCATCTTCACGAACGGATTCATGAAACTTTTAAACAAGTTTTTATTCGTAACAAAGCGTTTTTCCCTTACTGGCATTACCAGGTTTTTTATTTTAATATTTTTGTTTTCAATATTCAACAGAACTAAACTGTTCTCGTCTGATTTATTTGTTCGAAAATGTTGGCAAATGAATTGAGCTTACAATTTTCATTGAATGTCCAGTACGGTCGCCCGATATGACACCGTCAGAGTTTTTTCTATGGTGAAATCTACAGAAATATTGTCGTATGCAGTATGCAGAAAGATTTCTGTTAAAACTCGCCAGAACGTTTACTGTGACTAAGTTTTTATGTAATTTACTTCAATGTAACCTCAATATACTAAATGTGTATCTTGACCTCATGTTCTTTTTAATGATTTCAACTTGGCAATAATAGTTCAGCGATAACCGTTCAGAAATATATTTTTGTACTATTTTAGTATAGCAGGGGAGCCCAAGCAGGGATTTCGGGATTTACTGAAGCGCGGCAGATTAATATATACCCGGTTAAGTACCTTCACCAAATATGAACCTCATAAATTAGGCCGCGCGTCCAGGATAAAGGAGCAGATTAGTAAAAAAAAATTGATCATCAGAAATTCTCGAGCGCGTCAGATTAAGATAGGGTGAGTTAATTACATGCTAAAAAGTGTATATGCTACTAATCTGACAATTTGAGAGTGACGTAAAGAAAGGGAAGGGCTACAAAGTTGTAAAAAAAATCTTCATCTCGACATTCTCGAGCGTAGCTATTTATTTTTTTTATTTTGAAGAAAATGATTTAAGGAAAATTTAAAAATTTATAATCTGACGATTTCCACAAGCCGAAATAACAAAAATTCGTCGATAAAGTCTAATGCGTGCATCTGCGTAATACCTATATTCCCCTCTCCGCGTTACTATTTCTCTCTCACTCTTTCTCTATCTATTTGGCTTGGCCAAACTTAGATTTTGAATATAATTTGAACCGATTTGTACCGATAGATTTTGAGAAATCTCAAAAAAACTACGTTTTTTTTAATTATTGTTTTCTTGGAATAACTTTTGAACGGTTTTATCGATTGATTTCAAAAACTAATCAGCTCTTAATATCAAAAATCCACGTCGATCGCCGCCAATCCGGTCAGAATCGGTTGATTCGTTCGTGAGTTATCGTTGTCGAAAGAAAACCGAAATAAGTGTTTTTTCGGAATCACTCTGAAATTTCTGCTTCGATCAATTCAAACTTAAAAATTCTTCATGGAGCTTGAAAAACTGAGTCTAATGCCGCCAACCGCGTGAAAATCGGTTCATTTATTCAAAAGTTATTGAGGTTTGAAAATTCAAAAAATTGGATAAACTTCTATCAGACTTTTGAACTCGGAGAGCTCATAATGACACAAAAATCATACTTTTGAGCTCGAAGAGCTCAAAATCAAAATAAGTGAAAATTTGAGAGCTTAGGTATGAAGTAAGCGGGAAGTTGCAGGGATGGCCTTTAGGGTCAACCGTTTTCCTAATTTTTTGTTTGTCAGATAAGGCGAATCCCTCTAGATAATCGTCAGCTTAGGAGACAGCACATCTAGGACATAAAGATGAACGATATATATTTTAATCTGACGTGCTTGAGTATTTCAAAATGGCGATTTTTTTATATTATAATAATGGCCGCGAATTTGCGTCATATCGACATCGTCAGATTATTGCATGGGAGTTTTTTTAGGTTCACTTAACACCCCCTAAGAAAATCTGACGCGCTCGATTGATTTTTTTTTTCAATTTCCACCCTTACCTGCGACCACCCCCATCATGCAAACGATGATATTAACATAAGTACATGATTAAAAGGGCGTAGCCCATTTCGGCCCGAAAATGTGAAATACCAGGTAAGATTAATTTTAATGAGCTTGGGTAAATGCCCATTTCGCCCCACAACGATAGGTTAACTAATTAAAAGGGAATTTGAAGGATATTTGGATTGGGATAATTATTCATACATTGTTAGGGGCGCTTATTGTTAGATTATTTAGTTCCACAGTTACTTCTAAACTGTAATAATCTAGTAAAAAAGGCGGAAAAATGGGTGAATCGGCTAAGTTAAGTGTAATCACAAGCGGACGCGGTAAACCACAATTGGTGTTGAATCAGTTCAAATTCAAAGAACAAAACCGAAAATTAAGTTCGGGAGAAACAAAGTGGAGATGCATCAAAGATAGGTGCAATGCCTACTTAAAGACTATGGGCAATTCTTCTGATCGAGTTTTGACAACATCGAGTCAAAACCATTCACACGAGGCAGAGTTGGAAAATGTCTTGCAACGGCAAATATTAAGTTCTACAGCGAAGAGGAAAGCTGAATCGGACATATGTGAGAAACCCGCAAAAATAATAAGAAAAGTTTCGTCGAAGCAACCAGAACAGGATGCTCTCACCCGGAAGGACTTGAAATGTGTGAGGAAGAACATCTACTATGCTCGGAGGAAATCGCTGCCAGCATTACCCAAGTCAGTTACAGAAGTCCACGCAGTGTTAGCTGCAATGGAGTTAAAAACTAATAAAGGTGAAGATTTTGTGTTAATTAATGACGAAACCTTAAATTTAATAATATTTTCCTGTCATTCTAATTTAAATTTTTTGTGTAAAGCAGAGATTTTGTATATGGATGGGACCTTCTCTTATTGCACAAAATTTTTTAAACAACTTTTCACTATACACGGCTATTTTAATGGACACTATATTCCGTTAGTTTTCTGTTTCTTAAAAGATAAACGTGAAGAAACATATCGCTTGTGCCTGTCTAAGATATATGATTTATGTGACAATTATTATAATTTAGTTTTTTCACCAAAAGAAGTAGTAATAGACTTTGAAGTTTCAATTCATAACGCTTTAACTCAAATTTGGACAAATATCAAAATTACTGGCTGTAGGTTTCACTTGACCCAATCATGGTACCGTCAAATACAGAAACTAGGTTTGACACTATCTTATAAAGATGATAAGTCAGATGTTGGCAAATAGCTGCACTATTGTTTTGGACTTCTCTTTTTAGAACCCAATGAAGTAAATAATTTCTATTTTTCTGAGTTATATAAAATCAAGCCTCAAAATACAAATTTAGAAAAATTTTCAGATTATCTTCTTGAAAATTATTTAACCAACGAATCAAAATTTCCACCTCACGTTTGGGCAAGTGCTTCTGCAGATTTAAATAAAACTACCAATGCTCGTGAATCGTTTCACGCACATTTTAACAATTCAATGTATCATACTCACCCATCAATATTTATTTTTGTTAAAGAACTTTTGAAAGTACAAATAGGAACATACGTAAATTGTAATAGTATTGGCATTACAAATATGTCTAGAAATTTAGGAAAGAAAAAACTAAAGTTTATGGAGGAACAAATACAAAAATATAAGAACAAGGAAATTTCAAAATTAGATTATGTGAAAATTGTATCATATTATCATTCTAATAAGTAGCATTAAGGCGATTTTTGTACATACTGATAAATTAATAAACTTCTTAACAAAATTGAATGATATATGTTGTTATTTCTCTGTGTATAGTTACAGATCTTGTGAACGCCTTAGATTTAAAATTCTAATTAGGTACCTAATTACTAGTCCGCCGAAATGGGCTACGCCCGATTAAAAATACGTAAGACATTGATGCTATCAATATCTGACGCCTTCGAGTATGTCCATTCAACAGTTTTTTTACAAATTTGAAAATTTTCAGTCGCTTCCCTCATTGATGAAAAGGTATACATTACATAACATTTAGCATTGTGGGCTCCCCTACTAGAATGCTTTTGTCCAATTTTGATTTTAGTCTCTGTTTTAGAGACTTTTTTGATCTGAGGAAATCAGTTTACTTATACCTAATTTATTTTCAGCTGGATTTTCCCATTTTTCAAACTTGGCTGCAAGAACGATCTCCAACTGAAGGATATATACACCACGACATCTAGTGACCAGTGTGGACAATTGGCAGATGAATTGGAAAAGTAAGATTTCGCCATTCTACTGTCTAAGATTCGATTCAGATACATGCGTGTCCATGCAGGGATTCTGAACATATGCGTTTTTGGAATCTAAAAAAAAAACGGAAAAAATGCCACCGGAAAAAAAAGCCCGGAAAAAAAGCCGGAAAAAATACCCCCTGAAAAAAAAACCTTTATGCGGTAACAATTGCCAGTACACAAAAAGTAATGAAATTTCAACTGTGTCATGTTAAAGAAATCAGACCATATTTGATTCATTTTACAATACCGATAAAAGTTTTAACCTATCCTGTGGAATGTTCATCGTCGACGACCAAAAAAAGACGATTTTTTATATTTTTATGACTCGATTATTCCTGAACGAACTAACCTGGTGACAGATTCGCCTTTTTGCAAGGCTGGAAAATCTGCTGTTCCATCCCTCGGTATTGTAAAATGAATCAAATATGGTCTAGTTTCTTTAACATGACACAGTTGAAATTTCATTACTTTTTGTGTACTGGCCATTATTATCGCACATAGGGGTATTTTTTCCGAGGGTTGTTTCCGTTTTTTTTCCAGTTTTTTTTCCAGGTTTTTTCCTGTGGGTATTTTTTTCCGTTTTTTTCCGGGGGTATTTTTTCTGTTTATTTTGTTTTTTTTCTTTTTTTTCCGTTTTTTTTTCGTTTACCGCGTTTTTGATCCTTGTTATTGTCCAAAATCGCGCATGCTTCAAAAATTCTGCATGGGAACGCATATATCTGAATCGACCTTAAATGACTATATCTCGAACAGCTATTGAAGTGGCTTATGATTTTTACGATTTCTCTTATTTTAGGAATTGGGAAACGGAACTCAAAAGAGCTTCTGGTTCCGAAAAAAACCAAAAGCCCAGCCTCAAGAAAGCCATTTTCAAGACATTCGTCAAACCATTTTCTTTGTACGGGGTATACCTGTTTTTCCAGGTCATTATTCTCAAGTAAGTACAACCATATTATCAGAATCAAAAATCTTTTTATCTCAATCAAAGCTTTCAGTTTCAATTGATAAAAAATTATATCTGAAGTACGTTCGTCGTAGAATACAAGAAGTATTGAAAGAGTCAGAGTTTGAATTATATTCTTTTCCTGATATTTTCATTCAGTACTATGATTTCAATTCGGGCGTAATTTTTTTCGAAAAGGCCTTGTATAATTCGACGCAACGAATTTGTTTAGTGGCTAATTAGCAGTTGCCTGCGTCACTGAGAGTTATAACAAGAACCCACTTAGCCGAATTCAATACTGTTTTAATAAACAATATCCCTGAAAGAAATATGTTCGCAGAAATAATTAGAATATGATTAGCATACAAAGTGGAAAGGACGATATGTCAAATTCTCCCATCAAACCATGGTCCAAAATGGTACCGAGGAAAACTACGAAGTCGTTAGGTCAGGGATGAGAGAAAACAAAAAAATTGACACTGGGAATACATGCCACGAGACAAAGATGAAGATGGATCTTTTTTATTTTTTGATGAAATCCAAATGGAAAGGGTATTGGTTTAATTTTTTTTATCAGACAAGTAATTGTTTTCATTTCCAGCATGATAATGCAGGGTTATACCACAAGTGTAATGATAATTATCGAACAAATGCAATTTTTTACTCGGAAATCACAAACTCGCTTAAGCAACATAATTTGTATAAGAATAGTGAAATAAATTCCCGATAATCACTAAATACTGGAAATTTTTGAGGATTATTCAACGAAATCTATTATTCATAACGTGCATATTTTTTTCTTTATCGAACCGTGACGTTTATAATATTTTCTAATTCGTAACAGTGGATGCACTTATTTTGCATCCATAAAATTAACGAATAATGAACGAATAACAAAATCATTGCATATTCATAAAAAACAATGCATTTTCCTGAAATTAGGTCGTATGAATAAACCTTGAGGAAGTTTTTCCACGCAAATCGTTCCACCATTAGTAATTTCATCGAAGCCGACCCGAAGACTTCAGCATTCCCCCCTGCAGACATTTTCTTGAAGACTTGACCTGTCAATTGATGAAATGTTTATTAACTCTGTTTCCACGATTCAAGAAAATCCTCATCCAATACACTCGGCCCGCAACGATTTGCTGTTACTTTTATATGAAAATCATACTTTCTCCATATGCGATTCGACATGATTTGAACTGGTTTCATTATAATTCGCAACATAACAGCCAGGGAAATCACTTTATACTTTATAACCTAGCGATATTTACCATATCAATAACTCGTCGATTTCATTTATGTAGTTTAAGTCGTAATAAGTGTTTCTGATGGCCTTTGAAAAATCTTGCCCAATAGTCGAATGTACGCGTGAACAAGTTGCTTCAACTCGTCATGCAAATGGTAATAAGTTTCTCAATTAATAACTATGAAACTAGTCATAGGAGGAAACCAAAATTTTGGGACAGTGTTGAGGAGAGATTGATGAATTCATTAAATAATAATAAGGGTGACAGTTAATCGTGAATTATAGGATGATTTGTAAAACGCTGATATTTTGTCATTTTTATCATCAAATCATGATCACCCTATATATCCCAACGAAATCATGTTTATACGGTATCGGCTATCTTCGGAGGTTGATAATTCACTTGAATATACAGGATGTGTACGAAAGAACCGGTCATAAATTTCACAAAATTTTCAAATCACCCCGTACGAAATGGATGAATTGTGATTAATGATGGAATAAGAATAGTATATTGCATGCCAAAATAATTTTATCAATATTTCACTGTTACATCGAATTTTCAGACATTACTAAAATGTTTTTATTTTTCACTCTGTACATAATGATATAATCTGCACCGTTTAAATGATATTTAGTAATATGAAGGTACGTTGATGATCAGAGCAAAAAAATGCAGTTGGCACTTTCAAATCCCAAGAAAATTATTAAATAAAAATTAAAGATTTTTAACTTGATCGTCCTGCATTTCAAAATCTATCTATCAACGAACTTTGCGATTCTGCACGTTCGATCAGTACATCGAATACTACAATATACTAAAAATTCAGACAATTTCACCGAGAACCATTTTACCTATAAAAAGTGCGGTGTCCTTTTATGTATAATTTTTCATCAGTCTTACAATGTCTGAAACTGTTTCCTTGTTGAGAAAATATTAGTAAACCCAGACCTAGAGGCAAATTCGTTGATTCCAACTCTGTCAGAATTAGTTGTTTCCTGATATTCCACTTTAGGAATAGTATCAAAATATTCGCAGTAAATGTAGGAGTGTTTAACTCTGAGCCAATTTTTCTTAAACGTTGGCATCGTCCATATTTCATAAGATCCATGATCTTTTTCCTTCACTCCGTTTTGAAGCTGCAATTTCTCAAAGATTTGTCTTCTCAGATCTTCTTTGAAGAGCAGTCGTTCTGATTTAAGATCAATCATGGCCATTTGTTTGAAGATTTTCCAGAAAACTTTCTACTTCTTCTAGATCAAAAGATCCAAACGAAACCAATTTTATCTTCGGTTTACATCAAAAGAAAAATCCTTTGATGATCAGAGAACAATGGGAAAAGTGCAGGGTATTCGTAGTTACAATGATCGACGTACAATGACCAAATTTATAGCGCTAGACCAATCGGATCGCTATGTTTTTTAGGTCCTTGCACCCCATAATCTTGGCCGAGTACATCCGATATTTTGAAACCCCTGAGAAGTACAACGAAGAACTGGGACAGTATTCAGGATGGATACTAGGAGGCGGAGTGGTACTGATAGCATTCCTGATAGTAGTTTTGATGCACCACGCTCAACTGGGAAGTCAAAGGATCGGGATGAGAGTCAGAGTGGCTTGCTGTTCTCTAGTTTACAGAAAGGTAAGCGTTCACTAGACCAGTCTCGAACGTATTTCAGTAAAAACAAATCAATCTAGATATTGCCCTTTGATTTCTCACGTGAAATTTGTATTTCAGCTTCTGAGATTGAACCAAGCTTCTTTGGGAAAGGCTGCGCCTGGGAAAATGGTGAACTTGCTCTCGAACGATCTGCAGAGATTCGATCTAGCAGCAAACTTCTTCCATTACATCTGGCTTATGCCCATCCAGGCAGTGATTGGCTTCTACATCATGTACAGGAACGTGGGAATAGCAGCCTTAGCAGGAATGATCGCTATGATATTGGAAGGCATACCTCTGCAAGGTAAGAATCAGGGAGCCCTTGATACAATTAGGAAATGCATTTGGTCGCGAATGCCCGAATTTTGTTTTCCAAGGTCTGAAGTGCTTCATTGATTTTTCACTTAGCAATATTTACGCGTGTCTCTTTGTTTTCCAGGATATTTGTCGAGGATTCAAGGACGATTCCGGTTTCATATTGCCGAAAAAACAGACCACCGTATAAAACTGATGAACGAAATTATGGCCGGCATTAGAGTCATCAAGATGTATGCCTGGGAGAAGTCGTTTGCAAAAATTGTGCAAGTGGCTAGGGAGTAAGTAAAAAGTCTAAGCTATTTATACAGGGTAGCCACGAGTATTGTGATAAGTTACTTCGGAACGAACTCAAGACTATTGTCTTAAAGACAGATAAAGTTATCTATGTTCAAAGTATTTTTTCTGAAATTGAAGGATTTAAAGAATGCTAAAAAATCAACCAATACCAACCTCAAGTACTGCTATCAATAGATAGAAATGTAACAGAGAACGTGATATGATCATCATGAGTTATTTTGACACTCCCAACGAACAAAGACGTAACTCATTTTTATCATATTTCAGGAGAGCCGAAATACTGAATTTTTTTTTCAATATTTAAGTCAAAATACAACTTTTTTCAAGTAGATTTCTTCATAACTACTTGGTCTAGAGATACGGTTTTTTTATCGTCAGCATCAGCTTTTCAAGCTGCATACGCCTACACCTATAACTGAAAATAGCTGTAATTTTAGTTATGGCTTTGTTCGATGAGGGTATCGATTTGAGGTTTGGTTGCCAACATTTTCAACTCCCATGAAAGCTTTACTTTTGTGAAATATCTAGATTTATCTACAACTGATACTCAGCGTGTATATTAGGATTACTATCTTCGAGATATACAGGGTGTTTCCCAAACTGGAGCAATAAATAAAATGGGGTGTTTTATGAGACATAACGACACAATATAACGCATTTACCTTTTTTTTTCTCAAGCACTTGAAAATCTCCCAAAAATAGACTCATTTACTCACAATTGTTTGGGAAGCACTGGTTCCATTCTACGGTTCCTGGGAAGTCAATCTTCTAGTATTGTGTTACGTATTCACTATTTTTTCCGTATTCTACGCCATCGGATTAGTTATGACGAGATTCTGCAAAGACATTTTTACACGTTTTTTTTTTCGAACGCTATCACTACCGCGATGACTAATTTTGTCCAGTCGAACTTCGACGACGTAAAAGTACCCTAATACCAAGGAATTTCCGCGAATATTCCATTTTCCTGTAGGAAATTTTCTCAGCTTTCTTTCTATACAAACATAATACAAACAAATGTGTCTCCTTGTGGTTGAAAAATGCGAAAAACGTACAAGATGCAGTAGGATCCGGTATCCCAACCCATATCACCGCTCAAAAAAAATACTTCCGACTGTTCTGGATTTTTTTTACTATTTTTCCCGTGTTTTACGTCATCGATTCAACACGATACATTTTTGAAAAATTGCAAAAATATAATTTTCAAATTTGACCCGTTTGAAGATGCATAGATACGTTCGTTGAAACGCCTACAGAAACTATGTTCGACCAGTAATCGCTTCAAAATTTGATGAAACTATATAAAAAACATTGCATTTCACGGATATGATAGGGAAAAAATATTTAAAAATTTTTGGCTGATGCAGGTCAACTCCGAACAGTCAATCCGGTATCCTTACCCATATAACCGCCAAAGAAATATACTTCCGAAAGTTCTAGAATTTTTTCACTATTTTTCCCGTATTCTACTCCATCGGATTAATTATGACGAGGTTCTGCAACGACATTTTTACACGATTTTTTTTTCGTACGCTATCACTCCCGCGAAGACTAATATTATGTCCAGTCGAACTTCGACGACGTAAAAGTACCCTAATACCAAGGAATTTCCGCGAATATTCCATTTTCCTGTAGGAAATTTTCTCAGCTTTCTTCCTATATGAATATGTATTTAACAAATGTGTCTCCTTATGGTCGGAAAATGCGAAAAATGTCAAGGATGTGCTAGGATCCGGCATCCTTGAACCTACAACCGCCAAAGAAAAATACTTTCGAGAATTCTAGAATTTTTTCATCATTTTTCCCGTATTCTACGCCATCGAATTAGTATGATGATATATTTTCGAAGACATATCTACAAGATTTTTTTTTCGTACGCTATCACTCCCGCGAAGACTAATATTATGTCCAGTCGAACTTCGACGACGTAAAAGTACCCTAATACCAAGGAATTTCCGCGAATATTCCATTATCTTGTAGGAAATTTTCTCAGCTTTCTTCCTATATGAATATGTATTTAACAAATGTGTCTCCTTATGGTCGGAAAATGCGAAAAATGTCAAGGATGTGCTATCCGGCATCCTTGCACTTACAACCGCCAAAGAAAAATACTTTCGAGAATTCTAGAATTTTTTCATCATTTTTCCCGTATTCTACGCCATCGAATTAGTATGATGATATATTTTCGAAGACATATCTACAAGATTTTTTTTTCGTACGCTATCACTCCCGCGAAGACTAATATTATGTCCAGTCGAACTTCGACGACGTAAAAGTACCCTAATACCAAGGAATTTCCGCGAATATTCCATTATCTTGTAGGAAATTTTCTCAGCTTTCTTCCTATATGAATATGTATTTAACAAATGTGTCTCCTTATGGTCGGAAAATGCGAAAAATGTCAAGGATGTGCTAGGATCCGGCATCCTTGAACCTACAACCGCCAAAGAAAAATACTTTCGAGAATTCTAGAATTTTTTCATCATTTTTCCCGTATTCTACGCCATCGAATTAGTATGATGATATATTTTCGAAGACATATCTACAAGATTTTTTTTTCGTACGCTATCACTCCCGCGAAGACTAATATTATGTCCAGTCGAACTTCGACGACGTAAAAGTACCCTAATACCAAGGAATTTCCGCGAATATTCCATTATCTTGTAGGAAATTTTCTCAGCTTTCTTCCTATATGAATATGTATTTAACAAATGTGTCTCCTTATGGTCGGAAAATGCGAAAAATGTCAAGGATGTGCTAGGATCCGGCATCCTTGAACCTACAACCGCCAAAGAAAAATACTTTCGAGAATTCTAGAATTTTTTCATCATTTTTCCCGTATTCTACGCCATCGAATTAGTATGATGATATATTTTCGAAGACATATCTACAAGATTTTTTTTTCGTACGCTATCACTCCCGCGAAGACTAATATTATGTCCAGTCGAACTTCGACGACGTAAAAGTACCCTAATACCAAGGAATTTCCGCGAATATTCCATTATCTTGTAGGAAATTTTCTCAGCTTTCTTCCTATATGAATATGTATTTAACAAATGTGTCTCCTTATGGTCGGAAAATGCGAAAAATGTCAAGGATGTGCTAGGATCCGGCATCCTTGAACCTACAACCGCCAAAGAAAAATACTTTCGAGAATTCTAGAATTTTTTCATCATTTTTCCCGTATTCTACGCCATCGAATTAGTATGATGATATATTTTCGAAGACATATCTACAAGATTTTTTTTTTCGTCCGCCATCAATACCGAGAAGACTAATATTATGTCCAGTCGAACTTCGACGACGTAAAAGTACCCTAATACCAAGGAATTTCCGCGAATATTCCATTTTCCTGTAGGAAATTTTCTCAGCTTTCTTTCTATAAAAACATATTATTAACAAATGTATCTCCTTGTGGTCGAAAAATGCGAAAAACGTACAAGGTGCAGTAGGATCCGACGGTTCTGGAATTTCTTTTACTATTTTTCCGGTTTCAACGTCACCAATTCAACACGATGAATTTTTGAAAAATTGCAAAATTTCAAATAAAAAACAGCTCCGAGTACCTGCGTTAAGCCTACCTCGAAGCTAAAGGGGAACTGTTCGAAGAAAGAATATCCTTTACTTTATCATACCATCTTTTAACATTCAACATCGGCAATATTGTCAACGTTATTTATTACGCGCCAGCCTTTCTTTGTCATCGCATCTAGGGGCCGTTGATCTCTGGCCAGAGGTTCCCAAAACTTTGCTAGAGTTTTCCGAAATCTTCAAAGTCCAATATTATCCAAAATAACGGTTTTTTGAGAAAAATTAAGTCTTTCATCTCGCTTTAATTTTTCGTTTTCTATCACCCATTTTAATTTTGGAAACACCCTGTATGTACAAGCTGATAACCACCCTGTATCCATCAACATTACCGGATATAACATTACATTTTCCTTCGCAGGGAAGAAATCAACGTGGTGACCAAAACCTCTTACGTCAGAGGCATCTCCCTCTCGATGATGGTGTTCACCGAGAGATTGTCCCTCTACCTCACCATCGTGACCTTCGTCTTGCTGGGGAACAAACTCACGAGCGACGTGGTATTCTCCATGGCGCAGCTTTTCAACACGGCGCAGCTGTACATCTGCATCTTCTACCCCAACGCTCTAGCCTCGTACGCAGAAGCCAAGGTGTCGGTGGGGAGGCTGGAAGAGTTCCTCAGCTTGGAGGAGAATGGATCCAGAGCGGTACTCAATGGTAAGTCTACGGTAGGAGTTTTATTTCGTATGCTAGGCAACCTGCAGGGTATTTTTTAACTCCTGGTTTATTGTATCAAAACTTGACTCGTTTGAAAATGTGTCCAGAGGCACCCTCATAATGACATAGAAGTTCCTCACCTGGAGAGGAGTTGATGGGTAAAATCAAGCTCTAGAGGTCTAAAAAGAGATACTTCACCTTTTCCATCCAATCAACGAAGAAAAAAAACAGCTTCATCGGGCTCAGAAAAAATCTTACACATTATTAAGAAGACACTCTTTGAATTTGACGTGAGGGATGCTAGAGGGCAGCTGGCAGTTGATAAAGAATGCACAAACTATGTTAGTCTATAGAACTCTAGCTGAAATAGACAAATACTAGCAGAAAAGGGAAAAGGGAAGTTTCTTCTATCATAACTCACCCCAAAGTGAAACGTTTAAATGTGCACCCCTTTGAGGTGATAGCAGAACCAGAACCCCTGGATAAGCGACAGACAAAGAGGTATGGCGATCCAGAACTTTGGGAATTTAAAGACAGTCCAAAGCTGACTGGGAAATGGAGGTAGATCATACTATAAGATGAAAATAATAGTCAGTGACCTTAGTCACTTAGTTTAGAAACAACACACTATAGCAGGGGAGCCCAGTGGGGATTTCGGGATTTACTGAAGCGCGGCAAATTAATATATACCCGGTTAAGTACCTTCACCAAATATGAACCTCATAAATAAGGCCGCGCGTCCACACTCTTTCTCTATCTATTTGGCTTGTCCATACTTAAATTTTGAATATAATTTGAACCGATTCGTACCGGTGGATTTTGAGAAATCTCAAAAAAACTACGAATTTTTTTTTGAATGTGTTTTTTGTGGAATAACTTTTAAACGGCTTTATCGATCGATTTCAAAAACTAATCAGTTTTTACTATCAAAAAATCACGTCTATCACCGCCAGTCCGGTCAGAATCGGTTGATTCGTTCGTGAGTTATCGTTGTCGAAAGAAAACCGAAAAAAGTGTTTTTTCGGAATCACTCTGAAATTTCTAGTTCGATCAATTCAAACTTAAAGATCCTTCATGGAGCTTGAAAAACTGCGTCGAATGCCGCCAACCGCGTGAAAATCTGTTCATTTATTCAAAAGTTATTGCGGTTTGAAAATTCAAAAAATTGGATAAACTTTCATACTGACACAAAAATCATATTTTTGAGCTCGAATAGTTTTTCAATTATCTTGATCTGGAGGCTCGTCAGATGGTCTATTTTCAGCAGGATGGAGCACCAGCACATAATGTCAGTGGCGTAAAAATAATGCTGCGAGGCTGTTTTGGAAACAGATGGATTGCTACAAATGGTCCTGTTAAGTGGCCCCCTCGTTCACCAGACATGACACCTCTAGATTTTTATTTTTGGGGATTTCTGAAAAATGAGGCGTACAAAATGAAACACAATAATGTAGATGAACTGAAAAATTATATTGAAACTATAATTAATAGAACTGATGGCCGAACTGTGTTGAATGCCACACGTAGTCAATAGAAAGGTCCAAATATGTGTTCAACAAGAAGGCGGTGTTTTTGAACATTTACTCGATATTTTATAGCGCTTTATCAAATTCGTTTGCCATAAATGTTTCCTATTGATAAAACTGTCTTATTTTCACCTTTACGAAAAAAAGTCAAATGAGATTTGTTGTTGAGAATGTTATTCCATTGAAAGAAATATCATTTTATGAAATATTCTGAAAACGCAACTGTCAATTTTTTTTTGTTTTCGGCATCAAGAAGGCCATTAAAAATGCTACTAGTTTGTCCATTTAACCGAATTCGTAGCATCAATAATAACGGAGTTGGCAATGGTGCCGACTCAATTTGAAACATGAAACAATACGAATTATAATAACAAATTTTGTTCATTCTATTTGAATAAACATTTTACATAAACAGTTTTGTTTTTCAAGTTATGCATAAAGTCATTATTTTTTAAAAATGTAAAATATGCTGAATATGCAAAGTACATATTTGCCCAAGTCTACTTGAGTTTTTCTAATCCAATACGGTTATAATGCAAATTTTATTTCAAAAGAGATTGTCTCCGCCACTGGAGTTTCTTTCCCTCTTCCCTTGCGTCACTTGGGCATCGTAAAGCTAAGAATGTGTCACTGACTATTATTTCTGTCCTATAGTATGAACAGCGATAAGAGTAAACGATCCTGAGCTCTGTGAGATTATTTTTGTCTTCGTGCCTTGCTAGTGGACATGTTGGTACAGACCTTGAGCAGTTCGTAGTTATATTTCTCACCAAAAAGAGCACGTCAAATACCAACCACCAATGTATACAAATTTCCAGGTGTAGTCTCCGCCCACAAACCCGGCAGGATAAAGACGGAGAAAGCCACAGCCAGCTGGAGCCTGTACCCCACCGTGGACACTCTGATGGACATCAACTTGGACATCGCTCCGGGGACGCTGTGCTGCGTGGTGGGCAGCGTGGGCAGCGGCAAGTCCTCTCTGCTGCAGGTGATGCTCAAGGAGTTGCCGTTGAACTGCGGAAAAGTCGACATTTCCGGCGAGATCTCGTACGCATCGCAGGAACCCTGGTTGTTCGTGTCCAGCGTGAGGGACAACATACTTTTCGGGAGGCCGTACGTTAAACAAAGGTAACTACAATAATAGACTCGATCGTAATTAAATCGTAAACAGAAGGCCTCATTGATTTGGTTACTATTTACCTGTTATTTCTGAGATTTGGCAAATGAATAATAAAACCGGCGCATTCACCAAAAACTCTAATTTCGGTATCTTCGCCGTCGTTTCGATCATGCCTTTTATAAAATATTGCTAACCCAGAAGAAATACTTTTGCTTTATATTTATCAACGTGTGCCCGAACTTTCAGTAGATACAGGGTGGCCCATAACAGGGTGGGAGAGAACTTTTCGTCAAAATCCAAAAACACGTCAAGATTGATTGCAACCTTCAAAGAGTTCAACTACACCAGCCTACCGTAACCAAAAAGAACGATTATTACTTTTTTATGATTTAGTTGTAGATTAATATTGTTCAACTATTTTGAAAAATTGATAGCTACAACTGGAGTCAGCAGTATTTTTCAACTACGTCAAAAACATAATAATCGCATTATCTGAATAACAGTTCGCCTAAAACAGAACCTTGTGGCACACCTTGCTCAACATCAATTTCTTCAGAGAAAATGTCGAAAGCTTTTGAACAATCCCTCAAAATAATCACTTTCAACAAAGTTTAATGTCTTTTTTGTAGATACGACGAGGTGATAAGAGTCTGCGCACTGGAAACGGACCTATCCCAGTTCCCTTACGGCGACAAGACCCTCGTCGAGGAGAGGGGAGTATCCTTAAGCGGCGGTCAACGAGCGAGAATCAACTTGGCCAGAGCTGTTTACGCCACAGCAGACATTTTCTTGTTCGACGATCCTCTATCGGCAGTGGACACTCACGTGGGAAAGCACTTGTTCGAGCAGTGTATCAGAGGATATTTGAAAAACAAAACGAGGATTTTGGTGACGCATCAGCTGCAGGTTCTCAAGCATGCTGATTTGATCGTGATTATCGATAAGGTAGGTAACTATACTCAATTTACCGTTAGGGCTAAATCCTGAAACTCTACTAGTTCTTTCCTTTATAATTTCAATATTTCTTTCCAAGACTTCGATCACAAAGAGTAATCAGAGTTGTCTCTTAAAAGATACGTTTTTTGACAAAAGTTTCGATTTGTTGCCTTTCGCAGGGAAGAATTCAAAGAATTGGAACCTACCAAGAAATATCCGAAAACGATTTGTCTAGTCTATATGCAGAACCTACTTCGGAAGAGAATAATGAGACTGAATCGAAGAAAAAATCTAGGATGGACGATATTATCCAAGTGAGTTTGGATTACGAATCAAATCTGGTTTGAAAAAATAATTATAATGATAATTTATTGAAATTACGATCCGTATTTTGCCAGTTTTCATTAAAAATTTGATCTAACCGATATCTCTCATTCAGGAAACATTAGCAGAAGAAGAAGAACCTGAGGAAAACAAGGAAGCCATGGGTAGCGGATCCATTCCCATAGCCAGCTACTGGCAGTACTACCGCTATGGTGCTGGTCATTTCATACTACTTTTACTGCTGATCCTTTTGATTGCTGCTCAGGCAGCATCAAATGCCTGTGATCTGTGGGTGACGTATTGGTATGTATGAAAGACACTTTTGGAATATCCAAATGTTTTAAAGAATCTTTCATAAATTTCAAATGCCGTTGGTATGTGTTACGAAATAAATTCAAATATTCTAATAATGGTTATGTTTCATTGATAACTGAAATGTTATATAACGAAACCTTCGCGTTGAGCAACTCCTGTCAGACAATTTTTGAACATAATCTTGGCAGTGGAAAGATGTCCCATTCATTGGCCTGCTAGATCCCCAGACTTTCATACCATTGATTTTTTTCAGTGGGATCATTTGAAAAGAATCGAGAAATGAGGCAGGAGAATCACTTCAGAAATTATCCAGAATTCACGAAACTCATTTGAATCCAGAGTTGGTTATTGCGGAGGAAAATTTAAAACATTTAAAGTAATGAAAAATGTAGGAGTTGTTATTATGATTGATTTCTTTTTGATAATTATAAACATGAGATTTTTCTGATATATGTATACAGGGTGTTCCAAATTAAGTCGGCCCATTGCCAACTCCGATATTATTGATGCTACGAATTCGGTTAAATAGGCAAAATAATAGCATTTTTAATGGCTTTCTCGATGACGAAAACAAAAAAAAATCAGTTGCGTTTTCAGAATATTTCATGAAATGATATTTCTTTCAATGGAACACCCTATATTTTTTCATGCATTTCGATTCGTAATAACATTATCAACAACAAATCTCATCTGACTTTTTTTCGTAAAGGTGAAAATAAGACAGTTTTATCAATAGGAAACATTTATAACAAACAGATTTGATAAAGCGCTATAAAATATCGAGTGCATATTCAAAAATTACCGATTTCTTGTTGAACACATATTTGGGCCCTTCTATTGACACTACGTGTGTCACTCAACACAGTTTGGCCATCAATTCTATTAATTATAGTTTCAATATAATTTCTTAGTTCGTCTACATTATTATGTTTCATTTTGTACACCTCAGAAAACCCCAAAAATAAAAATCTAGAGGTGTCATGTCTGGTGAACGAGGGGGCCACTTAACAGGACCATTTGTAGCAATCTACTGTTTCCAAAACAGCCTCGCAGCATTCTTTTTACGCCACTGACATTATGTGCTGGTGCTCCATCCTGCTGAAAATAGATCATCGAAAAACTCTTCCAAAACTCTTGTTAATAAATTAATTAAACGGGGTCCGTTCAAAGAACCACGGTAGAAAAATGGACCGATAGTTCTGCCTCTACATAGACCACACCAAACATTAATACTAAATCGTCTTTGCGGAATTGTACATCTCTTGATTTGAAAAATTAGCCTCATCGCTCCATATAATATTTCTATAGAAGTTTGGATCTTGTCTGCATTTATTCATAAACCACCGACAAAACGCCAATCGTCTCTCAGGATCACCAGGTTCTAGTGTTTGCACTGGTCTTTACTTATAAGGAGAAATCTTATGTTTCTTCAGAATTCGTTGAATACCAGACAGTGAAACAGCTATTTCTCTAGAAAAATTTCTGATGGAATTATTTGGATATATCTAAAAGTAGGATAAAACGTCAATTTCTGTATCTTCAGATATTACAAAATGTTTTTTACTTTTCCTCTTCTCAAGAACTTTTTCATTGTTCCTGAATCGACGATGAAGCATAGCAAAAAATCGCCGATTAGGTAATTCACGATCGGGGATCGAATTGCTGTAGTGTTGGACTGCTCTTACGCTATTTTTCTGTCAAACCAAGTAGGATTCTAACATATCACATTTTTCTTGATGTGATAACGGCATTTCGAAAAATATTCTAACAGTAATTGACAGTAAACAATACTTTATGACATTGTCATGATATACTTGAGAATATTTGACAAATAGTATTTCAACAAAGTTTCAAGGCAACTTGATTGCTCATAATAATTATGTTTTATCGAATCAAACACATTTTTTCCAACTACATTCATATGACCCTCCAGTATTTTCTGTTCTGTACAAAAACGGCTTCAAAGTTATCATTACAGCAGACATACTTTTATTCACAAAATAAAAGCGGCTAGCGGAATCGCTTTAAGATGGAAATTATCATTTTGTACATTATAGCTCAGTGGTGTCAATTGAGTGGTGCGACATGATGATCACGGGTTTCACGAGTTCACATCCCAGTGCAATTTTTTCTTTTTACTGTCTTATTTTGCTATTAGTCACAAAATATTGTCATTTGTATAAAGTACCAAAATTGGGTGTTTGGGCAATCATGAGGTGTTTTTCGCCAAAACAAAGAAATTTTTTGTACTAGTGAAAGAAATAAATATTTTCCACTTACGGAAGAAAGCTGATAAGAGCTTTGTTGTTGAGAATGTTATCAAGAATCGAAATGCATGAAAAAATATAGGGTGTTCCATTGAAAGAAATATCATTTTATGAAATATTCTGAAAACGCGACTGTCAATTTTTTTTGTTTTCGGCATCGAGAAGGCCATTAAAAATGCTACTAGTTTGCACATTCAACCGAATTCGTAGCATCAATAATATCGGAGTTGGCAATGGTGACGACTTAATTTGGAACACCCTGTATAACACAAACACCATATTATCTGTAATACCGAAAGGGGTAACTATTCTTCTTCAGAGGATGAAGTACAAGGGTAGATAGACACTATCACATAAACTCAATGTCCCTCCACTGAATCTTCAACTTTTTCAGGACCAACATGGAAGCAGTAATCTACAAAAACATCTCGTCAAGCAATAAGACTCTTTTTCAAGACGGACTTTCTAAGATAGAACTGGATCAAAAATTGGTCTACAAGTTGGAAGGAACTGAAGACACTACTACCGAATTACTTTTGGGCTACGAGGATGTGACAGAGCAACCGACTATCCCTTTTGAGGCACAGGAATATTACATCATCGTATACTCTGGGTTCATGATAGCTTCCATACTGTTAACGCCCGTTAGATCCATCCTTTTTTACAAAGTTTTCATGAAGGCATCCAAGAATTTGCATAACAGGATGTTCACGAACGTTTTGGCGGCGCCAATGAGGTTTTTCGACACCAATCCCTCAGGTGAAAAAACATTTTCCAAATTTTTCTCAGCATATTTTATTCCGCTAGGTTTATTCCAAAACCAAAAGACATTCCTTCACAATAGTTCTGTAGCTAGGACACAACTGTGTGGTTGTCTGACGCAAGATTAAACAAATTGTCGACTGATCTACATTGGACAAAGGGGTAAAACGTTCAGATAGAGGAATACTGAGCATAGACAGATTCGTGAACAGGAACTCAAATCCAAGTGTGTTTATAACAGAAGACTTCTGATATCCTCTATATCGAAAACAAAGACACCAATTTGAATGACACAAGAAAATAATTACTAACTATTTCTGTTCACTTATTTTGTTTTTGAGCTCTCCGAGCTCAGAAGTCTGTTGGAAGTTTACACAATTTTTTGAATATTCAAACCGCAATAACTTTTGATTAAATGAACCGATTTTTTGATATTAAGAGCTGATTAGTTTTTGGAATCGATCGATAAGGCCGTTTGGAAGTTATTCCAAAACAAACACATTTGAAAAAAAAATCGTAGTTTTTTTCGAGATTTCTCAAAATCTATCGGTACAAATCGGTTCAAATTATATTCAAAATCTAAGTTTGGCCAAGCCAAATAGATAGAGAAAGAGTGAGAGAGAAATAGTAACGCGGAGAGGAGAATATAGGCATTACGCAGCTGCACGCATTAGACTTTATCGACGAATTTTTGTTGTTTCACCTTGTGGAAATCTTCACGATTATATATTTTTCATTATCCTTGAATTATTTCCTTCAAAATAAAAAAAAGTTCATCCACGCTCGAGAATGTCGAGATGACGTTTTTTTTACAAGTTTGTAGCCCTCCCCTTTCTTTACGTCACTCTCAAAGTGTCAGATTAGTAGAATATACACTTTTTAGCATGTAATTAACTCACCCTATCTTAATCTAACGCGCTCGAGAATTTCTGATGATCAATATATATTAATCTGCCGCGCTTCAGTAAATCCCGAAATCCCCGCTTGGGCTCCCCTGCTATTGAGTGCTGACTAGTTTTTTTTAATTCCAGGTAGGATTTTGAGCAGATTTTCGAACGATATGGGTATAATAGACGAGTTGCTTCCAAAGGCTTCGCTGGAGGCGGTTCAAGTGTTTTTGGTGATGGCAGGAATACTCATGTGCGTCTTTATAGTGACCCCGTGGATGGTGATCCCTGCTGCCATCCTGGGTTTTCTGTTTTATTTCATCAGGGTGGTTTATATCAAGACAGCCCAAGGCATCAAGAGATTGGAAGGAGTTAGTGAGTAACATTTTATTACAACGTTTCCACAAATAATTCAGTCAAAACATAATTAAATTCTCTAATAGTATAGAAAAAAATTAAATATTCACATCCCAATCATCATATATACGGTTTGATCCCACTCTTGATATGTTTCTTTCAGTAAATAATATTAAAACCTTAAAAAAATAGTTCACCAGTATGTGTTTGGTTTGATGACAAAGGTTTACAAAACTGGTTCGGAGAAAAATAAAAAAAAGAAATTATCCCAGAGTACTAACGTTTGTATCAATGGTCTCGTCAATAAAATTATTAAATTTTGGATTCTTTATTTTTTGATGCTGTATATTAAACCATAAATGAAAGATTTCTCTTTAGATTAAAAATAGAAGTATTTTCTGAATGGCAACTTAAATTTTTTGAATTCCGTCGTCGAAGTTCGACTGGACATAATATTAGTCTTCTCGGTAGTGATAGCGGACGAAAAAAAAATCGTGTCAAAATGTCTTCGAAAAATTGCTCTCATACTATTTCGATGGCGTAGAATACGGGAAAAATAATGAAAAAATTCTAGAATTCTCGAAAGTATTTTTCTTTGGCGGTTGTACGTGCAAGGATGCCGGATCCTAGCACATCCTTTACATTTTTCGCATGTTCCGACCATAAGGAGACACATTTGTTATATACATATTCATATAGGAAGAAAGCTGAGAAAATTTCCTACAAGATAATGGAATATTCGCGGAAATTCCTTAGTATTACAGTACTTTTACGTCGTCGAAGTTTGACTGGACATAATATTAGTCTTCTCGGTATTGATGGCGGTCGAAAAAAAAAAACGCGTAAATATGTCTTCGAAAATATATCATCATACTAATTCGATGGCGTAGAATACGGGAAAAATAATGAAAAAATTCTAGAATTCTCGAAAGTATTTTTCTTTGGCGGTTGTACGTGCAAGGATGCCGGATCCTAGCACATCCTTTACATTTTTCGCATGTTCCGACCATAAGGAGACACATTTGTTATATACATATTCATATAGGAAGAAAGCTGAGAAAATTTCCTACAAGATAATGGAATATTCGCGGAAATTCCTTAGTATTACAGTACTTTTACGTCGTCGAAGTTTGACTGGACATAATATTAGTCTTCTCGGTATTGAGGGCGGTCGAAAAAAAAAAAAACGCGTAAATATGTCTTCGAAAATATATCATCATACTAATTCGATGGCGTAGACTACGGGAAAAATAATGAAAAAATTCTAGAATTCTCGAAAGTATTTTTCTTTGGCGGTTGTACGTGCAAGGATGCCGGATCCTAGCACATCCTTTACATTTTTCGCATGTTCCGACCATAAGGAGACACATTTGTTATATACATATTCATATAGGAAGAAAGCTGAGAAAATTTCCTACAAGATAATGGAATATTCGCGGAAATTCCTTAGTATTACAGTACTTTTACGTCGTCGAAGTTTGACTGGACATAATATTAGTCTTCTCGGTATTGATGGCGGTCGAAAAAAAAAAAAGCGTAAATATGTCTTCGAAAATATATCATCATACTAATTCGATGGCGTAGAATACGGGAAAAATAATAAAAAAATTCTAGAATTCTCGAAAGTATTTTTCTTTGGCGGTTGTACGTGCAAGGATGCCGGATCCTAGCACATCCTTTACATTTTTCGCATGTTCCGACCATAAGGAGACACATTTGTTATATACATATTCATATAGGAAGAAAGCTGAGAAAATTTCCTACAAGATAATGGAATATTCGCGGAAATTCCTTAGTATTACAGTACTTTTACGTCGTCGAAGTTTGACTGGACATAATATTAGTCTTCTCGGTATTGATAGCGGTCGAAAAAAAAAAACGCGTAAATATGTCTTCGAAAATATATCATCATACTAATTCGATGGCGTAGAATACGGGAAAAATAATGAAAAAATTCTAAAATTCTCGAAAGTATTTTTCTTTGGCGGTTGTACGTGCAAGGATGCCGGATCCTAGCACATCCTTTACATTTTTCGCATGTTCCGACCATAAGGAGACACATTTGTTATATACATATTCATATAGGAAGAAAGCTGAGAAAATTTCCTACAAGATAATGGAATATTCGCGGAAATTCCTTAGTATTACAGTACTTTTACGTCGTCGAAGTTTGACTGGACATAATATTAGTCTTCTCGGTATTGAGGGCGGTCGAAAAAAAAAAAAACGCGTAAATATGTCTTCGAAAATATATCATCATACTAATTCGATGGCGTAGACTACGGGAAAAATAATGAAAAAATTCTAGAATTCTCGAAAGTATTTTTCTTTGGCGGTTGTACGTGCAAGGATGCCGGATCCTAGCACATCCTTTACATTTTTCGCATGTTCCGACCATAAGGAGACACATTTGTTATATACATATTCATATAGGAAGAAAGCTGAGAAAATTTCCTACAAGATAATGGAATATTCGCGGAAATTCCTTAGTATTACAGTACTTTTACGTCGTCGAAGTTTGACTGGACATAATATTAGTCTTCTCGGTATTGATGGCGGTCGAAAAAAAAAAAACGCGTAAATATGTCTTCGAAAATATATCATCATACTAATTCGATGGCGTAGAATACGGGAAAAATAATGAAAAAATTCTAGAATTCTCGAAAGTATTTTTCTTTGGCGGTTGTACGTGCAAGGATGCCGGATCCTAGCACATCCTTTACATTTTTCGCATGTTCCGACCATAAGGAGACACATTTGTTATATACATATTCATATAGGAAGAAAGCTGAGAAAATTTCCTACAAGATAATGGAATATTCGCGGAAATTCCTTAGTATTACAGTACTTTTACGTCGTCGAAGTTTGACTGGACATAATATTAGTCTTCTCGGTATTGATGGCGGTCGAAAAAAAAAAACGCGTAAATATGTCTTCGAAAATATATCATCATACTAATTCGATGGCGTAGAATACGGGAAAAATAATGAAAAAATTCTAGAATTCTCGAAAGTATTTTTCTTTGGCGGTTGTACGTGCAAGGATGCCGGATCCTAGCACATCCTTTACATTTTTCGCATGTTCCGACCATAAGGAGACACATTTGTTATATACATATTCATATAGGAAGAAAGCTGAGAAAATTTCCTACAAGATAATGGAATATTCGCGGAAATTCCTTAGTATTACAGTACTTTTACGTCGTCGAAGTTTGACTGGACATAATATTAGTCTTCTCGGTATTGAGGGCGGTCGAAAAAAAAAAAAACGCGTAAATATGTCTTCGAAAATATATCATCATACTAATTCGATGGCGTAGACTACGGGAAAAATAATGAAAAAATTCTAGAATTCTCGAAAGTATTTTTCTTTGGCGGTTGTACGTGCAAGGATGCCGGATCCTAGCACATCCTTTACATTTTTCGCATGTTCCGACCATAAGGAGACACATTTGTTATATACATATTCATATAGGAAGAAAGCTGAGAAAATTTCCTACAAGATAATGGAATATTCGCGGAAATTCCTTAGTATTACAGTACTTTTACGTCGTCGAAGTTTGACTGGACATAATATTAGTCTTCTCGGTATTGATGGCGGTCGAAAAAAAAAAAACGCGTAAATATGTCTTCGAAAATATATCATCATACTAATTCGATGGCGTAGAATACGGGAAAAATAATGAAAAAATTCTAGAATTCTCGAAAGTATTTTTCTTTGGCGGTTGTACGTGCAAGGATGCCGGATCCTAGCACATCCTTTACATTTTTCGCATGTTCCGACCATAAGGAGACACATTTGTTATATACATATTCATATAGGAAGAAAGCTGAGAAAATTTCCTACAAGATAATGGAATATTCGCGGAAATTCCTTAGTATTACAGTACTTTTACGTCGTCGAAGTTTGACTGGACATAATATTAGTCTTCTCGGTATTGATGGCGGTCAAAAAAAAAAAACGCGTAAATATGTCTTCGAAAATATATCATCATACTAATTCGATGGCGTAGAATACGGGAAAAATAATGAAAAAATTCTAGAATTCTCGAAAGTATTTTTCTTTGGCGGTTGTACGTGCAAGGATGCCGGATCCTAGCACATCCTTTACATTTTTCGCATGTTCCGACCATAAGGAGACACATTTGTTATATACATATTCATATAGGAAGAAAGCTGAGAAAATTTCCTACAAGATAATGGAATATTCGCGGAAATTCCTTAGTATTACAGTACTTTTACGTCGTCGAAGTTTGACTGGACATAATATTAGTCTTCTCGGTATTGATGGCGGTCGAAAAAAAAAAACGCGTAAATATGTCTTCGAAAATATACCATCATACTAATTCGATGGCGTAGAATACGGGAAAAATAATGAAAAAATTCTAGAATTCTCGAAAGTATTTTTCTTTGGCGGTTGTACGTGCAAGGATGCCGGATCCTAGCACATCCTTTACATTTTTCGCATGTTCCGACCATAAGGAGACACATTTGTTATATACATATTCATATAGGAAGAAAGCTGAGAAAATTTCCTACAAGATAATGGAATATTCGCGGAAATTCCTTAGTATTACAGTACTTTTACGTCGTCGAAGTTTGACTGGACATAATATTAGTCTTCTCGGTATTGATGGCGGTCGAAAAAAAAAACGCGTAAATATGTCTTCGAAAATATATCATCATACTAATTCGATGGCGTAGAATACGGGAAAAATAATGAAAAAATTCTAGAATTCTCGAAAGTATTTTTCTTTGGCGGTTGTACGTGCAAGGATGCCGGATCCTAGCACATCCTTTACATTTTTCGCATGTTCCGACCATAAGGAGACACATTTGTTATATACATATTCATATAGGAAGAAAGCTGAGAAAATTTCCTACAAGATAATGGAATATTCGCGGAAATTCCTTAGTATTACAGTACTTTTACGTCGTCGAAGTTTGACTGGACATAATATTAGTCTTCTCGGTATGGATGGCGGTCGAAAAAAAAAAACGCGTAAATATGTCTTCGAAAATATACCATCATACTAATTCGATGGCGTAGAATACGGGAAAAATAATGAAAAAATTCTAGAATTCTCGAAAGTATTTTTCTTTGGCGGTTGTACGTGCAAGGATGCCGGATCCTAGCACATCCTTTACATTTTTCGCATGTTCCGACCATAAGGAGACACATTTGTTATATACATATTCATATAGGAAGAAAGCTGAGAAAATTTCCTACAAGATAATGGAATAATCGCGGAAATTCCTTAGTATTACAGTACTTTTACGTCGTCGAAGTTTGACTGGACATAATATTATTCTTCTCGGTATTGATGGCGGTCGAAAAAAAAAAACGCGTAAATATGTCTTCGAAAATATACCATCATACTAATTCGATGGCGTAGAATACGGGAAAAATAATGAAAAAATTCTAGAATTCTCGAAAGTATTTTTCTTTGGCGGTTGTACGTGCAAGGATGCCGGATCCTAGCACATCCTTTACATTTTTCGCATGTTCCGACCATAAGGAGACACATTTGTTATATACATATTCATATAGGAAGAAAGCTGAGAAAATTTCCTACAAGATAATGGAATATTCGCGAAAATTCCTTAGTATTACAGTACTTTTACGTCGTCGAAGTTTGACTGGACATAATATTAGTCTTCTCGGTATTGATGGCGGTCGAAAAAAAAAAACGCGTAAATATGTCTTCGAAAATATATCATCATACTAATTCGATGGCGTAGAATACGGGAAAAATAATGAAAAAATTCTAGAATTCTCGAAAGTATTTTTCTTTGGCGGTTGTACGTGCAAGGATGCCGGATCCTAGCACATCCTTTACATTTTTCGCATGTTCCGACCATAAGGAGACACATTTATTATATACATATTCATATAGGAAGAAAGCTGAGAAAATTTCCTACAAGATAATGGAATATTCGCGGAAATTCCTTAGTATTACAGTACTTTTACGTCGTCGAAGTTTGACTGGACATAATATTAGTCTTCTCGGTATTGATGGCGGTCAAAAAAAAAAAACGCGTAAATATGTCTTCGAAAATATATCATCATACTAATTCGATGGCGTAGAATACGGGAAAAATAATGAAAAAATTCTAGAATTCTCGAAAGTATTTTTCTTTGGCGGTTGTACGTGCAAGGATGCCGGATCCTAGCACATCCTTTACATTTTTCGCATGTTCCGACCATAAGGAGACACATTTGTTATATACATATTCATATAGGAAGAAAGCTGAGAAAATTTCCTACAAGATAATGGAATATTCGCGGAAATTCCTTAGTATTACAGTACTTTTACGTCGTCGAAGTTTGACTGGACATAATATTAGTCTTCTCGGTATTGATGGCGGTCGAAAAAAAAAAACGCGTAAATATGTCTTCGAAAATATACCATCATACTAATTCGATGGCGTAGAATACGGGAAAAATAATGAAAAAATTCTAGAATTCTCGAAAGTATTTTTCTTTGGCGGTTGTACGTGCAAGGATGCCGGATCCTAGCACATCCTTTACATTTTTCGCATGTTCCGACCATAAGAAGACACATTTGTTATATACATATTCATATAGGAAGAAAGCTGAGAAACTTTCCTACAAGATAATGGAATATTCGCGAAAATTCCTTAGTATTACAGTACTTTTACGTCGTCGAAGTTTGACTGGACATAATATTAGTCTTCTCGGTATTGATGGCGGTCGAAAAAAAAAAACGCGTAAATATGTCTTCGAAAATATATCATCATACTAATTCGATGGCGTAGAATACGGGAAAAATAATGAAAAAATTCTAGAATTCTCGAAAGTATTTTTCTTTGGCGGTTGTACGTGCAAGGATGCCGGATCCTAGCACATCCTTTACATTTTTCGCATGTTCCGACCATAAGGAGACACATTTGTTATATACATATTCATATAGGAAGAAAGCTGAGAAAATTTCCTACAAGATAATGGAATATTCGCGGAAATTCCTTAGTATTACAGTACTTTTACGTCGTCGAAGTTTGACTGGACATAATATTAGTCTTCTCGGTATTGATGGCGGTCGAAAAAAAAAAACGCGTAAATATGTCTTCGAAAATATATCATCATACTAATTCGATGGCGTAGAATACGGGAAAAATAATGAAAAAATTCTAGAATTCTCGAAAGTATTTTTCTTTGGCGGTTGTACGTGCAAGGATGCCGGATCCTAGCACATCCTTTACATTTTTCGCATGTTCCGACCATAAGGAGACACATTCGTTATATACATATTCATATAGGAAGAAAGCTGAGAAAATTTCCTACAAGATAATGGAATATTCGCGGAAATTCCTTAGTATTACAGTACTTTTACGTCGTCGAAGTTTGACTGGACATAATATTAGTCTTCTCGGTATTGATGGCGGTCGAAAAAAAAAAACGCGTAAATATGTCTTCGAAAATATACCATCATACTAATTCGATGGCGTAGAATACGGGAAAAATAATGAAAAAATTCTAGAATTCTCGAAAGTATTTTTCTTTGGCGGTTGTACGTGCAAGGATGCCGGATCCTAGCACATCCTTTACATTTTTCGCATGTTCCGACCATAAGGAGACACATTTGTTATATACATATTCATATAGGAAGAAAGCTGAGAAAATTTCCTACAAGATAATGGAATATTCGCGGAAATTCCTTAGTATTACAGTACTTTTACGTCGTCGAAGTTTGACTGGACATAATATTAGTCTTCTCGGTATTGATGGCGGTCGAAAAAAAAAAACGCGTAAATATGTCTTCGAAAATATACCATCATACTAATTCGATGGCGTAGAATACGGGAAAAATAATGAAAAAATTCTAGAATTCTCGAAAGTATTTTTCTTTGGCGGTTGTACGTGCAAGGATGCCGGATCCTAGCACATCCTTTACATTTTTCGCATGTTCCGACCATAAGGAGACACATTTGTTATATACATATTCATATAGGAAGAAAGCTGAGAAAATTTCCCACAAGATAATGGAATAGTCGCGGAAATTCCTTAGTATTAAAGTACTTTTACGTCGTCGAAGTTCGACTGGACATAATATTAGTCTTCTCGGTATTGATGGCGGACGAAAAAAAAAATTGCGTAGATATGTCTTCGAAAATATCACATCATACTAATTCGATGGCGTAGAATATGGGAAAAATGATGAAAAAATTCTAGAATTCTCGAAAGTATTTTTCTTTGGCGGTTGTAGGTGCAAGGATGCCGGATCCTAGCACATCCTTGACATTTTTCGCATTTTCCGACCATAAGGAGACACATTTGTTAAATACATATTCATATAGGAAGAAAGCTGAGAAAATTTCCTACAAGATAATGGAATATTCGCGGAAATTCCTTAGTATTACAGTACTTTTACGTCGTCGAAGTTTGACTGGACATAATATTAGTCTTCTCGGTATTGATGGCGGTCAAAAAAAAAAACGCGTAAATATGTCTTCGAAAATATATCATCATACTAATTCGATGGCGTAGAATACGGGAAAAATAATGAAAAAATTCTAGAATTCTCGAAAGTATTTTTCTTTGGCGGTTGTACGTGCAAGGATGCCGGATCCAGCACATCCTTTACATTTTTCGCATGTTCCGACCATAAGGAGACACATTTGTTATATACATATTCATATAGGAAGAAAGCTGAGAAAATTTCCTACAAGATAATGGAATATTCGCGGAAATTCCTTAGTATTACAGTACTTTTACGTCGTCGAAGTTTGACTGGACATAATATTAGTCTTCTCGGTATTGATGGCGGTCGAAAAAAAAAAACGCGTAAATATGTCTTCGAAAATATACCATCATACTAATTCGATGGCGTAGAATACGGGAAAAATAATGAAAAAATTCTAGAATTCTCGAAAGTATTTTTCTTTGGCGGTTGTACGTGCAAGGATGCCGGATCCTAGCACATCCTTTACATTTTTCGCATGTTCCGACCATAAGGAGACACATTTGTTATATACATATTCATATAGGAAGAAAGCTGAGAAAATTTCCTACAAGATAATGGAATATTCGCGGAAATTCCTTAGTATTACAGTACTTTTACGTCGTCGAAGTTTGACTGGACATAATATTAGTCTTCTCGGTATTGATGGCGGTCAAAAAAAAAAAACGCGTAAATATGTCTTCGAAAATATATCATCATACTAATTCGATGGCGTAGAATACGGGAAAAATAATGAAAAAATTCTAGAATTCTCGAAAGTATTTTTCTTTGGCGGTTGTACGTGCAAGGATGCCGGATCCTAGCACATCCTTTACATTTTTCGCATGTTCCGACCATAAGGAGACACATTTGTTATATACATATTCATATAGGAAGAAAGCTGAGAAAATTTCCTACAAGATAATGGAATATTCGCGGAAATTCCTTAGTATTACAGTACTTTTACGTCGTCGAAGTTTGACTGGACATAATATTAGTCTTCTCGGTATTGATGGCGGTCGAAAAAAAAAAACGCGTAAATATGTCTTCGAAAATATATCATCATACTAATTCGATGGCGTAGAATACGGGAAAAATAATGAAAAAATTCTAGAATTCTCGAAAGTATTTTTCTTTGGCGGTTGTACGTGCAAGGATGCCGGATCCTAGCACATCCTTTACATTTTTCGCATGTTCCGACCATAAGGAGACACATTTGTTATATACATATTCATATAGGAAGAAAGCTGAGAAAATTTCCTACAAGATAATGGAATATTCGCGGAAATTCCTTAGTATTACAGTACTTTTACGTCGTCGAAGTTTGACTGGACATAATATTAGTCTTCTCGGTATTGATGGCGGTCGAAAAAAAAAAACGCGTAAATATGTCTTCGAAAATATACCATCATACTAATTCGATGGCGTAGAATACGGGAAAAATAATGAAAAAATTCTAGAATTCTCGAAAGTATTTTTCTTTGGCGGTTGTACGTGCAAGGATGCCGGATCCTAGCACATCCTTTACATTTTTCGCATGTTCCGACCATAAGGAGACACATTTGTTATATACATATTCATATAGGAAGAAAGCTGAGAAAATTTCCCACAAGATAATGGAATAGTCGCGGAAATTCCTTAGTATTAAAGTACTTTTACGTCGTCGAAGTTCGACTGGACATAATATTAGTCTTCTCGGTATTGATGGCGGACGAAAAAAAAAATTGCGTAGATATGTCTTCGAAAATATCACATCATACTAATTCGATGGCGTAGAATATGGGAAAAATGATGAAAAAATTCTAGAATTCTCGAAAGTATTTTTCTTTGGCGGTTGTAGGTGCAAGGATGCCGGATCCTAGCACATCCTTGACATTTTTCGCATTTTCCGACCATAAGGAGACACATTTGTTAAATACATATTCATATAGGAAGAAAGCTGAGAAAATTTCCTACAAGATAATGGAATATTCGCGGAAATTCCTTAGTATTACAGTACTTTTACGTCGTCGAAGTTTGACTGGACATAATATTAGTCTTCTCGGTATTGATGGCGGTCAAAAAAAAAAAACGCGTAAATATGTCTTCGAAAATATATCATCATACTAATTCGATGGCGTAGAATACGGGAAAAATAATGAAAAAATTCTAGAATTCTCGAAAGTATTTTTCTTTGGCGGTTGTACGTGCAAGGATGCCGGATCCAGCACATCCTTTACATTTTTCGCATGTTCCGACCATAAGGAGACACATTTGTTATATACATATTCATATAGGAAGAAAGCTGAGAAAATTTCCTACAAGATAATGGAATATTCGCGGAAATTCCTTAGTATTACAGTACTTTTACGTCGTCGAAGTTTGACTGGACATAATATTAGTCTTCTCGGTATTGATGGCGGTCGAAAAAAAAAAACGCGTAAATATGTCTTCGAAAATATACCATCATACTAATTCGATGGCGTAGAATACGGGAAAAATAATGAAAAAATTCTAGAATTCTCGAAAGTATTTTTCTTTGGCGGTTGTACGTGCAAGGATGCCGGATCCTAGCACATCCTTTACATTTTTCGCATGTTCCGACCATAAGGAGACACATTTGTTATATACATATTCATATAGGAAGAAAGCTGAGAAAATTTCCTACAAGATAATGGAATATTCGCGGAAATTCCTTAGTATTACAGTACTTTTACGTCGTCGAAGTTTGACTGGACATAATATTAGTCTTCTCGGTATTGATGGCGGTCAAAAAAAAAAAACGCGTAAATATGTCTTCGAAAATATATCATCATACTAATTCGATGGCGTAGAATACGGGAAAAATAATGATAAAATTCTAGAATTCTCGAAAGTATTTTTCTTTGGCGGTTGTACGTGCAAGGATGCCGGATCCTAGCACATCCTTTACATTTTTCGCATGTTCCGACCATAAGGAGACACATTTGTTATATACATATTCATATAGGAAGAAAGCTGAGAAAATTTCCTACAAGATAATGGAATATTCGCGGAAATTCCTTAGTATTACAGTACTTTTACGTCGTCGAAGTTTGACTGGACATAATATTATTCTTCTCGGTATTGATGGCGGTCGAAAAAAAAAAACGCGTAAATATGTCTTCGAAAATATACCATCATACTAATTCGATGGCGTAGAATACGGGAAAAATAATGAAAAAATTCTAGAATTCTCGAAAGTATTTTTCTTTGGCGGTTGTACGTGCAAGGATGCCGGATCCTAGCACATCCTTTACATTTTTCGCATGTTCCGACCATAAGGAGACACATTTGTTATATACATATTCATATAGGAAGAAAGCTGAGAAAATTTCCTACAAGATAATGGAATATTCGCGAAAATTCCTTAGTATTACAGTACTTTTACGTCGTCGAAGTTTGACTGGACATAATATTAGTCTTCTCGGTATTGATGGCGGTCAAAAAAAAAAACGCGTAAATATGTCTTCGAAAATATATCATCATACTAATTCGATGGCGTAGAATACGGGAAAAATAATGAAAAAATTCTAGAATTCTCGAAAGTATTTTTCTTTGGCGGTTGTACGTGCAAGGATGCCGGATCCTAGCACATCCTTTACATTTTTCGCATGTTCCGACCATAAGGAGACACATTTGTTATATACATATTCATATAGGAAGAAAGCTGAGAAAATTTCCTACAAGATAATGGAATATTCGCGGAAATTCCTTAGTATTACAGTACTTTTACGTCGTCGAAGTTTGACTGGACATAATATTAGTCTTCTCGGTATTGATGGCGGTCAAAAAAAAAAAACGCGTAAATATGTCTTCGAAAATATATCATCATACTAATTCGATGGCGTAGAATACGGGAAAAATAATGAAAAAATTCTAGAATTCTCGAAAGTATTTTTCTTTGGCGGTTGTACGTGCAAGGATGCCGGATCCTAGCACATCCTTTACATTTTTCGCATGTTCCGACCATAAGGAGACACATTTGTTATATACATATTCATATAGGAAGAAAGCTGAGAAAATTTCCTACAAGATAATGGAATATTCGCGGAAATTCCTTAGTATTACAGTACTTTTACGTCGTCGAAGTTTGACTGGACATAATATTAGTCTTCTCGGTATTGATGGCGGTCGAAAAAAAAAAACGCGTAAATATGTCTTCGAAAATATACCATCATACTAATTCGATGGCGTAGAATACGGGAAAAATAATGAAAAAATTCTAGAATTCTCGAAAGTATTTTTCTTTGGCGGTTGTACGTGCAAGGATGCCGGATCCTAGCACATCCTTTACATTTTTCGCATGTTCCGACCATAAGAAGACACATTTGTTATATACATATTCATATAGGAAGAAAGCTGAGAAAATTTCCTACAAGATAATGGAATATTCGCGAAAATTCCTTAGTATTACAGTACTTTTACGTCGTCGAAGTTTGACTGGACATAATATTAGTCTTCTCGGTATTGATGGCGGTCGAAAAAAAAAAAACGCGTAAATATGTCTTCGAAAATATATCATCATACTAATTCGATGGCGTAGAATACGGGAAAAATAATGAAAAAATTCTAGAATTCTCGAAAGTATTTTTCTTTGGCGGTTGTACGTGCAAGGATGCCGGATCCTTGCACATCCTTTACATTTTTCGCATGTTCCGACCATAAGGAGACACATTTGTTATATACATATTCATATAGGAAGAAAGCTGAGAAAATTTCCTACAAGATAATGGAATATTCGCGGAAATTCCTTAGTATTACAGTACTTTTACGTCGTCGAAGTTTGACTGGACATAATATTAGTCTTCTCGGTATTGATGGCGGTCGAAAAAAAAAAACGCGTAAATATGTCTTCGAAAATATATCATCATACTAATTCGATGGCGTAGAATACGGGAAAAATAATGAAAAAATTCTAGAATTCTCGAAAGTATTTTTCTTTGGCGGTTGTACGTGCAAGGATGCCGGATCCTAGCACATCCTTTACATTTTTCGCATGTTCCGACCATAAGGAGACACATTTGTTATATACATATTCATATAGGAAGAAAGCTGAGAAAATTTCCTACAAGATAATGGAATATTCGCGGAAATTCCTTAGTATTACAGTACTTTTACGTCGTCGAAGTTTGACTGGACATAATATTAGTCTTCTCGGTATTGATGGCGGTCAAAAAAAAAAAACGCGTAAATATGTCTTCGAAAATATATCATCATACTAATTCGATGGCGTAGAATACGGGAAAAATAATGAAAAAATTCTAGAATTCTCGAAAGTATTTTTCTTTGGCGGTTGTACGTGCAAGGATGCCGGATCCTAGCACATCCTTTACATTTTTCGCATGTTCCGACCATAAGGAGACACATTTGTTATATACATATTCATATAGGAAGAAAGCTGAGAAAATTTCCTACAAGATAATGGAATATTCGCGGAAATTCCTTAGTATTACAGTACTTTTACGTCGTCGAAGTTTGACTGGACATAATATTAGTCTTCTCGGTATTGATGGCGGTCGAAAAAAAAAAACGCGTAAATATGTCTTCGAAAATATACCATCATACTAATTCGATGGCGTAGAATACGGGAAAAATAATGAAAAAATTCTAGAATTCTCGAAAGTATTTTTCTTTGGCGGTTGTACGTGCAAGGATGCCGGATCCTAGCACATCCTTTACATTTTTCGCATGTTCCGACCATAAGGAGACACATTTGTTATATACATATTCATATAGGAAGAAAGCTGAGAAAATTTCCTACAAGATAATGGAATATTCGCGAAAATTCCTTAGTATTACAGTACTTTTACGTCGTCGAAGTTTGACTGGACATAATATTAGTCTTCTCGGTATTGATGGCGGTCGAAAAAAAAAAACGCGTAAATATGTCTTCGAAAATATATCATCATACTAATTCGATGGCGTAGAATACGGGAAAAATAATGAAAAAATTCTAGAATTCTCGAAAGTATTTTTCTTTGGCGGTTGTACGTGCAAGGATGCCGGATCCTAGCACATCCTTTACATTTTTCGCATGTTCCGACCATAAGGAGACACATTTGTTATATACATATTCATATAGGAAGAAAGCTGAGAAAATTTCCTACAAGATAATGGAATATTCGCGGAAATTCCTTAGTATTACAGTACTTTTACGTCGTCGAAGTTTGACTGGACATAATATTAGTCTTCTCGGTATTGATGGCGGTCGAAAAAAAAAAACGCGTAAATATGTCTTCGAAAATATATCATCATACTAATTCGATGGCGTAGAATACGGGAAAAATAATGAAAAAATTCTAGAATTCTCGAAAGTATTTTTCTTTGGCGGTTGTACGTGCAAGGATGCCGGATCCTAGCACATCCTTTACATTTTTCGCATGTTCCGACCATAAGGAGACACATTTGTTAAATACATATTCATATAGGAAGAAAGCTGAGAAAATTTCCTACAAGATAATGGAATATTCGCGGAAATTCCTTAGTATTACAGTACTTTTACGTCGTCGAAGTTTGACTGGACATAATATTAGTCTTCTCGGTATTGATGGCGGTCGAAAAAAAAAAACGCGTAAATATGTCTTCGAAAATATACCATCATACTAATTCGATGGCGTAGAATACGGGAAAAATAATGAAAAAATTCTAGAATTCTCGAAAGTATTTTTCTTTGGCGGTTGTACGTGCAAGGATGCCGGATCCTAGCACATCCTTTACATTTTTCGCATGTTCCGACCATAAGGAGACACATTTGTTATATACATATTCATATAGGAAGAAAGCTGAGAAAATTTCCTACAAGATAATGGAATATTCGCGAAAATTCCTTAGTATTACAGTACTTTTACGTCGTCGAAGTTTGACTGGACATAATATTAGTCTTCTCGGTATTGATGGCGGTCGAAAAAAAAAAACGCGTAAATATGTCTTCGAAAATATATCATCATACTAATTCGATGGCGTAGAATACGGGAAAAATAATGAAAAAATTCTAGAATTCTCGAAAGTATTTTTCTTTGGCGGTTGTACGTGCAAGGATGCCGGATCCTAGCACATCCTTTACATTTTTCGCATGTTCCGACCATAAGGAGACACATTTGTTATATACATATTCATATAGGAAGAAAGCTGAGAAAATTTCCTACAAGATAATGGAATATTCGCGGAAATTCCTTAGTATTACAGTACTTTTACGTCGTCGAAGTTTGACTGGACATAATATTAGTCTTCTCGGTATTGATGGCGGTCGAAAAAAAAAAACGCGTAAATATGTCTTCGAAAATATATCATCATACTAATTCGATGGCGTAGAATACGGGAAAAATAATGAAAAAATTCTAGAATTCTCGAAAGTATTTTTCTTTGGCGGTTGTACGTGCAAGGATGCCGGATCCTAGCACATCCTTTACATTTTTCGCATGTTCCGACCATAAGGAGACACATTTGTTATATACATATTCATATAGGAAGAAAGCTGAGAAAATTTCCTACAAGATAATGGAATATTCGCGGAAATTCCTTAGTATTACAGTACTTTTACGTCGTCGAAGTTTGACTGGACATAATATTAGTCTTCTCGGTATTGATGGCGGTCAAAAAAAAAAAACGCGTAAATATGTCTTCGAAAATATATCATCATACTAATTCGATGGCGTAGAATACGGGAAAAATAATGAAAAAATTCTAGAATTCTCGAAAGTATTTTTCTTTGGCGGTTGTACGTGCAAGGATGCCGGATCCTAGCACATCCTTTACATTTTTCGCATGTTCCGACCATAAGGAGACACATTTGTTATATACATATTCATATAGGAAGAAAGCTGAGAAAATTTCCTACAAGATAATGGAATATTCGCGGAAATTCCTTAGTATTACAGTACTTTTACGTCGTCGAAGTTTGACTGGACATAATATTAGTCTTCTCGGTATTGATGGCGGTCGAAAAAAAAAAACGCGTAAATATGTCTTCGAAAATATACCATCATACTAATTCGATGGCGTAGAATACGGGAAAAATAATGAAAATATTCTAGAATTCTCGAATGTATTTTTCTTTGGCGGTTGTACGTGCAAGGATGCCGGATCCTAGCACATCCTTTACATTTTTCGCATGTTCCGACCATAAGGAGACACATTTGTTATATACATATTCATATAGGAAGAAAGCTGAGAAAATTTCCTACAAGATAATGGAATATTCGCGAAAATTCCTTAGTATTACAGTACTTTTACGTCGTCGAAGTTTGACTGGACATAATATTAGTCTTCTCGGTATTGATGGCGGTCGAAAAAAAAAAACGCGTAAATATGTCTTCGAAAATATATCATCATACTAATTCGATGGCGTAGAATACGGGAAAAATAATGAAAAAATTCTAGAATTCTCGAAAGTATTTTTCTTTGGCGGTTGTACGTGCAAGGATGCCGGATCCTAGCACATCCTTTACATTTTTCGCATGTTCCGACCATAAGGAGACACATTTGTTATATACATATTCATATAGGAAGAAAGCTGAGAAAATTTCCTACAAGATAATGGAATATTCGCGGAAATTCCTTAGTATTACAGTACTTTTACGTCGTCGAAGTTTGACTGGACTTAATATTAGTCTTCTCGGTGTTGATGGCGGACGAAACAAAAAATCGCGTAAATATGTCTTCGAAAATATATCATCATACTAATTCGATGGCGTAGAATATGGGAAAAATGATGAAAAAATTCTAGAATTCTCGAAAGTATTTTTCTTTGGCGGTTGTAGGTGCAAGGATGCCGGATCCTAGCACATCCTTGACATTTTTCGCATTTTCCGACCATAAGGAGACACATTTGTTAAATACATATTCATATAGGAAGAAAGCTGAAAAAATTTCCTACAAGATAATGGAATATTCGCGGAAATTCCTTGGTATTAGGGTACTTTTACGTCGTCGAAGTTCGACTGGACATAATATTAGTCTTCTCGGTATTGATGGCGGACGAAAAAAAAAATCGCGTAAATATGTCTTCGAAAATATATCATCATACTAATTCGATGGCGTAGAATACGGGAAAAATAATGAAAAAATTCTAGCATTCTTGGAAGTATTTTTCTTTGGCAGTTGTAGGTGCAAGGATGCCGGACCCTAGCACATCCTTTACATTTTTCGCATTTTCCGACCATAAGGAGACACATTTGTTAAATACATATTCATATAGGAAGAAAGCTGAGAAAATTTCCTACAAGATAATGGAATATTCGCGGAAATTCCTTAGTATTAAAGTACTTTTACGTCGTCGAAGTTCGACTGGACATAATATCAGTCTTCTCGGTATTGATGGAAAACGAAAAAAAAAATTGCGTAGATATGTCTTCGAAAATATCACATCATACTAATTCGATGGCGTAGAATATGGGAAAAATGATGAAAAAATTCTAGAATTCTCGAAAGTATTTTTCTTTGGCGGTTGTACGTGCAAGGATGCCGGATCCTAGCACATCCTTTACATTTTTCGCATGTTCCGACCATAAGGAGACACATTTGTTATATACATATTCATATAGGAAGAAAGCTGAGAAAATTTCCTACAAGATAATGGAATATTCGCGAAAATTCCTTAGTATTACAGTACTTTTACGTCGTCGAAGTTTGACTGGACATAATATTAGTCTTCTCGGTATTGATGGCGGTCGAAAAAAAAAAACGCGTAAATATGTCTTCGAAAATATATCATCATACTAATTCGATGGCGTAGAATACGGGAAAAATAATGAAAAAATTCTAGAATTCTCGAAAGTATTTTTCTTTGGCGGTTGTACGTGCAAGGATGCCGGATCCTAGCACATCCTTTACATTTTTCGCATGTTCCGACCATAAGGAGACACATTTGTTATATACATATTCATATAGGAAGAAAGCTGAGAAAATTTCCTACAAGATAATGGAATATTCGCGGAAATTCCTTAGTATTACAGTACTTTTACGTCGTCGAAGTTTGACTGGACATAATATTAGTCTTCTCGGTATTGATGGCGGTCAAAAAAAAAAAACGCGTAAATATGTCTTCGAAAATATATCATCATACTAATTCGATGGCGTAGAATACGGGAAAAATAATGAAAAAATTCTAGAATTCTCGAAAGTATTTTTCTTTGGCGGTTGTACGTGCAAGGATGCCGGATCCTAGCACATCCTTTACATTTTTCGCATGTTCCGACCATAAGGAGACACATTTGTTATATACATATTCATATAGGAAGAAAGCTGAGAAAATTTCCTACAAGATAATGGAATATTCGCGGAAATTCCTCAGTATTACAGTACTTTTACGTCGTCGAAGTTTGACTGGACATAATATTAGTCTTCTCGGTATTGATGGCGGTCGAAAAAAAAAAACGCGTAAATATGTCTTCGAAAATATACCATCATACTAATTCGATGGCGTAGAATACGGGAAAAATAATGAAAAAATTCTAGAATTCTCGAAAGTATTTTTCTTTGGCGGTTGTACGTGCAAGGATGCCGGATCCTAGCACATCCTTTACATTTTTCGCATGTTCCGACCATAAGGAGACACATTTGTTATATACATATTCATATAGGAAGAAAGCTGAGAAAATTTCCTACAAGATAATGGAATATTCGCGAAAATTCCTTAGTATTACAGTACTTTTACGTCGTCGAAGTTTGACTGGACATAATATTAGTCTTCTCGGTATTGATGGCGGTCGAAAAAAAAAAACGCGTAAATATGTCTTCGAAAATATATCATCATACTAATTCGATGGCGTAGAATACGGGAAAAATAATGAAAAAATTCTAGAATTCTCGAAAGTATTTTTCTTTGGCGGTTGTACGTGCAAGGATGCCGGATCCTAGCACATCCTTTACATTTTTCGCATGTTCCGACCATAAGGAGACACATTTGTTATATACATATTCATATAGGAAGAAAGCTGAGAAAATTTCCTACAAGATAATGGAATATTCGCGGAAATTCCTTAGTATTACAGTACTTTTACGTCGTCGAAGTTTGACTGGACATAATATTAGTCTTCTCGGTATTGATGGCGGTCAAAAAAAAAAAACGCGTAAATATGTCTTCGAAAATATATCATCATACTAATTCGATGGCGTAGAATACGGGAAAAATAATGAAAAAATTCTAGAATTCTCGAAAGTATTTTTCTTTGGCGGTTGTACGTGCAAGGATGCCGGATCCTAGCACATCCTTTACATTTTTCGCATGTTCCGACCATAAGGAGACACATTTGTTATATACATATTCATATAGGAAGAAAGCTGAGAAAATTTCCTACAAGATAATGGAATATTCGCGGAAATTCCTTAGTATTACAGTACTTTTACGTCGTCGAAGTTTGACTGGACATAATATTAGTCTTCTCGGTATTGATGGCGGTCGAAAAAAAAAAACGCGTAAATATGTCTTCGA
Organism: Chrysolina americana; assembly: GCA_958502065.1. Taxonomy (NCBI): domain Eukaryota; kingdom Metazoa; phylum Arthropoda; class Insecta; order Coleoptera; family Chrysomelidae; genus Chrysolina; species Chrysolina americana. The sequence goes on along the minus strand of OY293418.1, from coordinate 254,503 downwards.
AAATATACCATCATACTAATTCGATGGCGTAGAATACGGGAAAAATAATGAAAAAATTCTAGAATTCTCGAAAGTATTTTTCTTTGGCGGTTGTACGTGCAAGGATGCCGGATCCTAGCACATCCTTTACATTTTTCGCATGTTCCGACCATAAGGAGACACATTTGTTATATACATATTCATATAGGAAGAAAGCTGAGAAAATTTCCTACAAGATAATGGAATATTCGCGAAAATTCCTTAGTATTACAGTACTTTTACGTCGTCGAAGTTTGACTGGACATAATATTAGTCTTCTCGGTATTGATGGCGGTCGAAAAAAAAAAACGCGTAAATATGTCTTCGAAAATATATCATCATACTAATTCGATGGCGTAGAATACGGGAAAAATAATGAAAAAATTCTAGAATTCTCGAAAGTATTTTTCTTTGGCGGTTGTACGTGCAAGGATGCCGGATCCTAGCACATCCTTTACATTTTTCGCATGTTCCGACCATAAGGAGACACATTTGTTATATACATATTCATATAGGAAGAAAGCTGAGAAAATTTCCTACAAGATAATGGAATATTCGCGGAAATTCCTTAGTATTACAGTACTTTTACGTCGTCGAAGTTTGACTGGACATAATATTAGTCTTCTCGGTGTTGATGGCGGACGAAACAAAAAATCGCGTAAATATGTCTTCGAAAATATATCATCATACTAATTCGATGGCGTAGAATATGGGAAAAATGATGAAAAAATTCTAGAATTCTCGAAAGTATTTTTCTTTGGCGGTTGTAGGTGCAAGGATGCCGGATCCTAGCACATCCTTGACATTTTTCGCATTTTCCGACCATAAGGAGACACATTTGTTAAATACATATTCATATAGGAAGAAAGCTGAAAAAATTTCCTACAAGATAATGGAATATTCGCGGAAATTCCTTGGTATTAGGGTACTTTTACGTCGTCGAAGTTCGACTGGACATAATATTAGTCTTCTCGGTATTGATGGCGGACGAAAAAAAAAATCGCGTAAATATGTCTTCGAAAATATATCATCATACTAATTCGATGGCGTAGAATACGGGAAAAATAATGAAAAAATTCTAGCATTCTTGGAAGTATTTTTCTTTGGCAGTTGTAGGTGCAAGGATGCCGGACCCTAGCACATCCTTTACATTTTTCGCATTTTCCGACCATAAGGAGACACATTTGTTAAATACATATTCATATAGGAAGAAAGCTGAGAAAATTTCCTACAAGATAATGGAATATTCGCGGAAATTCCTTAGTATTAAAGTACTTTTACGTCGTCGAAGTTCGACTGGACATAATATCAGTCTTCTCGGTATTGATGGAAAACGAAAAAAAAAATTGCGTAGATATGTCTTCGAAAATATCACATCATACTAATTCGATGGCGTAGAATATGGGAAAAATGATGAAAAAATTCTAGAATTCTCGAAAGTATTTTTCTTTGGCGGTTGTACGTGCAAGGATGCCGGATCCTAGCACATCCTTTACATTTTTCGCATGTTCCGACCATAAGGAGACACATTTGTTATATACATATTCATATAGGAAGAAAGCTGAGAAAATTTCCTACAAGATAATGGAATATTCGCGAAAATTCCTTAGTATTACAGTACTTTTACGTCGTCGAAGTTTGACTGGACATAATATTAGTCTTCTCGGTATTGATGGCGGTCGAAAAAAAAAAACGCGTAAATATGTCTTCGAAAATATATCATCATACTAATTCGATGGCGTAGAATACGGGAAAAATAATGAAAAAATTCTAGAATTCTCGAAAGTATTTTTCTTTGGCGGTTGTACGTGCAAGGATGCCGGATCCTAGCACATCCTTTACATTTTTCGCATGTTCCGACCATAAGGAGACACATTTGTTATATACATATTCATATAGGAAGAAAGCTGAGAAAATTTCCTACAAGATAATGGAATATTCGCGGAAATTCCTTAGTATTACAGTACTTTTACGTCGTCGAAGTTTGACTGGACATAATATTAGTCTTCTCGGTATTGATAGCGGTCAAAAAAAAAAAAACGCGTAAATATGTCTTCGAAAATATATCATCATACTAATTCGATGGCGTAGAATACGGGAAAAATAATGAAAAAATTCTAGAATTCTCGAAAGTATTTTTCTTTGGCGGTTGTACGTGCAAGGATGCCGGATCCTAGCACATCCTTTACATTTTTCGCATGTTCCGACCATAAGGAGACACATTTGTTATATACATATTCATATAGGAAGAAAGCTGAGAAAATTTCCTACAAGATAATGGAATATTCGCGGAAATTCCTTAGTATTACAGTACTTTTACGTCGTCGAAGTTTGACTGGACATAATATTAGTCTTCTCGGTATTGATGGCGGTCGAAAAAAAAAAACGCGTAAATATGTCTTCGAAAATATACCATCATACTAATTCGATGGCGTAGAATACGGGAAAAATAATGAAAAAATTCTAGAATTCTCGAAAGTATTTTTCTTTGGCGGTTGTACGTGCAAGGATGCCGGATCCTAGCACATCCTTTACATTTTTCGCATGTTCCGACCATAAGGAGACACATTTGTTATATACATATTCATATAGGAAGAAAGCTGAGAAAATTTCCTACAAGATAATGGAATATTCGCGAAAATTCCTTAGTATTACAGTACTTTTACGTCGTCGAAGTTTGACTGGACATAATATTAGTCTTCTCGGTATTGATGGCGGTCGAAAAAAAAAAACGCGTAAATATGTCTTCGAAAATATATCATCATACTAATTCGATGGCGTAGAATACGGGAAAAATAATGAAAAAATTCTAGAATTCTCGAAAGTATTTTTCTTTGGCGGTTGTACGTGCAAGGATGCGGATCCTAGCACATCCTTTACATTTTTCGCATGTTCCGACCATAAGGAGACACATTTGTTATATACATATTCATATAGGAAGAAAGCTGAGAAAATTTCCTACAAGATAATGGAATATTCGCGGAAATTCCTTAGTATTACAGTACTTTTACGTCGTCGAAGTTTGACTGGACATAATATTAGTCTTCTCGGTATTGGATGGCGGTCGAAAAAAAAAAACGCGTAAATATGTCTTCGAAAATATATCATCATACTAATTCGATGGCGTAGAATACGGGAAAAATAATGAAAAAATTCTAGAATTCTCGAAAGTATTTTTCTTTGGCGGTTGTACGTGCAAGGATGCCGGATCCTAGCACATCCTTTACATTTTTCGCATGTTCCGACCATAAGGAGACACATTTGTTATATACATATTCATATAGGAAGAAAGCTGAGAAAATTTCCTACAAGATAATGGAATATTCGCGGAAATTCCTTAGTATTACAGTACTTTTACGTCGTCGAAGTTTGACTGGACATAATATTAGTCTTCTCGGTATTGATGGCGGTCAAAAAAAAAAAACGCGTAAATATGTCTTCGAAAATATATCATCATACTAATTCGATGGCGTAGAATACGGGAAAAATAATGAAAAAATTCTAGAATTCTCGAAAGTATTTTTCTTTGGCGGTTGTACGTGCAAGGATGCCGGATCCTAGCACATCCTTTACATTTTTCGCATGTTCCGACCATAAGGAGACACATTTGTTATATACATATTCATATAGGAAGAAAGCTGAGAAAATTTCCTACAAGATAATGGAATATTCGCGGAAATTCCTTAGTATTACAGTACTTTTACGTCGTCGAAGTTTGACTGGACATAATATTAGTCTTCTCGGTATTGATGGCGGTCAAAAAAAAAAAACGCGTAAATATTTCTTCGAAAATATATCATCATACTAATTCGATGGCGTAGAATACGGGAAAAATAATGAAAAAATTCTAGAATTCTCGAAAGTATTTTTCTTTGGCGGTTGTACGTGCAAGGATGCCGGATCCTAGCACATCCTTTACATTTTTCGCATGTTCCGACCATAAGGAGACACATTTGTTATATACATATTCATATAGGAAGAAAGCTGAGAAAATTTCCTACAAGATAATGGAATATTCGCGGAAATTCCTTAGTATTACAGTACTTTTACGTCGTCGAAGTTTGACTGGACATAATATTAGTCTTCTCGGTATTGATGGCGGTCGAAAAAAAAAAACGCGTAAATATGTCTTCGAAAATATACCATCATACTAATTCGATGGCGTAGAATACGGGAAAAATAATGAAAATATTCTAGAATTCTCGAAAGTATTTTTCTTTGGCGGTTGTACGTGCAAGGATGCCGGATCCTAGCACATCCTTTACATTTTTCGCATGTTCCGACCATAAGGAGACACATTTGTTATATACATATTCATATAGGAAGAAAGCTGAGAAAATTTCCTACAAGATAATGGAATATTCGCGAAAATTCCTTAGTATTACAGTACTTTTACGTCGTCGAAGTTTGACTGGACATAATATTAGTCTTCTCGGTATTGATGGCGGTCGAAAAAAAAAAACGCGTAAATATGTCTTCGAAAATATATCATCATACTAATTCGATGGCGTAGAATACGGAAAAATAATGAAAAAATTCTAGAATTCTCGAAAGTATTTTTCTTTGGCGGTTGTACGTGCAAGGATGCCGGATCCTAGCACATCCTTTACATTTTTCGCATGTTCCGACCATAAGGAGACACATTTGTTATATACATATTCATATAGGAAGAAAGCTGAGAAAATTTCCTACAAGATAATGGAATATTCGCGGAAATTCCTTAGTATTACAGTACTTTTACGTCGTCGAAGTTTGACTGGACATAATATTAGTCTTCTCGGTATTGATGGCGGTCAAAAAAAAAAAACGCGTAAATATGTCTTCGAAAATATATCATCATACTAATTCGATGGCGTAGAATACGGGAAAAATAATGAAAAAATTCTAGAATTCTCGAAAGTATTTTTCTTTGGCGGTTGTACGTGCAAGGATGCCGGATCCTAGCACATCCTTTACATTTTTCGCATGTTCCGACCATAAGGAGACACATTTGTTATATACATATTCATATAGGAAGAAAGCTGAGAAAATTTCCTACAAGATAATGGAATATTCGCGGAAATTCCTTAGTATTACAGTACTTTTACGTCGTCGAAGTTTGACTGGACATAATATTAGTCTTCTCGGTATTGATGGCGGTCGAAAAAAAAAAACGCGTAAATATGTCTTCGAAAATATACCATCATACTAATTCGATGGCGTAGAATACGGGAAAAATAATGAAAAAATTCTAGAATTCTCGAAAGTATTTTTCTTTGGCGGTTGTACGTGCAAGGATGCCGGATCCTAGCACATCCTTTACATTTTTCGCATGTTCCGACCATAAGGAGACACATTTGTTATATACATATTCATATAGGAAGAAAGCTGAGAAAATTTCCTACAAGATAATGGAATATTCGCGAAAATTCCTTAGTATTACAGTACTTTTACGTCGTCGAAGTTTGACTGGACATAATATTAGTCTTCTCGGTATTGATGGCGGTCGAAAAAAAAAAACGCGTAAATATGTCTTCGAAAATATATCATCATACTAATTCGATGGCGTAGAATACGGGAAAAATAATGAAAAAATTCTAGAATTCTCGAAAGTATTTTTCTTTGGCGGTTGTACGTGCAAGGATGCCGGATCCTAGCACATCCTTTACATTTTTCGCATGTTCCGACCATAAGGAGACACATTTGTTATATACATATTCATATAGGAAGAAAGCTGAGAAAATTTCCTACAAGATAATGGAATATTCGCGGAAATTCCTTAGTATTACAGTACTTTTACGTCGTCGAAGTTTGACTGGACATAATATTAGTCTTCTCGGTGTTGATGGCGGACGAAACAAAAAATCGCGTAAATATGTCTTCGAAAATATATCATCATACTAATTCGATGGCGTAGAATATGGGAAAAATGATGAAAAAATTCTAGAATTCTCGAAAGTATTTTTCTTTGGCGGTTGTAGGTGCAAGGATGCCGGATCCTAGCACATCCTTGACATTTTTCGCATTTTCCGACCATAAGGAGACACATTTGTTAAATACATATTCATATAGGAAGAAAGCTGAAAAAATTTCCTACAAGATAATGGAATATTCGCGGAAATTCCTTGGTATTAGGGTACTTTTACGTCGTCGAAGTTCGACTGGACATAATATTAGTCTTCTCGGTATTGATGGCGGACGAAAAAAAAAAATCGCGTAAATATGTCTTCGAAAATATATCATCATACTAATTCGATGGCGTAGAATACGGGAAAAATAATGAAAAAATTCTAGCATTCTTGGAAGTATTTTTCTTTGGCAGTTGTAGGTGCAAGGATGCCGGACCCTAGCACATCCTTTACATTTTTCGCATTTTCCGACCATAAGGAGACACATTTGTTAAATACATATTCATATAGGAAGAAAGCTGAGAAAATTTCCTACAAGATAATGGAATATTCGCGAAAATTCCTTGGTATTAGGGTACTTTTACGTCGTCGAAGTTTGACTGGACATAATATTAGTCTTCTCGGTATTGATGGCGGTCGAAAAAAAAAAACGCGTAAATATGTCTTCGAAAATATACCATCATACTAATTCGATGGCGTAGAATACGGGAAAAATAATGAAAAAATTCTAGAATTCTCGAAAGTATTTTTCTTTGGCGGTTGTACGTGCAAGGATGCCGGATCCTAGCACATCCTTTACATTTTTCGCATGTTCCGACCATAAGGAGACACATTTGTTATATACATATTCATATAGGAAGAAAGCTGAGAAAATTTCCCACAAGATAATGGAATATTCGCGGAAATTCCTTAGTATTAAAGTACTTTTACGTCGTCGAAGTTCGACTGGACATAATATTAGTCTTCTCGGTATTGATGGCGGACGAAAAAAAAAATTGCGTAGATATGTCTTCGAAAATATCACATCATACTAATTCGATGGCGTAGAATATGGGAAAAATGATGAAAAAATTCTAGAATTCTCGAAAGTATTTTTCTTTGGCGGTTGTAGGTGCAAGGATGCCGGATCCTAGCACATCCTTGACATTTTTCGCATTTTCCGACCATAAGGAGACACATTTGTTAAATACATATTCATATAGGAAGAAAGCTGAGAAAATTTCCTACAAGATAATGGAATATTCGCGGAAATTCCTTAGTATTAAAGTACTTTTACGTCGTCGAAGTTCGACTGGACATAATATTAGTCTTCTCGGTATTGATGGCGGACGAAAAAAAAAATTGCGTAGATATGTCTTCGAAAATATCACATCATACTAATTCGATGGCGTAGAATATGGGAAAAATGATGAAAAAATTCTAGAATTCTCGAAAGTATTTTTCTTTGACGGTTGTAGGTGCAAGGATGCCGGATCCTAGCACATCCTTGACATTTTTCGCATTTTCCGACCATAAGGAGACACATTTGTTAAATACATATTCATATAGGAAGAAAGCTGAAAAAATTTCCTACAAGATAATGGAATATTCGCGGAAATTCCTTGGTATTAGGGTACTTTTACGTCGTCGAAGTTCGACTGGACATAATATTAGTCTTCTCGGTATTGATGGCGGACGAAAAAAAAAATCGCGTAAATATGTCTTCGAAAATATATCATCATACTAATTCGATGGCGTAGAATACGGGAAAAATAATGAAAAAATTCTAGCATTCTTGGAAGTATTTTTCTTTGGCAGTTGTAGGTGCAAGGATGCCGGACCCTAGCACATCCTTTACATTTTTCGCATTTTCCGACCATAAGGAGACACATTTGTTAAATACATATTCATATAGGAAGAAAGCTGAGAAAATTTCCTACAAGATAATGGAATATTCGCGAAAATTCCTTAGTATTACAGTACTTTTACGTCGTCGAAGTTTGACTGGACATAATATTAGTCTTCTCGGTATTGATGGCGGTCGAAAAAAAAAAACGCGTAAATATGTCTTCGAAAATATATCATCATACTAATTCGATGGCGTAGAATACGGGAAAAATAATGAAAAAATTCTAGAATTCTCGAAAGTATTTTTCTTTGGCGGTTGTACGTGCAAGGATGCCGGATCCTAGCACATCCTTTACATTTTTCGCATGTTCCGACCATAAGGAGACACATTTGTTATATACATATTCATATAGGAAGAAAGCTGAGAAAATTTCCTACAAGATAATGGAATATTCGCGGAAATTCCTTAGTATTACAGTACTTTTACGTCGTCGAAGTTTGACTGGACATAATATTAGTCTTCTCGGTATTGATGGCGGTCAAAAAAAAAAAAACGCGTAAATATGTCTTCGAAAATATATCATCATACTAATTCGATGGCGTAGAATACGGGAAAAATAATGAAAAAATTCTAGAATTCTCGAAAGTATTTTTCTTTGGCGGTTGTACGTGCAAGGATGCCGGATCCTAGCACATCCTTTACATTTTTCGCATGTTCCGACCATAAGGAGACACATTTGTTATATACATATTCATATAGGAAGAAAGCTGAGAAAATTTCCTACAAGATAATGGAATATTCGCGGAAATTCCTTAGTATTACAGTACTTTTACGTCGTCGAAGTTTGACTGGACATAATATTAGTCTTCTCGGTATTGATGGCGGTCGAAAAAAAAAAACGCGTAAATATGTCTTCGAAAATATACCATCATACTAATTCGATGGCGTAGAATACGGGAAAAATAATGAAAAAATTCTAGAATTCTCGAAAGTATTTTTCTTTGGCGGTTGTACGTGCAAGGATGCCGGATCCTAGCACATCCTTTACATTTTTCGCATGTTCCGACCATAAGGAGACACATTTGTTATATACATATTCATATAGGAAGAAAGCTGAGAAAATTTCCTACAAGATAATGGAATATTCGCGAAAATTCCTTAGTATTACAGTACTTTTACGTCGTCGAAGTTTGACTGGACATAATATTAGTCTTCTCGGTATTGATGGCGGTCGAAAAAAAAAAACGCGTAAATATGTCTTCGAAAATATATCATCATACTAATTCGATGGCGTAGAATACGGGAAAAATAATGAAAAAATTCTAGAATTCTCGAAAGTATTTTTCTTTGGCGGTTGTACGTGCAAGGATGCCGGATCCTAGCACATCCTTTACATTTTTCGCATGTTCCGACCATAAGGAGACACATTTGTTATATACATATTCATATAGGAAGAAAGCTGAGAAAATTTCCTACAAGATAATGGAATATTCGCGGAAATTCCTTAGTATTACAGTACTTTTACGTCGTCGAAGTTTGACTGGACATAATATTAGTCTTCTCGGTGTTGATGGCGGACGAAACAAAAAATCGCGTAAATATGTCTTCGAAAATATATCATCATACTAATTCGATGGCGTAGAATATGGGAAAAATGATGAAAAAATTCTAGAATTCTCGAAAGTATTTTTCTTTGGCGGTTGTAGGTGCAAGGATGCCGGATCCTAGCACATCCTTGACATTTTTCGCATTTTCCGACCATAAGGAGACACATTTGTTAAATACATATTCATATAGGAAGAAAGCTGAAAAAATTTCCTACAAGATAATGGAATATTCGCGGAAATTCCTTGGTATTAGGGTACTTTTACGTCGTCGAAGTTCGACTGGACATAATATTAGTCTTCTCGGTATTGATGGCGGACGAAAAAAAAAAATCGCGTAAATATGTCTTCGAAAATATATCATCATACTAATTCGATGGCGTAGAATACGGGAAAAATAATGAAAAAATTCTAGCATTCTTGGAAGTATTTTTCTTTGGCAGTTGTAGGTGCAAGGATGCCGGACCCTAGCACATCCTTTACATTTTTCGCATTTTCCGACCATAAGGAGACACATTTGTTAAATACATATTCATATAGGAAGAAAGCTGAGAAAATTTCCTACAAGATAATGGAATATTCGCGAAAATTCCTTGGTATTAGGGTACTTTTACGTCGTCGAAGTTTGACTGGACATAATATTAGTCTTCTCGGTATTGATGGCGGTCGAAAAAAAAAAACGCGTAAATATGTCTTCGAAAATATACCATCATACTAATTCGATGGCGTAGAATACGGGAAAAATAATGAAAAAATTCTAGAATTCTCGAAAGTATTTTTCTTTGGCGGTTGTACGTGCAAGGATGCCGGATCCTAGCACATCCTTTACATTTTTCGCATGTTCCGACCATAAGGAGACACATTTGTTATATACATATTCATATAGGAAGAAAGCTGAGAAAATTTCCCACAAGATAATGGAATATTCGCGGAAATTCCTTAGTATTAAAGTACTTTTACGTCGTCGAAGTTCGACTGGACATAATATTAGTCTTCTCGGTATTGATGGCGGACGAAAAAAAAAATTGCGTAGATATGTCTTCGAAAATATCACATCATACTAATTCGATGGCGTAGAATATGGGAAAAATGATGAAAAAATTCTAGAATTCTCGAAAGTATTTTTCTTTGGCGGTTGTAGGTGCAAGGATGCCGGATCCTAGCACATCCTTGACATTTTTCGCATTTTCCGACCATAAGGAGACACATTTGTTAAATACATATTCATATAGGAAGAAAGCTGAGAAAATTTCCTACAAGATAATGGAATATTCGCGGAAATTCCTTAGTATTAAAGTACTTTTACGTCGTCGAAGTTCGACTGGACATAATATTAGTCTTCTCGGTATTGATGGCGGACGAAAAAAAAAATTGCGTAGATATGTCTTCGAAAATATCACATCATACTAATTCGATGGCGTAGAATATGGGAAAAATGATGAAAAAATTCTAGAATTCTCGAAAGTATTTTTCTTTGACGGTTGTAGGTGCAAGGATGCCGGATCCTAGCACATCCTTGACATTTTTCGCATTTTCCGACCATAAGGAGACACATTTGTTAAATACATATTCATATAGGAAGAAAGCTGAAAAAATTTCCTACAAGATAATGGAATATTCGCGGAAATTCCTTGGTATTAGGGTACTTTTACGTCGTCGAAGTTCGACTGGACATAATATTAGTCTTCTCGGTATTGATGGCGGACGAAAAAAAAAATCGCGTAAATATGTCTTCGAAAATATATCATCATACTAATTCGATGGCGTAGAATACGGGAAAAATAATGAAAAAATTCTAGCATTCTTGGAAGTATTTTTCTTTGGCAGTTGTAGGTGCAAGGATGCCGGACCCTAGCACATCCTTTACATTTTTCGCATTTTCCGACCATAAGGAGACACATTTGTTAAATACATATTCATATAGGAAGAAAGCTGAGAAAATTTCCTACAAGATAATGGAATATTCGCGAAAATTCCTTGGTATTAGGGTACTTTTACGTCGTCGAAGTTTGACTGGACATAATATTAGTCTTCTCGGTATTGATGGCGGACGAAAAAAAAAATCGCGTAAATATGTCTTCGAAAATATATCATCATACTAATTCGATGGCGTAGAATACGGGAAAAATAATGAAAAAATTCTAGCATTCTTGGAAGTATTTTTCTTTGGCAGTTGTAGGTGCAAGGATGCCGGACCCTAGCACATCCTTTACATTTTTCGCATTTTCCGACCATAAGGAGACACATTTGTTAAATACATATTCATATAGGAAGAAAGCTGAGAAAATTTCCTACAAGATAATGGAATATTCGCGAAAATTCCTTGGTATTAGGGTACTTTTACGTCGTCGAAGTTTGACTGGACATAATATTAGTCTTCTCGGTATTGATGGCGGTCGAAAAAAAAAAACGCGTAAATATGTCTTCGAAAATATACCATCATACTAATTCGATGGCGTAGAATACGGGAAAAATAATGAAAAAATTCTAGAATTCTCGAAAGTATTTTTCTTTGGCGGTTGTACGTGCAAGGATGCCGGATCCTAGCACATCCTTTACATTTTTCGCATGTTCCGACCATAAGGAGACACATTTGTTATATACATATTCATATAGGAAGAAAGCTGAGAAAATTTCCCACAAGATAATGGAATATTCGCGGAAATTCCTTAGTATTAAAGTACTTTTACGTCGTCGAAGTTCGACTGGACATAATATTAGTCTTCTCGGTATTGATGGCGGACGAAAAAAAAAATTGCGTAGATATGTCTTCGAAAATATCACATCATACTAATTCGATGGCGTAGAATATGGGAAAAATGATGAAAAAATTCTAGAATTCTCGAAAGTATTTTTCTTTGGCGGTTGTAGGTGCAAGGATGCCGGATCCTAGCACATCCTTGACATTTTTCGCATTTTCCGACCATAAGGAGACACATTTGTTAAATACATATTCATATAGGAAGAAAGCTGAGAAAATTTCCTACAAGATAATGGAATATTCGCGGAAATTCCTTAGTATTAAAGTACTTTTACGTCGTCGAAGTTCGACTGGACATAATATCAGTCTTCTCGGTATTGATGGCGGACGAAAAAAAAAATTGCGTAGATATGTCTTCGAAAATATCACATCATACTAATTCGATGGCGTAGAATATGGGAAAAATGATGAAAAAATTCTAGAATTCTCGAAAGTATTTTTCTTTGACGGTTGTAGGTGCAAGGATGCCGGATCCTAGCACATCCTTGACATTTTTCGCATTTTCCGACCATAAGGAGACACATTTGTTAAATACATATTCATATAGGAAGAAAGCTGAGAAAATTTCCTACAAGATAATGGAATATTCGCGAAAATTCCTTGGTATTAGGGTACTTTTACGTCGTCGAAGTTCGACTGGACATAATATTAGTCTTCTCGGTATTGATGGCGGACGAAAAAAAAAATCGCGTAAATATGTCTTCGAAAATATATCATCATACTAATTCGATGGCGTAGAATATGGGAAAAATGATGAAAAAATTCTAGAATTCTCGAAAGTATTTTTCTTTGGCGGTTGTAGGTGCAAGGATGCCGGATCCTAGCATATCCTTGACATTTTTCGCATTTTCCGACCATAAGGAGACACTTTTGTTAAATACATATTCATATAGGAAGAAAGCTGAGAAAATTTCCTACAAGATAATGGAATATTCGCGGAAATTCCTTGGTATTAGGGTACTTTTACGTCGTCGAAGTTCGACTGGACATAATATTAGTCTTCTCGGTATTGATGGCGGACGAAAAAAAAAATCGCGTAAATATGTCTTCGAAAATATATCATCATACTAATTCGATGGCGTAGAATACGGGAAAAATAATGAAAAAATTCTAGCATTCTTGGAAGTATTTTTCTTTGGCGGTTGTAGGTGCAAGGATGCCGGATCCTAGCACATCCTTGACATTTTTCGCATTTTCCGACCATAAGGAGACACATTTGTTAAATACATATTCAAATAGGAAGAAAGCTGAGAAAATTTCCTACAAGATAATGGAATATTCGCGGAAATTCCTTGGTATTAGGGTACTTTTACGTCGTCGAAGTTCGACTGGACATAATATTAGTCTTCTCGGTATTGATGGCGGACGAAAAAAAAAATCGCGTAAATATGTCTTCGAAAATATATCATCATACTAATTCGATGGCGTAGAATACGGGAAAAATAATGAAAAAATTCTAGCATTCTTGGAAGTATTTTTCTTTGGCGGTTGTAGGTGCAAGGATGCCGGACCCTAGCACATCCTTTACATTTTTCGCATTTTCCGACCATAAGGAGACACATTTGTTAAATACATATTCATATAGGAAGAAAGCTGAGAAAATTTCCTACAAGATAATGGAATATTCGCGGAAATTCCTTAGTATTACAGTACTTTTACGTCGTCGAAGTTCGACTGGACATAATATTAGTCTTCTCGGTATTGATGGCGGTCGAAAAAAAAAAACGCGTAAATATGTCTTCGAAAATATACCATCATACTAATTCGATGGCGTAGAATACGGGAAAAATGATGAAAAAATTCTAGAATTCTCGAAAGTATATTTCTTTGGCGGTTGTACGTGCAAGGATGCCGGATCCTAGCACATCCTTTACATTTTTCGCATTTTCCGACCATAAGGAGACACATTTGTTAAATACATATTCATATAGGAAGAAAGCTGAGAAAATTTCCTACAAGATAATGGAATATTCGCGGAAATTCCTTGGTATTAGGGTACTTTTACGTCGTCGAAGTTTGACTGGACATAATATTAGTCTTCTCGGTATTGATGGCGGACGAAAAAAAAAATCGCTAAGATATGTCTTCGAAAATATCTCATCATACTAATTCGATGGCGTAGAATATGGGAAAAATGATGAAAAAATTCTAGAATTCTCGACAGTATTTTTCTTTGGCGGTTGTAGGTGCAAGGATGCCGGATCCTAGCACATCCTTGACATTTTTCGCATTTTCCGACCATAAGGAGACACATTTGTTAAATACATATTCATATAGGAAGAAAGCTGAGAAAATTTCCTACAAGATAATGGAATATTCGCGGAAATTCCTTAGTATTACAGTACTTTTACGTCGTCAAAGTTGGACTGGACATAATATTAGTCTTCTCGGTATTGATGGCGGTCGAAAAAAAAAACGCGTAAATATGTCTTCGAAAATATCTCATCATACTAATTCGATGGCGTAGAATATGGGAAAAATGATGAAAAAATTCTAGAATTCTCGAAAGTATTTTTCTTTGGCGGTTGTAGGTGCAAGGATGCCGGATCCTAGCATATCCTTGACATTTTTCGCATTTTCCGACCATAAGGAGACACATTTGTTGAATACATATTCATATAGGAAGAAAGCTGAGAAAATTTCCTACAAGATAATGGAATATTCGCGGAAATTCCTTGGTATTAGGGTACTTTTACGTCGTCGAAGTTCGACTGGACATAATATTAGTCTTCTCGGTATTGATGGCGGACGAAAAAAAAAATCGCGTAAATATGTCTTCGAAAATATATCATCATACTAATTCGATGGCGTAGAATACGGGAAAAATAATGAAAAAATTCTAGCATTCTTGGAAGTATTTTTCTTTGGCGGTTGTAGGTGCAAGGATGCCGGACCCTAGCACATCCTTTACATTTTTCGCATTTTCCGACCATAAGGAGACACATTTGTTAAATACATATTCATATAGGAAGAAAGCTGAGAAAATTTCCTACAAGATAATGGTATATTCGCGGAAATTCCTTGGTATTAGGGTACTTTTACGTCGTCGAAGTTCGACTGGACATAATATTAGTCTTCTCGGTATTGATGGCGGACGAAAAAAAAATCGCGTAAATATGTCTTCGAAAATATATCATCATACTGATTCGATGACGTAGAATACGGGAAAAATAATGAAAAAATTCTAGCATTCTTGGAAGTATTTTTCTTTGGCGGTTGTAGGTGCAAGGATGCCGGACCCTAGCACATCCTTTACATTTTTCGCATTTTCCGACCATAAGGAGACACATTTGTTGAATACATATTCATATAGAGTTTTTGATTATTGTTTTTCCAGCTTCACCCTAAGCAACTATAACACATGTTATTATGGAAAATCATACAGTATACAGAGCGGTCCAACGAAAAGCACGCCCCTAGCTTTTATCGTCGTTGTGGAATTGCAAGCAAACTTTTTCGGACATTTTGTAGCATATCAGGTGTTATGCTTCTGCACTCTGCTATAATCCATTGGCGCAGATCTTCTATGGAGTAGCAAAACATTCATTTTTCAAGTGTCGCCATAAAAAAAGTCCAAAGGCGATAAATCAGGTGACCTAGCAGGCCATTCCATTGGGCAGCAAACTCCACGTGTCCGAGCATTTTTGCTTGCAATTCCACAACAACGATAAAAGCTAGATGCATACTTTTTGTTGAACCACTCTGTATGTATGATATTTTTCGCTGCCACTAAAAAACGCGTCACAAATATCTATATCTGTCACAGGTCGAGCACCAGTTTTCTCGCATATTCTAGCCTCTCTGTACGGCATGCCTACAATACGCTCTTCCAAGGCTCAGAAAATGGTCATATCTGAGTTCGATTCCCTACAGGATCAGCACACCGGCACGTGGTTCATGTACATCGCCAGCAGCGAAATTTTTGGATTCTACCTCGACATCATCAGCACGATTTTCATAGCCGTGGTGACGTTCCAGTTTCTCGTCTTCGGAACTGGTAAGTTGGTCAGATCTACGACCACAACGGCCTCTATACGCAAGCACCGAACCCTGAGGAACCCCATTATTAACATTGACTACTTTCAGAATCTGACACGAGTGGCGACGTGGGGCTGGTTATCTCGCAGAGCCTCATCCTCACCGGGATGCTGCAAATCGGCGTGCGGCAAACTGCGGAGGTGGCGAGCAATATGATCAGCGTGGAGAGGGTTCTGCAGTACACCAAGCTGGAGATGGAAGCCAACGCGGAGCAGCAGCAGCCTCTGAAGAATATGATCGAAGACTGGTCGCACTTCGCGAAGCTCACGTACAAAAACCCCGACAAAAACTGGCCGCAGACCGGCAAAGTCAGTTTCCGGAAGGTGTTCCTGAGGTACGACGCGGAGGCGCAGCCCGTGCTGAAGAATCTGAACGTGGAGATCAAAGCTGGGGAAAAGGTACGTATGAGGTCTTAGCATTTCATGTCTCCTTATAAAATGTTACTATAGATCAAAACGTTTTTCCGAAGAAATCAACGAAATACTAAGTCAGTAAACACTTGTGGAAAAATTATCCAGGACAACTTCAAGGGATAAAAAAATCGGACGAACTGCTCTGACGACCCGACAATGACTTTCAATTATGAAAAGTTGTGAATTGGACTTGAATGAATATTTTTTGACCCACCATGAATCGCGCCAACTTAAATCCCAATTTTGAGACCCGACTATATTTGGTAAATTTGAGGAAAAACCCACCCAGAAACGTAGTATTCTGAAATCACTATGAATTTAAAGTACTTGAAAAGGTGAATATTTACTCAGAATACTCTCAAGAACATTTTTGTATTCGTGGCGCCATCTAGTTATTGTGAGCACAAGCAGACGAAAGATTCTGAGATACTTCAAACAAAACATCCTGTAATTCCTAAACGTGATTACCACATTATTAAATCTGAAAGCCGATTCAGATACATGCGTTCCCATAGATGACGCCGAATAATACTGCAGTCGTGAGAAAACCAAATTATATATAATAACGTCGCCCTTACACAATGACAGCTGCTTCTATCACTGCTATCTGTTAGCTTCTTCATGTACTAATGACTTCGCCCTTATGACATGTTGCCACATGCTCGAGTGGGAACTAAATCGAGTCGTTTGCGCCATCTCTTGACGACATGGAATAGATCGAATTGATAAATATATGGGAATGCACGTTTTTCTATATTGGTAGCTCTTAAAATGAAAATATATATCGTGTTGGATCGAATATAGATATATACTTTGGACGGCAAAATAAAATATATTGCTACAACTAATATTATCTTATATTTAGTTATATTTTGTATATCTATGCTTTGTCTTTAAGAACCCGATTCTTCCGACAATAAAGTATTTCTTGACTGATTGATTGATGCATTTCTCAAGCAGGGTGGGCACGCATTTATCCGAATCGACCTTTAAAAGTCGTTGAAAGTTATTCATTGAACGAAACCTTGAGGTGTCAGTATAGGTGATTCATTACGTGCAATTATTTTGATTGTCTAGCATGTACCTATACCATAATGGTTATTATGTTCTCTATTTCGGTGAATATCAGTACTGTGAACGGTGATATTGCATTTTTTTTTCCTCATAACTGCTCGTGTGGTATTTATTGTCTAGCCTCAAAAGCATTTCCATTGTCCGTGATTCACCCAATACCGAAAAGATACGTTTTCCACAGGTAGGCATAGTTGGCAGAACCGGAGCTGGCAAGTCCTCGCTGATATCCGCCCTATTCCGTCTAACCCCCATCGAAGGTACCATCTCAATCGACGGCACCGATACTGCCAAAGTGAGATTGAGCGATTTGAGATCCAAGATTTCCATAATCCCACAAGAGCCGGTACTATTCTCGGCGACCGTGAGATACAACTTGGACCCCTTTGGAAAAGTCAGCGACGACGAACTCTGGCAAGCGTTGGAGAACGTAAGTGAACCCTAAGGAATTTCGTTCTCGCATCTCTAGAGACATCATCTTCGATATTAATTTTTATACCTGTTGCATCTTCATCATCACTGTTTTTTCAGGTTGAGCTGAAGAATTCCATAGAGAGCCTCGACCAAAACGTGAGCGAAGGCGGCTCCAATTTCAGCGCCGGTCAGAGGCAGCTGCTGTGCCTGGCCAGAGCGATAGTGAGGAACAACAAAGTTTTGGTGCTGGACGAAGCCACTGCCAATGTGGATCCACAGTAAGTATTCGTGGTTTAACAACAGAGGTCCGCGTTAAGCACCATTGACTTCAATAATAGAGCCGTTAAAATCTACACTCTTTTCATACAATGCTGTTCTATGAGCATTTGACTCCAGAAGACCCTTGGAACGAGTATTGTGGTCATGTTGATAAATGGGCTCTTATGAAGGACATGTTGGATTGAAGAATGAGAGCCCATGTGGAACTTAAAATTGTTTTGCACTTATTTTAAGCAACCATTGATCATTATAATTCAAATTTTAAAAAGTTTCAATTCTACAGAATTTTACCAAGCGTTGTGTTGTTGTGACATGTTATTTTATAAATTATGGCGAGTGAAAGGGATTTCCAACCTCACTTTCAGTTCCTGATGAAGAGCCAATAAATGACTCGAAAGCTTGAATAGAAAAAAGAGTTTTCAATATATTGATACCACAGAGATTGGACATGAACCTGATGGAGAAGCAACATTTTCTTTAATCAGTTCAAAGTGCATCGATATGAGGATGCCATGATTGTTTCCGGTCCAGGATAATTCCCAGCATAATTACTGTTTCAACTGGTCTAATCGTTTCATCATTTAAAGATATCTCCAAGTTGTTTAGGCTGCGATTAGAGAATACGACGATGTTAGTTTAGCCTTTGTTCAGTTTTGAGTTATTCTTTTCCGACCAAAGATTTACTTTGCTGTATATAATGAATGTTATTAGATCGTTAGCTAACACCAAGAAGAATAATGGACCCAAATTAAATCCTTGAGGTACTCCCTGGCCAATTTCAGATTCACTGCCAATACAATTGTATTCTTTTTTTTTGAGATATGACGTAACTAAGTTATGTGAGTAGCAATTCATGATCTACAAAGTCGAAGTCATGCGAGTCCATAAAGAGACGTAGAACACACTTTTTTTCATCCAGGGCACTGATAATTCTGGTTTAATAATGCTGATTCTGTGCTTTTGGACTTGGTGAACCCATGCTGCGGTATCGACAGAGTTTTATTATTCCCAAGATTATTAATCGCTTTTTATGTTTAGTTCAGATGGTTTAGAGAGACTTGACAGCAGACTTATTCATTTGTAATTATCTAAATTGTTCCCATCACCTTTTTTATGTATAGGGCATACTGATGCGAGTTTCGAATTGTCTGGGTAAATTCCCTTTGAAGATGATGAATTTATGAGGAAAGTTGAAGGGCTACAAAGTTCATACCGACATTTTTTCCACAGGTTTTTGAGAACAAAAGAAGTTTTCCCCTTCACCACACTAGTAATTTCATTCCTAGATGCGCATTTCGTTAACCAAGTTAACTTCATCAGTAAGTTTACTGAACTGTTAAGTAATCACTTTTGGTGTTCTGTCGCTCCAATGTAGGTCCATTCTTAGTGCTACAGAGTGAGCAAGTTCTATACAAGTTCTACCCGAATAGTTGTTAGAATGCAAAATATCACTCTATATTTTTTGTTTCAGTACCGATTCTCTGATACAAAAAACCATCCGCGACAACTTCAGGCGTTGCACAGTTTTGACCATAGCTCACCGACTGAACACCGTCATGGACTCGAATAAGGTGCTGGTGATGGACGCCGGCCAGATCGTGGAGTTCGACCACCCCCACAAACTCCTTCAGAAACCTGACGGATATTTCTCCAGAATGGTGGGGCAGACCGGTACCTCGATGGAGGCAAGTCTGAGGAAGATTGCCAAAGATCACTACGAACAGACTGAATAAGCTCTCAACCAAGAACTTTTAGTGAATATCGTTTGTGTGACATACGATGTTTTCCTTGAGCTTCAAACTTTCCTCGATTGTAAAAATAAGTTTAATAATTTAGGAAATATTAGGCCACTGTGAAAATTGAGAGTCAAGAAGCGAGAGTGGTGTTGTATTATGAATTATGAAAATTTGTCTGGATCAAAATAAATGGTTACTTAACCGTGACCATAAGGTAAGATATTCGAACCTGGGGAAAAAAACGAAAAAAAAAAAACGGTAAAATACCCCCCGGAAAAAAAAAGAAAAAAAAAAACGAAAAAAAAACACGTATATGCGATAACAATGGCCAGTACACAAAAAGTAATGAAATTTCAACTGTGTCATGTTTAAGAAACTAGACCATATTTGATTCATTTTACAATACCGAGGGGTGGAACAACAGATTTTCCAGCCTTGCCAGGATAGGTTAAAACTTTTATTGGTACTGTAAAATGTATCAAATATAGTTTCTTCAACATGACACAGTTAAAATTTCATTACTTTTTGTGTATTGGCCATTGGTATCGCATATAAGGATTTTTTTTCGGAGGGAATTTTTCCCTTTTTTTTCCGAGGATTTTTTTTCCGTTTACTAAGATATACAATGTATTTATCTTGCATCAGACAAACTTTCATAATTTTTTGAAGGTTCTCTGGCAAACACCTTGCTTTAGTTCATGAATAGATGAATAATTCTTATTTATTTTAGGATTTGTGGAAATGTTAGAAACTTAAATTTAGTAATTTGTTTGGGTGAGTGCAGATTTTTCGTGCGAAACAAGATAAAAATAGGTCGACTGTTACTTAAATTTTTTCTTTGTCTGAAACAAAAAAAAACACTAGTATATATAAGATGTTTCCTTGAATAAGCTACAAAGTATCGACTATTATTTGACTCTGCAGTAGTTTACTACTATCATAAGTTATTCTTTTTTATTTGAATTATATAAACAGATCTCGAATATATGATAATGAAGCAATATTTTTCAATTTCCTTTTTGAAAACCCACATGTGTAGAGGGCAAAGATGAAGAAGATGAGCAGTAACTTCGTTATCGATGAAAAATACGAGAGGTTTTATTTCCAAGTGCATCACGGAGTTATTTCAATGCCACACCACCTTATTGATATGTTCATTTTAGTAAATCAAAGGCAAGAGAGGGAATTGTGGTTGGGGAATCAGATTGTTCGAAAATTTAAATAAATCACAGAAGATATTAGGGAAAAAGAGACCATATTGCGACTAAGGATTTCATAGGGATTAAAAAATTTGCTAATGTGTTCATTCAAAATTTTGTCTAAAGAAATTTTTATTTTAAATTAACAGAATATACTAATTTCACCATTCTGAATCGATTGGTGTTGACAGAATTGCTTTATCTTGAACCGTTCCCGAGTTGAAAAGTTCATCTGGTTAAAGTAAGAAAGTAAAGTAGAAATATTTTTTTTCACATTTTTTCTATTCATTTTCTCAAAACCCAATCTTTTTTTAATGTGATCACCGAATTTGAAAGCGATGCCGAGTCGATTAAGGATTTCATAGGGTTTTAACGGAACCTCTGCAATTTCCAGCAGGAAATTTTGAAAAATTTGCTATTGTGCTCATTTAAAATTTTGTCTGATGACATATTCATTTCAAATTAACAGAGTATACTAATTTCATCATTCTGAATCGACTGGTGTTTGCAGAATTGCTCTATTCCAAATCGTTCTCGAGTTTACAAGTTCACCTGGATTCTAACGATTTTTAGGGGTCTACCCCTTAGGACTTTTTTTGAGTGATTTTAATTTTTATTTCGATCGATCTGAAATTGATAGAGTATACTAATTTCATCATTCTGAATCGATTGGTATTCGCAGAATTGCTCTATCTTCAACCGTTCTCGAGTTGAAAAGTTCATTTGGAAGTAAAAGCGGTACCACCCCTCCAAATTTTTTATTTTCATATTTTCTCTATTCATTTTCTCAAAACTCAATCTTTTTTGAATGTGATCACCGAATTTGAAAGCGATGCCTAGTCGATTAAGGATTTCATAGGGTTTTAACGGAACCTCTGCAATTTCCAGCAGGAAATTTTGAAAAATTTGCTATTGTGCTCATTCAAAATTTTGTCTGATATTTTCATTTCAAATTAACAGAATATACTAATTTCACCATTCTGAATCAACTGGCGTTTGCAGAATTGCTCTATTCCAAATCGTTCTCGAGTTTACAAGTTCACCTGGATTCTAACGATTTTTAGGACTTTTTTTGAGTGATTTTAATTTTTATTTCGATCGATCTGAAATTGACAGAGTATACTAATTTCATCATTCTGAATCGATTGGTATTCGCAGAATTGCTCTATCTTCAACCGTTCTCGAGTTGAAAAGTTCATTTGGAAGTAAAAGCGGTACCACCCCTCCAAATATTTTTTTTCATATTTTTTCTATTCATTTTCTCAAAACTCAACCTTTTTCGAATATGATCACCAAAATTGAAGTGGATGTCGAGTCGATTAAGGATTTCATAGGCTTTTCACGGATCCTCTGCAATTTCCAGCAGGAAATTTCGAAAAATTTGCTATTGTGCTCATTTAAAATTTTGTCTGATGACATATTCATTTCAAATTAACAGAGCATACTAATTTCATCATTCTGAATCGACTGGTGTTTGCAGAATTGCTCTATTCCAAATCGTTCTCGAGTTTACAAGTTCACCTGGATTCTAACGATTTTTAGGGGTCTACCCCTTAGGACTTTTTTGAGTGATTTTAATTTTTATTTCGATCGATCTGACATTGACAGAGTATACTAATTTCATTATTCTGAATCGACTGGAGTTTGCAGAATTGCTCTATCTTCAACCGTTCTCGAGTTGAAAAGTTCATATGGAGTTGGGAATTTCCATCCATTTTTTTTATTTAATCAATCTTCGTTAAATTCAATATCTTTTTTTTTCAATTTTTTTGGACTAATAAAAGCAGCCACATCGCCTTCAAAAGGGCGTTCTGCAGATGTAGAAATTGTACATTGTTTTGTTAAGTATGATACTTAAGGTCATTTACTTACTTCATTAAGTTCCTTTTGTTTTCTAGCTCAATCGGAATTTCGTCAGATCCACCAGCTTTGTCGTTGTTGAAAAAAATTCACTCCTTTGGATGCACTCGAACTCGATATGTGGTTTGAAAACATTCAACTCCTCTAAAAAAAAATCCTTTTCATCTCTCAAGTTTTCATTGTTGTTCTTGGAAGGCAATTATTGTTCCTGAAATATAAAAAGCCTAAATTTTTATAGCAAAGGAAAGCATTTTTTAGTATTTGCAGAATCGAAGGAAAACATTGCCTCTTCTGCCTTTGCATAAAAAACGTTTTTTTCAATTTGCTGCCTTTTATCTGTTCAACACAGTAAACCCAAAAGGGTCCTTGATATGAATCTGTCATCTCCACTGAATTGGAGCAACGATAAGAGTATCGAGTATAATAGATTTCTTGACATTTTCATTGTTTTGCGAAACAATCGATTGACATTGAACAGTTTGTTAGGCAAACACTCGGCAAATATTGATAACTATTTTTTATATTCGCATTCTACAGGGAGCTCCAAAACAGCCAAGAATCCACAAAGATGGAATATGTGGGGAGTTTTTGCGACATTCACATTGTCCCCATAAATTGGTATCCCTGCCTATACGTGAATGACTCTTCCTAGAATATTTCCTCCACCACTACCTTCATCTAGGTAGGCGTCAACAAGAACACTGTCATAGGCCAGGTCTAGTGGTATAGCTGGTCTGAAGACGGTCTCGTTACATCACGAAACACCCCTCTTTCAGACAGGGTTCTTTGAAATTACCATAATATACATAAAGTTTGATGATCGATTTTTTATATCCATCTTGGTACAAATAACATTGAGTTCATGAAATATCTAGAACGCTTAATAATAGTTGATAATGGGCAATAAGATTTATTCTTCACTAGTATTTTTATGGTATTCATACTGCATGAGTTGCAAACTTTTTCGCAGGAATATTTGAGACAATCAATTCAACTCTTGAGTCATTAAAATTAGCTAAGTTCATTGTAATCCTGCAATCTGATAAATCAAATAATAGCCAAAAAATCAACAGCCTTATTGCCCTAACAGCCTTATTAGAAGTTGTCCAGACCAAATTTCATCACTGACGACAATTGAAGAAGAGAGGATATTAAATACCTTCACAATCAATATCGTGGAACTGAGGAAAATCAATAACGGGTGCCACAGGGCTCCGTGCTTGTCCCTCTACTCTTCAGCCTTTATATTACTGACACACCTGCAACCAGATCACACAAGTTGGCGGTGCTAATAACTAGCCTTTGAATGTACCCCAAGAATCTTAAAATTTCCTAAGATACTGTTACGAATGACCTATTTGTGCCTCATTTCAAGTACTTCCATAAACAAATCCTATATATATATATTCACTAAAAGTTTTGTTTCAGTTCAGATGTAATACTGACAATCGCATGCCAAATGTGCTGTACGGAGATTTTGATACACCCTATGTGTTTATTTACCTTCGCGTTAAGAGGGAAAACACTTTATCTCGAGAGCATTATTTGTAAGATAGATTTTCCGATTTATAAACTCGCCTCTGGAAAACCGAATCAGTCTTCAGTGATATAATTGGTGGTGCAATTTTCAGAAAAGCGAGTTTGAAAATGTTCAACCCAGTTTTTGGATCAGTATTAGCAGGTACATATAAATCAATTGAAATATCGCTTCAATTTACATGGTTTGAACTAATAGGAGCCTGTCACTTCTTGACATACAGTACATTTTTCATTTTCGAGCAGAAATAAATATCACATTTAGTTTTTTAAGGAATGTTGAGTACAACCAAGGTTCGGAGTTGGGCCCGTTTTCGTTATACTATACACCTTATGAAGATTTATAAAGTGGGTAATCACTATACTTCAAATTTGCAAGAAAACAAATGAAATATTGTTTGATTATTAAAAGTTTGATTCTATGGAGGATATTCGTTCCAATCGACATGGTTTTTTGAGTAATTCAACCTTCCACGGTCTAAAAATGATAGTTCAAGAGTATGTATACAAGATTGGAAGATTGAATCGCACAAAAACTAACACAAAAAAACAAATAACATGTTTAGAAATATGACACTAAACTTCAAAATCAAAAGAAATAATTCCGACTACGGCCGAAAATACCCTTTTCTCCACACATTTCCACAAAGTGGAAAAATAAGGCAAATATCTGACAGAAAACAACTACTTCTCCCTACGCACATTGAATTACATCTGCCATTTGTGTAATGGTCCTCGATTGTAACAAAACCATTAAAAATCATCCTTCATTTTGTATATAGTGACGTGAAAGAAGTATTTTTATATGTAGCGAAGTTATGACCATCCATAACCAGACAAAGGGTAATTTTTCTGATATACCATATCAGTAGCGGCAACTGTCATTCTCTGACTTGCCCATCTTTTTGAGGCGATACCCCGGAAGGCAGTGCCCAGTGAGTAGTCCCGTTATAGCAGGGGAGGTCAAGCGGGGATTTCGGGATTTACTGAAGCGCGGCAGATTAATATATAGGGGACACCTTGTACCCGGTTAAGTACCTCCGCCAAATATGAACCTCATAAATAAGGTCGCGCGTCCAGGATAAAGGATCAGATTAGTAAAAAAAATTATCATCAGAAATTCTCGAGCGCGTCAGATTAAGATAGGGTGAGTTAATTACATGCTAAAAAGAGTATATTCTACTAATCTGACAATTTGAGAGTGACGTAAAGAAAGGGGAGGGCTACAAAGTTGTAAAAAAAAAAACGTTTTCTCGACATTCTCGAGCGTAGCTAATATTTTTTTCATTTCGAAGGAAATAATTCAAGAATAATGGAAAATATATATCTGTCGATTTCCACAAGCCGAAATAATAAAAATTCGTCGATAAAGTCTAATGCGTGCAGCTGCGTTATGCCTATATTTCCCTCTACGCGTTACTATTTCTCTCTCAATCTCAAAACTACGATTTTTTTTTCAAATGTGTTTTTTTTTAATAAGTTTTAAACGGCTTTAAGGATCGATTTCAAAAACCAATCAGCTTTCAATATAAAAAAAACCACGTCGATGGCCGCCAGTCCGGTCAGAATCGGTTGATTCGTTCGTGAGTTATCGTTGTCGAAAGAAAAC
Organism: Chrysolina americana; assembly: GCA_958502065.1. Lineage (NCBI taxonomy): Eukaryota > Metazoa > Arthropoda > Insecta > Coleoptera > Chrysomelidae > Chrysolina > Chrysolina americana. Next base: position 228,249 of record OY293418.1, on the reverse strand, counting down.
CGAAAAAAGTGTGTCTGATATTTCTAGTTCGATCAATTCAATCTTAAAGATTCTTCATGGAGCTTGAAAAACTGCGTCGAATGCCGCCAACCGCCATCCTGCGGTTTGAACATTCAAAAAATTGTATAAACTCCTATCAGACTTTTGAGCTCGGAGATCTCATAATGACACAAAAATCATATTTTTGAGCTCGAAGATCTCAAAAACAAAATAAGTGAAATGTTGAGCGCTTAGGTATGGAGTTAGCGGGAAGTTGCAGGGATGGCCTTTAGGATCAACCGTTTTCCTATTTTTTTTTGTCAGATTTGGAGAATCTCTCTAGATAATCGTCAGCTTAGGAGACAGCACATCTAGGACATAAAGATGAACCATATACAGTGTGTCCCGCTTTTCATGAATACAGGGTCACCTGATTGTTTGCTACCAGTTGTCTCAGGGTTTGTTTACATTCCCAAGTCAGCTTAGACTCGTAAGTGTGTGACTTCAGAGCTTTTAGTGCTGCTTAGTTATCTGATAGTGTATAGATTTCTGCCTTTAGGGTGCCTCTTTCAGGCCTTCCTGGACACAAATCTCTATAGCATGTACTTCTGCTTGGAAGATAGTTGAGGTCCTACCAAGGGGTTTTGAGAGCCTGAAATTTGACCCTGTGACGCCCACTCCAACCCCTTCGTCTATCTTGGATCCCATTTACCACATTTCTTGAACAGCTTTTCAAATAATTTCCAACGTTGTCTGCAAGAGAGTACTTTCATAAATCTGAACATAATGCGACTGTTCATAAACAGATCCTTTATCCATCTTGCTTTAACTAAAAACCACGCGTTTTTTTTTCCAGGTGCCATCCTGACCTTCACCGCCGGCACCGCCCTGACCTGGTCCTCGCCGGTACTCCCGAAGCTGGAAAGCACCACCGACACCCCATTCGACCACCCCATAACCCCCGAACAGTCCTCATGGATATCTTCGCTGGTCACTCTAGGAGCAGCCGTAGGCTCATTCATTTTCGGCTACTTGGCAGACAAATTCGGCAGGCGGTACTCCATCCTCTCCATGGGAGTACCCTTCCTGCTGTCATACTTGCTGATGGCCACCGTGAAAAGCGTGGCGGCCTTCTACGTCGCCAGACTGATAGGCGGACTGGTAGTTGGCGGTACTTTCGCGATAATGCCGCTGTACTTTGGGGAGCTGTCGAGTAAGGCGCACAGAGGCGCTGTGACGTCAGTGGTGAGCTGCTCCGTCGTAGCGGGCTTCCTGTTTTCCTACGTCGCAGGGCCGTACATGGCCGTCAGCAACTTCAACGCGCTGCTAGCGGTGTTCCCGACGTCTTTCTTCGTGCTCTTCTTCGTCTACGGCGAGGAGACGACGCACTACTACGTCATGAAGAACGACGACTACGCCGCCAAGACCACTCTGTTGCGACTACGTGGCAAGCGGAAGAGCGTGGAGGAAGAACTGAGGGAGATCCGGGATAAGATGAAGGAGCAGCAACTAGGTAGCCTCATGGACACCTTCACTTCCAGAGCCTTCGTCAAAGGATTCACCATAGCGGTGGGGCTGCTGGTCTTCCAGCAGTTCACCGGAATCAACGGAATACTCATGTACAGCGAAAGTATTTTCCGACTGACCGGTTCGAATTTACAACCCGCCATCTGTTCGATAATCCTAGGGTGTGTCCAGTTCGCCAGCAGCCTCACCACCCCTTTGGTAGCGGATCGCTTCGGGAGGAAGAGCATCCTGATATTTTCCGCCGTCGGAATGGCCGTCTCCCAAATACCACTAGGCGCCTATTGTTTCTTGAACGATTCCGGAAAAGACATGGATGCTCTGAAGTTCCTCCCTATCACTACCCTTACGTTATTTATGTTCGCCTACAACTCAGGGTTCGGTCCAGTGCCTTGGATCATGATAGCGGAGGTATTTCCGTCGAGGGTGAAAACGATCGCGTCGTCAACGGTGACAGCTGTCAACTGGGGCTTGGCGTTTTTGATCACCAAGTACTTTAGCGATCTCATAGAGTTGTTGGGGTTGGGGCAGTCTTTTTGGTTGTTCGCTTCCTGTTGTGTTTTGTCTGCGATTTTCGTGTGGTTTTGCGTGGTGGAAACGAAAGGAAGGACCTTGGAGGAGATTCAAGATGATCTGAAGAGATGATGGGTTGTTATTTTTCTTGAAATCCGAATATACACTGAGACTTGCTTGGAAATAAATAGTGAAAGAATCTTAAAAAAAACAATGTTTTCCATTCAGTACTCGTAGTACATGCATGAATGTACGTACCTACAGAATACGAACATTTGCTCCTCCTAACCATGTATTTTTACACTTGTACTATTTTTTTTCTACTGTTTTTTATCAACCCATGTGTATTATTTCTATAACGTAGTCAATAAAAAGTTTTTGTATCATTTTTATCTATGATTTGATTTGTCGTCAATGTATTCCTCATACAGTGCGGTCCAAAGGTATGGAATAAATTCATTTTTAGCGTTATTATGTATTTTATGAAAAAATCCTGAAACAGGTCAATTTTTATTGGCAATTTGACAATTTACAGTATGAAAATATTACCCCCTTCTTGCACCCCCTCTGAATTATGAGCACCCCCTCAAAAATTTTAAATGAGAAGGGGGGTCGTGTGGCATCTTGTTCGAAAGGGATTTTCATTATCTGTTCAGCAATACTAAGTGTTTCATATTTGGTGCAACCATAACGAAGAAATTTTTTTATTAAAATTTAAAAATATTGACACTGTAAATGATGTATCCGTTGAAACAACCTGAAACAGGTCGATTTCTATTCTCAATTTGACAATTTATAGTATGAAAATATCACCCCCTTCTTGCACCCCTTCTGAATTATGAGCACCCCCTCAAAAAATTTGAATGAGAAAGGGGGTTGTGTTGCACCTTTTTCAAAAGGGATTTTCATTCTCTGTTCAGCAATACTGAGAAAATTTATTCTGAATATGTCAAATGTTGATAGACTGTAGGAAATAATGTAACATAATGTTTAGGAAGTATATTTCAATTTGTTTTACAGTTAAATTAAATGTTCAAAATGACCACCATTCACTTCTTGACAATAAGCAAGGCGATCTTGGAATTCTCGTAGAACATTTTGTAGGACCTCAGGGGTTATGTTGTTAATTTCTTCCGATATCCTAGTTTTTAAATCTGCAATATTGTCTGGTCTATTGAAATATACTTTTGATTTTAAATAACCCCATAAAAAGTAATCGAGAGGAGTCAAATCGGGGGATCTAGGCGGCCATTCAATCGGTCCACGTCTGCCAATCCACCTATTGGGAAAAACTTCTGTCAAATAATCTCGAACAATACGTGTGTAATGCGGTGGAGCTCCGTCTTGTTGATACCAAATTGATCTATCTATTCCATTTGGATCATTAACATCGGGAAAAAGTCGTTTTAATGTAGGCACTAAAAAGTTCATCAAAAAACCTAGATAAACCTCACCATTAATTGTGCCTTCAAAAAAATAGGGGCCAATAATTTTGTTTTTAATGATACCAGGCCAAACGTTCACTTTTTGGGATATTGTGTGTGAGCCTCACACATCCAATGAGGATTTTCTCTGCTCCAATATCTACAGTTTTGTCTATTAACCGTTCCATTTAAATAAAAAGTAGCTTCATCAGAAAACACAATTTTGTTTATGAACTGCAAATCTGCTTCGATTCTATCCATCATCAGTTCACAGAATTGTTGCCTTCTATCAGGGTCATCCTCATTTAACTCCTGAACCAACTGAACTTTATAAGGATGGTATTTTTCTTTATGTAAAGCTCTCAATATCGATGATTTACTTACATCATTGTCGGCGGCAAGTTGTCTACTTGTCATATGCGGATTTTCCTCAATCGCTAACAGTACATCTAACTTTTTCTCCTTATCCAATGCAGCATTTCGACCTGGTTTTTGACGAGTTTTTACATGTCCAGTTTCACGGTATTTTGTTTCCATTTTGCTAACTGTAGATTGTGATACGTGTTGACCAGGGTATTTATTATTGAACATTTCACAAACTTCCGTTTGAGTTCGTGTTTTATTACCGCATCCAAGCATAATTAAAATGTCTATTCTTTGAGTTTCGGATAAATGAGCCATAGATGAATCGAATACACACAAAAATATTTTTCAATACACTGACGTCTGCCAGCAACTCACAAATATCAAAATAACAGTAGTCTACTAGATTGACATTATATTATTTATGGGTTTTGTGAATAATTTTTTGGTGTCTTCAACGACTTTTTCCTGACTTTTTTAGCAAGACAGATAAGAAAGTATAAATTGTCAAATTGAGAATAGAAATCGACCTGTTTCAGGTTTTTTCAACGGATACATAATTTACAGTGTCAATATTTTTAAATTTTAATAAAAAAAATTCTCAGTTATGGTTGCACCAAATATGAAACACTTAGTATTGCTGAACAGATAATGAAAATCCCTTTCGAACAAGATGCCACACGACTCCCCTTCTCATTTAAAATTTCTGAGGGGGTGCTCATAATTCAGAGGGGGTGCAAGAAGGGGGTGATATTTTCATACTATAAATTGTCAAATTGAGAATAGAAATCGACCTGTTTCAGGTTGTTTCAACGGATACATCATTTACAGTGTCAATATTTTTAAATTTTAATAAAAAAATTTCTTCGTTATGGTTGCACCAAATATGAAACACTTAGTATTGCTGAACAGATAATGAAAATCCCTTTCGAACAAGATGCCACACGACCCCCCTTCTCATTTAAAATTTTTGAGGGGGTGCTCATAATTCAGAGGGGGTGCAAGAAGGGGGTAATATTTTCATACTGTAAATTGTCAAATTGCCAATAAAAATTGACCTGTTTCAGGATTTTTTCATAAAATACATAATAACGCTAAAAATGAATTTATTCCATACCTTTGGACCGCACTGTATATCATGGTCAAAGTGATGTTTTCACTTGGTGAAAACACCGTAGCATACCAAGCTGAGTGTAATGAAAGCTCTAAACTTCATACAGACAAATTATGGAGGGGTGTTACCACTTTCAGTTCCAGATGAACTTTTCAACTCGAGAACGGTTGAAGATAGACCAATTCTGCAGGCGCCAATCGATTCAGAATGATTAATTTAGTCTGATCTGTCAATATAAGATGGAAATGTCGTCAGACAAAATTTTGAATGAGCACATTAGCAAATTTTTTTAAATTTCCAGCTGGAAATTGCAAAGGTTCAGATAAAACCCTACGAAATCCTTAATCGACTCGGCATCGCTTTCAAATTCGGTGATCATATTCAAAAAAGATTGAATTTTGAGAAAATGAATAGAAAAAATATGAAAAAAAATATTTTTTTTTTTTTACTCCCTGATGAACTTTTCAACTCGAGAATGGTTCAAGATAGAGCATTTCTGCGAACGCCAATCGATTCAGAATGATGAAATTAGTGTACTCTGTAAATTTCGACGAAACAAAAAAATTACCCAAAAAAAGTCCTAAGGGGTAGACCCCTAAAAATCATAAGAATGCAAATGAACTTTTAAACTCGAGAACGGTTGGAGATAGAGCAATTCTGCGAACGCCAGTCGATTCAGAGTGATGAAATTAGTATACCCTGAGACTTTGAAATGAAAATGTCATCAGACAAAATTTTTAATATGCACAATAGCATTTTTTTTAAATGAACTGAACTGAAAATTGTAGAGGTTCCGTGAAAACCTCATGAAATCCTTAATCGACTCAGCATCGCTCTCAAATTCGGTGATCATATTCTAAAAAGGTTGAGTTTTGAGAAAATGGGTAAAAAAAATATGAAAAAAATATTTGGAGTGATATTACCGCTTTCAGTTCCAGATGAACTTTTCAACTCGGGAGCGGTTCAAGATAGAGCAATTCTGCGAACACCAATCGATTCAGAATGATGAAATTAGTATACTCTGTTAATTTGAAATAAAAATTTAACCAGAAAAAATTTTTAATTAGCATATTAGCAAATTTTCGAAAATTTCCAGCTGAAAATTGCAAAGGTTGCGCAAGAGGTCGAGTTTCAAATATCGACTTGAAGATAAAAATGATTAAAAAGTGCTAGGTGGTCTTCTAAGGCTTTGGAAGTGGGAGTTGTAGAAAAAATATTGACATTTTTTCATCTCATCAATACGATCCCGTGTTCGACAGCCTCCGAACGCTGCTTCTACGCTTACGAAACACGATACCGAGCATTTTAAAATTTTTTCCACATTGCCAGCAGACCACCTCAACCTAAAAGCAATTTAAATTCCTCGCCATCGTCCACTGTTCGAAAATCAGAAGAAATACTCGCAAGAACATCGAGAAACAACTTGTTTGTGTCTTTCACTCGACTGAAAGTAGGCCGCCACTTCTCGACAGACCACTATCAACATTGAGTCGCTGACTATCAGAGAGCGCGGTGCCTCGCGCTTCGAATTTGTTTCATTTCTGCCGTTTGTCGTTTGTTTCTAACAGATGTAGCTTGATTTTGGCGACAGAAACGAGTATTTTTGTTGATTTTGTGCAGTAAAATCGTGTCGACGAATATTTCCGAGATTAAACATGGTCCTGATCGAGAGGAATACCGATATGGATGAAACGGTAAGTCTGACTAACCGTGGAACGTGATGTTTGTGATTTATAGTCAGGAAACTGTGTCTGTAGCTTGAAAAATGTTTCCTTCGTACTCAACAACAGATTTTTTTACCAAAAGAATGCATGTTATGTTTAGAAACAGTTTTCCAAACAAGACACAGCTTTATAAATGCTTGCAAACCTTGCCAAAAACAATTTTTTTTTCGACGTCAATATTATCGCAATAACTGTTGTATCATCCTACAATTTACAAGCTGGACATGGCAAAATTGAAAAAAACATTTTATTTCGCAATATCCACAAATCCTTCTGAATACTCGATGAACCAACATTCAGTGTAACTTCGCAGGAAAATTGTATTCACCATGAAAGAGTTGAAAATTTCTAAATACACCAACGTAGCATAACGAAAATGAATCTCTGAATTTATTGTTGAGTCAATGATATTTGACAGCAGAGAAATTAAAATGTATTTGGTAATGCGTAGGAGAAAATGTTCAAGATTTATTTGTGCAAACATTCGCAGAAGCTTGCTACATACAGGGGTTTCCGAAGTACATAGACCAGTTCGACTAAAAGTTATTTCTATGGCAAATTTTGAACCAGTTTCGTGAAAATTCAAAGATTAGTAGTATTTTATTCAAAATCCAGTATTGAAGCTCAAAATTAACCATACAGTAATCGCGAAAATAAACATACGAGGATATATCGAAAAATTCTTAGCCTACTATAGAACCAAACAAAATTTCAATGTCAAAATATTTTATTACTCAACATATTCTCCTCTTAATTGGATACATTTATTTCAGCGAACCTGCAACGTCTCTAAACCTTTCAAAAAAAATGTTTCTTCTTGCTCTGCAAACCAGACCTCCACAGCTCTTATTACCTCCTCGTTGGAAGAAAATTTACGACCTTTTAAACTTTTTTTCAGTTGAGGAAAGAGATGATAGTCGGACGGAGCCAAATCTGGTGAATAAGGGGGGTGTTCTAGTAATTCAAACCCTAAATCACGAATTTTCATGGCAACATGAGATTTGTGTGCAGGGGCGTTGTCCTGCAAACACAAAACACCTTTGGATAGCTTTCCGCGTCTTTTCTCTTTAATTTTTTCCCGTAGAGTGGTCAGTAATGTCGAATCATGATTATTCCATGGCAATCCCAAAAAAATTGAAGCATGAACTTTTCCAGCAGATTTTTGGACACGAAACTTCTTAGGTCTCGGAGAACCGGAGTGTCGCCATTCCATCGATTGTTGCTTTGTTTTTGAATCGTAGAAATGTACCCAAGTCTCATCCATGGTAACAATTCGGTTCAAGAAGTCTACATCGTTTTCAAATCGAGCACAGATCGAACGCGATGCTACTACCCTTGCACGCTTTTGGTCAACATACAAACATTTGGTAATCCATTTTGCAGCAATTTTTCTCATGTCCAAATTGACGTGAACTATATGATGAACGCGTTCGTATGAAATATTCAGTGCTTCAGATATCCGTTTCAGCCCAATTCGACGGTCTGTTAAAATCATGTCTTGAACTGCATCGATATTTTCGGGGACTGACATTGAAACTGGCCTTCCCGATCGGTCATCATCTTCCATGAAATAGGAACTTTGCCCATGCAAAAACTGTTTGGGATTGACAAAAACGAAGAAAATAGCAGGCAAACATATTATTTCTGATCCATTCTCATCATGATTATTGTGAGAAATGAATTTCTTTTTCTAACAAGGAACAAATATTCGCAAACAAATCAGCTTGTTGCGAATTTTCTCGATTTTATAGTATATCGCGAATAATAAACATGTAGTGTTATCACTTTTGATACTGTCTTCGGGTCAAATATTCGGGAAGTTATTTTCTTAGATAGATAAGGAATCTCTACGAACATTTAGAGATCCAATGTAAATAAATATTGCATTTTTTAATAAATTCCATTCGCTTAAGGCGTGACACGTCATAAACTTGTAAAGAAGCCTCGAAAAGTTCTTCGTTTTTCAAATATTTAATTTATTTCTCACTTCAAGTGGGAAGGGGGGTTAAATTACTCGAAATTAAATTATGCAGCGGTGCGATGTTTTTCATTATTTTTATGGTATTTTCCGATTTTATTTCCGCGATTTTTTACAGTTCACATTTGCTCTATAAAGCATTCAGGGAGTAGTAGAGGGTAACATATTTTTGCAATAAAATTATGCAACTCTCCAATGTTTTCACTATTTTTACGAAATTTTTCGACTTCTATTTTGTGAGTTTTTAAATCTTCTTTCCAGAAAGAGGGGAGCCCAGGCCTTTGATAGACAGTTTTCTCGTCGTAATTTTCCATATCTCAAAGCGGAAATTTTCAGAAAAATTACGCGTTCTCTATCTAGCAAGCGGTGGAATGGGGGTTAAAATTTTTCGAAATCAAATGATGTGGTAGTCCTAGGTTTTACACTATTTTTACGGATTTTTCCGATATCATTTTAGCAAGTTTTTGCAACTTTTTTCGAAAAAGAGTGGGTATAGTTTCTTTCCCCTGTTAATATATTATTACATTTTCATCAAAGTAAGATTTTAATCAAATTTCAGGAATATCAATTGAAGGGAGCTGGTCTAAAATTCAGTTATAAGATTTGAACTAATCAAATTAACATTGCATATCGAATAAAAGTCCGTTTTTGGAGTTCAGCCATAACATTATCAAATGTAAGTCACTCGATGATATATATTCCGTATATTTTCCATATCCAACAAAAAAAATGGGCTTGGTATCAGGTGAACTAGCTGGCCATTCCAGCTTGTTGGTTATTGAGGATTACTAACAACGGATCCTGTGATTTCGATACGATTTTTCTCTGAAATAGATTTTCCTGCTGATAATGTTTCCAAGGTTACTTATCCAATATACCAATATCCTTTTCGCTTTATAAAATTACGCCCAGTCTAAGTATAAATCAAAATTTTGTCATTCTGAATCGAATGGTGTTCGCAGAATTCCTCCATTTTCAACCGTTCACAAGTTGAGAGGTTCACCTGGATTCATATGATTTCTAAGGGACTCGATCTTTTTTGAATATGATCACCAAATTTGAAAGCAATACCGATTAGAGTCTGAATCGACTGGCGTTCGCAAAATTGCTCTATCTTCAATCGTTCTGAAGTTGAAAGTTCATAAACAAATTGCTTTGTACACAGAGAGAAATAAATGTATGTTTTCTACACAATTGTATATAATGTTGTCACAATTCTTTTCTAAAAAGTTGACAGCACCAATTTGTTCAATATTCTTCTATAATATTGATGAAAGATTGGACAATTGTGTAAAATATCTGCACAACTGTGTCTTACACAACGTTGTGCATGAGCATTTTCTCTCTGTGTATTTTTCTAGTAGATGGCGAAGGCAAACTGTTATGAAAATAAACATAATCTCTAAAAAACTATCGAAACAGATGATTATTTCGACTACTATAACGAAATCTAAGGGTTGAAGTCAATAGTATAAATTTTTGTTTTTAATTTTCGACCGACTACTAGAAGACTAATAGAAGGTATTAGGTGACGTCACTTGAACCATTCTACTATCGAAATGTGGCGAAAAATATCACATTTTTGCCTACATATTTGAATCGATCTAGAACCTAGATATCTTGCCCTGTTTATGAGTTACAAGGAGGAGAGCCTTAACATTTTCACATCCACTATTTCAATGTTGATATTGACACCTTCACCAAACTTTAAGAAAGTATCAGGCTTCATACTGTTCAAAAATAAGAACGGAGAAGGTACATTTGCCACAAGACTGTATTTATAAGAAATAGTAGTAGGTCTAGGAAGTTATTTCTGTGTGGTGGACCATTATTATAAATGGAAGTGAGCTGCTGCTACGGTTTTTGTAAATTACCCACTGCCTTCTCTCTGATAGTTCTATAGTAGAAGTGCAACACTTTATCCTAGTGCAAAGAGGTCCCTTTTTTCTTGGAATCCTCTCTTGGGAAAGTCCCATCATGACCCAACAAAACGACTTGTTTGAGAGGATTTGCGTAAATAACAACTTGAAATTGCCGAAATTCCCCCCTTTAGTGGTTTCAAATTTCTCTCGACAAATGGGATTTCGATTGGTTCCGCTCGACCTAACGAAAAACCCCGTGATTATTCCATCCGAATTCATTTCAAAGTACCGGAAAATAACAATAACGCAGTACGCAATCGAGGCATACAATACTGCCATGCATGATTGACACCTCGAATTCGTAACAAACAAAAAAAAAGCTGTAAACCCCTCGACAAACCAACGTAGCGTGAACGGTTCGAAACCGATCGATTAGATCTGCTTACGTAATAATAATAATGGTAGGGTCGATTGCCGCGCTGGGAATTCCACCAACATGGCTTAATGATTTACTTGCATCTCTAGATCCGAATCACTTTCAATTGTATTTTATTTTAAAACGTCAGATTTACGTGGGTTCGGTATGTCTTGACAATATCAATTTCCCGGATTCATTTTCATACGAGAATAGTTCGAATCCGCTTCCATATCCCACTTCATTTTACATCGTCGACTGAGTTGAAGAAATGAGATGTCACAGTGGGCTGGAGCTATTTGTAGATACGAAGGAATCGGATGAATGAGCATAGAGACAAAACAGTAATGTGAGGTTCGATGATAATGAGCCATCGATCGGTTTGAAGATATACTTTTGTTTTCCGTGGTTCTATAATGACTCCAGACCCTTCCTGCTTCCTAGGAAGGATATACTAAAAGTGGTTGAAAAAATTGCGACTAACTGGTGTTGGTTTGAGGGCACATTTCTTGAGAAATCCACAGATCCACTAGCTTTGTTGTTTGTTTGCATGATCGGTGAGATCGTAGGTAATTGAAATTGAAAAAAAAAATAATCAAGCGCGTCAGATTTTCTTAGGGGGCTTTAAGTAAATCTAAAAAAAGCTCCCTTGCAATAATCTGACGATGTCGATGTGACGCAAACTCGCGGCCATTATTATAATATGAAAAAAAATCGCAATTTTGAAATACTCAAGCTCGTCAGATTAAGATATACAGGGCTTTTCACGATGAGCGTTAATTAGACGTTTCTGGCAAACCAGACAACGGATCAACCTGAAAATTTGACAGTATGCATAAATGAACATGATCTACACGCCTAAAATATTTTAGACGATGCGGCGTTGCCGCTTCTACTGTAAAGTAGCGGTTACTTTGATTTTTCAAATGGAACACCCTGTATATAATACCATATTATGATTTCTTATCACTTCGTCAACAACTTCATATAGTATCTCCCTATACGTATCTCTTACCGTTTAAGAGAAATAAATTAATTCACGCTCGAGAATGTCGAGATGACGTTTTTTTTACAACTTTGTAGCCCTCCCCTTTCTTTACGTCACTCTCAAATTGTCAGATTAGTAGAATATACACTTTTTAGCATGTAATCAACTCACCCTATCTTAATCTGACGCGCTCGAGAATTTCTGATGATCAATTTTTTTTTACTAATCTGATCATTTATCCTGGACGCGCGGCCTTATTTATGAGGTTCATATTTGGCGGAGGTACAAGGGGTCCCCTGTATATTAATCTGCCGCGCTTCAGTAAATCCCGAAATCCCCGCTTGGGCTCCCCTACTATAACATTCATGTACGATTTGCTATTTATTATTACCAACGCACTAATTGTTTTTCTGTTTTCTCGCAGTGACTCACGCGAAAATTGTATAGTAAATTTTTAATCGTTACACGAAAAATTGTTGGTTTCTGATAAGGAACTGGTACTTAAGCCCATTGATGCGTCTGAATCGGCTGATTCATTCATTCGTGTCATTCATGGTTGTGTTACGATTTGTGGCTGGAAATTTCGTATGTGAAAAGTTCGAATCTCTCTTCCAAGAAATTTGGTGAGTTTGCTAAGGTATTTATAGTTGCAGCTGAGTAATACTATAAACAAATTAATGCATTTCGTAATGAAGCAAACGTACAAAAATAAAGCCGAGTCTGTTTGGTTGGTCTTATTTTTCTATTGTCCAATCTCTTTTTTTCTGTCACTCATTGCCTGCAGAACTCATGAACTCTGTTTATTAGCATACGGATGAACAAAATATGTATATTTACAGCACCGTTCACAGAATAAGTCATTTATGCACCGAACATATGTGCTATTTCCGTCTTTATACTTCAACGAATGAAATGAATTTTAATGTCTTTCTGTACTCGAGGAGAAACCTCGTATTTTGAAACTTAATAACAAACACTTTCACTCGGGAATATCCCATAAGGAAATAACATGTTCACGTACCATAAGCGGTCTAATATAATCATTTGACTATGGACATTATTGCTTCACACAAGATTTTAATTATTTGTAGGAAAATGCAATTATCCCATTCTATTTCAGTAACAAAATTTCTTTTTAGTTCCAATCAGAACCTTAACAATCTATTTTTAAACAGATGAGGCAAAGAATGGTTATCGAAAATAGTCACAGATCCCCCAAAATCGAATGTCAACAAGTTATTTCTATCAGGAAGAGGAAGTATCGTGGAAAATATGACTGAAAATAAGTTCAAATAGTTGCTTTCCTATATACTTTGAAATTTTGGAACAGGAATTGCTCTAAACAGAAACATACCATAATAATATTTTGTTTTGTTGGTTATGGATTTTTCTTAACTACATTACTCAAAATGTTGAAATTTTATTACAAATAATTTTCATAAATTCACGGAGAATCATAAATATCACTAATTTTGCAGGATTGTTAACAGCATAGTAAAGATTAAAACTTACCTTCAGTTCCATATTAAAAAAAATTCAAGGTGGATAAAACCTTATCTGATATATTCATCATATAATCAGAAATTTGGGAGTCGCGGGGCATATATTATTGTGGATAGACGATAACTGAAACGAATGTGACAGAATAATCACGTCAGAAGTCAAAAAAAATCCGGAAATGCCGGCGCCATTCTTATAGAAACTGGCTGATCAAATCGTGATTCATTTTAATTGGATTACGCACATATGTCATGAGAATGAGCTGCATACTATAATTATTTCATATTCAAAAGCACCGCAAATTGATTTTTACTGATAATGGATTCAGCATGACAGTTATTATCTCATAGACGATCAAAAAATTATGCAAATCAAAACTGACCATTGATATGTACTTGATCACAAATAAGTTTGATGTAAAATCATTGTGGGAATTATCAACTGTATTAAAGCATAGTACCTACACCACGTTTCTTTGGCATGTTTCTCAGTGCGAAACGTTGTTGAGCTCCTAAAAATTGTGGATCATGTTGATTTTGTGAATAGGTGCATTATTTCGACTAAGAATCTTCTAAAATTTTGTCAATTCGTCATCCTAATTTTTTTTTGTAGTATTAATCGGGACAAGCTAGTCGAAATATATTTTAGGATATTTTGAAACATTTAAAAAAAAATGAAAAATAAAAACTATCGAAAATTCGAAAGCGGGAAGTGGGAATATTTGACGTTTTATTCCTTTTTTATGCTAATCCTTTTTCCTGAACAAATAGAAATCATATATTATCGGAATAAGCATGAAATTTTGCGTATAAAGTGCGAGTTCAAGGTGAATCTGATGATTTTATATCATTCATGATTTTTTGGAGTATTTTTATTCATTCTCCGATTGACTTTAAATCACAGGATATACTAATTTTATCATCCTGAAACGATTGGTGTTCGTAGAATTGCTCTATCTCAAAATGTTCTCAAGTTGAAAAGTTCATCTGGATTTCCATGATTTTTAGGGGTCTACCACTTTTTAATTTTCTCGAGTAAATTTTTGTTGTTTCCAAAATTCACAGAATATACTAATTTTATCGTCTTGAATCGATTGGTGTTCGCAGAATTGCTCTACATTAAATCGTTCTCAAGTTGAAAAGTTCATCTGGGTCCAGATAATTTTCAGGGGTCTACCCCTTTGGACTTTTTTCGGCCTACCTATATTTTTGATTCCCGAGGCACTGTATGATTATTATATCTATAGCAAAAGCAAGTATATTATGTCTGAACGCTATTACTATATGACTTTGTTTCACTTGTATCTGGTGTTGAAAGATTTGAATTACAAAAATTCATCACTTTATTAATTCATCTTTTGACACACTCTATTACGCAACTTGTTTTTGTCTTGGTCATACCACAACACTGTAGCGTCATCAGCAAACAAGATAAAGCTTCCTGTTATTGATTGTTGGTCCAGTTACAACAGAAACAGAACCTGGTGGTACTTCACAATGCACTTCTTCAACGTCTGAATTAGATAACTTCACATAAACGATCTTTCATCAGATAAATATGATGCAGATATGGCTGCTGTCTCTTCAAAATTGTTGAGAGTTTTTGAAGCAATATATTGTAGTTTAGAGGAAACTTATCAAATTGCATTATGCTCCAAAAAAGCCTATTTACAGTGATATGAAATTCCAGAGGAATGCCATACTAGATTTTTCTCGATTTGAAAATATGATATAAGCAATATGCTCTTTGAATCATAATCCCATGACCTTTCTAGTTTGACCAACAGTGTTCTCTCATTCTTTACAACTAATTTCATGAATCCCCAACTTGTTTATTTCTTCTGTCTTATCTTTTTAAGAGTACCTATTCAAGATTTTTAATAATTTATACGAAATTTTGTGTTACAAGTTCTAAAATGCCTTCGAAACCCCGAAAATTTTGAGGTTTATAGGGGATAACGACATACTTAGGACGGTTTTTCGTATTTTTTTCAATTCTGGATCAAAACTGTCTACGTCGACCTGTTTTACATCAATGATAGCGAACACTTCGTCCACATATCTAAACCAAACCCTAGGAAGCTAGTCAGTTGTTGATTATTTGTACGAGAGTGTTGTTTAGAAAATATAAACACGAAACATTCATTAGCTGATCACCCCATTAAATTCCCACCATAGGTATTTCAAATCACTCTCACTTGCATAAAGAGCGTTCATGCATTTTCCTAATCGCAGATACAAGAAATCAAATGTTAGAACAATGTTGTATTGAGTGGTCTGAGAAAATGTTTTCTGCCCAAATCAATCAACGTTCGTGCTGGTATTGTTTTTCTTCGAATTTCATAAAGATTACTTAAAAAATTATTCGAAATTCCACAAACAATTATGAAACACCAATTCCTTCACTCTATCTGATGCTGCAACAAATTTCCATTTCTACGAAACAACAAATTCCAATCCAACTTTCATATTTTTTCGATAAGCTCGGACACTTTCGTTCGACTTAACGCACGGGCCAAAAAAAGTAATCGCGCCGCTTTTCGATTCCGAGATTTCAACAACAAAATATCGAAATCGTCGTAGGTACGTTGAAAATAAATCACTCGTCATGTTCACCGTCGGCCACTCCATCATTAAAAGTTGTGTTTTCAAGGTAACCCAGCTTGGTTTTCCCAAAAGAATAACGTAATCACAGCAGCGACAGGAATGTCGAGCAACAGACTTTTATTTCCTTATGAATCTGCACGATTTTCGATTTCATATTCAAGTCGAAGATCAGCCGGTTTTATTATTATTAGTATAAGTTCATTCATTGTATGGATGGTAATACAGTAATTGGATTTTTTTAATCGCTAATTGAGTTGCTACGCGTTTCTAACAAGGATAATTAGTACTTTTACAGTGCTTTGATTCAGTTGAAATTGCTTCCGAGAAAATGATTCAAAATTGGTAGCTTGAAGCGGCCCAGGATACGAGGATATACTGAAAAATTCTTAGCCTACTATAGAACCAAACAAAATTTCCATATAAAAATATTTTATTACTCAACATATTCTTCTCTTAATTGGATACATTTATTACAGCGAACCTGCAACGTCTCTAGACCTTTCAACAAAAATGTTTCTTCTTGCTCAGCAAACCAGACCTCCACAGCTTTTATTACCTCCTTGTTGGAAGAAAATTAACGACCTTTTGTACTCAATAAGGGGGGTGTTCTAGTAATTCAAACCCTACATCACGAATTTTTTGCATGGCAACATGAGATTTGTGTACAGGGTCGTTGTCCTGCAAAAACGAAACACCTTTGGATAGCTTCCCGCGTCTTTTCTCTTTAATTTTTTCCCGTAGAGTGGTCAGTAATGTCGAATAGTAATCTTCAGTTATTGTTCTACCCTTATCCAAAAAATCAATCATGATTACTCCATGACAATCCCAAAAAACTGAAGCAAGAACTTTTCTAGCAAATTTTTGGACACGAAACCGGAGTGTCGCCATTCCATCGATTGTTGCTTTGTTTCTGGATCGTAGAAATGTACCCAAGTCTCATCCATAGTAACAATTCGGTTTAAGAAGTCTACATCGTTTTCAAATCGAGCACAGATCGAACGCTACTACTACCCTAACACGCTTTTGGTCAACATTCAAACAGTTGGGGATCCATTATGCAGCAATTTTTCTCATGTTCAATTTGACGTGAACTATATGATAACGCGTTCGTATGAAATATTCAGTGTTTCAGATATGCGTTTTAGCCCAATTCGACGGTCTGTTAAAATCATGTCATAAACTGCATCGATATTTTCGGGGGCTGACACAGAAACTGGCCCTCCCGATCGGTCATCATCTTCAATGGAAAACTTACCTGTTTTGAAGCTTGCAGTCCAATTTTTCACGGTCGCATACGAAGGACATTGATCACCAAGGGTATTAAGCATATCTTCGTAAATCTGCTCACCTCTTAACCCTTTTAAATACAGGTACTTGATGGCTCGATACTCCAATATTTCGATTTTCACAATTTTGGTGGACATATGTTTTCTATTAATTTATTGCGTAACTCTGGTTCACTTTTTTGACGTCAAACTTTACACTGACACTTCTAATAAGTTATTGTTCGTTGCTATGGTAACGCAATATTTTGTTTATGCAGGGAACTGGTCTAGGCTAACTAGATATCAATACATCATTTTGGGATTTGGTCCCCAGGTTTTCCCGTGTGTCTGCCCGACTAACATCAGTGTTTACTGGGGTTAATGACACACCAGCGCGCCCTCCGGAGACAGGGCCTGACTGGGATATTCCTGATGGAGAAAAATAATAATAATAGTCTTTATTCATTATGAGTAACGAATTTTGTTTCGATTTTGCGTAAGGATCAAGTAAGGCATAATTTATTGTTCGTTTTTTTGCTGTGTAGCCCAATCCAGGTACGAGAATATTTACTATATTTTCGAAATTCATCCTGTATACTGTCCAGACGAACCTTTTATCTGTGGTGCGTCCATCCCAGCACGTTGAGAGACACAGTCGTGCATAACTGTAAGTCTGTTTCCACGAAATCGACCAAACAACCATAAATAACAGTTATTAGCGTTTCTGCGGGAATGAAATAACCTCAACGAAAAGTAAAATTGCGCCGTTCTTAAGGTAGGACCTCTTCGTCGACGAATAAATTATTTACTTTCTCTTCTGGTTCTTCGAAATATTGCGCGCTGTTACGAAACGAAACGCTCATTACGCCGGAATGAATACGTTTGATAATCTTTCAAATCGATAAGGTGCATGCCACGACGAAAGCGACAGTGTTTTCTGATGCAATTCCGAGTTTTCGGCGCAGCAATGTTGGTCGGGGTTTCGGGAATTTTCAACGCCCGGTAAGAACAGTAACTCAACGCATAAATTGAGGAATAACTTTATCATCGACCAAGGTTTCCTTAAAATGTCCCTACATAGATCGCATATTCGAATCAATTTCGATATTTTTAAATATAACCCTTTCATTGCCTTGTTGATTAATAAATACATCGAAATATTTGACTGTATCACCATAAATTTCTCTCAAAAAAATTTGAAAAATACGATTTTTCTGACACAGCGTGAGTATAAAGATTTTCTTTCACTGAAGTTACAATGAATTAGGAGGGGTAATAAACTCTTTAAAAAATTAACCAAGTCGATATACAGGGTGTTCCAAATTAAGTCGGGACCATTGCCAACTCCGTTATTATTGATGCTACGAATTCGGTTAAATGGGCAAACTAGTAGCATTTTTAATGGCCTTCTCGATGCCGAAAACAAAAGAAAAATTGACAGTCGCGTTTTCAGAATATTTCATAAAATTATATTTGTTTCAATGGACACCCCATATTTTTTCAAGCATTTCGATTCGTAATAACATTCTCAACAACAAATCTCATATCACCTTTCTTCCTAAAGTGGAAAATGAGCGACTTATGTGGAAATATTAATTTCTGTCACTAGTACAAAAAATTTCTTTGTTTTGGCGAATAAAACCTCATGATTGTCCAAACACCCAGTTTTGGTACTTATACGAATAACAATATTTTGTTACTAATAGCAAAGTAAGACAGTGAACTCGTGAAACCCATGATCATCATGTCGCACCACTCAATTGACACCACTGAGCTATTTGGTATTAATGTACAAAACGGTAATTTCCATTTTAAAGCCATTCCGCTAGCCGCTTTTACTTTGTGAATCAAAATATGTCTGCTGTAATGATAACTTTGAAGCCGTTTTTCTACAAAACAGAAAATACTGGATGGTCATATGAATGTGGTTGAAAAAAATGTGTTTGATTCGATAAAACATAATTATTATGAGCAATCAAGTTGCCTTGAAACTTTGTTGAAATACTATTTGTCAAATATTCTCAAGTATATCATGACAATGTCATAAATTATTGTTTACTGTCAATTACTGTTCGAATATTTTTCGAAATGCCGTTTTCCCATCAAGAAAAATGTGATATGTCAGAATCCTACTTGGTTTGACAGAAAAATAGCGTAAGAGCACTCCAACACTACAGCAATTCGATCCCCGATCGTGAATTACCTAATCGGCGTTTTTTTGCTGTGCTTCATCGTCGATTCAGGAACAATGAAAAAGTTTTTGAGAAGAGGAAAAGTAAAAAACAATTTGTAATATCTGAAGATACAGAAATTGACGTTTTATCCTACTTTGAGGTATATCCAAATAATTCCATCAGAGATTTATCTAGAGAAATAGCTGTTCCACTGTCTGGTATTCAACGAATTCTGAAGAAACATAAGATTTCTCCTTATGAGTTGAGACCAGTGCAAACACTAGAACCTGGTGATCCTGAGAGACGATTGGGGTTTTGTCGGTGGTTTATGAATAAATGCAGACAAGATCCAAACTTCTATAGAAATATTATATGAAGCGATGAAGCTAATTTTTCAAATCATGGGATGTATAATAGGAAGAAATTTCATTATTGGAGTAGACATAATCCATTTCTAGTCCATCCCCACAATCCGCAAAGACGGTTTAGTATTGACGTTTGGTGTGGTCTATTTCTACCATGGTTCTTTGAACGGACCCCGTTACATTAATTTATTAACAAGAGTGTTGGAAGAGTTCTTCGATGATCTTGATCTGGAGGCTCGTCAGATGATCTATTTTGAGCAGGATGGAGCACCAGCACATACTGTCAGTGGCGTAAAAAGAATGCTGCGAGGCTGTTTTAGAAACAGATGGATTGCTACAAGTGGTGCTGTTAAGTCGTTCACCAAACATGACACCTCTAGATTTCTATTTTTGGATATTTCTGAAAAATGAGGTGTACAAAATGAAACATAATAATGTAGACGAACTGAAAAATTATATTGAAACTATAATTAATAAAATTGATGGCCGAACTGTGTTGAATGCCACTCGTAGTGTCAATAGAAGGGCCCAAATATGTGTTCAACAAGAAGGCGGTATTTTTGAATATTTACTCGATATTTTATAGCGTTTTATCAAATCCGTTTGTTATACATGTTTCTTATTGATAAAACTGTTGAGAATGCATGTTATTACGAATCGAAATGCATGAAAAAATATAGGGTGTGCCATCGAAAGAAATATCATTTTACAAAATCAAAAGTATAGAAAAAACATATAAAACGTCGTTTAACACATTATGTACAAAAAATGCAGTATTGTCAAACGAACAGTTTGGTTTTAGGGAAGGAAGATCTACTGAAGATGCCAAACAAACTGTTGTTGCGCAAATATATGAAGCACTTGATAACAAAATACCTACGCTACGGTTCTTTATCGATCTTTCGGAAGCGTTCGATACTGTGTGTCATGGAAGATTGATGGGGACACTCGAATGCGTATAACCTCATGAAAAATTATATCACTGAACGACAACAATAGCAAAACATAGATGGTATTGAGAGCAAAACTTGTATTGTTACTCACGGTGTACCATAAGGAGCTGTGTTAGGCCCCCTACTATTTACTATCTGAATAGTCTATTGATAATGAAGAATGAAGGGAAAAATCTTCAGTTTTACAGATGATGCTTCCATAATAATATCTATCTGATCACAACATCACACTGAGGTGTTTAATGCATGCAGATAGATGAGTCTGTAAAACTTTCGAAATAATGCTATGTATTTCGGTTTTCAAGCTAATAAGTCATAGGAAACGTAGTCCGATGCTTTCGGGACTAGAGAAACTTCGTAATAACACTGGCCATTGTAAGATCGGCATTTTTAGAGGAAAGACATGCGTGTGTCTTGATCACATTGAATTCCACCATATTGTTGCATCCTACAGATTATGACATCCCAAAGAATGACAATCCTGAAGATGATTCTATGGAAAAAATATCAGGAGGAGTTCAAAGCTCCAGCTGGAGTACCTCCAGAGTCTAATCTTTCAGTCGAGGGAAATATTGTATAGAAGAAAATCAGATTATGAATTGGGGATAATATATTTTCCTATGTGATTCGTCGAATGTAAATTATCAAAAACAATCCAAGACAAAAAAACTAAACCATGTATATCCTCTAGCAAGGACATTTCCCGATGAGTGGGATTGCATAAACAACCATACGGTTTTTAAATATTCATAGAAATTACTATTATATTCAAAGAATATTACCTCATAATGTGTGACTGATTGTATTATAATTCTGCAACGGAGCTATTTCCGAATGATTTGCTCAATGAAAAACCAATTAGCGAGTGTGCGGTCGGGAAATTTTCGCCGATCACCTGGAAGATCATGTTTGAAAGGTAAACAAGGGACTCGTGGATTTTCTATGTGCAGTCGTCCATCTAGTCATCTGTGAATCATGTGTCAACTGAGATGAGATGCATTTTCCCATTTGTTTTACTACCGGGTTTACTGGGGTCGAAATGATTTGTCTATTTCGAAACGGGATTTTTTCAAACATGATCTTGAACCACTTGCGTAAATCACTGTTGCAGAAGAATTAAGATATTGCAAATGAAGAGAATAATTTCTGCCTGGGTAAAATCCACCAATAAATGTCTACTCTATAAGATAACTAATTAATTTGATACATTGTGACACTTTCCATTGAGGTATCTCCAAATTCAAAACATACTGAACATTTCTTCGAACTACAGTCATACGCCAAGAATTTTAATGATTTCGAATTGGGGTCATCAGGTATGGTTTCATAATAATCTAACTTCAGAATTTGCGTACGACTTGCCATACAGGGTGTGCAAGGCTTCATCCCAGTGAATAAGAGTTTAAATGATATTAATTTAAAATTAAACCGCCGAAGGAAAGTTTAATGGAAATAAAATCATTAAGATACAGATACAGCTAACTAAAAGGACTAATTAAAAAAATTGAACCATGGAAAATAATAATGATAACAGCCTACCTTCAGCGACACAACCTATGCCTTTGGGTACAGTGTTTATGAGGGAGCATTATTATTATTATTGTTAATATTATTATATGGTAATACAAGATTTCTGAACAGAATTTGAATTCTCAAGTTATTTCGGGAAATATAAACTTTTCGATTTCTTTTATTACGTTTTCTTATGTTATCGTTTCAACTGTAAAGAAATGACAAACACCTCATCAAAGAAATTTTCTCTAGATGGCCTCAGTTTTATTATCCGACGTTTTATAACCGATGAACCATCATCTACTAATGTTCATTATTTCGTTGTTCTGAGCAACCCAAGAAACAGAATCTGAAGTGAAATAGACGGTTTTCGATTCAATTCCGAGATCTCATCCTCCGTGAACAGCTGTTTCGTAGTTTTTTACTCATCAGCACGGCTTTATTAGGTCTCTCGAAATTGAGACGAATGCATTCATTTCAATTTCGAACAAAAGAGGTCCTAACTATGATTTTTTCGTTTATAGATTGTCTCCTACTTTTACAGTTCCCAAAATGAGAATTAACCAACTTCATACTGTTGTCAGAGCATTTTTTTTTTTTTCTTCAAGTTAATTTTATGTGAAACACAGTCGAATGCTTTACTGAGATCGGGAAATGTTATTTCTGTAGATTTAACTCTTCAAAGGTTTTTCTTTTTTGTTACTAAGGTCTAGTATTTTTAGCCAATACGGTGTTTTTTCCTTTTTGAAATCCATACTGGTAGTCTATAAGAGATTTATAAAATATGTTTATTGTTTTTAAGAATAAATAACTCTTGTTAACAAACACAATGTCATGAGATAAATTACAGGTGACGAATCAAAAATAGTAATAGAGTTGAAAAATATAAATGAATATGTTATTATTTCAAAGTAGTAAACAATTTTTAGAGACATACAGTTTTCAAGTTTTTTGATATTATTGAGAGTAGAGATATTGATCTGAAATTTGTTAGATCATCTGTTTGCACTTTAGTTCCAGAAGTGCAAAAAATTATATTTTTCATGCATTTGATAACTTCAACACTGAGACCGTATACAGGGTGTTCCAAATTAAGTCGGCACCATTGCCAACTCCGTTATTATTGATGCCACGAATTCGGTTAAATGGGCAAACCAGTAGCATTTTTAATAGCCTTCTCCATGCCGAGAACAAAAAAAATTGACAGTCGCGTTTTCAGAGTATTTCATAAAATGATATTTCTTTCAATGGAACACCCCATATTTTTTCATGCATTTCGATTCTTAATAACATTCTCAACAACAAATCTCATTTGACTTTTTTTCGTAAAGGTGAAAATAAGACAGTTTTATCAATAGGAAACATGTATAACAAAAGGATTTGATAAAACGCTATAAAATATCGAGTAAATATTCAAAAATACCGCCTTCTTGTTGAACACATATTTGGGCCCTTCTATTGACACTACGTGTGGCATTCAACACAGTTCGGCCATTAATTCTATTAATTATAGTTTCAATATAATTTTTCAGTTCGTCTACATTATTATTTTTCATTTTGTACACCTCATTTTTCAGAAATATCCAAAAATAGAAATCTAGAGGTGTCATGTTTGGTGAACGAGGGGGCCACTTAACAGGACCATTTGTAGCAATCTACTGTTTCCAAAACAGCCTCGCAGCATTCTTTTTACGCCACTGACAGTATGTGCTGGTGCTCCATCCTGCTCAAAATAGATCATCTGACGAGCCTCCAGATCAAGATCATCGAAGAACTCTTCCAACACTCTTGTTAATAAATTAATGTAACGGGGTCCGTTCAAAAAACCATGGTAAAAAAATGGACCGATAATTCTGCCTCTAAATAGACCACACCAAACATCAATACTAAATCGTCTTTGCGGATTGTGGGGATGGACTAGAAATGGATTATGTCTACTCCAGTAATGAAAGTTCTTTCTATTATACATCCCATGATTTGAAAAATTAGCCTCATCGTTCCATATAATATTTCTATAGAAGTTTGGATCTTGTCTGCATTTATTCATAAACCACCGACAAAACCCCAATCGTCTCTCAGGATCACCAGGTTCTAGTGTTTGCACTGGTCTCAACTCATAAGGAGAAATCTTATGTTTCTTCAGAATTTGTTGAATACCAGACAGTGGATCAGCTATATCTCTAGATAAATCTCTGATGGAATTATTTGGATATACCTCAAAGTAGGATGAAACGTCAATTTCTGTATCTTCAGATATTACAAATTGTTTTTTACTTTTCCTCTTCTCAAAAACTTTTTCATTGTTCCTGAATCGACGATGAAGCACAGCAAAAAAACGCCGATTAGGTAATTCACGATCGGGGAACGAATTGCTGTAGTGTTGGAGTGCTCTTACGCTATTTTTCTGGCAAACCAAGTAGGATTCTAACATATCACATTTTTCTTGATGGGAAAACGGCATTTCGAAAAATATTCGAACAGTGGTTGACAGTTACAATAATTTATGACATTGTCATGATATACTTGAGAATATGTGACAAATAGTATTCCAACAAATTTTCAAGGCAACTTGATTGCTCATAATAATTATGTTTTATCGAATCAAACACATTTTTTCCAACCACATTCATATGACCCTCCAGTATTTTCTGTTCTGTAGAAAAACGGCTTCAAAGTTATCATTACAGCAGACATATTTTGATTCACAAAGTAAAAGCGGCTAGCGGAATGGCTTTAAAATGGAAATTACCGTTTTGTACATTAATACCAAATAGCTCAGTGGTGTCAATTGAGTGGTGCGACATGATGATCATGGGTTTCACGAGTTCACATCCCAGCGCAATTTTTTTTTACTGTCTCATTTTGCTATTAGTAACAAAATATTGTCATTCGTATAAGTACCAAAATTGGGTGTTTGGACAATCATGAGGTTTTATTTGCCGAAACAAAGAAATTTTTTGTACTAGTGACAGAAATTAATATTTCCACATAAGTCGCTCATTTTCCACTTTAGGAAGAAAGGTGATATGAGCTTAGTTGTTGAGAATGTTATTACGAATCGAAATGCATGAAAAAATATAGGGTGTTTCATTCTGACGTTTCGCTAGCACAAGGGCTAGCTTCTTCAGAGGCTTATATAGCGTCGATGATTTCCGATTACCAAAAATTCCGACAGTGGAGATTATATTTCCCTCTTTCTATCTGCTGTCTAGATGTCGTAGTTTTCCTTTCCTTTTTAAGAATGGGATTCCATAGCTTCTTATTTTCTGTTAAAATTCTCCGTGTGTTTGAGGGGTGTTGGGGGGCAAGAAGTGTCACGTCCTCAAATAGAATCCTGTGGTTTCCTTCAATGAGCGCGTATTCTGCCACTACTGACTTGTCCGTTTGGCCTAATCTGCAACTCCTCTGATGCTCCTTCAGCCTTGTTCCCATAGATGTTCTTGTGGTCCCGATGTTCACCTTTCTGCAAGTGCAGTGTACGCTGCCGATAGTGGGTCTCTTTTGTCCTTTGCTGGCTTGGGCTTGGCTAAATCTTCTTGGTGGGTTTGAAGACCGTTTTTGTGTTGTGTTGTGCCCAAGAGTCACAGACCTTCTTCCTGTCCAAAACACTCGCAGAAAACCTTTCCTAATGCGAATTTAATTCTTTCGTAAAGTGCTATTGATCTTCGGAGCGTGTCATACAGCATCGCAATCAAAGCGATGCATCTTAATCGGCGGTGAGAAACCTTGCATAACTGGGCCCAGTTACGAATCCCCAATCGAAAAACAAACCATTAGAAACTACAACTATCACCTCGAGCCACGACAATTACCAATATTACCATTTGCGTAAAGAGCGAGCACACTTTGAATGATGACGTAATCGGTTTTACAAACAAAATTTCCTAGTAGCAGCGAGATGAGAGCTCTTTATCTGCGACGTCGGATAGGATAAAGCACTAGAATCGCATCCACCTTGGCCATGGAGATTGGAGGCTGTCGATCCGACCGAAATCAAGCCGCGGTCGCGTTTTAGAGTGAGACGGACAGAGGAAATACGTTGACGAACGAAAAGGATGGTGGGACGTGTCTCGGTTGTTGGTGTCGGGAGCGGATTGGGCGCGATTTAGTGCGTACAGACTACTTACAGGTGCGTGAACAGTTCGCAGGTTGGCGGTTGTCGGTTTCGAGAATGACAGGATTCGAAGGTAATGGGATTCATTTTATATTTGTGGCCGATAACTAGTTTCATTTTGTCAGATTTGATTTGTCCCCTATTTTTCCAATTTATTTCTCAGTCATCAATAATTTTGTTGTTTTTCAATAATACTTTCGAATTATTTCGGGACTCATTAGTATAGTCGCGTTTTCAACATTCTGAGAATATCAAAACTTTGTAGCACAAGCCCACGTACTATAACAAAGATGTACACGGTATAAAATTGGATCGTATGAATAAACCTGGAGCAAATAATGCTTCTACTCAGATTTTTCGAAAAGAACCTTATAATATTTTGAAGTTATGAGAGGGACAAACCTATAGTGTGAGCATTTCCAAGCTTTTATTAATTTCAAAAAATATAGTTTAAAATAACTGAAAAACATGCTTTCATAACAAAATATGAAACAAAGCGCCCCACGCTTTTTTCACAGTGATACTAATATATTTCATTTATTTTCTGCATATACAAACAATTATTTTTTAATCTTTAGTTCAATGTGTTATAAGAGCGTGATTCTCAATTTGTTTAAACTATATTTTATTTTTCACTTTCAAGATCTTAATTAATTATTCAAAAATAAATTCTCCGGAGAAAAAGCCTGAAAAAAAATAGTGACCCTATCCAAAGAAGGCAGCAGGCGCATTAATTACCAATCCACGACGGGGATTTATTTGAATATATGAGTATATAAAGGCAAATTATTTGATTCTGGCGATCCTGATTAGGATAATGGGACAAACTCTTCAAATTATCGCATAGTCACCGGTTTTTGATAAGGGTACAAAGTTTCAATTAAATCTGTCAGTTTGAAGTGGGTGAAAATATCGTAAAAAGCCCCTAAAAATCATGAAAATTCAGATGAACATTTCAACTTGGGAACGGTTTGAGATAGAGCAATTCTGTGACCGTCAATCGATTCAGAATGATGAAATTAGTATACTCTGTGAATTTTGGAGAATACAAAAATTCACTCGAAAAAAGTCCAAAGGGGTAGACCCCTAAAATCATGGAAATCTAGATGAACTTTTCAACTTGAGAACGGTTTAAGATAGAGCAATTTTGCGAACGCCAATCTATTCAGAATGATGAAATTAGTATACTCTGTGAATTTTGGAGAATACAAAAATTCACTCGAAAAAAGTCCAAAGGGGTAGACCCCTAAAATCATGGAAATCTAGATGAACTTTTCAACTTGAGAACGGTTTAAGATAGAGCAATTTTGCGAACGCCAATCGATTCAGAATGATGAAATTAGTATACTCTGTGAATTTTGGAGAATACAAAAATTCACTCGAAAAAAGTCCAAAGGGGTAGACCCCTAAAATCATGGAAATCTAGATGAACTTTTCAACTTGAGAACGGTTTAAGATAGAGCAATTTTGCGAACGCCAATCGATTCAGAATGATGAAATTAGTATACTCTGTGAATTTTGGAGAATACAAAAATTCACTCAAAAAAAGTCCAAAGGGGTAGACCCCTAAAAATCATGGAAATCTAGATGAACTTTTCAACTTGAGAACGGTTTGAGATAGAGCAATTCTGTGAGCGCCAATCGATTCAGAATGATGAAATTAGTATACTCTGTGAATTTTGGAGAATACAAAAATTCACTCGAAAAAAGTCCAAAGGGGTAGACCCCTAAAAATCATGGAAATCTAGATGAACTTTTCAACTTGAGAATGGTTCAAGATAGAGCAATTCTGCGAACGCCAATCGATTCAGAATGATGAAATTAGTATACTCTGTGGATTTTGGAGAATACAAAAATTCACTCGAAAAAAGTCCAAAGGGGTAGACCCCTAAAATCATGGAAATCTAGATGAACTTTTCAACTTGAGAACGGTTTAAGATAGAGCAATTTTGCGAACGCCAATCGATTCAGAATGATGAAATTAGTATACTCTGTGGATTTTGGAGAATACAAAAATTCACTCGAAAAAAGTCCAAAGGGGTAGACCCCTAAAATCATGGAAATCTAGATGAACTTTTCAACTTGAGAATGGTTCAAGATAGAGCAATTTTGCGAACGCCAATCGATTCAGAATGATGAAATTAGTATACTCTGTGGATTTTGGAGAATACAAAAATTCACTCGAAAAAAGTCCAAAGGGGTAGACCCCTAAAATCATGGAAATCTAGATGAATCTTGGAGAATACAAAATTCACTCGAAAAAAGTCCAAAGGGGTAGACCCCTAAAATCATGGAAATCTAGATGAACTTTTCAACTTGAGAACGGTTTAAGATAGAGCAATTTTGCGAACGCCAATCGATTCAGAATGATGAAATTAGTATACTCTGTGAATTTTGGAGAATACAAAAATTCACTCGAAAATAGTCCAAAGGGGTAGACCCCTAAAATCATGGAAATCTAGATGAACTTTTCAACTTGAGAACGGTTTAAGATAGAGCAATTTTGCGAACGCCAATCGATTCAGAATGATGAAATTAGTATACTCTGTGAATTTTGGAGAATACAAAAATTCACTCGAAAAAAGTCCAAAGGGGTAGACCCCTAAAATCATGGAAATCTAGATGAACTTTTCAACTTGAGAACGGTTTAAGATAGAGCAATTTTGCGAACGCCAATCGATTCAGAATGATGAAATTAGTATACTCTGTGGATTTTGGAGAATACAAAAATTCACTCAAAAAAAGTCCAAAGGGGTAGACCCCTAAAAATCATGGAAATCTAGATGAACTTTTCAACTTGAGAACGGTTTAAGATAGAGCAATTCTGTGAGCGCCAATCGATTCAGAATGATGAAATTAGTGTACTCTGTGGATTTGAAATAAAAATATCAACAGGCTGATTTTTGAATGGACACAATACATTTTCGAAAATTTCCAGCTCGAAATTGCAGAGGTTCCGTAAAAAGCCTATGAAATCATCAAGTGACTCTGAACCGATTTCAAATTTGGTGAGCACATTCAAAGAAGATTGTTCTTTACGAAAATCAATAGAAAATATATAAAAAAAATTTTTTGCAGGACCTAACCGCTCTCAACTCCAGATGAACTATTCAACTCGAGAACGGTTAGAGATAGAGCAATTTTGCGAACGCCAATCGATTCAGAATGATGAAATTAGTATACTCAGTGAATTACGAGTCGATTCACGTAAACAAAAATATTACTCGAAAAAAGTCCAAAAGGAGACAGACCTCTAAAAGTTATGGAAATCTATGTTCAAAAATTCTAATAAGTATTTTTACTGAAAAAAATAATTAGAAAACATTTTGTACCATTCGTCGTCACATTCGCAATAAAAAACGCTATATCACACAGGGTGTACTTTTTTTCGTGCTTTATAAAAAAACAAAGTTGATGATTGTTTCTCAGAAAGAAACGATGTATTGGGATTGTGTGAACACTATTTTCTAGAGCCAAAAAAGTGTATTTTATTATGTTTAGAATCGCCACTGACGGCCTTTGCCATTTTATTGGTTGAAAAACATTGTTTTTTAATAATTCCTTTCGATATCTCATCATTTCCAATGCAATTCATCGAAACAATTAAGTTTCTGTTGAATTTGAAGGAAATCGACGATGTTCAAATCCGAAAGCAAACTGAATTTTACAATCGGTGCCAAAAATAGAACGCCGTTCGATGTGGATTACTTATATGACTCAATTATTTGAGGAACAATAAAATCAAGAGATATACACATACCAGATTAGATCCCGATTGTTTTCGTTCAAGACAGCCTAATCTCCGTATTTGTTTTTGTAGCGGATTTCAGTGAGAGATATTTTTGCAGCGCATTTTCGAATGTTCTATCGATGTTATTGATACTGAAAGCATTGAATTCTTCACATTCTAAATAGTCGCTTGAAAAAAATTGTTGCATATTTTTTGTTTGCAAGGATTTATCGAGTTTTTTGACTACCAAAAACAATATAACCACCAAAATATTTTTGATTTGCAAGGACCATACAATGAAGTGATCTATCTACAGCTGCTTACTGAACAAATATACTCCAACTGGCAAACTTTTTTCCATAAAAGTGTCGTCGCTGCCATCAACAAAAAAAAAGAAATCCGCGCTCTGCTGTTTATTTCTTCTAGAAATTCCGCTTCCGAAATTATCGAGGCGAATTGACTTATATCTCTTTATTAATATAATCGAAGTTTAAATTTAGAAGCGAACGTCTAAACTTTGCTCTAATCTAAATATTCGCCTTGTAGCATGTGGCATACGGACGTCACGTAGTCATATGTTCATTTTTTCTCGGTCGTCGTACTGTAGAGAATTTGGTGGTTCCCTCTGGATCTAAACATAATTGGTCGGTCCCGAAATTTCTTGAGAATTTTGTTCGCATGTAACAAACAGAGTTAGAGTTCATTTACAATCATTCTTTATCATAGTTGACATTCTACAAACTGCAACTGCCGGAAGATCAAAGGGTACTCGGTTTTATATCCGATCCAGAAATTAATTAAAGATTTCTCTTTAAAATAATGGAACCATCTCTTCTGTGAGATCGATAAAACTTTCTTTTAGTTACAATATATTTGGAGAGGTTTCCGAAAAGGATTTCTGATTCAGTCCACTTTTGAACAATGTTCAGAGAAATACTTCTTAAAGCTTTTTGAAGACCTTCCAAGTGAACAATGATATCTGCAACCACATCTGGCATCTGAGATATTTCATTTTATTAAAAAAATTATAATAGAGTGGGAAATGCAGATAAATTCTCCTCCTGTATTTGTGAACAAAACAGACCCGACTCTTTCGTGGAGTTTTTTGCCACTGGCTGTGAAGGCTGTTGTCTTTGGTCCCTGAAGTTCCAAGTTCAGTGTGTTGAGTTTGTCAAAAATGTCGGCTAGATAAGCATATCTTGACAACCATTCTTCATCAGCAAACAATTTTTCCTCGGTCATGATTTTTTTCACTTAAAAACATAAAAACTTTTCCCCGAGATAACCACTTCACTTCTATAAATATGTAGGAGTAAAGTCTTGAACTTGCCACCCATTTCTTCATAAATCAAGGGGAATAATCTTGTGTTCAGAGCCCTAGCCTTTATGAAGTTAATAACTTTATCACGTGTTGTCGTATTCACTTTGATCCTTCATTACAACAAACTTGAAACCACTGGGAAAATTCCAAAACGCTACCGTTAGAAGTATGAAAGATGTCTAGGAAGAGTAGAAGATTTTGGCGTATTTATAGATGGTGTTATAAACGACATAAAAGTTAGTGCAGTCGTGAATTGGGACTTGTCCACGACTGAGTGGGTAGATTCTGATCTTTAGTTGAGAAAAAATGAGGCACGTTTTTATAATTGTATGAATGACATTCGTTAAAACGGATAAACACGAAAATAAATGTAAAAACCCAAGAATTGAATCAATTATATTTATGCAAATAAAAGGATGCTCATGATGATAGTTCATTCTGTCTTTGACGAGATGAATTTGCATGAAAAGGATTCAAATACAATGGTAAAAATAGTTTAATTTGCTTGGTGTGATAAATGATTTATTGAGGCTATAAATACTCGGGATGTTAATTTCTTGAACTCCCTTTCTGAAGAAGTAATAAATAATACTAAACCAATAAAAAGGAACATTTGACTTCTTTTCAAACAGCTGTTATCTACCAGTTCACTTTATAGAATATCGTAAAAAAAACAAACGCATAAAACTTGCCTTCTCCTTTGCGTCCTGATTATTAATATATCCAATAATTTTCAGATGCCTCAAACTGTACCATCAGCCGGGTTCACCCCTCCTTGTGACTACAGCGCCTTTGCAGACAACTTCGACCTGTCTCTACTGCCAGGAGGTGACCAACCTCTCTCGCCCTCCACCCTCTTCTACGCCCAATTCGAAATAGAGAAGCCGAAAATATTCGCAACCTTCTACCCCTCGTCCCCGTCCGATAACTACCCTTGCTCCCCGCAAGAAGCCTACTCCACGCCTCCCCAGGAAGCAGAGAGCGAACTAGAGCTGGGGCCGGACTTCCAGACGCTTCTGGTGCCTGAGAGTAGTAGCAAGTCTTACCCTAATATATACCTGGAGGTGCCTAGCCCAAACAGCTCGCCAGTCGGAGCACTTTCGCCCTTTTCGCCACAGTCTCAAGGGCTGCTATCGCCCAACGAGAACTTCACCAGTTACAGACAGTCAGGAGAGGGTAGTTTCTACCCGAGTTCTCCCGAGCAGTCCTTGTACACGGCTTCCCCCAACTCGGTGTACTCTACGTCCCCCTGTGGGGAAGAGTTCCTCCAGGCGCAGTACATCAAGAAAGAGGTGTACTCCAACTCTGCCTCCCCCTTGTCGGAGTTCCCGCCCTTCGGGATAAAAGAGGAAAGCTTCCTGCACGTCAAAAGCCCCTCGCCCTACTCCCCCGAGCAATTGTGTCTTACTATCGACGACGCAGATGTGTTAACACTGCTGGATAACGCAGTTGTAAACAAACAAATAAAGAAAGAAAATACCGAAGACTTTCGGCAGACCTACAAAGACACAGACACTCTGAGACAGTTGCTGGAGAAGGACCTGAAGAAGCCGGACAACGAGAAGAAGCCCAAAGATCACCAGCTGTTGAGGGAAGTCCTGGAAGATACCAGCTTCCAGAAGAAGTTCAACATCAAGCAGATTGACTTCGGGTTCTTGAGCGGCGACATCAAGATGGAAGTGCCAGAGCAGGACGATTTGCTGAGGAGTTGCAACGAGGAGATCGCCAAGGGGTGCATCGAGCCAGTTTTGAACCTTGCCATAGAGCAAATGAGGAAGGATGTCGACAACACTTGCGCCACGTTGGGAATTTCAGCAGGTGAGTCAGTTCGTTGTTATCTTCATTATTTTTTTCAACAACAGCAATTTGGGAAATGGGTTGGTATTGTTATTCACTCTCAGCTCTGTTCATCTTTCTCGTCAGATGCTCAAACCAAGATTTCACACCACTTTCAAGCCTCCAGATCTCAAGGGGGTCCTTTTCAACAACGCTTTGTATAAAGTACGTTCACTCGATATTTTTGGAGTGACCTTCGGGATATTTGTGTACTAACAATGGATTTTTTCAATCCTTGTGCGTACTCTTTCTGTTTGAATAGAAATTATCGTCATTAACACATTCATTCTCGATACTTGGAATTTACAATTGATGCTGACATATATTTATTAGCATAACCATTAATAATAGGTACAAAAACTTTTTTGCAGTTACGCCGTGTTCGTTTACCATAAATTAATACGTTGTGATGATAGATTTTGCATTTATCTCTATTCGCATTTCGTTAGATAATATTCGAGTATATTTTTCTTTTCGTAACTGTTTCTGAATCATCTGCTTGTCTCTGGTAAAATCCCGTTCTTCAAGAGTTTCAATCAATGTAGTATTCACATCAATAAGGGCATATTTTCGGGCTGATAAATGATAAATGAATATGTACCAATCGTAATTGGAAAACCAAGACTCTAATAGTTCTCAAAAAACTAAAGGGTCATATCAGGAGATTTAGGTATAGGTACATTTTTATTATCCTGTATATCCAAATATCAGGACCCTTTCCAATCATACAGACTTTTTTCCAACAAATTTTCTGCAAGAAATCTCCTGTATGTATATCAGGACCCTTTTCGATCTCACAGACTTTTTTCCAACAAATCTTCTGCAAGTAAAAGTTTAATTCAGAAAATTTGCAGAATCGAACTCAAAACTGATCAAAGAATCATATTTTTTGTGTTTATATTCAAAGTACGTTGTCCAGCAAAACACTTTTCAACAAGACTTGAAACTCACTTCAGTTTGATCGTGTTTCAACAACTTGATCGCCGTTGACTAAGATAAGACTGAATCTATTAATAGTATATCTGCATAAAAAATCAGCCACACCCAACGAATACCTTATTCTAATTGAGGTACATAACTGAAAATATTCAACAATAAATAAAATCAACATGCCAGAGCGCAAAATTGTCCTTGGTCTTTGACACACCCAACTTTTTTCATCCGAAGTGAGCAAGATTATCTTGATTAGTTGGCGAGTTCTAAAAAACCCAGAAAGATATTTCAGACGTAACATTTGGTGAGGTTTGTTTGCGTGCCTTTAACAGATTCAGAAAAAACAAAAATACTTCTGCTTGGGATATTTCATATTTCAGTAGTGTTCATTTGCAGCTTTCAGTTTCTAATAGTATGAAAACCAAGGGTGAAGAAAGTAGATATAATTTCAATTGCTTTTGTTTGCTTACATCAATGAGTGAGAAAAAAATTGCATAGATCATAAAATCAGTAGGTTATAATTCGTGCCACCAAAAAGAAAATCCTGTAATGTTCACAGAACATCATGAGAGGCGACCAAAACCAGGAAAAAACTGATTTTCTTTCAGTATTTAATTGAGGAAGTATGCCTCAGGGAACATCTCCCGGGGCAGTGAGCTCCGAAGCTTTACGTTTTGTTGGAAAAACGAGACCTAGAAGAGAGATTTTGAGACAAATGCCAACCTTTCTGCCGTGTCCTGGCTGTACAATTTTCAGTGCGTCTTTGTTCCTTATAAGCCATAGGATTTGTAAGAAAAGGCATGTGAGGAGTGATAGTGGTATTTCGATTCACCTCCATTTCGTGAAAAATCTCCACGTGGCAAACCTAGTGACACTCCCTCCTACAGAAACTACATTCGAATATTATATCTACTCTCGGTTTAGAAGTTATTAAACCCCGACAGTTAATTCCAACAAATCGGTCTTTATGACAGATAATGGTTATTAGGCAACCGCGATTTTTGTCGGAATCTGCGCTGAATCGACCTCGAAACATCTGAGAATCGACATTTCCGACCCTGAAGCAGAACAATTTGTGTGGGTGAATGTAAAGTTGTTTACAAATAGACTAGTGGCTGAACTCGAAGGTTATGATTTCGAGGAGTGCCTCAGATCTGAATCGATAGCGTTTCGTGAATTCGTAGATCTATGCTGAAACTGATAAGAATCTAATTAGGAATCGATCTATTTAGCATTACGTTGTTAACTGGTGCTGATAAACCAGTCGAAAAAGACGTTAACCCTGTATAGTATTCTATCGAAATCGGATTCAGTTATCCACATATCTTTTCCTTATTTATTGTCTTCGTTCTTTAAGTCGCAAAAAGAAATTAATGGATAACCATCATATATTAGCCACAGCCACATTCTTCTTCTTCTTTTGTTTGGCCTTTTTCCATCGGGAAGATGGCCAGGCCGATTTGCCACCATAATTACAGTTTCCCAAAGGCCAGTTAGACATATATTCATATAACACCATTTCTTCTTCGTTCTTTATGTGACTCCTTCTTTTGCTGTATTTCTCAACGAAGTATCAAATCCTTCTCCAGTCACTTCGTACCTACTTTTTTGGCTAGTCGCTGACCGACCATTTTTTATTTCAGATCCGTCACAGTGGGACCCAGCCAGTGTGTTATCTTGGATCAGATGGACCTCCCGACAATTTAGCTTACCTGAACCTCTGGCGGAACAGTGGGACATGCCAGGTTCAGCCTTGGTGACGCTTCCAGAAGAAGATTTCACGAGGAGGGCACCTCAGGTGGGTAAAAATTATCATAAAGAGCGGAATTGATATAAAATGGAAAAAATCTAGTGTACAAATGTTTTGAGGGTCTTCCCAAGACGTGAGGGTCTGGCTGAGGCCTCAAAAGCTTGAGAGTCTGGCTTAAAATACTCACTCCAAGAACAAACCTATGAAGGCTTCAAAGGCTTGATAATTTGGCTAAATAAGATACTTCAAGAGCATCCCTATAAGGACCTATAGGGCTCGAGTATCTGGCTGAGCCTTCAAAAGCTTGGGAATCTGGCTAAAAATACTCACTCCAAGGATATGCCTATAAAGATCTCAAAGGCTTGAGGGTCTGGCTAAAAATAATCCAAGGGCATGCCTATAAAGACCTGAAATGCTTGAGATTCTGGCTTAAGGTTATCCTAGGGCATGCCTCAAAGGCTCGAGAGTCTGGCTAAAAACACTCGCTCCAAAAGCATGCCTTTGATGACCTCAAGGACTTGAGGGTCTGACTAAGGCCTCAAAAGCTTGAGAGTCTGGCTAAAAACACTCACTCCAAACGTGCCTATGAAGACCTCAAAGGCTTGATGGTCTTGTTGAAGATACTTCAACGGCATGCCTATAAAGCATTCAAAGTTTTGTGAGTTAGGTTAGAGATACCCCAAGGGCCTATAAAGATCTCAAGGGCTTGAAGGTATGCCTATAAAGACCTCAAAGGCTTGAGGATCTGTCTTAAGATTATCCAAAGGCATGCCTCAAAGGCTTGAGAGTCTGGCTAAAAACACTCGCTCCAAAAGCATGCCTATGATGATCTCAAGGACTTGTTTTTCTGACTGAGGCCTAAAAGGCTTGAGATTGTGGCTAAATATACTCACTTCAAGGACATGACTGTAAAGACCTCAATGGCTTGAGGGTCTTGCTAAAGATACTCCAAGGGCATGTCTATAAAGACCTCAATGGCTTGAGGATCTGACTTATAATTCTCCAAGGCCATGCCTCAAAGGCTTGAGAGTCTGGCTAAAAACACTCACTCCAAGAGCATGCCAATGAAGACCTCAAATACTTGAGGGTATGTCTGAGGCCACAAAGGCTTGAGAATCTGGCTAAAAATACTCTCTCCAAGGACATGACTATAAAGAACTCAAAGGCTAGAGAGTCTGGCTAAAGGGCTTGCCTATAAAGACCTTAAAGGCCTATAAGTATTCAAAAGGCATCAAGCTTCTTGGGAGTATTAAGATACTTTTGGTTAAAAAAATGATTCCTTTTGAAAGATACATCGTGCTTTACAACTGAATAAAATATTTCCCAAATCATATGAAATAAGGTGCGCTTTTTGTTGAACAATTATTCCTGGTATGAGTTTGAATGGTAGTATTATTCACGGCATTGAAACATTAAAGTGGATGAATTGATCCAAAAAAGATAATTTTGTTCGCAAAATTCTCGCTTCCAAGTACACTAAAAACTGTCTGCTCTCATGCCAAACCGTTGATGTTATTGCTAATGGGGCTGAATAACAGGTTGATTGCGGAAAGAGTCTGATAGTAAGCTAACGGGGATCCTCTGTCATTATGCCATTTGGTCAACGCGGCACTGCTATTTTAATGACTGTTTTTCTTTTCAATGACAAGCGATTTGTACGGAGAGATAGATAGCAACGCAGATGTTAGTAGGTGGAATTTCGTAAATAAAATCCGTAACGAGTTGGTTTCTACAAACTAACGATAGTAACGAAAATAATGGAAGCATTAATGATTGCTTCATTAATTCGTTTCCTCAATTAGGTAAGATTTCGTTCTGCTGGGATTTGAGAGACCACCCCAGAAGAAAACAAACCCAGATTAATACCGATTTCTGGAATGCAATAGCAAGAAATAGTCATCGACTTGACTGACCTAGCGTTTCGAAATCCATTCATATCGATGAATCGAATGAGTAATCTAGAAGGTGAACTGACTAGTAATACTTCTGGCTAATTTTGGTCTAACGTGACTAAGCCTTGCGGCGTACAAAATCGAAAAAAATCGAATATGAGGTAACATGTCGAGGCAAAACCGTGAGAAAATCTCGGTATCGTACTAAGCTTCGAAAGTTATCGATGATGTCATCACGGCAGTGTTGTTCTTGTAATAAAGTGTGAATTGTTGAGGCAACGATTCCGTTATTCTGCTGTTTTCGCTACCAAACGCGTAATAATGGGAAGGGATGTCATAGCCAGGACCGTATCCAGGAAATATGCAAATATAGTTTTTTTTTCCAACACCTTTGAAAATAGTTTTAAGATTGATAGGGACACTTTTCCTTCGTAAACATTGAAAAGTTTCACATAAACACAGGTATTTTCATTATATTTTATTTTTCAACAAGTACATTAACAAAAATTCATAATTCCAAGACTTATTAAAAAAAGTACAGTTTGTAACACTGCTGATTGGAGACGAGAATTCGATGTGTATGTTATTAAAATGGTTTATTTGACATGGTATTTTTTCCTGCAACTTGTACTTAAACTTAAAAAGAAACAACGATGATCCATTTTCGCTGGTCCCATAACTGTTTAATTTTTGATGATGCTAAGAATGTCGACATCGCCAAGGGTATTGTTTTCAACAATAATTCCCCTTTGTATTTTAGTTTTGGTGTCTGGCAGTACTATTAAACTAATATTACCCCTATCTTCAACAGTTATATTATAATTCGGCACATCGACAAGCACCATAGATCACAATTATTGCAGCGACCTACAAAAAATAATCGATTATTTACAAAAAAACTTACCAATGACTAAAATATACCTTCATTCGAATACTGGACATCTGGTTCTTCGAAAAGAACCTCATCAATCCCCTCTGAAAACAGCTCTCTTGTCCTTAAACTCAGCACCTAATTTCTTTAAAATTGCTATCAACTTGGGGTACTTTAAATCTATATCTTCCTTAATTTAAATTTTAGAATGAAGCTTTGAATATTCCGACCAAAATGTGGGAGGTTGAAAGGTCTTTGAGAGTTTTAGAAAATACGCCAAAATTACCGCTTCACAAATTTTTTCAACTCTTTTTTCTCTCATCTAATTTAGTAGAATATCATACTTTTTTTTAACCGGAATCTTAATTTTTTTGGTAATAAAGACACATTCAGTAATTTTGTATCTCGTTTTTACAAAATTACAATCAAAATGTTCGATGTTCATTAATTTATTTTTTCCTAGGTGAACTGTTTTTCATTATTCTATAAATTGTCATACAATAACGTTAGTTAAATATTAATGAAAATGGAAAATACTTAAGGGTAAATAAAAAAAAACTACAGATTCGAATTTAACGTCTTGAAACAACTGGATTAACTGTGTTTGAATTTTTATAATTTTTTCATTTTCATTCAAAAGCCCGATTCAGATACATGTGTCCATGCAGGGTTTATGAAGCATATGCATTTCTGACTCTTGTGCCTGAAAACTGCACGACAATTCATGTACGTGCCTTTCACCTGTGTAACAGTGAGTACTGTTATGTGTTTTTGACGACAAAAAATAAGAATCGAGGCTTTTTTCAGAATGTCGTAGGAAGAAATAAATGCTGATATTTTAAAAGATTCATTCCGTGTCGAGGGAGGCTGGGTGCCACTTCCAATTAGGGTCGATGTGTCTTTTGTTCATTATGTATCAAGTAAGTAGTTTTACTATAATTTTTCAAATGCAAATAATAAGAATAATAGTAGTTTCGTTACAAACTTGGGTCGCGTTAAATATTTCAAAGCAATGCTTAATTGTTTGGACAGGAATATGTTTTGTTTTGTGTATCGCCGTGTTCAATATAAGCTTTAACGTAGTTCGAAGTAAATAATAATAATCATAACCTTAAAATGGGGTGTATTGTCACTTTAAAGTAAGGTTCATTATGATCTTGAGGGCGATATGAGGAGACTTTTGGGTTAATAATAATAATTTAAATATAAACTTGGCTATATTTTTTCATTGCAATAATAACAGTGGTAAGTTCATTTTAAATGTGGCTGTTGTTTTAATACTGGGTGCGTTTTAAAA
The DNA here is from genome assembly GCA_958502065.1 of Chrysolina americana. NCBI lineage: Eukaryota > Metazoa > Arthropoda > Insecta > Coleoptera > Chrysomelidae > Chrysolina > Chrysolina americana. The sequence goes on along the minus strand of OY293418.1, from coordinate 188,246 downwards.
CTGAACTTAGTGCTAATTCGGCCAATTTGGAGATAGCTGTGATGGACAAGGTAACAATTGAAGATTCATATTTTGGTGATTCGTTTAGAAACTGCATTTACAACAGCAGAGCGATCTTTCAAGTTCATGAGAGGGTGACCATTGATCCAACATAGATACTTGATGGTATTATCGCTTAGTTGCATATACGGAGTGTGCGAATTATTACAGTTGGTTTTCTTTACAAATTTTTATACTCAATTAACATATTTCAATATTTAGTTTCCACCATTTTGCTTTGGTAAATAAAGCTGGTTAGTTTTCTCCCTTTACGTCTGCTGTCCTTTTGGGCCTTACAGGGCCTCTGGCAACAATCCTCGCAGGCGGAAGCAAAAGGGACAGTTTCTTCCCTAGTTTCGGTTATTTTCCTGATGAATTTGCGATACCTTCGTAGAGGTTTCATCGCAGTTCGATCTTGCGTGATTGGCGAGGTGTTGGCGAATTTCTAGTCGGTACTTAATAAAATCCCATCAAAACAACAACAACGCTGAACGTCGCCGATGCAGAACAACCAACGAGTCATGTAAAATCGCATTCTTGTGCATTTTTAATGGTCAACTAGGTCGAATTCGAAAGACTTTCTCTCGGCGTGGACGGTCGATGGACGAGACGTGTAATCGTAGAAAATGGTTCGCTCTCCTTGCTGCCTTCGCCCCCCGCCCCGCCAAGATGGCTGACGAAGGACGCGAGATGACATTGCTGCCGGCAAAATGCTTCGGAGGACAGTTTTTGGCATCGTAGGGGTTTTTATAAACAAAGCAGACGATATATATTGTAACGAAGGACAAACAATGAAATGAATCAAGTGCTGATAGATGGTTGACAAATAACAGGTTGAAACTGAATAAAAATAAAACACAACATTACTTTTTTACACATAAACAACTGCCTAGAGATCGAAAACAATCGATCAAATTTTTTTGGGTTTCAAATTAATCAAATTATCTTGGAAAAAACATGAGGACTTTAAAAAGTTTGTAAAAAATTGACTACAACATTTACGTTATAAGAAGTTTAATGGACATTTCATCTATTGAAACCATTTTCCCTGCTTATCATTCACTTTTAATATCCCATATCTCTTATGGCCTAGTGCTTTGGGGGCAATCGTCCCACGCAAAAAAGGGGCTGGATTGCAAAGAAAATTTTTGAGAGTTATCTTCAAACTGGGTTATAGAAAAGACGTTAAAATAACGTTTATAAATTAAAAACTTTTTACATTACCCTCTCTTTATGTCTATTCGTGTGTAAATTATGTAAAAAAGATTCCATTTCTATCTGAGTTAAAGTGATTTTCAGTTCCATAATATCAGACAATCACAACAAATCAAAAAATTATTAAGGTCCTAATTTAAACTACCAGAAAATATAAAAAACTTGACTACAGTTTCGTTTACAAATTACAAAAAAAAGATATAGTTAGAAAACGCTTTTTATAGTATTGACGATCTAGCATTTGACTTTAACACCAATTAATTTTGAATTTTATTTATTTTATTCTATCCTTCTTGAAAATTTCAAAGAGGAAGAAAGGAAATATCTAATCATTTATAACTACTGCACCATAGTAACTTTCTAGTATTTATATACATAAGGAAATTCACTGACAATCCTTATGTTCATCATTACTTCAAGAATAGAATACATACACGAAATTTAAAAAAAATAAAGAAACATGGTCTATAATAAATGACCTAAGGGATGAACCAAAAAAAAATCAAATAACTCAGAAATACAAATAAGTGTAATGGTAATAAATGATTTCTACTGTTGGCCAAAAGGCTTACTAAAAATACTATAGTACCATACGACCTGTTAATACATCTTGAAGAATATGGAAATGAAAATATTTCAATATTGTATGAAACAAATATCAACGAATTGATAGAAATATTGAAATAACTTTTTTCTGAAAATGTCGGCAATAATTCCAATGCTCAAGGACGGAAATCGTTGAAAAAATTGTTAAAAAAGACTACTCAATTATTCCCTAACATACATTATATCATACAAGCAAATGTTCGGATTTCAAATGGGAAAAAAACACACATGATACGGACCTCTGACATAAACTCGGGAGTACCGCAAGGATCGGTTATGGATCCTATTCTGGATTTATTTTATGTCAATATTTACCGAATCTGCACATTTTTGGTAAAACAATCTTGTGGGGATCTTGTAAGACTGTTGAAGACATCAAAAAATATCCTGTGATATAAAAATTATCAAGGGTAGTCTAACCACTCATCTTTAAATATCAAAAAAAGGAATACATAGTCTTCTTCAAATATACTGTTCACAGCGACGATCTGATAATTGAATCACTGAGCTATTTATATCTAATTTTTCATATTATTCCAGAATGTACGATTTTTCTATTTTTCACTCTTGAATCAGTACATGACTGACATCAAACTCGGTGTAATTAGTATCACAGTTATCTGGACAAGTATTCGAAACTGTCAATGTTGGACAATGATGTATATTTATTATTGTTATTATTATTGGATATAGTTAGACTGACCTATCGAGTTCAGTCTCTACATCCCTTCACCTTGATGACATGCCGAAATTATCTTTCTCAGGACTTGAACTTCCAATTAACGACAAAGTTTCAGAACACACTGCATCTTCTGTTGCTACAGAAGGATTTTGTCTCAGCAAGTGGATACCGCAAACTTAATAAAAATCTAACAACTTGGTACTAACCTTCAAGACTCTCGAATACAATTCTACAATCTTTTCATTCGACTATATGTGCACCAAATCTTTCTCAACCATGATAGTCATTCGGTATACAGTGTATTCTTGTTGTAAGAAATATAGGAGAACACTTGGACCTCTACATTTAGTGACTTGGTAGATTCTTACTAGGCTTAGCTGGCGCATCTTCTCTCGTGGATGAATATTAGGACAGAAGTCACCTACTAGAACTATGATTAATGCCTGGAAAAGAAATACTGATATGCCGAGAGTGATATGACATGACTGTTAATACTAACCTCTTGTTGAAATTTAGTAACAGACGCTCATGAAACAACCCAATGGACTCAAACCTATATGTTATTTGTTAAGTTTATAGTGTTTATAAACTATTAATGAATATTAATCTGCTAAGTTGACAGGTTTATAGTTTCGGTCCCGGTAGCCGGTAATGGCGGCAAATGAAAAACAAAATGTGTTCAGCTGGATTCTTCTTCTCATTACCGAGTTGGGCATAACAGCCAAGTGGCCTAGTGTTGATGGCAACCGACTTTGACTCATTGACAGTTCAATGAGTTTAATATTTCACAGATTTTGGGACATATACAAGTCTGGCAAAAGAAATTGAGTTGTTATTTTGGATGTAATTACCATCCAAATCATTGGAGTAGTTTTATCGGCAAGGGAAGTGGAACTAGTGGAAGTGAAGAGTAATTTCCTGTCATGAACTGATGAGTACTGTTTGTCCATGACTAGATGAACAAAAAACTCCTTGTCTGATTCTCATTCACACTGTAAATTCCTTCGTTACTCTTCTAAAACGAAAGGGAGACGAACAAGTTTCTAGTCGATATGTTCAGTCCAAGCAATTTTCAAATTGTGTGTACCCACAACAAAGAAGCACTCCCTATAATACCTCTCCATCAAACACATACTCTCTACTCTCTGCTGAACACTTTATAAATATATCGTGTGCAAGGGAGACCTTCATCAGACCCATTAAGAGCACAGTTCCTTATTTATCTATATTGTGAAACAAGTCATGCAACTACAAATCATATTTTTTTCAAAAACTGACAGATCTGTGCTCGGCGAACAACAAAGCAACAGGCGTGTGTCAAGCTAGCTATTCAGGTTAAATGTTTTGCATTCGCATAAAGGAGAGTCTACAGGGTTGGGCAGATATACGAACTGACGATAAAGGTCGACAGTGTTGAAATTTTCACAGCAGGTGCAGGCAGGGTCGGGAAGAACATTTTCTTGATCATATAGCAAGTTGTTCAGTGAAAGATTATGTTGCTAATAAGCTTCAGCACACAGTAAAACATAAGAATTGATGCAATTTTCAAACTTGTAGACATTGGACATTCATGACAGTATCTTTTGAAAATATGCTCACATTTTTTTCGTATTTCTGATATATTTAATACCCAAAATAACCAAAGCTTTCTTATATTTACAGAGTGGGATGATTCTTTTCGCCCAGCTCGAGATTTGGAAAGCCGCCTACTCAGACGAAGATTTGCGAATGCAGTGGCGTCCGGAAACTGCGTCCAGCAACGCATCTAGCGGAGATGTATCAGACGGTAAGTGTACCCTGTATAAAGCGCTTTGTACCATACATTTCCAGAGATTTTTTTACAACGGATATTATCTCGAAAATTATCACATTTAACAGCTAGTATGTGCTCGCAACATCTGTATGTTTCTTTTGGAGATCCAGACAATTTCTGAGATCATAATGCTGGGGATGCAAAAATTAATAAGCAGGAAATATTTTAGAGAATAACAGGCAGCATACCATCAACGATTGAGCAAAAATTCAAGGTCTAAAAGTATTCTCCAAAGTACCTACCCAGCAAACACAATAACGGAATATCGACGTAAATGTTACATAACTAATATTACCAGTTACGTAACATTTTTATCTAAAATTTACCTCTCTATTATGGTGAAATGTCCGCCCCAAATACAATCCTATTTTTATATAACACTAATGTAACTACGTTACTTATATTTTATATTATTTCATTAAGTGAATATTACGTAACAAATGTAACAAACTGACATAATTATTACATCATATACATGTTATGTTACTTCAAAATAAACGGTTTTATTAGACGTAATATTATTGTACGTGAATATGTGGTTTAGTAACTATTTCAAATAAATATGTTGTGTTGATTGCATGTCACATTTACGTAAAAGTGTGCTTGCTGGGTTTCACAGAGTTTTCCTTTCTTGGGCATCGAAAGCTATTAAAATAAGAGTAAAAATAATTTCTAGATTAAAGTTCAGGATTTCAAAATGATAACATCTGAAGCCTTTCCGGAAAAAATATAACAATAAAGTTCATTTCAAACTCATTATTGTATTATATGATGATATATCAGTCTCCAATATCAAAACCTTTGTATTTGTAAGAATCTCGGCTAACTTCCATCGAAGATATCGAATAGTTCTGTTCAATTTTGTTCTTTTATCTATAAAAAGTTACGACATGTAATAAATAGTAGTAATAAAATTATTCTGACTTTAATACACTTCACGATTTCACGATTAATGATTTTTTCGACTCGATAGGTCAAAACACCTGTGCTGAACCGTAACTTTCAGTTTACTTGAAACCGACTCAAAATGACTGGGTAGATCTCCTAAATGACCTTCGCGCGAGACTAATAATAACAATGGTGAGGTGCAATTATATTTAAAATCGATGTGGTGTGGTTTTAGCTATATAGTTTATAGTTTCTTGATAGGAAATTGTGAAATAACCTTCGTCAGAGAGTGAATTAAAAAACAATCATGTCCAGCGTCGTGGGAATTTATTTTTCCATAGCACATTATTAAAAAAAATTCGGTACGTGTGGTAGTTTTCTCTTATTTGAAGTAGGTAATAATGAGGGATTTTGAATACATTTCAAATATTTAACTGCAGACTATTTTAACTGTGTGTGGTTTTGTTGCTTGCTTAAAGCGTTCCTCATAATGTGCAAGAACATTCAGAAAGTATTCTCATAGTTGCAAAGGTCAATATTAATATCAAGAAATTTTTCTTTGCTCTACGTGCAGCCATATGCTTTTATAATATCTTTTTTTACATTTCAACATGGAATATGCTAAACAATCTAAGTTGTTAACCTTCACTGAGCTGGCGACGTTAGATAGTAATGATAATATTATACAACTTTGCAGAGATAGGATTGTTTCTTGGCTAGATCGCGATCGCAGATGCAGAGTCTTGAAATGTATTAGATGCATTAGAAAAGCCGTCGAAAAAGGTTTTGTTCTCAAAAGTACAAAACTCTGCAAGTATCTGTTCTGGAAAAATAGTCAAACTGTGTGTTTCAATAAAGCTCCTACCTCAAAAATATCATTTAGTAATTATGATCTGGAAACCGATATTCACTCACTTGTCCACATACCACAAAACAACCAAATGGGCATGTAGTTCCTCATGTTCCTGCTGCATAAAAAGCAAATATAATAGAAATATGTAACTCCTGTGATGAGTTTAAACCACAACTTCCCTTCGAATGAAATGCTATTGTTAGAAAGTTATCCAGCGCTTTCATTGCTACATAGAAAATAGACTGTTACTCATGATAACCATGCTTTTATATCGAAAATAAGTTTCTCAATAATGATCGTCTACTCACAAGTTATTTTCCAGCAAACTCACTTGTTACATTTACGTGAATGTGATATAAAATAAAAGGAACAAATTTATGGAAAATAGTTACGTAAATACTCCATCACATTTCTAAGATACTTAAACCGCATATTCACGTAAAATGTGTATGCAAGTATGTCGTAGGTAAAAACTTACGGTCCACCTAGTCTGTTTAACTGCTACGTAAATAAGTTGTTACTTCTATTGGGAATTGAACATAAAGGGTACTCCTTCTGGTGTCGAGTTTTGAAACATCGTACATCGTAATTATGACCGGTTTTCATCAAAATTCCCTAGATGCTACTTAATATTTACTTAATAAAATGATATATAATATATGTATATAAAGTAGTTATATCAGTGTTATATAAAAATGAGCTTGTATTCGTGGCGGAGATTCCGCCATAATGAATCTAATTTGAACCTGATGAACATCTTTTGTTACAGAAGAAGAAGAGGAAACCGCACCTCCAGCCGCAGACCCCGCCGTCAAACCCACGACCTCCAGGTCGGGCTCCCACATCCACCTTTGGCAGTTCCTGAAAGAACTGCTGTCGTCGCCCCAAACACACGGATCGTGCATTCGGTGGCTGGATCGCGCAAAGGGCATCTTCAAGATTGAGGACTCGGTTAAGGTGGCCAGACTGTGGGGCAAGAGGAAAAACAGACCGGCCATGAACTACGACAAGCTCAGCAGGTCGATCAGGCAGTACTACAAGAAGGGCATCATGAAGAAAACAGAGAGGTCGCAGAGGCTTGTCTATCAGTTCTGCTACCCGTATAACTTGTAGGGCAGACACAAAAGTGTACATTGTACATCGTCCATTGTATCTGGTACATTGCACGTGGTGTATTGTACACTGTACCTAATACTTTGTACGCAGTTATTGACGTACGTGTAATTTATAGTTTGCGCCGCACACTTATGTTAGAAATTGTATATTTGTTTGTACATAGCCGTATGTAAGATACAATGTAACTTATTTCAGGGTAGGTGTATGGTTTCGGTGTGGGTGTAACGGTTCGAAATGCATTTTGCAATCAAAATGTGCACAAGGCAAGCAACGTGGGGTATTACCACGTCTGCTTCGCCGATATGCTAGTTAAGCATACTATTTTCTAAAGGAAGGTAATTTCCGAGAATATTCTAAGTTTACATAAAATATTATTCACCGGTTGATAGAATTCTTGGGAAATGGGCTACGGCCATTTTTTTCGCGCAGTCGGCAACTGATGCTCGAGTTCTCGACTTTAGAAGCTCGTTGTTGATTCGAGAAATGGTTTGAGGTTGAGTTTTCTTCGAAGTTTTTTTCGGGTCCGGTGATATTTGGTCCCATATATCTATGATATATTATATAAGTAAGTTCTGTGAACGAGTTACTCTTAAGGCTGTAAATTTTTCTTTATCGAAAACATTATATTCAGTATAGATCGATGATTATTGTAGATGATTGTATGTTTTTTATATAACTCTCAAAGTAACGCTATGGAACAATATATTTTACTTATTTATTACCCTTATCAATAAAGCAATGAAGAATAATATATACTACAACTATCGCTCATGTATATATTCATTATAAGTATTTTATAGTTTATATACTATACAAAGTCGCAGCAATAAAATTAAAGCATTTAATATAACTTATCTGGTTTTCTTTCGTTGTTTTTAAAGGTTGTTTTCTATCGATTTGGTACGACGTCCCTAAGTTTTTTAGTTTTTGTCAACATTTTATTCAGTTCAAGAAAAGCTTTCAATCTAAAGTGGGTGGTTAGTTCTTTTGCTGAGCAGTTTAGGTAATTTAATATTCAATTTGATTCATTGCCTGCCATCTTTCGGCATAACCAAGATGCACTGAAACCCTGGTGTGATCACTTATACCTGTGATACCGACATACAAAAGTGTTGATGTTGATTCATGTTATTTTTATTGCATTGGTACCGTTTCACTTATTTAGCACAGATGGCGGCAAAATTACAGATTAATGTTATCATTGACGATTGACGGTTGGACAAGCGACAAGTGTCATGTCAACATTCAAAAACAATCAAATGACTTCTGCGCCATCCATCGACGAATGAAACCAACGGTATCAATGCAATTACAGTATCAACAACTTTGGTAGAAACAAAATCGAATCTGTGATCGCACCAGGGTTTCTATGCATCTTGGGCATAACAAAATTCAGCAAAATTTTTATCGATCAAGTAGATAATGATAATACCTTCAAGGAGTGAGTGAGAAGTTCAGCTTATATTGGACATGTGGACAGGTGGCATTTTCATACATTTTTTTTTATAAAGTGATACGTCAGTTATTTTATCGGGACAATAGCGAAGAATAACTCAAAAGCTAAATATTTGACACTTTTGCATTTGTGCCTTTTGGCAGTGGCATATGGAATGGAATCGACTGAATCGAGTGCTTTGCTTGTCAACTTGTCAGGCACAATTTTTCATAGACTCTATTTAAAAAAGCCAAAAAGCGAAACTATTATATTCTCAGTTAAGTACAAATGATTGAAAAATTGCTTTTTATGATGGCGCGGAAAGTTTTAATTATGAGTTATACTAATCGAATAATTTTTTCTTTGGAGACAAAATATTATCATGTTCTATGACTGATAAACCATTTTATGTTGCGCAGATATGCTCTGTCTATGTAATATTTAATAGATGTGGTCTGTGGTCTCTGCCTATGATTTTGTTTCTTTATTCTCTCTCTATCCTCTATGGCCATTCGTTCGTTTTTCATTGGTCCACACACCTGCCACTCCTCACTTCCTCACTCCCCAAACCCCTCCCAATCAATACCTGTCAGTTGTCAAGTTATCCCGGTTATGAAAAAGTTGTGAGTTGTCAAAGAAGTTTTTTCGTAGAAAATACAAATAAATTCAAAATTGGTGTGAAGGAGAATATTAGGTAACTAGCCACGGTTATTTACTCCTTTTTTTCGTGAAATTATTCAGTTTTGATTTTGGTTGCTTGGAAGTAATGTTTGTATCGAATTTCCTAGTAAAGAATTGACCAATGCCCTTGTAATGTTTTTATATCAAAATCAATTATACCATCACCACAATTGAGTACTTCAGTTCCATCCACTTCGGTAATTACTTCGGAAACTTCTAGAGTATACCGTACATAACCTATACTTTCCTATAGTAATCAGTTCCTAATTAGCTTAAGTGGATTACAATTTATCAGTTTTCTCGGGGGTTTGCTTTCGTGAGTAATTTCCTGTGGGTTTTTCGAACAGTTCTGTGAACTTTCCTTTCTTACCTCTTCAATTTCGTTTTCAGGTTTATGTGGTTGAAGACATCAAAATGAACATTAGGATTAGTTATATAGTCCTTTCGATTCTGTTTCTTGGAGTTATAGGCAATGATGAACAGGTAAGTTACTTTTTTATTAGTCATTACTTTTTTTACACCCAGAATATACTTATTTTAGTGAAAAATAATATGTACATCGAGAAAAATTTTACACTATCGTTTAGAGATTCCTGTGTATATGAAATAAATGGAATCCGGTATTTGTGGATTTGCATTACCTGAATTGAGATTTCTGTCTCCAAATGTTCATAAAAAGGTTTCAAATAACAACATCCTCTGTTATTCAGGGATTATCAGTATGATTAAATTCACCTACTTCTATTAAATCTCTGATTCCTCACTAACCTTCATGGCATTTTCCTAAATTCCAAAATGGAAAGAAGCTTGTTTTTTTATACCGAACCATTTCTTTGCAAACTTCCAAAATATATGTACATTAGTACAAAATCCTGGTTTATTTGTGTTGTAACAAAAAATGTAATGCTTATTAAAGGTTTTGTAAAGAAAATGATGGGTGTGAAAAAAACTATTCTTTTCAAATTTTCTTCTTAGGAAATATACTCAATAAATCAATTCTGTCAAATACTCGACACTGATTGAGCTGAAATTATGAAAAGTTCATATTGAAATTTCTAGTAAGGAAAATAGAAGATATTTTTATGAATATGTGAAACAATAAAAATGTAAATGATATAAACTAATTATTATCCTTCTGTGGTCAGTATCTTTGTGGATTTCTTGAATTTCCACAGGTTATACTTTATTGAATTAAAGTACCTAATATTTATTCTGAATTTTGTAAAGGCCATTGACTTTTTCTGATTTCTGATGATGTTAAATGAACACATAACTCTATTTTATCTTTCATTAAATGTCAAGAACTACAGACATCTTTATCCAGTAAAGAATTTCGTTCATTAAGGATAAGTCTACAGGGCTAAGTTTATTGTAGAAATAATTAATGATCCAAGTCCTAAAAGCCAAAGCATGTTCATGACATTGAACAGAGAATTTCTGCGTTTTTTTGAAAAAGAAGCTCGAATTCAGGTAATATTTTTAGAATTTTAAAGAATATTCCTTTCAAACATAATACCCTGTACTTGAAGCATTCGTATTACTTGTAATTAATTTTGGTGCTTTTTATTATTTTTGGTCTATCAGTTCCAATGTGAATAACTGTGTGATAATGATTTGTTGACAGAACTGAACAAATATTGTACCAAGACCTGATTGTAGTTTATCAAAATCAGAACTCAAGAATGACTTGTGAATCAACTGTACATTATTATTTATTCTAGTCAACTTATAGGATAGGATAGGAACGTAAATAGAATTAAATCAACCCAACTAATTGGTAAAGTAGATAAGAGTATAATAACTAGAAAGTGTAAAACCTCCTTAAAAAATATCAGTATTTAGAGATATAATCTTTAATGGCTATATTTGTATGGTGTTTTATGACTGTTGGTTCAAAAAAAATATATTTTAAATATTCAATCTTCTGTTGTCAAACAGTTGTTTTGAATCAGATCTTTTCGACAAAAAATCAAAATTTCCAACGGCCAATAAAAAAATAACTTTGCTGAACAACTTCTCTGAAATACCCTTCTTTCCAACCTGAGGAAAATATTAAATGTTTTGGAAATTTATTTCATTTATTTATCACTCTCTGCCAGACTTATTGGACTTTGTCTGAAGTTATTTGATATTTCATGTTGATACAACTGTCTTCCACCATCTGAAGCCCTGAAAAACTGATTGATTGAGGCGCTATACAGGGTGTTCTAAATTAAGTCGGCACCATTGCCAACTCCGTTATTATTAATGCTACGAATTCGGTTTAATGGCCTTCTCGATGCAGAGAACAAAAAAAAATTTTAAACTTCTATACTTTTGCTATGCAAATTATGCGGCAATCTCAGTTACTCTGGCAAACTATTTGTGAAGTATCAGAGATAGTGGTCACTTGTCTTCGCGCCATTTATCTCTCGTTCGTTCCCAGGACGAAGTAACGGTGGAAACCGTAGAAGAATCTACCCCGAACGTACCCTACGAGAGCCCCACGCTCCCCGATCTCAGAAAAGTCTACTTCGCGGAGCATTTCGACGATGCCGGCTCCTTCCAGAAAAAATGGGTCAAGTCTCAGGCGAAGAAAGAGGGCATAGACGAAAACATCGCGAAATACGACGGCGTCTGGCAGGTCGAACAGGCCCAAAAGGACGGCTTCAACGGAGACAAGGGCCTCGTCCTCAAATCCAAAGCCAAGCACGCCGCCATATCTGCCGCCTTGAGCAAGCCGTTCGTTTTCGGCGACAAGGTGAGTTCGAAATAAAAAATTCTTCGCGCAGAGTCGTTGTACGTAATCTTTGCAGCCTCTCATCGTACAATACGAAGTGCTCTTCCAAGACGGACAGGAGTGCGGAGGGGCCTACCTCAAGCTCATCAGCGAAGCTCCGGAGACGAAGAACCTCGGCCATTTCCACGACAAGACGCCCTACACCATCATGTTCGGTCCGGACAAGTGCGGCAATGACCACAAGTTGCACTTCATTTTCAGGCACAAGTAAGATGATATATTTTTTTCTTATCACGACTCATTTTTCTATATTTTCTACAGATTGTATGGCTGCTTTTGAAGTATTTGTGATCTCAAAGTCTAGAAGTCAGTCATTCTGATAAACCTATATAATAATTATTATTATTGATGAGTCTCCGACTTTTACACTGCATTCAATTCCTTTGATGTATCTCTACAGTGATTAAAAACTACCTTTGAGTCGACCTCTAACGTGTTTGTAGATCGTCTTTTATGTGCCGTTAGGCCGGCCTTTGTAGGCCGGCCTTCAATGAATCCTTGGTAGGGCCTACAGTATAAATAGAGGCTAGCCTTTAAAAGGCATGCAGATTAAACATATCAACAGGATGTTGGAGTCTTTAAGATAACCTATGACATGCCTTTGAGCTGGTACGTGCATGTAAATGGAATTTGATGTGCCTACATGTAAGCCGACCTTTAATGTGCAAGTGTCTGTAGGCCGGCCATCAGTGTGCAATAAGCTGTCTTTTGAGCATTGCTCAATATTTTTTTCTGTCCCACTGTATGGCTGCTTTTGAGGTATGTGCGGTCTTGAACTGTAGAAGCCTGTCATTTGGATAATTCTATAATTACTATCATTATCATAGATGGGTCATAATTAGCTACTGACACACCTATAGGTGGTTTTCAATCCTTCTGATTATATGCACAATGATTATAAAGTACCTTTTAATCGACCTCTAACGTGTCTCTAGATCGTCTCATATGGGTCGCTAGGCCGGCCTTCAGTGAATCCTTGGTAGGGCATGTAGATTAAACATATTCTCTCTATGACATGCCTTTGAACTGGTATGTGCATGTAAATGGAATTTGATGTACATGTAGGCCGACCTTTAATTTACAAGTAAGTGTTTGTTGGCCGGCCTTCAATGTGCAATAAGCTGTTTTTTGATCTATCTAGCACTCAATATTTTATTCTCTCTCTGAGGGGCCGCTTTTGTAGAAGCTAGTAATTTGATAACTCTATAAATATTATTATTGTCAGTGATGCGTTATAATTGGCTACTTTCACGCCTACAGGCTGTATCTGTACATTGATTATGAAGTACCTTTGAATCGACTTCTTACATGTCTGTAAATCGTCTTTTATGTGCCGTTAGGCCGGCCTTTGTAGGCCGGCCTTCAATGAATCCTTGGTAGGGCCTACAGTATAAATAGAGGATAGCCTTTGAGAGGCATGTATATTAAACATATCAACAGGATGTATGAGTCTTCAAGATAACTATAACCTTCCTTTGAGCTGGTACGTGCATGTAAATAGATTTTGATGTACATGTAGGCCGGTCTTTATTGTACAGTTGTCTGTAGGCCGGCCTTCAATGTGCAACAAGCTGCCTTTTGATCTTTCTAATGCTCGATATTTGAGAAATTTTATTTTACATTACTCAGAATGTTTCTTTAGAAAGTAAACTGGTCTCTATAGTATCTATAAATCAGTAGTTATTCTTGAATCTACAGAAGAGCTTTGAGTTTCTCTAGACCGACTGTAATATAGAGTTCTTTCCAAAAGTATTGTTATAACGTCTCTGTAGACCAGTCTTTGATGCATCCGTAGGCTGATCTACGAATTGTGTAGACTTGCCGGGTTCGAAATATTTGTAGGCCGGCTTTCAAAGCATATATTGAGTTGCCTTCTAACAGATCTCTAAGCCGGCTTTGAACTATTTGGTGTTGCATTAGTTATTCACTATTATTTAAAATTCTACTGTCCAACTTCGTCAATTATATTTTTGTTTCTTCGGACGTCAACTTGAATTTTTGCATTCCAGGAACCCACTCAATGGTACCTTGGAAGAAAAACATTGTCAGAAACCGAAAGAGCGCCTCGAAGAGTTCTTTTCCGACAAGCTGCCCCACTTGTATACGCTCGTTTTGAAGCCGGATAACACGTTCGAAATTTCCGTCGACAAGAAGGTGGTAAATTCTGGCAGTTTGTTGGAAGACTTCGTGCCTCCCGTCAATCCTCCCGCAGAGATCGACGATCCCAATGACAAGAAACCAGCCGACTGGGATGAGAGGTAAGCGAACCACGGAGTTTTTTTATTGTTCATTTGTTTGCCACAAAATCGCGGTCAATAATTATAAATCACGGCTATTATTTTGTAATTGTTGTATCTTTTGTGATACGCGAATATGTTCTTTGAATCTCGTGCGGATCGATCTTCCGCTCTGTCCTCCCTAACGGATTTCGGCCGACTTTGCAGGGAAAAGATCCCGGATCCGGACGCGAGCAAACCGGCCGACTGGGACGAGGACGCGCCCGCCCAAATAGTGGACGAGAGCGCCGCGATGCCGGCCGACTGGCTGGAGAACGAGCCTACGCACATCCCCGACCCCGACGCGATCAAACCGGCCGACTGGGACACGGAGATGGACGGCGAATGGGAGCCGCCGCTGATCGAGAACCCGGCCTGCGTCGCCGCCCCCGGCTGCGGCCCCTGGGAGCCGCCGCTCGTCAACAATCCGGCGTTCAAGGGTAAGTGGCGCGCGCCATCTATCGACAATCCGAACTACAAGGGCAAGTGGCGGCCGAGGAGGATCGCCAATCCCGACTTCTTCGAGGACAAGCAGCCGTTCAGGATGACCACGGTGGTGAGTGTCTCTTGGTTTATTTTTTGTCGTTTCGTCAGATTCTGAAATATTTATGGGCTGAGTAATTGACGCTGTTTCGGTGATGAATTTGGAAAGAGTCGTTGTTATTATTATTCGTAATGTACGTCAGCAGATCTTTAGATTGGTCTTACTGTCTCTTTCATTTTCTACGGTCATAAAAAAACAACTTTTTAAAAAATTAGCTGATAAAATCAAATTTTTTTTAGTAAAACTTGCCGGACATTTATTTTCCAGGACTTGTTCTTTCATTGACATCAGTTTCTACCATATTAAAAAAAACGGTGACTATTTTCTGTAAGAGTTGAACGCCTTTTTATGTTTTTAATACTCCTCTTCTTGTAACTCACTGATATATTGAAAATAACGGAGCCAATTCTTCTTATACACGATCTTGAACAGTGTTCTGGGAAGATTTTTTTTAATTATTCTTATTGTTATTATTATTATTATTAAGCTTCAGCCTTTGAAGTCACAGTGTGGGTGGTTAGTTATAACAATTATTTTCAGAAAGTTCTTACTTATCCTTAAAATAATTACAGCAGCTGTTCCTGTTTAGTCCTATCCTATACACGTTCCGTTTGGTCATATATTTTATTATTTATCATCATCCAACGAATTTCGTACGAGTCTAAGTCAAGTACAAAATCATCACCGAATATTTGTCGGTAATCGTTGAAAATCCGATCTATTCGTCTCCGATGCACAGCACTCACTCCCAAAAACTCCCTGTCATTAAATCACATCCAATTTTTTAAGATCTCTCCTCCTCTGTATGTGTAGGCCGACCTTTAATGTGCAAGTAAGTGTCTGTTGGCCGGCCTTCAATGTGCAATAAGCAGTCTTTTGATCTATCTAGCACTCAATATTTTTTCTCTCTCCCTGAGAGGCCGCTTTTGAGGTATGTGCGGTTTGAAATGTAGAAGTTAGTCATTTCGATAACTCTATAATTATTATTATTGTCAGTGATTGGTTCTAATTGGCTACTGACACGCCTATAGGTGGTTTTCAATCCCTCTGTACAGTGGTTATGAAGTACCTTTGAATCGACCTCTTACATGTCTGTAAATCGTATTTTATGTGCCGTTAGGCCGGCCTTTGTAGGCCGGCCTTCAATGAATCCTTGATAGGGCCTAGAGTATATATAGAGGATACCTTTGGGAGGCATGTAGATTAAACATATCAATAGGATGTATGAGTCTTCAAGATAACTATAACCTTCCTTTAAGCTGGTACGTGCGTGTAAATAGTTTTTGATGTACATGTAGGCCGGCCTTTATTGTGCAAGTGTTTGTAGGCCGGCCTTCAATGTGCACCAAGCTGCCTTTTGATCTTTCTATTGCTCAATATTTTAGAAATTTAATTTTACCTCACTCCCAAAAACTCTCCCTGTCATTTAATCAAATCCAATTTTTTAAGATCTCTCGTCCTCTGTTTCAAAGTAGTAATTCCTCTCATTTCAATTATATCGATCGCTCAACACAGCCTCCTGTTATGAAATGGCCACGGGGTTCTGATGACCCCTCAGTTCTAATGAAAATCCAATTCATCGCGGCTCTCGGCAAGTTGCTGAGGTAGAAATACCGTCCCATTCACCATTATTGCTGATCTCAAGTCTGATCCTACGTATTATTTATTAAAAAAAAAATAATGATTGAAAATGTTTATGGTATAAACAGTCTTCATACCAGTTTTACGTAACTGATTGTTTTATGTTATTCCTTTTGTAAATACACTCGTGTGCAAAAACTGCAACAAGTTAATATTTGGTAAAATTTGAGGTCTTATAGATTTTTTATTTTTAGTTTAATTTTCAAAATTTTTTCATCAAACTGAAGATAAAATTATTAATTTTAACTTGCACATTCCGTCTCTCGATAAATGCTGGCTTATTAGTCATTATACAGGGTTAATTAGAAGTTTGTTGTTGAACCCTAATTTCAAAACTTCCTGTTGAATAATTTCGTGGCCTAATTTTTGTTAAGAACCATTCCTTTTCAACATTTTCTTTTTTGTTTCATGCCTTTGAGTACACTAGTTCACTTTTAAGAGAGAAATGAACTAGAAACAGTTTACCCAATTTTAAGAAATGTTAATTTTTGACGAGAAACCAGGTTGAAATTGTTTTAGGCCCCTCACTGTCAAACTGACAGTAGGGCAACAACGAGCAAAGCCATCTCTTCAAAAAATTATATTTATTAAAGTAAACCGTCCATGACAAGTTCATTTCTCTCTTGAAAATGAAATAGTGCACTTAAAGGCATGAACCAAAAAACAAAATGTTGAAAGGGCTTGTTTTTTAACAAAAACTGGTATTTTGAAAGAATTTGACCACGAAATTATTCCACAGGATGTTTCAAAATTAGGGTTTAACAACAAACTTCTAATTAACCCTGTATAATGACTAATGAGCCTGCATTTAACGAAAGACTGAATGTGCAAGTTAACATTCATGATTTTAGCTACAGTTTGATGAAAAAAATTTGAGAATTGAACTTGAAAAAAAAAATACGAGACAGTATTTATACTGTCAGCTGAATGTAAGTCCGGAATTTTTTGGTAAATCCTACGAGAGCGTACAATCACCTTTACATATATTCAAAATCCATGTTTTATTCTAGTCCGCCGTCGGCTTCGAATTGTGGTCCATGTCGCAGGACATACTCTTCGACAACGTCATCATCACCGAGGAGATCGCCATCGCCGATAAATGGGCCGAAGACACTTTCGACAAGAAACGCCAGAAGATCGCCAAAGACTCGGTGAGTATTAACGTTCATCTCGTCGCTAAACATTATTGAATGTGATTTATTGTCGTGTTGCGAAGAACTCTTGGTGGGGCCGGATGCTGCGAGGGATGAACTACCGACCGAAGACTTGGGCGGTCTACACGATTTATTGCGCCGCTCCGGTCGTCTTCTACGTCTTCTACTTGTACCGATGCGTCACAGAGGTTAATTAATTAGCCGGCTAGAGCAGACGAGACTTTTTGCCTGTTCAACGCAATATTTTAATAAATTGTTGGTGTAATATTCCGTAGACGGATAATGACGAGGGAGAAACATCTAGGTAAAATGTGCACGAGACTCAAAATATTTAAAAGGCTAAACATTGGGACTGTAATGACTCAAGATTGGGATTGAAAAGACTTTAGATTGAGACTGAGAAGACTCAAGATTGGGACTGTAAAGACTCAAGATTGGGACTGAAATAAAAGATTCAAGATTGGGACTGTAAAGACCCAAGATTGGGACTGTAAAGTCTCAAGATTGGGACTGAAATAAAAGATTCAAGATAGGGATAAAAAATACTCAAGATTAGGACTGTAAAGACTCACGATTGGGACTGAAAGAAAAGATACAACATTGGGACTGAAAAGACTCAAAATTGGGACTAACGACTCACGATTGGGACAGTAAAGAATTAAGATTGGGACTGAAAAGACTCGACATTGGGACTGTGATGACTCAAGATTGGGGCTGTAAAGACTCGAGATTGGGACTCAAATGAAAGATTCAATATAGGGACCAAAAATACTCATGATTAGGACTGTGAAAACTCACGATTGGGACTGAAAGAAAAGATACAACATTGAGACTGAAAAACTCGAAATTGGTACTAAAGACTCACGATTGGGACTGTAAAGACTCAATATTGGGACTGAAAAGACCCGACATTGGCACTGAAAAGACTCAACATTGGGACTGTGATGACTCAAGATTGGAATTGTAAAGATTCAAGATTGGGACTGAAAAGACTCGAGATTGGGACTGAAATAAAAGATTCAAGATAGGGACCAAGAAGATTCAAGATTAGGACTGTAAAGACTCACATTGGGACTGAAGGAAAAGATTCAAGATAGGGACCAAAAAGACTCGAGATTAGGGCTGTTAAGACTCACGATTGGGGCTGAATGAAAATATTCAACATTGGGACTGAAAAGACTCGAAATTGTGACTAAAGACTCACGATTGAGACTGAAAGAAAATATTTAACATTGGGACTAAAGACTCATGATTGGGACTGTAAAGACTGAATATTTGGACTGAAAAGACTCAACATTGGGACTGTGATGACTCAAGATTGGAACTTGAAAGGCTCAAGAAGGACTGTTAAGACTCACGATTGGGACTGAAAAAAAAATTCAACATTGGGATTGAAAAGACTGAAAATTGGGAATAAAGTCTCACGATTGAGACTGTGAAGACTCAAGATTGGGACTGAAAAGACTCAACATTGGGACTGTGATGACTCAAGTAGGGACCACAAAGACACAAGATTAGGACTGTAAAGACTCACGATTGGGACTGAAAGAATAGATTCAACATTGGAAATGAAAAGACTCGAAATAGGGACTAAAGACTCACGATTGGGACTGTAAAGATTGGGACTGTGATGACTCAAGATTGGAACTGAAGACTCGAGATTGGGACTGTAAAGATTCGAGATTGGGACTGAAAAGACTCGAGATTGGGACTGAAATAAAATATTTAAGATAGGGACCGAAAAGAGCCAAGGTTAGGACTGTAAAGACTCAGGATTGGGACTGAAAGAAAAGATTCAACTTTGGGACTGAAAAGACTCAGAATTGGGACTGTGAAGACTCACGATTTGGACTGTAAAGACTCAAGATTGGGACTGTAAAGACTCACGATTGAGACTGTGAAGACTCAAATTTGGGACTGAAAAAAAACTCAACATTTGGACAATCAAATCCAAGTTACTCGAAGACTCATCAATCAAGTATAAAACTTTAAGACTTAGCTGATGACTGCAAGACTAAAGCGAAGAGTTAAGAACTGAAAATTGACTCAAATGACTCAAATTTTTTCTAGTTGTGCAAGATTTAAAGTAGATGTTTCCCCCTCGTATAATGCCTTCGAAAGAATGTATCAGCTTACCTTATGGCAGTTTTTGACCGAATTTTCCGAATTTTAATTTTGCCAGGAGAGCGTCATTCAGCGATTGGCGGTTTTGACCAATGACTACCCGATCCTGTGGGCGGCGTACATCACGATCCTTGCAGTGCCTGTAGCGTTCATTTTGTACCTTTGCCGCAAACCCAGTTCCTCCGCTAGTCAGACGCAGGTAGCGCTTTTATTTTTGCTAGATTTGCATTTTTGAAGGTTTGCAATTTCGGATAGAGGTTGATTTCGTTGTGAGGAAGGTCTGAGGATGTATTGTATTGATAAATATAATACTATAAACAGGAGTTCTTACCAAACGAACATGGTCAGCTTGCTAAAAGACATCTAACAGGGAGGTTTTTTCGGCCTCCGATTTGTACAACTTTGCCCACAACGCAGTCTCGTTTCCTGCCAGAGTGCGATTTTACAAAATGTACTTAACGCCAGCACAAACCCCGCCCACAGTCGTACGTCATCATAAAATCCGAAAATATACGCGGCCCCAGCACGCCGTTGCTAAATATACTCGACACCAGCGCACATTTACACAAGCTCACATACGACGGCACCAGACAGTTGAAAACTGTGGCCCTTTATGAACAATAATTACGCTACAAAAGAGAATTTTGACACCAGAGTGTTGGAATCAGTTAGCATGAAGGCAGCTGCCAACGCATCTGTTATGGGGATCGGCGTTTTGCGAAATTGAATGCTAAACGACGTAGGTGCCGAAATCAGTGAGCTCTTGTAGCGTAATCTGGTAACGACGTGCTGGGGCCGCGTATATTTTTGGATTTTATGAGGACGTGCGACTGTGGGCGGGGTTTGTGCTGGCGTGAAGTATATTTTGTAAAATCGCTGTCAGGATACATTGTAAACCCGCGCTATGTTCGACTAGCTATCGTCCTTTGTCATCGTGTATTTATTCCATTTTTTTATGGTTGTTTTTTTTTTTTCTTGGTGTTGACTGCTATGGTCATTAGCCATGTGTTCTGGATAGGCCTTGTTACGTGCATTGTCGTTCGGTGAAAAAATACGTTGAAATATTCATAGCAATGACACTGTTTTTTTTTATTATGAATCACATCGGCCGAGTTCAACCGTGACTTGTTTTTCTGACTGGTTCAACTGATATCATTTGATAGAATATGCATTAAGATAAACCTAAGTTATTTCATCAAATGAATGAATATTTGGGACTTTTGGTGTGAATAAAACTCGAGGAATGGAAACTACCCAAAACACAAAAAATACGTTGTTATGTGAATTGGGGAAAAGGGAACTCTCAGGAATGTATCTGATTTTGGTAGTTTCTAATTACTGAATCATTTAAAATTGGCAGGTTCACGACAATAGACTTCTCGATGCATTCGAATGCGGAAGTTTATAGTACAGTAAAGAACAATTATAATTCCTTAGAATTTTTCGAAAATGCTGTCATTGAATAAGAAACAAAAAGGTAAACTATAGAAAAAATATTTAGTAAATAATTGTTGCAGGTACAAAATTTGATGTAGTCAGGTATTTTGTTAGGTAATGAGTGAAATTAGCCACTTGGATGCATGGTATAAATGAGATTACAATAGTATTAGTAGTTATTGAGCTCCTGAGGATGCCAACTTTGTTGGCGAAACGCGCGTCGAGTGATATTGACGTTGTTTTGGTGTTTTGTGTAGTTTCCATTTCTTGGATTTTAAGTTATTTGCTTCATTATCGTTTTTTCCTCCATATCGAAATGTAGGAATACTGTGATATGCCTTCGACGAGGAAACAATCGAGTAAAGTTGACTCAGTTTTTCAACTCAATTGTTTGTACATCCTCGAGACTTTCAATCAAACCAGCGATCTCTGTTCGTGAATTCAGACCTTTGAAACACTTTAATCGGTACTGCGGTAAGGAGACGCCTCGGACAGAATTAAAAACGAAAACTTGTCGAACTGAAACATGCAATATTTGTTGTCC
Source organism: Chrysolina americana (assembly GCA_958502065.1). NCBI lineage: Eukaryota > Metazoa > Arthropoda > Insecta > Coleoptera > Chrysomelidae > Chrysolina > Chrysolina americana. The sequence goes on along the minus strand of OY293418.1, from coordinate 166,419 downwards.
GAGGCATCTCGTACGACCCGTTTCGATCCAATTTCCTCGTTTACTACCTCGGCGTTGGTTTTTCCGTTTAGGAGAAGGAGGAACAGCGCCAAGCGGCCGAAAAGAAGAAGACTGATGAGTTGACTGAAGACGTGGAGGAGGAAGACGAGGAGGAGGAGGAGGAGGAGGAAGAAGAAGAGGGAGAGAGCAAGGAAGCCGAAGGAGAAGCTGCCGACGAAGAGCAAGAGAAGAATTCGCCTCCGGATTCCGAGGAAGATAACGAAGCAGTAGAGGTAACGAGTGAGAAACTTTGGCGAAGTTCCGAATCTTCAGACTTTTTTTTACAGGGCGCTGCCGCGAGCAAACCGTCCGGAGAAGGGGGGGCGAGGAAGCGGAAGGTTAGGAAGGAATGAGAGCGTTGCCAGCACTGATTTTTTGATAATTTTTTTGTTCGTTTCGAGAGCTCGGCGTCGTAGCCGTTTTTCTGCGTAATTTCTGTCGACTGTTTTTTTTTTCTATGTTAATACCTCCTTGATTTCGAATAATGTGGAGCGGGAGTTGGAGACTTCCTTGTACATATTTATATGATGTATGTAGTTGTTTTCAGAAGGACCAATCGTGTGATTTAGTGATCGGACGGGAGCGCCGCGGGTAACGGTAGGGCCGCTAGGCCCTGGAGTTCGAACGAGCTGCGAACGTTGCCTGCGGTTTCCGTTTGTTTGTATTTTTCTGTTTGAGCTGAATAAAAGTTCTAAAAATTATTCAGTTTACTTATTTACTCGGGAACTTTCGATCGGACACAGGGCAGAATCCAAAACTGCAATAAGTTTTCTTCCAACTCTTACGGTTTTCGGGATATTTCAATTTTAGTACAGAAAAATTGCTCTGCCCTCTATCGGCCAACCCTCGAAGGTACTTATAGGTATTGTTACTCGAAATTATTCGACTGGAATAAAATATTCTCAAGAAGGAACTGATGCTATTCCGCGGTAGATAATGGCCTCAAGGCCCTCTCCAGCGAGTTTCGTTTCTCTAGGAAGACTTTGATTTTTTCGTCTCAAAAAGAATCAAGGATGGAAATTTTCAGGCTGAAAATGAAAAATAGATTTGCTTCAAACTGTGCACAGGGGGTGTTCCTGACGAGCAGAATCCAGAAATGCAATTAGTTTTCTTCTAGCTCTTACGGTTTTTGAGATATTTTAATTTTAGTACAGCAAAGTTGCTCTGCCCTCTATCGGCCAACCCTCGAAGGTACTTATAGGTATTGTCGTTAATCGAGATTATTCGACTGGAATAAAATATTCTCAGATAGGAACTGATGCTATTCCGCGGTAGATAATGGCCTCAAGGCCCTCCCCAGCGAGTTTCGTTGCTCTAGGAAGACTTTGATTTTTTCGTCTCAAAATTTTCAGGCTGAAAATGAAAAATAGATTTGCTTCAAACTGTGCACAGGGGGTGTTCCTGACGAGCAGAATCCAGAAATGCAATTAGTTTTCTTCTAGCTCTTACGGTTTTTGAGATATTTTAATTTTAGTACAGCAAAGTTGCTCTGCCCTCTATCGGCCAACCCTCGAAGGTACTTATAGGTATTGTCGTTAATCGAGATTATTCGACTGGAATAAAATATTCTCAGATAGGAACTGATGCTATTCCGCGGTAGATAATGGCCTTAAGGCCCTCTCCAGCGAGTTTCGTTGCTCTAGGAAGACTTTGATTTTTTGGTCTCAAAAAGAATCAAGGTTTCAGGCTGAAAATGAAAAATAGATTTGCTTCAATCTGTGCACAGGGGGTGATCTTGACGAGCAGAATCAAAAAATGCAATCAGTTTTCTTCTAGCTCTTACGGTTTTCGAGATATTTCAATTTTAGTACAGAAAAATTGCTCTGCCCTCTAGCGGCCAACGTTCGAAGGTACTTATAGGTATTGTCGTTACTACAGATTATTCGACTGGAAAATAATATTCTCAAGTAGGAACTGATGCTATTCCGCGGTAGATAATGGCCTCAAGGCCCTTCCCAGCGAGTTTCGTTGCTCTAGGAAGACTTTGATTTTTTGGTCTCAAAAAGAATCAAGGTTAACCCTTTTGGAAATTTTCAGGCTGAAAATGAAAAATAGACTTGCTTCAAACTGTGCGCATTGGGGGTTCTTGACGAGCAGAATCCAGAAATGCAATTAGTTTTCTTCTATCTCTTACGGTTCTCGAAATATTTCAATTTTCGTACAGCACTCTGCCCTCTATCGGCCAACGCTCGAAGGTACTTATAGGTATTGTCGTAACTCGAGATTATTCGACTGGAATAAAATATTCTCAAGAAGGAACTGATGCTATTCCGTGGTAGATAATGGCCTTAAGGCCCTCTCCAGCGAGTTTCGTTGCTCTAGGAAGACTTTGATTTTTTCGTCTCAAAAAGAAACAAGGTTAACCCCTTTGGAAATGTTCAGGCTGAAAATGAAAAATAGATTTGCTTCAATCTGTGCACAGGGATTGATCCTTTCGAGCAGAATCATGAAATGCAATCAGTTTTCTTCTAGCTCTTACGGTTTTCGAGATATTTCAATTTTAGTACAGAAAAATTGCTCTGCCCTCTAGCGGCCAACCCTCGAAGGTACTTATAGGTATTGTCGTTACTCCAGATTATTCGACTGGAATAAAATATTCTCAAGAAGGAACTGATGCTATTCCGCGGTAGATAATGGCCTTGAGGCCCTCTTCAGCGAGTTTCGTTGCTCTAGGAAGACTGATTTTTTCGTCTCAAAAAGAATCAAGGTTTAACCCCTTTGGAAATTTTCATGCTGAAAATGAAAAATAGATTTGCTTCAAACAGTGCACATTGGGGGTTCTTGACGAGCAGAATCCAGAAATGCAATTAGTTTTCTTCTATCTCTTACGGTTTTCGAGATATTTCAATTTTCGTACAGCACTCTGCCCTCTATCGGCCAACGCTCGAAGGTACTTATAGGTATTGTCGTTACTCGAGATTATTCGACTGGAATAAAATATTCTCAAGAATGAACTGATGCTATTCCGCGGTAGATAATGGCCTTGAGGCCCTCTTCAGCGAGTTTCGTTGCTCTAGGAAGACTTTGATTTTTTCGTCTCAAAAAGAATCAAGGTTTAACCCCTTTGGAAATTTTCATGCTGAAAATGAAAAATAGATTTGCTTCAAACAGTGCACATTGGGGGTTCTTGACGAGCAGAATCCAGAAATGCAATTAGTTTTCCTCTAGCTCATACGGTTTTCGAGATATTTCAATTTTCGTACAGCAATCTTCCCTCTATCGGCCAACGCTCGAAGGTACTTATAGGTATTGTCGTTACTCGAGATTATTCGACTGGAATAAAATATTCTCAAGAAGGAACTGATGCTATTCCGCGGTAGATAATGGCCTTAAGGCCCTCTCCAGCAAGTTTCGTTGCTCTAGGAAGACTTTGATTTTTTCGTCTCAAAAAGAATCAAGGTTAACCCCTTTGGAAATTTTCAGGCTGAAAATGAAAAATAGATTTGCTTCAAACTGTGCACATATGGGGTTCTTGACGAGCAGAATCAAGAAATGCAATTAGTTTTCTTCTAGCTCTTACGGTTTTCGAGATATTTCAATTTTCGTACAGCACTCTGCCCTCTATCGGCCAACGCTCGAAGGTACTTATAGGTATTGTCGTTACTCGAGATTATTCGACTGGAATAAAATATTCTCAAGAAGGAACTGATGCTATTCCGCGGTAGATAATGGCCTTAAGGCCCTCTCCAGCAAGTTTCGTTGCTCTAGGAAGACTTTGATTTTTTCGTCTCAAAAAGAATCTAACCCCTTTGGAAATTTTCAGGCTGAAAATGAAAAATAGATTTGCTTCAAACTGTGCACATTGGGGGTTCTTGACGAGCAGAATCCAGAAATGCAATTAGTTTTCTTCTATCTCTTACGGTTTTCGAGATATTTCAATTTTCGTACAGCAAAGTTGCTCTGCCCTCTATCGGCCAACGCTCGAAGGTACTTATAGGTATTGTCGTAACTCGAGATTATTCGACTGGAATAAAATATTCTCAAGAAGGAACTGATGCTATTCCGTGGTAGATAATGGCCTTAAGGCCCTCTCCAGCGAGTTTCGTTGCTCTAGGAAGACTTTGATTTTTTCGTCTCAAAAAGAAACAAGGTTAACCCCTTTGGAAATGTTCAGGCTGAAAATGAAAAATAGATTTGCTTCAATCTGTGCACAGGGATTGATCCTGACGAGCAGAATCATGAAATGCAATCAGTTTTCTTCTAGCTCTTACGGTTTTCGAGATATTTCAATTTTAGTACAGAAAAATTGCTCTGCCCTCTAGCGGCCAACCCTCGAAGGTACTTATAGGTATTGTCGTTACTCCAGATTATTCGACTGGAAAATAATATTCTCAAGTAGGAACTGATGCTATTCCGCGGTAGATAATGGCCTCGAGGCCCTTCCCAGCGAGTTTCGTTGCTCTAGGAAGACTTTGATTTTTTGGTCTCAAAAAGAATCAAGGTTAACCACTTTGGAAATTTTCAGGCTGAAAATGAAAAATAGATTTGCTTCAAACTGTGCAAAAAGGGGGTTCTTGACGAGCAGAATCCAGAAATGCAATTAGTTTTCTTCTATCTCTTACGGTTTTCGAGATATTTCAATTTTCGTACAGCAAAGTTGCTCTGCCCTCTATCGGCCAACGCTCGAAGGTACTTATAGGTATTGTCGTAACTCGAGATTATTCGACTGGAATAAAATATTCTCAAGAAGGAACTGATGCTATTCCGTGGTAGATAATGGCCTTAAGGCCCTCTCCAGCGAGTTTCGTTGCTCTAGGAAGACTTTGATTTTTTCGTCTCAAAAAGAAACAAGGTTAACCCCTTTGGAAATGTTCAGGCTGAAAATGAAAAATAGATTTGCTTCAATCTGTGCACAGGGATTGATCCTGACGAGCAGAATCATGAAATGCAATCAGTTTTCTTCTAGCTCTTACGGTTTTCGAGATATTTCAATTTTAGTACAGAAAAATTGCTCTGCCCTCTAGCGGCCAACCCTCGAAGGTACTTATAGGTATTGTCGTTACTCCAGATTATTCGACTGGAAAATAATATTCTCAAGTAGGAACTGATGCTATTCCGCGGTAGATAATGGCCTCGAGGCCCTTCCCAGCGAGTTTCGTTGCTCTAGGAAGACTTTGATTTTTTGGTCTCAAAAAGAATCAAGGTTAACCACTTTGGAAATTTTCAGGCTGAAAATGAAAAATAGATTTGCTTCAAACTGTGCAAAAAGGGGGTTCTTGACGAGCAGAATCCAGAAATGCAATCAGTTTTTTTCTAGCCTTTACGGTTTTCGAGATAATTCAATTTTCGTACAGCAAAGTTGCTCTGCCCTCTAGCGGCCAACGCTCGAAGGTACTTATAGGTATTGTCGTTACTCGAGATTATTCGACTGGAAAAAAATATTCTCAGGTAGGAACTGATGCTATTCCGCGGTAGATAATGGCCTCAAGGCCCTTCCCAGCGAGTTTCGTTGCTCTAGGAAGACTTTGATTTTTTCGTCTCAAAAAGAATCAAGGTTAACCCCTTTGGAAATTTTCAGGCTGAAAATGAAAACTAGATTTGCTTCAAACTGTGCACATTGGGGATACTTGACGAGCAGAATCCAGAAATGCAATTAGTTTTCTTCTAGCTCTTACGGTTTTCGAGATATTTCAATTTTCGTACAGCACTCTGCCCTCTATCGGCCATCGCTCGAAGGTACTTATAGGTATTGTCGTTACTCGAGATTATTCGACTGGAATAAAATATTCTCAAGAAGGAACTGATGCTATTCCGCGGTAGATAATGGCCTTGAGGCCCTCTCCAGCGAGTTTCGTTGCTCTAGGAAGACTTTGATTTTTTCGTCTCAAAAAGAATCAAGGATGGAAATTTTCAGGCTGAAAATGAAAACTAGATTTGCTTCAAACTGTGCACATTGGGGATACTTGACGAGCAGAATCCAGCAATGCAATTAGTTTTCTTCTAGCTCTTACGGTTTTCGAGATATTTCAATTTTCGTACAGCACTCTGCCCTCTATCGGCCATCGCTCGAAGGTACTTATAGGTATTGTCGTTACTCGAGATTATTCGACTGGAATAAAATATTCTCAAGAAGGAACTGATGCTATTCCGCGGTAGATAATGGCCTTGAGGCCCTCTCCAGCGAGTTTCGTTGCTCTAGGAAGACTTTGATTTTTTCGTCTCAAAAAGAATCAAGGATGGAAATTTTCAGGCTGAAAATGAAAAATAGATTTACTTCAACCTGTGCACATAGGGGGTTCTAGACGAGCAGAATACAGAAATGCAATTAGTTTTCTTCTAGCTCTTACGGTTTTCGAGATATTTCAATTTTCGTACAGCACTCTGCCCTCTATCGGCCAACGCTCGAAGGTACTTATAGGTATTGTCGTTACTCGAGATTATTCGACTGGAAAAAAATATTCTCAGGTAGGAACTGATGCTATTCCGCGGTAGATAATGGCCTCAAGGCCCTTCCCAGCGAGTTTCGTTGCTCTAGGAAGACTTTGATTTTTTGGTCTTAAAAAGAATCAAGGTTAACCCCTTTGGAAATTTTCAGGCTGAAAATGAAAACTAGATTTGCTTCAAACTGTGCACGTTGGGGATTCTTGACGAGCAGAATCCAGAAATGCAATTAGTTTTCTTCTAGCTCTTACGGTTTTCGAGATATTTCAATTTTCGTACAGCACTCTGCCCTCTATCGGCCATCGCTCGAAGGTACTTATAGGTATTGTCGTTACTCGAGATTATTCGACTGGAATAAAATATTCTCAAGAAGGAACTGATGCTATTCCGCGGTAGATAATGGCCTTGAGGCCCTCTCCAGCGAGTTTCGTTGCTCTAGGAAGACTTTGATTTTTTCGTCTCAAAAAGAATCAAGGATGGAAATTTTCAGGCTGAAAATGAAAAATAGATTTACTTCAACCTGTGCACATAGGGGGTTCTAGACGAGCAGAATACAGAAATGCAATTAGTTTTCTTCTAGCTCTTACGGTTTTCGAGATATTTCAATTTTCGTACAGCACTCTGCCCTCTATCGGCCAACGCTCGAAGGTACTTATAGGTATTGTCGTTACTCGAGATTATTCGACTGGAATAAAATATTCTCAAGAAGGAACTGATGCTATTCCGCGGTAGATAATGGCCTTGAGGCCCTCTCCAGCGAGTTTCGTTGCTCTAGGAAGACTTTGATTTTTTCGTCTCAAAAAGAATCAAGGATGGAAATTTTCAGGCTGCAAATGAAAAATAGATTTACTTCAAACTGTGCACATAGGGGGTTCTAGACGAGCAGAATAAAGAAATGCAATTAGTTTTCTTCTAGCTCTTACGGTTTTCGAGATATTTCAATTTTCGTACAGCACTCTGCCCTCTATCGGCCAACGCTCGAAGGTACTTATAGGTATTGTCGTTACTCGAGATTATTCGACTGGAAAAAAATATTCTCAGGTAGGAACTGATGCTATTCCGCGGTAGATAATGGCCTCAAGGCCCTTCCCAGCGAGTTTCGTTGCTCTAGGAAGACATTGATGTTTTCGTCTCACAAAGAATCAAGGTTGGAAATTTTCAGGCTGAAAATGAAAAATAGATTTACTTCAAACTGTGCTCATAGGGGGTTCTAGACGAGCAGAATCCAGAAATGCAATTAGTTTTCTTCTATCTCTTACGGTTTTCGAGATATTTCAATTTTCGTATAGCACTCTGCCCTCTATCGGCCAACGCTCGAAGGTACTTATAGGTATTGTCGTTACTCGAGATTATTCGACTGGAATAAAATATTCTCAAGATGGAACTGATGCTATTCCGCGGTAGATAATGGCCTTAACGCCCTCTCCAGCGAGTTTCGTTGCTCTAGGAAGACTTTGACTTTTTCGTCTCAGAATTTTCAGGCTGAAAATGAAAAATAGATTTGCTTCAAACTGTGCACATAGGGGGTTCTTGACGAGCAGAATCCAGACATGCAATTATTTTTTTCCTAGCTTTTACGGTTTTCGGGATATTTCAATTTTCGTACAGAAAAATTGCTCTGCCCTCTATCGGCCAACGCTCGAAGGTACTTATAGGTATTGTCGTTACTCGAGATTATTCGACTGGAATAAAATATTCTCAAGAAGGAACTGATGCTATTCCGCGGTAGATAATGGCCTTGAGGCCCTCTCCAGCAAGTTTCGTTGCTCTAGGAAGACTTTGATTTTTTCGTCTCAAAAAGAATCAAGGTTAACCCCTTAGGAAATTTTCATGCTGAAAATGAAAAATAGATTTGCTTCGAACAGTGCACATTGGGGGTTCTTGACGAGCAGAATCCAGAAATGCAATTAGTTTTCTTCTATCTCTTACGGTTCTCGAAATATTTCAATTTTCGTACAGCACTCTGCCCTCTATCGGCCAACGCTCGAAGGTACTTATAGGTATTGTCGTTACTCGAGATTATTCGACTGGAATAAAATATTCTCAAGAAGGAACTGATGCTATTCCGCGGTATATAATGGCCTTAAGGCCCTCTCCAGCGAGTTTCGTTGCTCTAGGAAGACTTTGATTTTTTCGTCTCAAAAAGAATCAAGGTTAACCCCTTTGGAAATTTTCAGGCTGAAAATGAAAAATAGATTTGCTTCAAACTGTGCGCATTGGGGGTTCTTGACGAGCAGAATCCAGAAATGCAATTAGTTTTCTTCTATCTCTTACGGTTTTCGAGATATTTCAATTTTCGTACAGCACTCTGCCCTCTATCGGCCTACTCTCGAAGGTACTTATAGGTATTGTCGTTACTCGAGATTATTCGACTGGAATAAAATATTCTCAAGATGGAACTGATGCTATTCCGCGGTAGATAATGGCCTTAACGCCCTCTCCAGCGAGTTTCGTTGCTCTAGGAAGACTTTGACTTTTTCGTCTCAGAATTTTCAGGCTGAAAATGAAAAATAGATTTGCTTCAAACTGTGCACATAGGGGGTTCTTGACGAGCAGAATCCAGACATGCAATTATTTTTTTCCTAGCTTTTACGGTTTTCGGGATATTTCAATTTTCGTACAGAAAAATTGCTCTGCCCTCTATCGGCCAACGCTCGAAGGTACTTATAGGTATTGTCGTTACTCGAGATTATTCGACTGGAATAAAATATTCTCAAGAAGGAACTGATGCTATTCCGCGGTAGATAATGGCCTTGAGGCCCTCTCCAGCAAGTTTCGTTGCTCTAGGAAGACTTTGATTTTTTCGTCTCAAAAAGAATCAAGGTTAACCCCTTAGGAAATTTTCATGCTGAAAATGAAAAATAGATTTGCTTCGAACAGTGCACTTTGGGGGTTCTTGACGAGCAGAATCCAGAAATGCAATTAGTTTTCTTCTATCTCTTACGGTTCTCGAAATATTTCAATTTTCGTACAGCACTCTGCCCTCTATCGGCCAACGCTCGAAGGTACTTATAGGTATTGTCGTTACTCGAGATTATTCGACTGGAATACAATATTCTCAAGAAGGAACAGATGCTATTCCGCGGTAGATAATGGCCTTAAGGCCCTCTCCAGCAAGTTTCGTTGCTCTAGGAAGACTTTGATTTTTTCGTCTCACAAAGAATCAAGGTTGGAAATTTTCAGGCTGAAAATGAAAAATAGATTTGCTTCAAACTGTGCACATAGGGGGTTCTTGACGAGCAGAATCCAGAAATGCAATTAGTTTTTTTCTAGCTTTTACGGTTTTCGGGATATTTCAATTTTCGTACAGAAAAATTGCTCTGCCCTCTATCGGCCAACGCTCGAAGGTACTTATAGGTATTGTCGTTACTCGAGATTATTCGACTGGAATAAAATATTCTCAAGAAGGAACTGATGCTATTCCGCGGTAGATAATGGCCTTATGGCCCTCTCCAGCAAGTTTCGTTGCTCTAGGAAGACTTTGATTTTTTCGTCTCAAAAAGAATCAAGGTTAACCCCTTTGGAAATTTTCAGGCTGAAAATGAAAAATAGATTTGCTTCGAACAGTGCACATTGGGGGTTCTTGACGAGCAGAATCCAGAAATGCAATTAGTTTTCTTCTATCTCTTACGGTTCTCGAAATATTTCAATTTTCGTACAGCACTCTGCCCTCTATCGGCCAACGCTCGAAGGTACTTATAGGTATTGTCGTTACTCGAGATTATTCGACTGGAATACAATATTCTCAAGTAGGAACAGATGCTATTCCGCGGTAGATAATGGCCTTAAGGCCCTCTCCAGCAAGTTTCGTTGCTCTAGGAAGACTTTGATTTTTTCGTCTCACAAAGAATCAAGGTTGGAAATTTTCATGCTGAAAATGAAAAATAGATTTGCTTCAAACTGTGCACATAGGGGGTTCTTGACGAGCAGAATCCAGAAATGCAATTAGTTTTTTTCTAGCTTTTACGGTTTTCGGGATATTTCAATTTTCGTACAGAAAAATTGCTCTGCCCTCTATCGGCCAACGCTCGAAGGTACTTATAGGTATTGTCGTTACTCGAGATTATTCGACTGGAATAAAATATTCTCAAGAAGGAACTGATGCTATTCCGCGGTAGATAATGGCCTTAAGGCCCTCTCCAGCAAGTTTCGTTGCTCTAGGAAGACTTTGATTTTTTCGTCTCACAAAGAATCAAGGTTGGAAATTTTCATGCTGAAAATGAAAAATAGATTTGCTTCAAACTGTGCACATAGGGGGTTCTTGACGAGCAGAATCCAGAAATGCAATTAGTTTTTTTCTAGCTTTTACGGTTTTCGGGATATTTCAATTTTCGTACAGAAAAATTGCTCTGCCCTCTATCGGCCAACGCTCGAAGGTACTTATAGGTATTGTCGTTACTCGAGATTATTCGACTGGAATAAGATATTCTCAAGAAGGAACCGATGCCATTCCGCGGTAGATAATGGCCTCAAGGCCCTTCCCAGCGAGTTTCGTTGCTCTAGGAAGACTTTGATTTTTTCGTACCAAAAAGAATCAAGGTTAACCCCTTTGGAAATTTTCAGGCTGAAAATGAAAAAAAGATTTGCTTCAACCTGTGCACATAGGGGGTTCTTGATGAGCAGAATCCAGAAATGCAATTAGTTTTTTTTTAGCCTTTCTGGTTTTCGAGATATTTCAATTTTCGTACAGCAAAGTTGCTCTGCCCTCTAGCGGCCAACGCTCGAAGGTACTTATAGGTGTTGTCGTTACTCGAGATTATTCGACTGGAATAAAATATTCTCAAGAAGGAACTGATGCCATTCCGCGGTAGATAATGGCCTCAAGGCCCTTCCCAGCGAGTTTCGTTGCTCTAGGAAGACTTTGATTTTTTCGTCTCAAAAAGAATCAAGGATGGAAATTTTCAGGCTGAAAATGAAAAATAGATTTACTTCAAACTGTGCACATAGGGGGTTCTAGACGAGCAGAATCCAGAAATGCAATTAGTTCTCTTCTATCTCTTACGGTTTTCGAAATATTTCAATTTTCGTACAGCACTCTGCCCTCTATCGGCCAACGCTCGAAGGTACTTATAGGTATTGTCGTTACTCGAGATTATTCGACTGGAATAAAATATTCTCAAGAAGGAACTGATGCTATTCCGCGGTAGATAATGGCCTTAACGCCCTCTCCAGCGAGTTTCGTTGCTCTAGGAAGACTTTGACTTTTTCGTCTCAGAATTTTCAGGCTGAAAATGAAAAATAGATTTACTTCAACCTGTGCACATTGGGGGTTCTTGACGAGCAGAATCCAGAAATGCAATTAGTTTTCTTCTATCTCTTACGGTTTTCGAGATATTTCAATTTTCGTACAGCAAAGTTGCTCTGCCCTCTATCGGCCAACGCTCGAAGGTACTTATAGGTATTGTCGTAACTCGAGATTATTCGACTGGAATAAAATATTCTCAAGAAGGAACTGATGCTATTCCGTGGTAGATAATGGCCTTAAGGCCCTCTCCAGCGAGTTTCGTTGCTCTAGGAAGACTTTGATTTTTTCGTCTCAAAAAGAAACAAGGTTAACCCCTTTGGAAATGTTCAGGCTGAAAATGAAAAATAGATTTGCTTCAATCTGTGCACAGGGATTGATCCTGACGAGCAGAATCATGAAATGCAATCAGTTTTCTTCTAGCTCTTACGGTTTTCGAGATATTTCAATTTTAGTACAGAAAAATTGCTCTGCCCTCTAGCGGCCAACCCTCGAAGGTACTTATAGGTATTGTCGTTACTCCAGATTATTCGACTGGAAAATAATATTCTCAAGTAGGAACTGATGCTATTCCGCGGTAGATAATGGCCTCGAGGCCCTTCCCAGCGAGTTTCGTTGCTCTAGGAAGACTTTGATTTTTTGGTCTCAAAAAGAATCAAGGTTAACCACTTTGGAAATTTTCAGGCTGAAAATGAAAAATAGATTTGCTTCAAACTGTGCAAAAAGGGGGTTCTTGACGAGCAGAATCCAGAAATGCAATCAGTTTTTTTCTAGCCTTTACGGTTTTCGAGATAATTCAATTTTCGTACAGCAAAGTTGCTCTGCCCTCTAGCGGCCAACGCTCGAAGGTACTTATAGGTATTGTCGTTACTCGAGATTATTCGACTGGAAAAAAATATTCTCAGGTAGGAACTGATGCTATTCCGCGGTAGATAATGGCCTCAAGGCCCTTCCCAGCGAGTTTCGTTGCTCTAGGAAGACTTTGATTTTTTCGTCTCAAAAAGAATCAAGGATGGAAATTTTCAGGCTGAAAATGAAAACTAGATTTGCTTCAAACTGTGCACATTGGGGATACTTGACGAGCAGAATCCAGAAATGCAATTAGTTTTCTTCTAGCTCTTACGGTTTTCGAGATATTTCAATTTTCGTACAGCACTCTGCCCTCTATCGGCCATCGCTCGAAGGTACTTATAGGTATTGTCGTTACTCGAGATTATTCGACTGGAATAAAATATTCTCAAGAAGGAACTGATGCTATTCTGCGGTAGATAATGGCCTTGAGGCCCTCTCCAGCGAGTTTCGTTGCTCTAGGAAGACTTTGATTTTTTCGTCTCAAAAAGAATCAAGGATGGAAATTTTCAGGCTGAAAATGAAAAATAGATTTACTTCAACCTGTGCACATAGGGGGTTCTAGACGAGCAGAATACAGAAATGCAATTAGTTTTCTTCTAGCTCTTACGGTTTTCGAGATATTTCAATTTTCGTACAGCACTCTGCCCTCTATCGGCCAACGCTCGAAGGTACTTATAGGTATTGTCGTTACTCGAGATTATTCGACTGGAAAAAAATATTCTCAGGTAGGAACTGATGCTATTCCGCGGTAGATAATGGCCTCAAGGCCCTTCCCAGCGAGTTTCGTTGCTCTAGGAAGACTTTGATTTTTTGGTCTTAAAAAGAATCAAGGTTAACCCCTTTGGAAATTTTCAGGCTGAAAATGAAAACTAGATTTGCTTCAAACTGTGCACGTTGGGGATTCTTGACGAGCAGAATCCAGAAATGCAATTAGTTTTCTTCTAGCTCTTACGGTTTTCGAGATATTTCAATTTTCGTACAGCACTCTGCCCTCTATCGGCCATCGCTCGAAGGTACTTATAGGTATTGTCGTTACTCGAGATTATTCGACTGGAATAAAATATTCTCAAGAAGGAACTGATGCTATTCCGCGGTAGATAATGGCCTTGAGGCCCTCTCCAGCGAGTTTCGTTGCTCTAGGAAGACTTTGATTTTTTCGTCTCAAAAAGAATCAAGGATGGAAATTTTCAGGCTGAAAATGAAAAATAGATTTACTTCAACCTGTGCACATAGGGGGTTCTAGACGAGCAGAATACAGAAATGCAATTAGTTTTCTTCTAGCTCTTACGGTTTTCGAGATATTTCAATTTTCGTACAGCACTCTGCCCTCTATCGGCCAACGCTCGAAGGTACTTATAGGTATTGTCGTTACTCGAGATTATTCGACTGGAAAAAAATATTCTCAGGTAGGAACTGATGCTATTCCGCGGTAGATAATGGCCTCAAGGCCCTTCCCAGCGAGTTTCGTTGCTCTAGGAAGACTTTGATTTTTTGGTCTTAAAAAGAATCAAGGTTAACCCCTTTGGAAATTTTCAGGCTGAAAATGAAAACTAGATTTGCTTCAAACTGTGCACGTTGGGGATTCTTGACGAGCAGAATCCAGAAATGCAATTAGTTTTCTTCTAGCTCTTACGGTTTTCGAGATATTTCAATTTTCGTACAGCACTCTGCCCTCTATCGGCCAACGCTCGAAGGTACTTATAGGTATTGTCGTTACTCGAGATTATTCGACTGGAATAAAATATTCTCAAGAAGGAACTGATGCTATTCCGCGGTAGATAATGGCCTTAAGGCCCTCTCCAGCAAGTTTCGTTGCTCTAGGAAGACTTTGATTTTTTCGTCTCAAAAAGAATCAAGGATGGAAATTTTCAGGCTGAAAATGAAAAATAGATTTACTTCAACCTGTGCACATTGGGGGTTCTTGACGAGCAGAATCCAGAAATGCAATTAGTTTTCTTCTATCTCTTACGGTTTTCGAGATATTTCAATTTTCGTACAGCAAAGTTGCTCTGCCCTCTATCGGCCAACGCTCGAAGGTACTTATAGGTATTGTCGTAACTCGAGATTATTCGACTGGAATAAAATATTCTCAAGAAGGAACTGATGCTATTCCGTGGTAGATAATGGCCTTAAGGCCCTCTCCAGCGAGTTTCGTTGCTCTAGGAAGACTTTGATTTTTTCGTCTCAAAAAGAAACAAGGTTAACCCCTTTGGAAATGTTCAGGCTGAAAATGAAAAATAGATTTGCTTCAATCTGTGCACAGGGATTGATCCTGACGAGCAGAATCATGAAATGCAATCAGTTTTCTTCTAGCTCTTACGGTTTTCGAGATATTTCAATTTTAGTACAGAAAAATTGCTCTGCCCTCTAGCGGCCAACCCTCGAAGGTACTTATAGGTATTGTCGTTACTCCAGATTATTCGACTGGAAAATAATATTCTCAAGTAGGAACTGATGCTATTCCGCGGTAGATAATGGCCTCGAGGCCCTTCCCAGCGAGTTTCGTTGCTCTAGGAAGACTTTGATTTTTTGGTCTCAAAAAGAATCAAGGTTAACCACTTTGGAAATTTTCAGGCTGAAAATGAAAAATAGATTTGCTTCAAACTGTGCAAAAAGGGGGTTCTTGACGAGCAGAATCCAGAAATGCAATCAGTTTTTTTCTAGCCTTTACGGTTTTCGAGATAATTCAATTTTCGTACAGCAAAGTTGCTCTGCCCTCTAGCGGCCAACGCTCGAAGGTACTTATAGGTATTGTCGTTACTCGAGATTATTCGACTGGAAAAAAATATTCTCAGGTAGGAACTGATGCTATTCCGCGGTAGATAATGGCCTCAAGGCCCTTCCCAGCGAGTTTCGTTGCTCTAGGAAGACTTTGATTTTTTGGTCTTAAAAAGAATCAAGGTTAACCCCTTTGGAAATTTTCAGGCTGAAAATGAAAACTAGATTTGCTTCAAACTGTGCACGTTGGGGATTCTTGACGAGCAGAATCCAGAAATGCAATTAGTTTTCTTCTAGCTCTTACGGTTTTCGAGATATTTCAATTTTCGTACAGCACTCTGCCCTCTATCGGCCATCGCTCGAAGGTACTTATAGGTATTGTCGTTACTCGAGATTATTCGACTGGAATAAAATATTCTCAAGAAGGAACTGATGCTATTCCGCGGTAGATAATGGCCTTGAGGCCCTCTTCAGCGAGTTTCGTTGCTCTAGGAAGACTGTGATTTTTTCGTCTCAAAAAGAATCAAGGTTAACCCCTTTGGAAATTTTCAGGCTGAAAATGAAAAATAGATTTACTTCAAACTGTGCACATAGGGGGTCCTAGACGAGCAGAATCCAGAAATGCAATTAGTTTTCCTCTAGCTCTTACGGTTTTCGAGATATTTCAATTTTCGTACAGCAATCTTCCCTCTATCGGCCAACGCTCGAAGGTACTTATAGGTATTGTCGTTACTCGAGATTATTCGACTGGAATAAAATATTCTCAAGAAGGAACTGATGCTATTCCGCGGTAGATAATGGCCTTAAGGCCCTCTCCAGCAAGTTTAGTTGCTCTAGGAAGACTTTGATTTTTTCGTCTCAAAAAGAATCAAGGTTAACCCCTTTGGAAATTTTCAGGCTGAAAATGAAAAATAGATTTGCTTCAAACTGTGCATATATGGGGTTCTTGACGAGCAGAATCCAGAAATGCAATTAGTTTTCTTCTAGCTCTTACGGTTTTCGAGATATTTCAATTTTCGTACAGCACTCTGCCCTCTATCGGCCAACGCTCGAAGGTACTTATAGGTATTGTCGTTACTCGAGATTATTCGACTGGAATAAAATATTCTCAAGAAGGAACTGATGCTATTCCGCGGTAGATAATGGCCTTGAGGCCCTCTTCAGCGAGTTTCGTTGCTCTAGGAAGACTTTGATTTTTTCGTCTCAAAAAGAATCAAGGTTTAACCCCTTTGGAAATTTTCATGCTGAAAATGAAAAATAGATTTGCTTCAAACAGTGCACATTGGGGGTTCTTGACGAGCAGAATCCAGAAATGCAATTAGTTTTCTTCTATCTCTTACGGTTTTCGAGATATTTCAATTTTCGTACAGCACTCTGCCCTCTATCGGCCAACGCTCGAAGGTACTTATAGGTATTGTCGTAACTCGAGATTATTCGACTGGAATAAAATATTCTCAAGAAGGAACTGATGCTATTCCGTGGTAGATAATGGCCTTAAGGCCCTCTCCAGCGAGTTTCGTTGCTCTAGGAAGACTTTGATTTTTTCGTCTCAAAAAGAAACAAGGTTAACCCCTTTGGAAATGTTCAGGCTGAAAATGAAAAATAGATTTGCTTCAATCTGTGCACAGGGATTGATCCTTTCGAGCAGAATCATGAAATGCAATCAGTTTTCTTCTAGCTCTTACGGTTTTCGAGATATTTCAATTTTAGTACAGAAAAATTGCTCTGCCCTCTAGCGGCCAACCCTCGAAGGTACTTATAGGTATTGTCGTTACTCCAGATTATTCGACTGGAATAAAATATTCTCAAGAAGGAACTGATGCTATTCCGCGGTAGATAATGGCCTTGAGGCCCTCTTCAGCGAGTTTCGTTGCTCTAGGAAGACTGATTTTTTCGTCTCAAAAAGAATCAAGGTTTAACCCCTTTGGAAATTTTCATGCTGAAAATGAAAAATAGATTTGCTTCAAACAGTGCACATTGGGGGTTCTTGACGAGCAGAATCCAGAAATGCAATTAGTTTTCTTCTATCTCTTACGGTTTTCGAGATATTTCAATTTTCGTACAGCACTCTGCCCTCTATCGGCCAACGCTCGAAGGTACTTATAGGTATTGTCGTTACTCGAGATTATTCGACTGGAATAAAATATTCTCAAGAATGAACTGATGCTATTCCGCGGTAGATAATGGCCTTGAGGCCCTCTTCAGCGAGTTTCGTTGCTCTAGGAAGACTTTGATTTTTTCGTCTCAAAAAGAATCAAGGTTTAACCCCTTTGGAAATTTTCATGCTGAAAATGAAAAATAGATTTGCTTCAAACAGTGCACATTGGGGGTTCTTGACGAGCAGAATCCAGAAATGCAATTAGTTTTCCTCTAGCTCATACGGTTTTCGAGATATTTCAATTTTCGTACAGCAATCTTCCCTCTATCGGCCAACGCTCGAAGGTACTTATAGGTATTGTCGTTACTCGAGATTATTCGACTGGAATAAAATATTCTCAAGAAGGAACTGATGCTATTCCGCGGTAGATAATGGCCTTAAGGCCCTCTCCAGCAAGTTTCGTTGCTCTAGGAAGACTTTGATTTTTTCGTCTCAAAAAGAATCTAACCCCTTTGGAAATTTTCAGGCTGAAAATGAAAAATAGATTTGCTTCAAACTGTGCACATTGGGGGTTCTTGACGAGCAGAATCCAGAAATGCAATTAGTTTTCTTCTATCTCTTACGGTTTTCGAGATATTTCAATTTTCGTACAGCAAAGTTGCTCTGCCCTCTATCGGCCAACGCTCGAAGGTACTTATAGGTATTGTCGTAACTCGAGATTATTCGACTGGAATAAAATATTCTCAAGAAGGAACTGATGCTATTCCGTGGTACATAATGGCCTTAAGGCCCTCTCCAGCGAGTTTCGTTGCTCTAGGAAGACTTTGATTTTTTCGTCTCAAAAAGAAACAAGGTTAACCCCTTTGGAAATGTTCAGGCTGAAAATGAAAAATAGATTTGCTTCAATCTGTGCACAGGGATTGATCCTGACGAGCAGAATCATGAAATGCAATCAGTTTTCTTCTAGCTCTTACGGTTTTCGAGATATTTCAATTTTAGTACAGAAAAATTGCTCTGCCCTCTAGCGGCCAACCCTCGAAGGTACTTATAGGTATTGTCGTTACTCCAGATTATTCGACTGGAAAATAATATTCTCAAGTAGGAACTGATGCTATTCCGCGGTAGATAATGGCCTCGAGGCCCTTCCCAGCGAGTTTCGTTGCTCTAGGAAGACTTTGATTTTTTGGTCTCAAAAAGAATCAAGGTTAACCACTTTGGAAATTTTCAGGCTGAAAATGAAAAATAGATTTGCTTCAAACTGTGCAAAAAGGGGGTTCTTGACGAGCAGAATCCAGAAATGCAATCAGTTTTTTTCTAGCCTTTACGGTTTTCGAGATAATTCAATTTTCGTACAGCAAAGTTGCTCTGCCCTCTAGCGGCCAACGCTCGAAGGTACTTATAGGTATTGTCGTTACTCGAGATTATTCGACTGGAAAAAAATATTCTCAGGTAGGAACTGATGCTATTCCGCGGTAGATAATGGCCTCAAGGCCCTTCCCAGCGAGTTTCGTTGCTCTAGGAAGACTTTGATTTTTTCGTCTCAAAAAGAATCAAGGATGGAAATTTTCAGGCTGAAAATGAAAACTAGATTTGCTTCAAACTGTGCACATTGGGGATACTTGACGAGCAGAATCCAGAAATGCAATTAGTTTTCTTCTAGCTCTTACGGTTTTCGAGATATTTCAATTTTCGTACAGCACTCTGCCCTCTATCGGCCATCGCTCGAAGGTACTTATAGGTATTGTCGTTACTCGAGATTATTCGACTGGAATAAAATATTCTCAAGAAGGAACTGATGCTATTCTGCGGTAGATAATGGCCTTGAGGCCCTCTCCAGCGAGTTTCGTTGCTCTAGGAAGACTTTGATTTTTTCGTCTCAAAAAGAATCAAGGATGGAAATTTTCAGGCTGAAAATGAAAAATAGATTTACTTCAACCTGTGCACATAGGGGGTTCTAGACGAGCAGAATACAGAAATGCAATTAGTTTTCTTCTAGCTCTTACGGTTTTCGAGATATTTCAATTTTCGTACAGCACTCTGCCCTCTATCGGCCAACGCTCGAAGGTACTTATAGGTATTGTCGTTACTCGAGATTATTCGACTGGAAAAAAATATTCTCAGGTAGGAACTGATGCTATTCCGCGGTAGATAATGGCCTCAAGGCCCTTCCCAGCGAGTTTCGTTGCTCTAGGAAGACTTTGATTTTTTGGTCTTAAAAAGAATCAAGGTTAACCCCTTTGGAAATTTTCAGGCTGAAAATGAAAACTAGATTTGCTTCAAACTGTGCACGTTGGGGATTCTTGACGAGCAGAATCCAGAAATGCAATTAGTTTTCTTCTAGCTCTTACGGTTTTCGAGATATTTCAATTTTCGTACAGCACTCTGCCCTCTATCGGCCATCGCTCGAAGGTACTTATAGGTATTGTCGTTACTCGAGATTATTCGACTGGAATAAAATATTCTCAAGAAGGAACTGATGCTATTCCGCGGTAGATAATGGCCTTGAGGCCCTCTCCAGCGAGTTTCGTTGCTCTAGGAAGACTTTGATTTTTTCGTCTCAAAAAGAATCAAGGATGGAAATTTTCAGGCTGAAAATGAAAAATAGATTTACTTCAACCTGTGCACATAGGGGGTTCTAGACGAGCAGAATACAGAAATGCAATTAGTTTTCTTCTAGCTCTTACGGTTTTCGAGATATTTCAATTTTCGTACAGCACTCTGCCCTCTATCGGCCAACGCTCGAAGGTACTTATAGGTATTGTCGTTACTCGAGATTATTCGACTGGAAAAAAATATTCTCAGGTAGGAACTGATGCTATTCCGCGGTAGATAATGGCCTCAAGGCCCTTCCCAGCGAGTTTCGTTGCTCTAGGAAGACTTTGATTTTTTGGTCTTAAAAAGAATCAAGGTTAACCCCTTTGGAAATTTTCAGGCTGAAAATGAAAACTAGATTTGCTTCAAACTGTGCACGTTGGGGATTCTTGACGAGCAGAATCCAGAAATGCAATTAGTTTTCTTCTAGCTCTTACGGTTTTCGAGATATTTCAATTTTCGTACAGCACTCTGCCCTCTATCGGCCAACGCTCGAAGGTACTTATAGGTATTGTCGTTACTCGAGATTATTCGACTGGAATAAAATATTCTCAAGAAGGAACTGATGCTATTCCGCGGTAGATAATGGCCTTAAGGCCCTCTCCAGCAAGTTTCGTTGCTCTAGGAAGACTTTGATTTTTTCGTCTCAAAAAGAATCAAGGATGGAAATTTTCAGGCTGAAAATGAAAAATAGATTTACTTCAACCTGTGCACATTGGGGGTTCTTGACGAGCAGAATCCAGAAATGCAATTAGTTTTCTTCTATCTCTTACGGTTTTCGAGATATTTCAATTTTCGTACAGCAAAGTTGCTCTGCCCTCTATCGGCCAACGCTCGAAGGTACTTATAGGTATTGTCGTAACTCGAGATTATTCGACTGGAATAAAATATTCTCAAGAAGGAACTGATGCTATTCCGTGGTAGATAATGGCCTTAAGGCCCTCTCCAGCGAGTTTCGTTGCTCTAGGAAGACTTTGATTTTTTCGTCTCAAAAAGAAACAAGGTTAACCCCTTTGGAAATGTTCAGGCTGAAAATGAAAAATAGATTTGCTTCAATCTGTGCACAGGGATTGATCCTGACGAGCAGAATCATGAAATGCAATCAGTTTTCTTCTAGCTCTTACGGTTTTCGAGATATTTCAATTTTAGTACAGAAAAATTGCTCTGCCCTCTAGCGGCCAACCCTCGAAGGTACTTATAGGTATTGTCGTTACTCCAGATTATTCGACTGGAAAATAATATTCTCAAGTAGGAACTGATGCTATTCCGCGGTAGATAATGGCCTCGAGGCCCTTCCCAGCGAGTTTCGTTGCTCTAGGAAGACTTTGATTTTTTGGTCTCAAAAAGAATCAAGGTTAACCACTTTGGAAATTTTCAGGCTGAAAATGAAAAATAGATTTGCTTCAAACTGTGCAAAAAGGGGGTTCTTGACGAGCAGAATCCAGAAATGCAATCAGTTTTTTTCTAGCCTTTACGGTTTTCGAGATAATTCAATTTTCGTACAGCAAAGTTGCTCTGCCCTCTAGCGGCCAACGCTCGAAGGTACTTATAGGTATTGTCGTTACTCGAGATTATTCGACTGGAAAAAAATATTCTCAGGTAGGAACTGATGCTATTCCGCGGTAGATAATGGCCTCAAGGCCCTTCCCAGCGAGTTTCGTTGCTCTAGGAAGACTTTGATTTTTTCGTCTCAAAAAGAATCAAGGATGGAAATTTTCAGGCTGAAAATGAAAACTAGATTTGCTTCAAACTGTGCACATTGGGGATACTTGACGAGCAGAATCCAGAAATGCAATTAGTTTTCTTCTAGCTCTTACGGTTTTCGAGATATTTCAATTTTCGTACAGCACTCTGCCCTCTATCGGCCATCGCTCGAAGGTACTTATAGGTATTGTCGTTACTCGAGATTATTCGACTGGAATAAAATATTCTCAAGAAGGAACTGATGCTATTCTGCGGTAGATAATGGCCTTGAGGCCCTCTCCAGCGAGTTTCGTTGCTCTAGGAAGACTTTGATTTTTTCGTCTCAAAAAGAATCAAGGATGGAAATTTTCAGGCTGAAAATGAAAAATAGATTTACTTCAACCTGTGCACATAGGGGGTTCTAGACGAGCAGAATACAGAAATGCAATTAGTTTTCTTCTAGCTCTTACGGTTTTCGAGATATTTCAATTTTCGTACAGCACTCTGCCCTCTATCGGCCAACGCTCGAAGGTACTTATAGGTATTGTCGTTACTCGAGATTATTCGACTGGAATAAAATATTCTCAAGAAGGAACTGATGCTATTCCGCGGTAGATAATGGCCTTGAGGCCCTCTCCAGCGAGTTTCGTTGCTCTAGGAAGACTTTGATTTTTTCGTCTCAAAAAGAATCAAGGATGGAAATTTTCAGGCTGAAAATGAAAAATAGATTTACTTCAAACTGTGCACATAGGGGGTTCTAGACGAGCAGAATAAAGAAATGCAATTAGTTTTCTTCTAGCTCTTACGGTTTTCGAGATATTTCAATTTTCGTACAGCACTCTGCCCTCTATCGGCGAACGCTCGAAGGTACTTATAGGTATTGTCGTTACTCGAGATTATTCGACTGGAAAAAAATATTCTCAGGTAGGAACTGATGCTATTCCGCGGTAGATAATGGCCCCAAGGCCCTTCCCAGCGAGTTTCGTTGCTCTAGGAAGACATTGATGTTTTCGTCTCACAAAGAATCAAGGTTGGAAATTTTCAGGCTGAAAATGAAAAATAGATTTACTTCAAACTGTGCACATAGGGGGTTCTAGACGAGCAGAATCCAGAAATGCAATTAGTTTTCTTCTATCTCTTACGGTTTTCGAGATATTTCAATTTTCGTATAGCACTCTGCCCTCTATCGGCCAACGCTCGAAGGTACTTATAGGTATTGTCGTTACTCGAGATTATTCGACTGGAATAAAATATTCTCAAGATGGAACTGATGCTATTCCGCGGTAGATAATGGCCTTAACGCCCTCTCCAGCGAGTTTCGTTGCTCTAGGAAGACTTAGACTTTTTCGTCTCAGAATTTTCAGGCTGAAAATGAAAAATAGATTTGCTTCAAACTGTGCACATAGTGGGTTCTTGACGAGCAGAATCCAGACATGCAATTATTTTTTTCCTAGCTTTTACGGTTTTCGGGATATTTCAATTTTCGTACAGAAAAATTGCTCTGCCCTCTATCGGCCAACGCTCGAAGGTACTTATAGGTATTGTCGTTACTCGAGATTATTCGACTGGAATAAAATATTCTCAAGAAGGAACTGATGCTATTCCGCGGTAGATAATGGCCTTGAGGCCCTCTCCAGCAAGTTTCGTTGCTCTAGGAAGACTTTGATTTTTTCGTCTCAAAAAGAATCAAGGTTAACCCCTTAGGAAATTTTCATGCTGAAAATGAAAAATAGATTTGCTTCGAACAGTGCACATTGGGGGTTCTTGACGAGCAGAATCCAGAAATGCAATTAGTTTTCTTCTATCTCTTACGGTTCTCGAAATATTTCAATTTTCGTACAGCACTCTGCCCTCTATCGGCCAACGCTCGAAGGTACTTATAGGTATTGTCGTTACTCGAGATTATTCGACTGGAATAAAATATTCTCAAGAAGGAACTGATGCTATTCCGCGGTATATAATGGCCTTAAGGCCCTCTCCAGCGAGTTTCGTTGCTCTAGGAAGACTTTGATTTTTTCGTCTCAAAAAGAATCAAGGTTAACCCCTTTGGAAATTTTCAGGCTGAAAATGAAAAATAGATTTGCTTCAAACTGTGCGCATTGGGGGTTCTTGACGAGCAGAATCCAGAAATGCAATTAGTTTTCTTCTATCTCTTACGGTTTTCGAGATATTTCAATTTTCGTACAGCACTCTGCCCTCTATCGGCCTACTCTCGAAGGTACTTATAGGTATTGTCGTTACTCGAGATTATTCGACTGGAATAAAATATTCTCAAGATGGAACTGATGCTATTCCGCGGTAGATAATGGCCTTAACGCCCTCTCCAGCGAGTTTCGTTGCTCTAGGAAGACTTTGACTTTTTCGTCTCAGAATTTTCAGGCTGAAAATGAAAAATAGATTTGCTTCAAACTGTGCACATAGGGGGTTCTTGACGAGCAGAATCCAGACATGCAATTATTTTTTTCCTAGCTTTTACGGTTTTCGGGATATTTCAATTTTCGTACAGAAAAATTGCTCTGCCCTCTATCGGCCAACGCTCGAAGGTACTTATAGGTATTGTCGTTACTCGAGATTATTCGACTGGAATAAAATATTCTCAAGAAGGAACTGATGCTATTCCGCGGTAGATAATGGCCCTAACGCCCTCTCCAGCGAGTTTCGTTGCTCTAGGAAGACTTTGATTTTTTCGTCTCAAAAAGAATCAAGGTTAACCCCTTTGGAAATTTTCAGGCTGAAAATGA
This sequence comes from Chrysolina americana, assembly GCA_958502065.1. NCBI lineage: Eukaryota > Metazoa > Arthropoda > Insecta > Coleoptera > Chrysomelidae > Chrysolina > Chrysolina americana. The sequence continues at coordinate 142,073 of OY293418.1, read as the reverse complement.
AAAATAGATTTGCTTCGAACAGTGCACATTGGGGGTTCTTGACGAGCAGAATCCAGAAATGCAATTAGTTTTCTTCTATCTCTTACGGTTCTCGAAATATTTCAATTTTCGTACAGCACTCTGCCCTCTATCGGCCAACGCTCGAAGGTACTTATAGGTATTGTCGTTACTCGAGATTATTCGACTGGAATACAATATTCTCAAGTAGGAACAGATGCTATTCCGCGGTAGATAATGGCCTTAAGGCCCTCTCCAGCAAGTTTCGTTGCTCTAGGAAGACTTTGATTTTTTCGTCTCACAAAGAATCAAGGTTGGAAATTTTCATGCTGAAAATGAAAAATAGATTTGCTTCAAACTGTGCACATAGGGGGTTCTTGACGAGCAGAATCCAGAAATGCAATTAGTTTTTTTCTAGCTTTTACGGTTTTCGGGATATTTCAATTTTCGTACAGAAAAATTGCTCTGCCCTCTATCGGCCAACGCTCGAAGGTACTTATAGGTATTGTCGTTACTCGAGATTATTCGACTGGAATAAAATATTCTCAAGAAGGAACTGATGCTATTCCGCGGTAGATAATGGCCTTAAGGCCCTCTCCAGCAAGTTTCGTTGCTCTAGGAAGACTTTGATTTTTTCGTCTCACAAAGAATCAAGGTTGGAAATTTTCATGCTGAAAATGAAAAATAGATTTGCTTCAAACTGTGCACATAGGGGGTTCTTGACGAGCAGAATCCAGAAATGCAATTAGTTTTTTTCTAGCTTTTACGGTTTTCGGGATATTTCAATTTTCGTACAGAAAAATTGCTCTGCCCTCTATCGGCCAACGCTCGAAGGTACTTATAGGTATTGTCATACTCGAGATTATTCGACTGGAATAAAATATTCTCAAGAAGGAACCGATGCCATTCCGCGGTAGATATTGGCCTCAAGGCCCTTCCCAGCGAGTTTCGTTGCTCTAGGAAGACTTTGATTTTTTCGTACCAAAAAGAATCAAGGTTAACCCCTTTGGAAATTTTCAGGCTGAAAATGAAAAAAAGATTTGCTTCAACCTGTGCACATAGGGGGTTCTTGATGAGCAGAATCCAGAAATGCAATTAGTTTTTTTTTAGCCTTTCTGGTTTTCGAGATATTTCAATTTTCGTACAGCAAAGTTGCTCTGCCCTCTAGCGGCCAACGCTCGAAGGTACTTATAGGTGTTGTCGTTACTCGAGATTATTCGACTGGAATAAAATATTCTCAAGAAGGAACTGATGCCATTCCGCGGTAGATAATGGCCTCAAGGCCCTTCCCAGCGAGTTTCGTTGCTCTAGGAAGACTTTGATTTTTTCGTCTCAAAAAGAATCAAGGATGGAAATTTTCAGGCTGAAAATGAAAAATAGATTTACTTCAAACTGTGCACATAGGGGGTTCTAGACGAGCAGAATCCAGAAATGCAATTAGTTTTCTTCTATCTCTTACGGTTTTCGAAATATTTCAATTTTCGTACAGCACTCTGCCCTCTATCGGCCAACGCTCGAAGGTACTTATAGGTATTGTCGTTACTCGAGATTATTCGACTGGAATAAAATATTCTCAAGAAGGAACTGATGCTATTCCGCGGTAGATAATGGCCTTAACGCCCTCTCCAGCGAGTTTCGTTGCTCTAGGAAGACTTTGACTTTTTCGTCTCAGAATTTTCAGGCTGAAAATGAAAAATAGATTTAGTTCAACCTGTGCACATTGGGGGTTCTTGACGAGCAGAATCCAGAAATGCAATTAGTTTTCTTCTATCTCTTACGGTTTTCGAGATATTTCAATTTTCGTACAGCAAAGTTGCTCTGCCCTCTATCGGCCAACGCTCGAAGGTACTTATAGGTATTGTCGTTACTCCAGATTATTCGACTGGAAAATAATATTCTCAAGTAGGAACTGATGCTATTCCGCGGTAGATAATGGCCTCGAGGCCCTTCCCAGCGAGTTTCGTTGCTCTAGGAAGACTTTGATTTTTTGGTCTCAAAAAGAATCAAGGTTAACCACTTTGGAAATTTTCAGGCTGAAAATGAAAAATAGATTTGCTTCAAACTGTGCAAAAAGGGGGTTCTTGACGAGCAGAATCCAGAAATGCAATCAGTTTTTTTCTAGCCTTTACGGTTTTCGAGATAATTCAATTTTCGTACAGCAAAGTTGCTCTGCCCTCTAGCGGCCAACGCTCGAAGGTACTTATAGGTATTGTCGTTACTCGAGATTATTCGACTGGAAAAAAATATTCTCAGGTAGGAACTGATGCTATTCCGCGGTAGATAATGGCCTCAAGGCCCTTCCCAGCGAGTTTCGTTGCTCTAGGAAGACTTTGATTTTTTGGTCTTAAAAAGAATCAAGGTTAACCCCTTTGGAAATTTTCAGGCTGAAAATGAAAACTAGATTTGCTTCAAACTGTGCACGTTGGGGATTCTTGACGAGCAGAATCCAGAAATGCAATTAGTTTTCTTCTAGCTCTTACGGTTTTCGAGATATTTCAATTTTCGTACAGCACTCTGCCCTCTATCGGCCATCGCTCGAAGGTACTTATAGGTATTGTCGTTACTCGAGATTATTCGACTGGAATAAAATATTCTCAAGAAGGAACTGATGCTATTCCGCGGTAGATAATGGCCTTGAGGCCCTCTCCAGCGAGTTTCGTTGCTCTAGGAAGACTTTGATTTTTTCGTCTCAAAAAGAATCAAGGATGGAAATTTTCAGGCTGAAAATGAAAAATAGATTTACTTCAACCTGTGCACATAGGGGGTTCTAGACGAGCAGAATACAGAAATGCAATTAGTTTTCTTCTAGCTCTTACGGTTTTCGAGATATTTCAATTTTCGTACAGCACTCTGCCCTCTATCGGCCAACGCTCGAAGGTACTTATAGGTATTGTCGTTACTCGAGATTATTCGACTGGAATAAAATATTCTCAAGAAGGAACTGATGCTATTCCGCGGTAGATAATGGCCTTGAGGCCCTCTCCAGCGAGTTTCGTTGCTCTAGGAAGACTTTGATTTTTTCGTCTCAAAAAGAATCAAGGATGGAAATTTTCAGGCTGAAAATGAAAAATAGATTTACTTCAAACTGTGCACATAGGGGGTTCTAGACGAGCAGAATAAAGAAATGCAATTAGTTTTCTTCTAGCTCTTACGGTTTTCGAGATATTTCAATTTTCGTACAGCACTCTGCCCTCTATCGGCCAACGCTCGAAGGTACTTATAGGTATTGTCGTTACTCGAGATTATTCGACTGGAAAAAAATATTCTCAGGTAGGAACTGATGCTATTCCGCGGTAGATAATGGCCTCAAGGCCCTTCCCAGCGAGTTTCGTTGCTCTAGGAAGACATTGATGTTTTCGTCTCACAAAGAATCAAGGTTGGAAATTTTCAGGCTGAAAATGAAAAATAGATTTACTTCAAACTGTGCACATAGGGGGTTCTAGACGAGCAGAATCCAGAAATGCAATTAGTTTTCTTCTATCTCTTACGGTTTTCGAGATATTTCAATTTTCGTATAGCACTCTGCCCTCTATCGGCCAACGCTCGAAGGTACTTATAGGTATTGTCGTTACTCGAGATTATTCGACTGGAATAAAATATTCTCAAGATGGAACTGATGCTATTCCGCGGTAGATAATGGCCTTAACGCCCTCTCCAGCGAGTTTCGTTGCTCTAGGAAGACTTTGACTTTTTCGTCTCAGAATTTTCAGGCTGAAAATGAAAAATAGATTTGCTTCAAACTGTGCACATAGGGGGTTCTTGACGAGCAGAATCCAGACATGCAATTATTTTTTTCCTAGCTTTTACGGTTTTCGGGATATTTCAATTTTCGTACAGAAAAATTGCTCTGCCCTCTATCGGCCAACGCTCGAAGGTACTTATAGGTATTGTCGTTACTCGAGATTATTCGACTGGAATAAAATATTCTCAAGAAGGAACTGATGCCATTCCGCGGTAGATAATGGCCTCAAGGCCCTTCCCAGCGAGTTTCGTTGCTCTAGGAAGACTTTGATTTTTTCGTCTCAAAAAGAATCAAGGATGGAAATTTTCAGGCTGAAAATGAAAAATAGATTTACTTCAAACTGTGCACATAGGGGGTTCTAGACGAGCAGAATCCAGAAATGCAATTAGTTTTCTTCTATCTCTTACGGTTTTCGAAATATTTCAATTTTCGTACAGCACTCTGCTCTCTATCGGCCAACGCTCGAAGGTACTTATAGGTATTGTCGTTACTCGAGATTATTCGACTGGAATAAAATATTCTCAAGAAGGAACTGATGCTATTCCGCGGTAGATAATGGCCTTAACGCCCTCTCCAGCGAGTTTCGTTGCTCTAGGAAGACTTTGATTTTTTCGTCTCAAAAAGAATCAAGGTTAACCCCTTTGGAAATTTTCAGGCTGAAAATGAAAAATAGATTTGCTTCAAACTGTGCACAGGGGGTGATCCTGACGAGCAGAATCAAAAAATGCAATCAGTTTTCTTCTAGCTCTTACGGTATTCGAGATATTTCAATTTTAGTACAGAAAAATTGCTCTGCCCTCTAGCGGCCATCGCTCGAAGGTACTTATAGGTAATGTCGTTACTCGAGATTATTCGACTGGAATAAAATATTCTCAAGAAGGAACTGATGCTATTCCGCGGTAGATAATGGCCCTAACGCCCTCTCCAGCGAGTTTCGTTGCTCTAGGAAGACTTTGATTTTTTCGTCTCAAAAAGAATCAAGGTTAACCCCTTTGGAAATTTTCAGGCTGAAAATGAAAAATAGATGTGCTTCAAACTCTGCACAGGGGGTGTTTTTGACGAGCAGAATCTAGAAATGCAGTTTTCTTGTAGCTTTTACGGCTCAGTTTACGGGGTTTTCTAAAAGAACGAGAACCACATCTGCTGCACTGATAAAAAACGGCCTTATGTAAAGATATCTATTCATTAAGTTATTTAATAAAACTACGAACTGCATAAAAACTGCCCGAAAACAAAGCAAACAACGAAAGCAGTATCAAGAGGATGTTCTTATAGAGCTTCCAAGAGCACGTTCCCCAGTCGTTCCAGTTGATCAGGATGTCCACCACTCCGGGGACGAGCAGGCCCAAAATGGAGAAGAAAACGGCGCCGACGAGGTCGATGAGCGAGTCCAAGTTGTGGCCCGCGGCCGCAGCCACCCCTATGGCGAAGGTAACCGTCGTGGTCCTGAGGATGATCTGCGCCAAGTTGTGTCTTTCGGGGGCGAGTTGGGGTTCGAGGCGGCGCCAGAGGATGTCGGTGGGCACGTAGTGGTTCAGCATGAAGGTGAAGAACATCGAGGCCGAGATGCAGGCCTGAACCACTTGGGCGGGCCTGAAAACAAGAGTTTTCTTGCATACTCGAAATAATTTATATGGGGTTCGAGCGAGCAAAAAGTCATAGAAAAAAAAGGCACTTTATTACAGCTGAAATTATTCTGTGACAAAATACCATTTCTTATTTGGTTTTATCATTGTATAAAGAGTAACAAGACAGTAAAAGAATCATATGGGACCCGATATGTAGATGGTGTTAGTGTTCTGGTCTCCCAGTTAGTGTTTGAGGACATAACGAAACTACCAACCCAACTAATAGATGGCGGTTTAATTATGATACTGGAAAGGGGACACAAAATATCTATTCGGAATCTGTTCTTGGTGTTCTGGTACAAAAAACAGATGATATTTGGTGATGAAATTCTAGAATGGAGATTATTCAGTAGGTGAAATATGTTGAAATTTCAAAGATCTATTTTGCATTAAGTAGAAACCTACAGTTTATTTAGTTTTCAACTAAACACCCTAGATGGCACTAGTGTTTTGCTTCAATGCCGGTTTCACAGGCATTGACTCTAATTGTGAAATCGATTGCTGTGATCATTGTTTATAGAGAAAAAACAGCCAAGTCCATTTAAAATTGCGGTAGCTTCACTATGTGGTGGAAAATGTTCTAGTTTCTCTGAAGGATCAAGCGGTCAGGAGAATAACATGACAAGTCACAAGTTTTGTATTGTCAACTTCCTAACTTAGGTTGCTGATTTGGTACAGACTTATAATGAATTTTCACCTAAAAATGCCAATAACTCTGACATCATTATTTGTGACTTGGCTTGTTTTTCCCCTGTACCCTTCATTCGACTCAATACAAAGAATCCAACGCATGAGAGCACTGAAAGAGTTGAAAATCCCACAAAAACTGAGAAAACTGATATTAATGACGATGAAAACAACTAAGATCTCAATAAGAACAACAAAAGGAGAAACAGAGGATGTCAGAATCATCAAGGGGGACTCACTTTCAACGAAATTATTCGATCTAACTTTAGAATATGTGGTGAGGAGAATTAACAAAAGAAATCTTAGAACAGGAGGAGGACAAATTATTGCGTACGATGATGATATAGCCATAATTACCAAGATCAGGAGAGAAATGAAAGATGTGCTGAAAGAAATGATAGAAGGGGAAATAATGGGGCTTAACCAAGAAAAAACGAAAATATTGAGATTAGGAACTAAACAAATACAGGGAAAGATCAAAATAGGAGCAAGAGTGTTTGAAGAAGTAAAAGAGTTCAAATATCTAGGAGTAACGATAAGTAAAACGGGAGAGAGAAGACCAGAAATACAAGAAAAAATATTAAACGCAGAGCATACTTCGCCAATAAAACATTATTGAAAAGTAAAATGTTAACAAAGAATGGTAAAATAAATATTTATAATACCATAATTAGACCAATCATGTTATACAGAGCGGAGACGACGACAATGCCAAAAAAAGACGAGGAAGACACGAGGAAATTTGAAAGGAAAATTATGAGAGCAATATTAGGACCAAAAAAGATCTCAGAGGAAGAATACAGAATAAGAACTAACTTAGGAAATAGACAGGAATTAAAAGAAGACAATATGTAGAATAAAACAACACAGAATTGGATGGTTGGGGCATGTATGGAAGGTGGGAAAAGGGGCAGTAACATACTCAATTTTACAGTGGGACCCCGGTGGAGGAAAGAGAATAGGAAGACCAAGATCAAACTGGATGCAGGAAGCAGGGCTTGAATGACAAACTAGCAAGAAAAAACCAATGACAAGATTATATGGAGAAACAACCAAAAGCATAAATTAATAGATTGGGCGTGATCTACCCAAAAAACTAGATCTAGATAGCTTTTGCGGCTTAACCCCACGAGGGGTGTTTAGCCACTGTATATACAGTGTGATGCAATTTACTAAGCCCCACCCCCGTATTTCTGTGGATTTTGGAAATTTATTATTTTTTCGGGTAAAAAAGTTTTGTTAATCATCTTTTCACGACCTAGTACGACCACAGAATGCATGCCAAAAATCGAGAAGAGGTATTAGGCATTTTTTTAGCAAAATTTTAGCTAGGGCTTTGACTCGAACCATTCTCGAATACCTCCATGTAAAATTTCAACATAATATCTTTTACGGAGTGTTTTCTATACCAGTTACAATTTTCTAAAAAGCAAATCTATCAAGTCACTCTATATAAAAAATTCCCTGTAAATTGGAATGAACTGAGGCAAGGGGTCGGATACAGCTATCATTTTCCAATTGGATCGTGCTTCCATCCATAATGCTGGTAATGTACGAAGATGGTTGAACCAAAAACTTCCTCTGAAATGGATTGGCCGCCGCGTTCACCTGATCTCATCCCTCTGGAATTTTAATTTTGTGGAAATATCGAATAGAAGGTTCATGAAAGTAGGCCAAGGACTAAAAAAGAGTTGCGGCAGTTTGCAAAGAAATATCACTAGGAGAACTGCGAAGAGTTGGACAGAACTTGCGCAGAAGTTACGAAAAATTTATAGAAAATGAAGGAGGATATATAGAACGTACGAAGATTTAGAATTGTTTGAATTTCAGTTTTTCATCTGCTTGTTTGATACATATTCCATTTCTTCATGTTTGTTTTCAAAATTTGTTAGTATTTAAAAATTAATAATTTGTGCGGAAATAATGTGTTTTCATTAACAATCAGTGAACAGATCGTCTGAATCCGACCCCTTGCCTCAATTCATTTCAATTTACACGGATTTCTTATACAGAGTGACTTGAAAGATTTCCTTTTTCGAAAATTGTAACAGGCCTAGAAAACATCCCGTCAAAGATATTATGTTGAAATTTTACATGGAGGTATTCAAGAATGGTTTGAGTCGAAGCCCTAGCTAAAATTTTGCTAAAAAAATGCCTAACACCTTTTCTCGATTTTTGGCATGCATTCTGTGGTCGTAGTAGGTCGTGAAAAGGTGAGCATTTCGAGAAGTATATATTGAAAAAAATAAAATAAAATAAATTTCAAAGATCCACAGAAATACACACTGTATATATAATATTTCTGAAATGCCTACTGAAAAGAAATCACGTTTCGTCATACTCACACTTCATCAGACGGTAAGTTCTGCGTGATGGCGGCGTTGGTTTCCTCTCCGAAAGCGAAGTATCCGCAGAAGCCTATGCAGGTGTGGCACGTTACCACGAACGCCATGGCGGCGTTCAGAACTCCGGTCGGTCCCAGAAACTTCGATTCTATCATGGTGTTCTCGACGGGCATTATGGATCCGACACCTGACGGAAAAATGAAGTGAGTACACGGGGCAGTGTTGACGATGGCTAATTTTCCACAATGTGCAGAAAATATAAAACAACAACTTCGATCTCCATACAATGATCCCGTCAGTACTTATGAAAATGTGAATCTAGGAAAAAAAAACGGAAAAAATACCTCCGAAACAAAAAGTGAAAAAAAAACGAAAAAAAAAACAAAAAAAAAAATAAAAAAAAAAACGAAAAAAAACGAAAAATCCGAAAAAAAAATGGAAAAAAACGGAAAAAATACCTCCGGAAAAAAGGGGAAAAAAAAACGAAAACAAAACCCCAGAAAAAAATCGGAGAAAATACCCCCGAAAAAAAAAATAACGGAAAAAAACCGGAAATAATACCCCCGGAAAAAAAAAACCTGAAAGAATACCCCTATATGCGATAACAATGGCCAGTACACAAAAAGTAATGAAATTTCAACTGTGTCATGTTAAAGAAACTAGACCATATTTGATTCATTTTACAATACCAATAAAAGGTTCAACCTATCCTGTGGAATGTTTATCGTCGACGACCAAAAAAGACGATATTTTATATTTTTAGGACTCGATTGATCCTGAACGAACTAACCTAGTGACAGATTCGCCTTTTTGCAAGGCTGGAAAATCTGTTGTTCCACCCCTCTGTATTGTAAAATGATTCAAATATGGTCTAGTTTCTTTAACATGACACACTGTTGAAATTTCATTACTTTTTGTGTACCGGCCATTGTTATCGCATATAGGGGTATTTTTTCGGGGGTTATTTTTTCCGTTTTTTTTTCTTGAGGGTATTTTTCCGTTCTTTTCCCCGGGGGGTTTTTTTTCGGATGGTATTTTTTCCGTTTACCGAAAATATAATACAAAACTGGATAATGTTATCCGACGAGGACTGGAAATTGAATCCAGAAATAATCAAGGAAAAAGAAGAAGATGCAGCGAGTAATGCTACTGATGAAGATGACATGGTTATCGCGATCACAATTATTATTAGATGAGTTACATATTCGCTGAATTAATTATACAGGGTCACTGATATGTATGGAAACGGTCGATTATCTCTTGAAGTAAGATAGCAACTTTTAGGGTTTTTCAGAATTCATTATATTACCGAAAAATCAAGTATACAGGATCAGTCAAAGAGTCAGGACGAAACAAAGTTGCTTTTTCTCAAATGGGACACCCTGTATATTATTCCACATTTCCATTCTGCTCGAAATTCTGAACAAAATTGATATAGCACATCATTTTGTACATTCAACCGTTTTAAGATATCGAATTTTGAAAATAACTTTTTACTACTCTCAAATTCATTAAAGAAAACGCACGAAATGATGTATATTTATATTGAAGGTCACAGAGGGTGGAGTATGTGCAAAATGAAAAAAGCATAATTGTTCAGGGTTGATAGAAATGTATGAAACGATAAAATGTATTTTTTAACGAATGTCCAGGATATTTAAAATTTTATGAAAACAATAGTTATGCCAGGAGAAAACAAATTTTAATAAACAACAAATTTTTCTTTGTAATTTTATTCAATAAGGTGCTCAAAGTGTTTACCATTTACCTCCTGACAGTAATAAACTCGCTAAAAAAAAAATTTGTAGTGAATCTAAAAGCATGTGAGGAGGAATGGTAGAAATTTCACGCCTTATTCTTCGATATTTGGCGGCCTATTTTTGTAGACTATATTTTTTATGCGACCCCATAGAAAAAAGTCAAGTGGGGTCATATCGGGAGACCTAGCTGGCCATTCAGTTGCTCCCCTGCGTCCAAAATGTGGAGGAGCTCCATCTTGTTGAAACCATATTTGTTCTGCCGGCAAATTGGGATTGTTGTTATTCGGGAATAATCGTCTAAGGTCTGGAATAATATGCTGTTGCAAAAGTGATAACTATCGTTCAAAGTTCGAATTTCCGTTTATGAAAAAGGGTCCTATGACGTGTCCACCAAGAATGCCACACCATACGTTTACTTTTTGTGGCCGTTGAGTGTGAACTTCCTCCATCCAATGTGGATTTCGGTCTGACCAATACCTATAGTTGTGTCGACTAACGTGCCCGTTTGAACAAAATGTAGATTCGTCAGAAAACAATATGTGGCCGACAAAGTTGACATTTTCATTTAATTTATCCATAATAACTTCGCAGAACTCGGTTCTACGATCAAAATCGTCTTCACTCAATTCTTGTACCAAATGAATTTTATATGGAAGGAATTTTTGCAGTTTGCAAATTTTTTGAATGGAATATCGACTCATGTTTTGATTCAAAGCCCTCTGTTGTACCGAATTTATTGGATTTTCCACCACATCTAACACGACATTCAAAGTATTTTCTTCATTTGTAACGCTTACTGGTCTTCCACTTTTTGGTCGATCTTCGACACCTCCAGTTTCATGAAAACGCTGCAATGTTTTTGAAACGGTTGATTTAGAAATGGGTTCCCGATTCGGAAGCAATTCATTAAAAATATCCACCACTTGGTCACAACTTCGTCAACTATCACCGTATCCTATGATCATTAAATTTCAATACGCTCAGTATCAGTTAAACGTGCCATTTTTGCGCGAAAATTATTCACACTAAATGTATTTTTGACATGTGTTGTCAAGATCATCACTGTTAGACAAAAGAACGTCGCGGCGTTGTTATGGAGATGGAAACTTTCAAAGGTAACTTGATGGACTAGGAACTTAATGGACTAAAACATTTTTGGATAATTTATTAGAAAGTTATTTTCAAAATTCGATATCTCGAAAACAGTTGAATTTAGGAAATGATGTGCTATATCAATTTATTATTTAGAATTTCGAGCAGCATTGAAATGTGGAATATAATACATGGTGTCCCTTTGGAGAAAAAGCAACTTTGTTTCGTCCTGACTTTTTGACCGATTCCGCATACTTAATTTTTCGTTAATATAATGGATTTTGAAAACCCTGAAACTTTTTTTATTTTAATACTTCTCGCTAGCTATCTCACTTTAGAATCGACCGTATCCGTACATATCAGCAACCCTGCATTTACTCGGGAGGAGATTACGTTGAATAATAAAATATTTTGAGTTTCAAATTTGGTTTTCTTCTATAGCATCTACCTTCCATGGCAAACAGTACGGTACTGAAGTAGGAGGGAATGTTCCCGATGCTCGTCGCCAAGTTCCTCTCGCTGATGTTCACCTTTCGTATCTCGAACGCCATATAGTACAGAGTGATTCCGAACGCTACGACCAGCGTGATGTTCGCTACGAAGGAAAACGGCACCAAGTGTTTCAGCTCCCTTATTTGGCAAAAGAAAATCAGTAACAGGAGCAGCATCAGTTTGAAGTAAATGTCCCATGTTTCGGCGGGCGGATAGTAGTATGATACGAGCTGAAAAGCAATACTGAAATTTGAATAACATATTAACGATGGCTGTGTTTTTTTTTTTATATCCCAGTCGAGCCCTGTTTCCGGAGCTATTAACGATGGCGGTGATTTATTATTATTATATGCCTTTTATTTTACAACATGCCTCCCTTCTTTTTAGTTTTAAAGTTTTCGGTTGTTTATATCACAAAAAATACAATAACAATTCCGTAATTAACGATAACACGTATTGTCAAGCAACCTTAGAGAAAATTCGAAAAAAATTTGCCAACGTTTTCACAAGATATTATTAACAATTAGCAACATTCTTCGGATTATTTCCATGACTTACCTTCGTTAGCGACTCTGAAATGAAAACAGCATAAACTGCAACTCCAAGGTAATACGTGAAGCATAGGGAGACTTCTACAAATATCCTAAAATTGAAAAAAAATAAACAATTACAAGCTGTTTGCTTCGATTACATTCAGGGTGAAACAATTATCATCGAAGGAAAATATTTCAAATGATAATATTCTTTATTGGCCCAAGAAACATAAATGTTTATAATAGGGTTCTAATTCTCTAATTAAAACAACAAATAACAAAATTCAAAGAAATGATTGCAACAAAAAAAAAGTAGGGTTGTCAAAAGCATCATTGTAATAAATGTTTTTTCAAATGTTTTTTGAAAATATTTTTTCTGATATTTTTCAAATTATCCGATATTTCATTGAATATCAAAATTTTGTTATATAAAATTGATTTTTTTCCAATGTCTAGTTTGGTGATTATGAATGGTATTGATTGAATGAAATTGTTTCTGTTATTTATAAAGGAATGGAAATTTAAAATTACATTTAATACTTTTGTTTTGCAAAGATTCAAGTAGACGTAAAATAGTAGAATTGGCAGTTGCCCATATTGAAATTAAATATTGTAATTTTGAATAAATCAAACCGAAATATATTAGTTTTAGATATTTCAATAGAATATAATGTCGAATTTTGAACAAAATACCAATTAAAGAAGATATTTTTTTCGAAGATTTCCAATATGGCTCTTCCAAGAAAGTTGTTCATCAATGTATAATATCAAAAATTTAGTTGTTTCAGAATATTTTATATTTTTTCCATTGAAAACTAAATAATTACCGATATTACTTGATTTTCTTTTTGACAAAAACATGGAGAAAGATTTATTAATTTTCATAGTTAATTTATGATTGTTCAACCAAGGCGAAATTATTTTTAAATCAGCTTGAACATTTTCGATTATTTCATTGTCGTGTCATCTGCAAATAATTTGAGGTCATCATGCAGGTCAAGATTTGATATTGAATTTATGTAGATATATGAGAAACAATACAAGTCCAAGAATTGAACCTTGTGGTACACCACATGTTATATTCCCCATCAAACGTTTTTCATTCCCCATACACAAACATATTGTTTCCTCTCTGATAAATAATTTTGAAACAGGAGATGAAAGGACTAGAAAAAAATTACACGCAGAGCTTAATATAATAATAAAGAATAAAAAAAAAATAAAAGTCAACATAAATTACGATGAACAAAAAATCTTCAAAGAATAATGGTTTTTTCCTAACTATTTTGACAGATATTTAAGTTCAGTTATGTATCGGTAACATTTTTAACTAATATGATATGGGGAGATATAATTTCATGAAAAGAATAGGAAATAAGAAGATTGAAGATCATGAGTAAGAGCCACGGGGAGTGGGAATGTGGGAAGAGGATTTCATAGAAAGTGGCTCTCAGAAAAAGTAAATATTTAAATTGCAAATCTCACCTGGCGAACTGAGACCAACTTCTTATCCACCTGGGCCCGTTTTTGAATATAGCTTCGACGGTCTCTGCGAAACCGAGACTAGGGGTTTTCGTCCTCACGCATATTTTATGTGAAGCTGAAACCTATGAATAATGTAGACCAGTCTTGAGAAAATCATAAAAAACAAATAAAAATGTGACACAGATTGATTCCGTTCTTTGTTAGAATTAGGAACCCCAAAGAATAATCTGGCTTGATGGATCGATAATCCATCAATCGAACTAACTCATTCAACGCTTTTGACCAATCTAAATATATATAAAATGCTTTGTTAGTACGTAAATACACAGTTTTCTCAATCACCACCAACCCCAATCAACTTTCCGTTGGGGTGGTAAATACCCCTTGGTCTCCAGGTGGTAGTGAGGGAGTTTGGTCGCGGTGGGTGGTTGTGGGTGGTGAAAATGTTACAACATATATTTCTGTCCTTTTCTAACGCATGAGGACTTCTGAAAAAATCTCAAAACTTCTTGAATGGTCTAGAGTACTCTAGAAAGTTCCAAAATGTGTAAAACATTGATCCGAAATGTTCTAGATTATTCTAGAAATATCTGGAACGATCTAGAACATTCTAGAATGAGTGCAAACCATCATGTTCGATATAGAATGTTTAAGAAAGTTCTACAAATTTCTGGCTTCATCTAGAAAGTTCCAAAATGTCCAAAACTGTTAATATCGAGTTAGAATGTTCGAGAACGTTCTAGAAATTTCCCGAATGATCTGGAAAGTTCTAGAAATTTTCCGAATAATCTGGAAAATTCTAAAATGAGTGCAATTGATTATGATCGATTTAGAATGATCCAGAAAGTTCTAGAAAATTCTAAAATTAGTGCAATTTATCATAAGCGATTTCAAATGTACGAGAAAGTTCTAAAAATTTTTGGATTGATCTGGAAAGTTCCAAAATTTGTACGAGTGTTATTGTTGATCAAAAAGAACCAAATCGAAGTGATGTACATCTGAATATTGTAGAGTGATCTGGTACTGGAAATTATTTCGGTGTCTGATGGTATAAAAACCGAAATTCAGTGACTTTTCGTCAGTTCAATCGTAATTGCAGTCGAGTAAAGATCAACTGGAATCACGAGTAAACGTTACAAAAAAATTCAACTGATTTTCACAAGTGGAAAAGAACAAACCATTTGAATGTTCTGGAGTGTTCTAACACCAGAAATTTCGGTGTCTGATGGCATATAAACTGAAATTCAGTGAATGTTCGTCAGTTTCGCTGCTAGTTTTTGTAAAAATCTCGTTGAAGAGTTTAAAAAAACATACAACGTGACACAAATAATGTATACATTTCTTATCTATTCTTATTTATGCGCATAGGAAAGTTGTCAGAAAAAAATACTCACCAATAATCGAATATTATATGTACATAACAGTCCTACTATAACAGTCCCCACAGCTCCCACAGCTAAACCCGCTGTCTTGAAAGCTCGCGGCGTAGCCAAAATACCCGTGCCCAGAGATCCTTTGATGATGTGAATCACAGCTCCAAAGTAACTGAAAATGGTCACTCATTTATTTATTTATTTATTTATTTATTTATTTATTTATTTATTTATTTATTTATTTATTTATTTATTTTTTTATTTATTTATTTATTTATTTATTTATTTATTTATTTATTTATTTATTTATTTATTTATTTATTTATTTATTTATTTATTTATTTATTTATTTATTTATTTATTTATTTATTTATTTATTTATTTATTTATTTATTTATTTATTTATTTATTTATTTATTTATTTATTTATTTGTTGTCTGCAAATGACAAATACATAGTTTCAAATATAATAAAAAGTAATTAATATTTCAGTTGATAACTTGTCCATGATCATTTAAATTAATTAAACTAATTAATTATATATCACAATATATAAAAATCATAATATATACATAAAAAGGAAGGAAAATAGTAAAAATTAGTAATTGGTCGCATTTTGAATATATGAATATAATGACATGAAAATTAAAAAGGTACATTTTAAAATAATATTATTTCACATAGGACAAATAATTTTCCAAATTTTCGGAATTCTCAATCAACTAGATTGAATCGACTGAAACCAAATTTCATCAAGTTTTTGCCGTCTATTTAAAAACAGACCGGACAAGCAGTGTGCATTATCATAATAAAGTGGAGATGATGTAAATGAAGAAAAATAATAATATGATCAACAAAACAAAAGTTACGAAAGTTTATAGTCCATATTCAAAGTGGAAGAACAAGTTTGTGAAACTGCATTCTTGCAATTTCGATGGAATTCTGTCGAAATCGTTCGAAAAAATATGCATTTGGTCCGTCCAAAACAATTTTTATGTACCTAATTGTTCTAGATACTTCAATACAGAGCTCTCGTGACTCAAGGCACCTCTAGCGGTATTCTAGAGAGACAGTGAACTCCTACAAATTACAAAAAGCTTTAAACTAGTTGATATTTTAGTATTTTGCATTTAGGTGCATTCAGTAGGATCCAAGTTTTCAAGTGAAAGTCTTGTTTACCTTCATTGGTCAGTTTACTATTATTAGTGAATTTTTTAACAAGTTCCTGTTACTTCTATTAGTGATCACGAAACTGGTACGAAGATGTTCTAATAATTGAATTGAAACAAGTATCTGACAGATATAATTCATCGGTCGGAGAGGGTTATAGTTTTCTGTTGGAGACTGGCCGAAAGATATGCCTATTTTTCTTTACTAGTTGAATGTTGTCCCGTAAAGTAAGACCAATTTTCTCTTGACTTTCCAAGTGCCAACTACAGTATAGTAGATCTTTGGAAGTCGTTTTCATTTAGACAATTCTGAACAAAAACTGTTCAAACTTCGATCTGAAAATAGACAACACCAAACTAGTTTTGGAAAGAATTTGCAAATGACCCTCACCTATAAATACGGATCTAGATAGTTCAAGCCAAACTATCTTCGAGACTAACACGGATTCAGAGAAAGCTTCTAGGTGAGTAGTGTTTTGTACTAGCCATTGTTTCAATATTTTTTTGTAAAAAAATGAATATATTCGTTGATTCATTTTATACTGCACTTTTTTTTCTTCGTGCAACGTCACTACATGACATCAAAATATCAAAAAACAGTGGTGGCTGCGAAAGCAGTCGTCTTTTTCAAATATGTGAAAAGTTAATCGGTCATTATCACAGCTTTAAACGTATTTATGTATCTTTATGAGATTAATTTTCAGCGTTTTTGAAAAGCAAAGTGAAATAATAAATTGTATGGAAAAAAAAACTTACGTATTGGGATGTTCTACATTTCTGTGCTCGTGCGGATTATATTCTTTTTGTACGATGCTATCATCACTGCCATTGGTTTGTTCTTTGATTTGATCATTTTTTGCCAGAGAGGTCCTGAAAACAAGGTAAAACTAATTGATAACATTCAAGGTTTTGATACATATCTGTCAAATACACAACGTACCGTTCACCAACCTGATGATGCTGACTTGTTGGCGAAACGCTCATCGTAAGTAGTTTTGATGTGAATGTGCACTCAAATGAATGATCAATTTATTTGAATATTTCGATTAGCAACATCCGTTTTAACGTAACAGAATCATAGTAGAAAGATATTTTTTATGAATGCTCTCAATCAAAAAACAAACACCTTCCGATGAGAAACGCTTCATACGTTCCAAACTATCTTCAAAGTTTGGACCTTCCTTCCTTCAACTTTTGAAAAATAAATTGGTAAAATTTCAGTGTTTCTTTCGGAAGAAATCCTAATAAAATGTTTGAATACTGACTGGCACTTTCTAGCTCACGCTCCTAACACGAAAATAAAATTAAAAAAACTAAATGCCTCCTTTATTTCGCCTGCACAATGTACACACCCGAATTTACGCGTATTACAATTTTTTATTGAAAACGGCACTTTTCGTCAAAAAGTTGGTAACTTGTCGTTAGTATAATGAAGGATGCATTTTTTGGTGAAAAGTGGCGATGTCAACAAAAAAAAGTGTAAAACAAGTGAATTTGATTGTGTACATTGCGTCCAGTCATTTCTAATTACGGGAAATGAAAATGCATAAAATTACAATGACGCAGATTTCTTATCAGTGTGGAATAATAATAATACTAACTAACCTGGAATTAAAATCAACCACTGTCAGTGTATATGAATCCGTTTTCTTTTTTCTCATGTCTACCTGGAAAAATAAAGCACTAGAAATCGTTGATATCCGGTAATTTCGCTGGTAGGATTTACTAGAGGAAATAAGTGAACGACTTCATCGTAATAACCACGAATTTATGAATATGGTGTACACAAACTGTGAGAAAATGTTTAGTTGAACGATTAGTTATGCGCCCAAGTGGGAGAAGGTGACCAGGATATTGCAAGTTTATGAAAACCGTCAAATTCATGGGTAGCGAGTTTTTCTTACGTACACGAAGGCTCACCGAAAACTTTTCAACACCGATATAGTAGGCAATTATGGAACAAATTTGAGTCAACACTAGCACTTGACAACAATCCGGAAAACTGGGTGAATTTATAGTAATTTCGACGAAACAGATAATGAAACATTTGAAATTAAACGTATTTATTATATTGAAACAGTTTAACTCGAACAAAAGAAAGAGAGTTAAGTCTTGTATTGTTCAGAAAATATTATAAGAACCAATTAAAACTAGGTAAAAATGGCTATAGAAAAGGAAGGTTAAGCAAGTTTTTAAAGTCTGGAAAATGAAAATGTGGCGATAGAAATTGATGATAGAGTGGTGAATATGACAGAAACCAAAACGAATCTTCTTAAACAATTTACTTTTGTTGAAAATTATTGAACAATGACCATGAATTGACATAGGTATATGAAATGTTGTAAAGCTTAGAAGTGTAGAAAGTTTAGAGTCTAGGGATTCGTAACAAAAATGTTTTGGATGAGCAGCCTTCGCTGATAGGTGGCAAGAACCATGACACCAGTAAGATGTTTCCCTATTTGAATTGAAACAGTTCTTGAAGACTTTTTGGCAAAAATACCTATAGCATTGGTTTATGGAGAAGATTGATTTACCATTATTAGTTGATGATCTTCCGTCCACTCTTGGTATTGGTGTTACAAACAACCATGTCGAACAACAGTAAAAAACAGTTTTTATAATATATTCGACTGCAAAACAAAGTAAAACTGGCGACAAACAATACCCCAATGACAGAAAACAATGACGCAATTGATGGTTGGCAAGTTTAGTTGAAATGTAAAACACTGTCGGTTTTATGGCTATCTCTTTTCACTGTTTTGAGTTGCAATCGATCATCACTATACCATAATTCTTAGCTTAGAAGACAAATGTTAACGAATTTTGATTCGCTCATAGCGGTTGATAAAAAAAGATTTATGACTTACTATTTATCAGAAGAATGTGTCAGTTTGCATTTTAAGTTGTATTTTCACTTTCTAAGATATTCTATATCATCTATTATAATATATAAGAATTGGTTGAAAGATTTTTACTTTTTCACAACGTTTCGATTGCTTGTATCTGCAATGATCTTCACAATACTTTTGTTTCTGTCAACTACGAAACTTTACTAAATTTTATCCCAATTTGATCAATTCAAAACTTATTTTGACCCGCTATTCGAAATACCTATAATTTAACGAAAAAGATTTGTTTATGTAATAGTATTAAAAATAGAGAACTAACTAAATGTCTGTCCTATAATTCTTGTGTGAAAATTTCTATCATAAAAATCAATTTGAAAGACTTATAGTAGGGGATATGTTCGAGTTTACACATTGAAAGCAATACAGAATGATACTCACAACTGTCATTCACTAGCACTGGACAATTCACTAATCGATAATTGGGTATAGTATGGCAAACAAGGAAATTTGAAAATAATAATTTTAAATTATGGAAGATATCTTAGTTTATTTTTCCATATATCCAATCTAAATTTAACAGGAAGGACTACTGCATACGATTATTCTCAAGGTATTATGAGTTGTTAGCCTTATATTTGGTAGTAAAATTATCACTAATTAGAAACTCAGCACCAGTGATGGAAAATTTGTATGAACAAAATATAAAACGGTGTTCAGTCAGAAGGAAGTTTGGAAAAATGTACACACTCACTTCATTTTGGGACAAAATAGGATTGTTTTCAGAGTTTGTGTATTGGTAGCATAACATACGTCTAACGAAATGATCGCTTCTCGCGTTTCATGAACAGAACACCAACTACGCCAACGACAAATTGTTCCCTGGCTAATGATAACACACTTTTTTGAATCGTCTAAAAAAGCTCATTAGCTGCAAAAACTCAACTTTACAGGATGTCCAAGCTAAATAAAAGACTTTGGTTTTGTCGTTTTTGGTTGTTGACGATACAGTAATTGTAACCAAAATATACACTCTCCAATGATTTTTCCTGATTTCAAACATGTTTTTATTGATTAACAATTATAGTGGGGTCGCTGCCAAAATTTGAAAATCTGAAGCAGGGACAAGAAAATCTGTGTTGACTCGGCGTGCGATGTGCGTCTATAAATGGTTTAGTTTTGTCGATTTAGTTTAGTCGATTGAAACGTCAGAGACACACAAATAATGATGTCAGAGTTATTGGCATTTTTAGCTGACAATTCATTATAAGTTTGTACCAAATCAGCAACCTAAGTTAGGAAGTTGACAATATAAAACTTGTGACTTGTCATGTTAATCTCCTGACGGCTTGATCCTTCAGAGGAACTAGAACATTTTCCACCAAATAGTGAAGCTACCGCAATTTAAAATGGACTTGGCTGGTTTTTTCCCTGTATCCTTCAATTGTGAAACACAAAAGAAAATTCTAGAAAATCATCTTAAAGGGTATTGTAACTGTCGTTTATCAGGTAGAAAGTTCTAAACCATTCGCGAAAGGAAGCTTTTAAAAATGTCCGTATAAGTTTCTTTTGTCAAACAAATCAGTGAAATACATACAAAGTAAAAGAGATATTCAATCACGGTCGATTGACCACCCATCACTCCCTCAGAAATAAAGAATGTGATGAAATTTAGTAAAAAATATAGACTATCCAGAATGGAATGATAAACGAAAACTACTAGAACGATAAATTCAGTGGTTTCAAATAACTATTTCATTCACAATCGCTGTTTACGATAATAGGTATTTTTCACAAATGATAATTTCATGTTGTACTTGTACTTACAGACAGTTGAGAGATGTCGAAACAATCAATGATTATTGATATAAATTCTTTCTACGTAAGTCTAATAACATTTAAGGAATTCAACTGCATTAAAAATGGCTATTTATCGAGAATAATCATATCAGCTATGATTCAGTCGTCCTGTGGAGAATAAAAGATACTTCCTTTATAGATTGCTTCAAATCAACTTTGATATACTGTGTGATCTACTGGAATCCCCGTACCTCCAAAAAATAAAGTGTGAAGATTTTCTTGAAAATACCAACCTCTCATAGTCCAGCGTTATCATTTTGGGATACCTATACCCAATAGTCCCCCGTTTGAATGCTTTGTATTATTTACTATGAAAAATAATCTTTCGTAAAACGATTTGGATAGACAATCAAATTAAAATCGGGAAAGTATTTCTGTGTCGATCTGATTGATAAAAAATATTCATAGGAAACAAAGGCTTGATTAAATCAAAGAAACATTTTTATCTCGAAAAAATCATTGATTTGTTACCATAACAAAACTTCAAGGTCTGAAATGTTTCTGCTATCTGGTGTCTACAATACCGTTTATAGAAACAAACATTCTTTTTTTCACTTCAATTTGCAAATCCTCAACGATTCATTCATTGAAGACATGCGCAAGTCCACATCAAATTATCTAAAAAATAACAATTATCAAGTACTCATACCACTTGTTGTATTCAGTATTTTAAGGAAACCAACAACTCATTGCAAACATGTTCTTGATAAAGAAAATAATTTGTTACGGTTTGTATTTCTCAGTCTTCTCAGACGCAAATAATAATAATTATGAAATATTCATCAATTTATTACTTGAACAATGAAAATAATATTACCTGTTAAAGCCAAAGTTTCAACATTAACAATCACGGTGATGCTACTCACTCCGAATAACTTTCTGTGTAGTTTTTTCTGAAGATTTCAGATTTCTATTTTGAACTATTTATACGTGACATCGATTATTATTAGAATGGTGTGTGACGTTAAAGAAAACTGAATTAAAGGCGAAATTATGATAGCTCTTTTTAATCAAAGTCGCTTTTTATATGAATTTCCGCCAAAATGTCTATTGGTGAAGGAATATTTTTCATTTATACTTTTCTGACATTAAAGTTCGAAGTTGTCAAACAAATACAGCGTGTTTGCTTCGCAATTACTTCACAAATTTGCTCCAGCACTTGAGCCAGGATTTAAAAAAAACATTGTTAAGATTTTGACAATGTTTACACACTTGTAGATTCCCCCCTTATTCTATACCAAATAATGAAAATTCATTATTCAATAAAAGTACTGAGCATATTGATGTGACCTTTTCACACGGCAAATAATAATAATAGTAAACTCTACTCGCACACGCTATGCTTTCGCGTACACTCTACGAATGATTAACAGGGACTGTTATTATTATTATTTTATTATAATTCAATGTTCAAATGATCATTTTTGAAATTGTAACCCCCGTGTGTAAAGGGTCATTCGGAAGAGGATAATTTCTCTTCGTTTAGTTCGTTGAATTTTAAAACAGGTATACTAGGGTGTAATTTCCAAAACCGATTGATTTTTTTCTAAAATGTTTTATTTCATCAAATATGTTTCCGAGTTCAACCAATCTAAGATGAAAATGTTTCGGTCTATCTTGGAATTGGCATTTCGACTGGTAGGTACACATCTAGGGATTTTTAAAGTCAACAACTATTCAAATTGTATTTATTCAACGCAATAGCAGATCAAAATGAATATTATAACATTCTCAGTACGTCAATTGACGAGCCAGTTAGGTAGACGAGAAAAATTACAGCAAGTGAATAATAGACATTCCATCACGTTCTTTGTGTACTTTTATTTGATACGACGTGATATGAAACAATTGATATGGGCAATTATTTTCCAGGTGAGTGTGAATACCGATAATTTGATTGCATTCATTTGCTTCCTAGTTACGAGATGTTCATAAATTCATCCTGAGTGGACCAACAGTTGGCGAAAAATAGTATCATTCTGAAAATTTGCTGGAGGGCCTGAAAGTGTTACCAGTTGAATAAAAATACTGACAACTTTGTTTGTTCATACGAAACAACCTATAACATTCGGATATTTTCAAATTATGTTTGAGTGAAATGCACCACGACTTCCCTTGTCTAAGAAGTGAAATGAATTCTGTGCGAGTTTAAATCACGACGTTTCGAATGTTAATATTTTCAATCTTCAATCAATCAAAATGTGTACAGTTCTCGGTTAGCAAGAAACTCATGAAATGATTTGGATAAACTGAAGCCTTTGCAGAATCTCTAGGACTTTTTTTGTAATGGAAAAGAGTTCCACAATTCGAAGGACAGGTCTATCAGTATCTTTCAAGGTGATTCTAGCTTTTGAGATAATCCAATTCTCTAGGTTTTAATGTTTTTCCTTGCGCAGCATTGAAAAAAAAAAAAAAAAGAAAGCGCCACTGTATACCTCCGTAAGACGTCCCGAAGCTTTGACAACTCTTTTTTTGTGTTATAATTTTTTGAAATTGAGGCTGTCGTTGAAGATTATCCCCATAGCCGATTAATGAAGAAATGCCTTTAAAATATTTGGAAATGGGAGGCCCCATACAGTTTTTTTTTAATTTTTACTACATTTATATCATATGTTGTGTACTCAATATTGTTTTATTTTTTGCGGCATTCGTCTTATCGGACTTTCCGTATATAAACCATAGACTGAAAACAAGCATTTGTGAATACGATTAATGTAGGTGTTATTTGGAATTGGAAATCAAGGCTGATTGTCGATATGGATTGATTGATATCAGCTGAACGGTACTATTAAATTCAGTACTGGTTTTTATTGTCGTATACACAATATAACACAGAATCGCCTCTGGTGCTCAGCTTACATTTTTTGTACATCTTGGTGAGTAACATTTTAATTACATCTACATTCTATCTATGATTATGAGATACGCAAAAATATGATTGTGTAGTCGCGAGATGAAATTATGTGATATTAACTTATAAAAATTTTCTTTCTCTTGTAAAATTTGTTTAACAAGAAAAAACGACGTTAAAGTATCAAAAAACATTCAACTTATCACGTTGATGTACAAACTTAATTGAACATGATTCGTAGAAAAAATAGTATTGGGATTTCTTTGTATACAATTCAAGTTGGCATTATTTTTCATCTAACGGAAAAAATTAATCGACCGTGATTCAATCACTATATGGATTATAGAGGTTTTCATTTAAAGCCAGCAAAACATCCTTTACTCGATAAACGGATAACAAAAACGATCGCCTTCGCCAATAATTGAATATGAGAAATGAAGTCTTAACCCTTATCCATCAAACTTAGTTCTTTGTTCATTCAACAATAATTTTTCCATTAGAAATTGGTCTGGTGATTTAGAGATGTGGAAATTCGAATTATAGGTTTTAGAAATACTTTTTTTACGATAAATTTGTAACATGTTTTAGTGGTCACTTTTTCCATAACTATGTATTTCACATATTTTCAATATTCATTATAGTTATACGTGATTGACCACAACATAAGTAATTTTCTCGGCGGTCCAATGTCAACCACTTCTATAACAGTTACGTAACACTACTCATTCAATTCAGGATGGTCTTAGGTCATTAAACATAAACATTGTAGAACTGAAAGGTTGATTTTGATTCTGAACGTGCAAAATAAGACTAGAATTGTTGTAATTTTGAAGTCACACCTTCTCGACTGAGTACTTAGGCCTTCTTCGCTATTTTGCAAATACCACACTCATATCAACAGTTATTTCAATTGACCCGCATTTAAAAAAAAAACGCGTCAAAATCGAATTCGTTTTGATCAGTTATGAAACCGCCTTTCCATAAGGGATTTTTTTATTATTTAGGCACACTCTTACACATAATCTATGAAGAAAAACAAGAAACAGCTCACCTCTTTTGTCTTTTCAAATCGCATGCACTCAAAACAATGCCATGCCACTATATAAAACCTACCTTGTTTAAAAGAATGCACGTGTCGTGTTTCCACCAACAACATTCGATTTCTTGATATAATCATTTTCAACAACATTAATCAGAGCATGACTATTCAAATGTGATCAGACTGAATTATTACGTTCAGGAAAAATACTCAAGAGGCTGGTAGAACTTGGCGAAAGTTTAAGGTCGCAGAACACTCTGTGAACTGTCGATGCAGGTCGTAGTAGTCGCAAAATTTGTAATACTGGAACATGCTCACCTTTTTTTTGGTCAACTGTATCTGTTGAACGAAAAACCACTTATATTAAATCAATTCAGTCGGAATTCTAGTTTGTAGTTTCTAAACAGTTCCCGCACGAACCTCTCGAGATAAATCAAATTGTAAACGGTCATCAGTGATTTGGCAATTCAAATATGTTCAACATTGTGTTGCAAACCACCTCCTAGAGCAAAGCAGAGTTGGAGGTCGTCAAATAAATCATCGTCAACTACCTTTTTTCGTGAACATTAACTATTTTCACGTAGCAACAAACTCTTCCAGGATTATGCAAAAGTGATACTTTGGAAAACTTGCTAACATGCGATCCCAAGCACGGTCAAGAATTAGACAATGATTAAACTTATGTTTGTTACACAGGGTGTCCCGAAACTATGGTGCCAAATTGGATCAGAAAATTCCCCTTGAAAAATAAATAGGACTTTCCTATTATTTCTTCCCTCAAATGTCGTTCGTTGCAGAGATACAAGGTGTTAAATATGAAAAATAGGTGATTCATTTCAAAAAAAAAACACATTTTCAGTTGTTACCAGTAGCGTACAAGAAGGGCATCATGGTTCCTTTTCTCCCCTATTCTTTACGCCACTGGTAAAATCAGAACAATTATACATTTTTCGCATTCCTCATTCAATTTTCAGTAAAAAATGTATACTTGTTTGAATCCGGAAAAACTAAGCGTTTTCAAGATAATTGCGCTTTTTTGAATGAAAACATACTAGTAATGAAAAATTTGTTCGGCATAAATTAATTTTATAATCCCAATTACTGCTTCAAATAACATCTGATTGATTCTTTTGAAAAAAGAGCAGTCATTGAAGAAAGGCATACCTTCAAATTTAATTGTTGTGTTTTTGTAACTATGAAAGTGACGAGCAAAAAAAACCTTTTTATTTTCCAGTTTCAACACCCTGTACCTCTGCAAGGAAAAATGTATGTGGAAATGTCATTGATTTTTTCGGTAGAATATCCAGTTGTAAGTTTAACCAGAAATTAGGATTGTAAAATTCACTTCAGCCGAACATTTTTTTCATTACTAGTTATGTTTGTAAGCGCAATTATCTTGAAAACGGTTGATTTTTCTGGAATCAAACAGGAATACATTTTTTACTCAAAATTGAAAGAGGAATGCAAAAACTTATTAATTTTTCTGATTTCACCAGTGGCGTAAAAATTAGGGGAGAAAAGGGACCATGATGCCCTTCTGGTACGCCACTGGTAACAACTGAAAATGTATGTTCTTGTTCGAAATGAAGCACCATTTTTTTTGAGAAATTTTCAGAACTGTGGAAGTTATGAATAAAAATTACTTTTAATTATTCTTGGTATAGAGTGAAGTCATGTTTGAAAAATATACATTTGAAAAACACCAGAAAGTTCCATAATCGTGAAGATAATAATTTTTCCTAATAATCATAACCTTCAAACGATTGGCTTGAAAAAATTATCAAAAACTCTGTTGTCTAGTTTTAGTTTTTGAAAACTGCGGGATTCTCACTACTTTTCTGCATGCTTTTTGTCGCCGTTATTTTCCAAAACTGTCGCAAGAAAACGGAGATAAAATTTTACGGAATTATTGTATTATATTGGGTTCTACGTGTTAAAAAAAACAAGTAAAATAAAAGCTTGTAATGAAAACGATAAACTGAACACTAGATAACCTACTCAAGGTATTCCGTGGGTTGTACATTATTTCTATGCTGTTGTAGTATGCAGATAAACTTTTCAAGGGTTTCTTGATAATTTTCCTTGACGAATGTCAACAGTTTTACAATGCCGCGGTAGAGTATATTGGGTCAAGATCATCGAAAGTGAGTTAAAACTTCAAGATTATCAAACTGTTGCACAGCAATATATTGGTTTTGTACGCTCGAGTACATGCAATAGTTTTGTTGATAAAAAGTGGAATTTTAAATTGGAATTAAGTGAACGTTGATTTCGGTTATTGTTTGGAATTTAGTGGATTATTCTCGCTGACAAGGTAACCAAAGATATTTTTATTATACCTACATCATAATCATCGTCAAATGCAGTGAAAAACGTGCGAAATCTTCGAGATTAAAACACTTCGCGCTAAAAAGGTTGTTAATTATAGCAGGAGAGCCCAAGCGGGGATTTCGGGATTTACTGAAGCGCGGCAGATTGATATATAGGGGGATGGATACCTTGTACCCTGTTAAGTACCTCCACCAAATATGAACCTCATAAATAAGGCCGAGCGTCCAGGATAAAGGATCAGATGAGTAAAAAAAAATTGATCATCAGAAATTCTCGAGCGCGTCAGATTGAGGTAGGGTGAGTTAATTACATGCTAAAAAGTGTATATTCTACTAATCTGACAAGTTGAGAGTGACGCAAAGAAAGAAAAAGTTGTAAAAAAAAGGTCTTCTCGACATTCTCGAGCGTAGCAAAATTTTTTTATTCTGAAGGAAACAATTCAAGTCTAATGCGTGCAGCTGCGTAATGCCTTTATTCCTCTCTCCGCGTTACTATTTCTCTCTCACTTTTTCTCTATCTATTTGGCTTGGCCAAACTTAGATTTTGAATATAAGTACCGGTAGATTTTGAGAATTCTTTTTTTAATTGTTGTTTTCTTGGAATAACTTTTGAACGGTTTTATCTATTGATTTGAAAAACTAATCAGTTCCTAATATCAAAAAATCACGTCGATCGCCGCCCGTCCGGTCAGAATCGGTGGATTCGTTCGTAGTTATCGTTGTCGAAAGAAAATCGAAAAAAGTGTTTTTCGGAATCACCCTGAAATTTCTAGTTCGATCAATTCAAACTTAAAGATTCTTCATGGAGCTTGAAAAGCTGCGTCGAATGCTGCCAACCGCGTGAAAATCGGTTCATTTATTCAAAAGTTACGGTTTGAAAATTCAAAAAATTGTATAAAATTTCATGACACAAAAATCATCCGAGCTCGGAGTAAATCCACATTTAGCATCGTGGGCTGCCCTACTATTATTAGCCACGACAAGTTTTCAGTTTCATAATATTCATTTACCTCGATCGTAATAAAAAAAAAATTGTAAGATAGGCGTCCTTATGCTGTTTTCAGAGCAGAATTGTTAATAAACAAAGTTGATGAAGATATTTGCCAACGTATATGTAATATTCAGCTGTCTTACCCTGTTTTTTTGCACCAATAATACAAATAAGTGACCTGAAGATCCTTCACCATTAAATAGAAAGGTGTATGACACTTCGAATATGTATTTTGTTTTATTTCCAACTTATTTTCCGTTATTGAAGTATCAACTTTTCGTGCTTCTCCCACAGTTTGATGACCCCAGATTGGTTTTCAAATAAATATTTTATTATTATTATATCTTGTTCTTATTATCCCAGTGGAAGTAAATAGTCGTTTTTCACTCGCTCAAGCTTCATCTTTCGTTAGATAACATGCGCGTATTCAAAAAAGAGATAATTATTGTAATATTCTATGGTTAATATGACTATAACAGAAATGTGTTGCGTATGAAAAGCTCCGTCGTCATTTTTGCAACTTGATGCATGGGAAAACGAATAAAGGGAATTCCACAAACATTTTTGACCGAGGTGGTTATGCGGTATGAATAATACATAAGAATTTTCATGGAAATGACTAGGTTATTTGTATTTTTATTAACTCAAGTTCTTCGTCATTTCGCGTGCTTTTAATGTCGATGAATTTTAGTCCGGGCTGTTGAAACTTCTCCACAACTAACTATAAATAAAGTCAGTTTTCATTAAAGTTCTTCATAAACTACACGAAATTGTGCCTGCGACCTGACTCTAATCCGACCTATCCTAGTACAGAGCCAAGAACCTTGAAATTTTAACTATTTTTCAATGAGAAACACTGTTCTTCCTTGAGGAACGTTGCACAAATATCTATAAGATAATATTCATTGTCGGTAGTGCTATTAGTCAGGAAAGTAGTGGTTTTCACTCAGATATTTCCTCATTAATTTTATTTTGTTGGAATGTATGGAGAAAGGAATGTTTTGACGACGTCAACATTATTTTTTGTTCATTTACCCTAAAACGTTTGTTTTGTTTATTATATTCTATATATTTTGAAGCTCGGGCTATTTACTTTATACTGAAATCACTCTCCAATCAATACGATAACTCTTCAAATTTGAAGTGCTATTGTAAGTAAATCATACTCGTGATACCGATATTCTAAATTATAGCCATGATTTAAAGACATTTCAAGGTTTATAAAGATTTACATTATATTCAATACTCATTCCTATTTATAGAGACATCCTTTACGAGTATTTGATAGAATTATTGAGGAATATTAGATTTTAACATCGGAAAAACAGACTGCTCAGTAAATTTTATTTCTAATGTCAGAAAAAAACTTTGTCCTAAAAGGTACAGCTGTAATATTTTGCACTGTCCATAGTTTCTGACAAAACCTACATGGACCTTTATACATACTGCAGGACTTTAAAAATAATTTTTTTCTACGCCCATGTCTGTAAACGTCAAAAACCGCACTGTCAACATTCCTTGTAAATGACATTTAACAATAACATGCACGTAATGAGATCTCATAACAGACACTTGCGTTTTAAGAAGAAAACTTAAACTTATTGGTTTAATTAAATTACAATCAAATTTTTATTTACGTAAGACTTTATTTGGTCTATTTACACAAATTTAGTCAATTAAAAAACATAAAAGTTTTTAGCATTAGCGAGATATATTCAGGATTGAAAGAGTGATGACCCTAAATGTAGGCAGCACGTTATGCAATTTCTTTGAAAATAGGACACGTTTTCTTAAGTAGCATGCTATGAAAATAAATGTCATGTCATTTATATTGTCAATTTCTTGAACAAAATATAATTGTATCCGAAAATTTTCTCAATTCAATTAACAACTATTATAATAAAGTTTAAATGATTGCGATGGTTTTTATTTAATGGAAGAAAATGAATGGGCGTAGAAAAAGTATAGTACATTACACGAGTTTTAAGCCCATTACGCACTCATAGATTAAAATTTGTTTGCTTCTCTTGTATAACGTTTGATTGTGTTTTAAACGACAATACCATTTTCTCATCGAGTTTTTAGACACTATTTTAGTTCAGAGAACAGCGTGGGGAGCAAAAAAATGTTGCTAAGAATGGTTGTTTTTCTTGAATATCTTGAGTGTCTGATAACATGTCTCAAGAGCAATTTGAGAAAAAATAATGCTGCTCGT
The DNA here is from genome assembly GCA_958502065.1 of Chrysolina americana. Lineage (NCBI taxonomy): Eukaryota > Metazoa > Arthropoda > Insecta > Coleoptera > Chrysomelidae > Chrysolina > Chrysolina americana. The sequence continues at coordinate 111,638 of OY293418.1, read as the reverse complement.
TTTAAATAACGTAATTGTAAAAAATCTGTTTATTTGTTAGAAAATAGAAATAATTATATAATTTGGAAATGTTAGTTTGGGGATGTATAACACAAAAACCTCCATCATAACCCTAAGAATGATCCATTTTACTAGTGAAATCATAATCATCATTTAACCTAATTGTCTTGGTTCAGTAAAATCGATATTTTATCCATTTTTGAGTCAATTTTCCAGATATATTTGTTTGAACAGACGCCGACATCAATTCTCGTGGAATTTTCGTAGCTGCACCTGGCCTATAACAATCTTCCTACCCCACGCCTTCTCAACAATTTTCAATAGCATTCTCTCGTACCGAACGAATCTCATTATTTTCCAGAGAAGGAATAATAACAACAATCAAGGTTGTGTTCATGACAGCAATGGTATTAGAAAGCCTTGCCCGGTTGTAGGGATAAGAGCTCGTATGCAACACGATTTTCGCGCAGGAGTTTTTCTGCCATCGCCGATTCGACCGGTCTAGAGCTTGTTTTGTGTTAAAGTTTGAAATAGTGAGTATAAAAGTTTTTCAAGTGGGATATGAAAATTTATATCTCCAATCCTAGGAACAGGATGGCAGTGATTTTTTAATAAAGTTTTGGTGTTCGTGAGAATTCAATTCAAGAACCGTCAAAATTTAATTTTCACAAATCTGATGAGTACTGGGTTCGAATAAACTGTTGTCAAGCTACTCACCCATAGTTGTTGTTCTGCCTTTTTTTCGGATTGTATCCAAACATTATCCATTTGAGCACTAAGTTGGAAATAATTTCAACGTTTCAATTTCTCTCAACCACTTTTCCATCACATCCATTTTAAGCACGGTTGATAAAGTGCTCACTATGCCTCTACCCATTAGTTTTTCACTTGGGAATCAGTTGCCAATCTTAAAAAAAAACAACTGAAAAAAAAAATCATTTTCTTTCAAATATATTCTTTTTCATGATTCCGTTTCGGAATAAAAATCTTTTTCCTACGAGTACGATTTGTCGTACGGAAAGAAACACTTTTCCGTACGATTTTGAAATACTCGAAATTATTCATCGATATGATTTATTTATCTATTTATCTAACAGAAGGCTAATAATTGAAGGTTACTTGTAAATCAATCTACTATTCAACATCAACCTCGCAGCATTCTCATTACGCCACTGACATTATGTGCTGGTGCTCCATCCTGCTGAAAATAGATCATCTGACGAGCCTCCAGATCAAGATCATCGAAAAACTCTTCCAACACTCTTGTTAATAAATTCATGTAACGGGGTCCGTTCAAAGAACCATGGTAGGAAAATGGACCGATAATTCTGCCTCTGAATAGACCACACCAAACATTAATACTAAATCGTCTTTGTGGATTGTGGGGTTCGGACTAGAAATGGATTATGTCTACTCCAATAATGAAATTTCTTTCTATTATACATCCCATGATTTGAAAAATTAACCTCATCGCTCCATATAATCTAATATATAAAATTCTCGTGTCACGGTGTTCGAACTTAAACTCCTCCGAAACGGCTCGACCGATTTTGATGAAATTTTTTGTGCTTATCCGGTATCTATGAGAATCGGCCAACATCTATTTTTCATCCCCCTAAATGTTAGGGGTAGTCCACCCCTAAATTTTTTATTTTATTTTTTAGACAAAATTTTCAATTTCTATTTTTTTATGATACAACATTCAAAAATACATACAATCCTCAATTTTCACCCTTCTACGATCAACCCTTATTTTTTAATAGCCATTTTAGTAATTTAATCATTTTTCCTCTCCGGTCGAAAACTGATCAATCATCATTTAATTAGTGGGGCTCGACCGATTTTGATGAAATTTTTTGTGCTTATCCGGTATCTATGAGAATCGGCCAACATCTATTTTTCATCCCCCTAAATGTTAGGGGTAGTCCACCCCTAAATTTTTTATTTTATTTTTTAGACAAAATTTTTAATTTCTATTTTTTTATGATACAACATTCAAAAATACATACAATCCTCAATTTTCACCCTTCTACGATCAACCCTTATTTTTTAATAGCCATTTTAGTAATTTAATCATTTTTCCTCTCCGGTCGAAAACTGATCAATCATCATTTAATTAGTGGGGCTCGACCGATTTTGATGAAATTTTTTGTGCTTATCCGGTATCTATGAGAATCGGCCAACATCTATTTTTCATCCCCCTAAATGTTAGGGGTAGTCCACCCCTAAATTTTTTATTTTATTTTTTAGACAAAATTTTCAATTTCTATTTTTTTATGATACAACATTCAAAAATACATACAATCCTCAATTTTCACCCTTCTACGATCAACCCTTATTTTTTAATAGCCATTTTAGTAATTTAATCATTTTTCCTCTCCGGTCGAAAACTGATCAATCATCATTTAATTAGTGGGGCTCGACCGATTTTGATGAAATTTTTTGTGCTTATCCGGTATCTATGAGAATCGGCCAACATCTATTTTTCATCCCCCTAAATGTTAGGGGTAGTCCACCCCTAAATTTTTTATTTTATTTTTTAGACAAAATTTTTAATTTCTATTTTTTTATGATACAACATTCAAAAATACATACAATCCTCAATTTTCACCCTTCTACGATCAACCCTTATTTTTTAATAGCCATTTTAGTAATTTAATCATTTTTCCTCTCCGGTCGAAAACTGATCAATCATCATTTAATTAGTTATCCCCTCCAGATGTCTACAGGTGTCACTTCTGACCCAGTAAACAGCACGGAGTAGGGATGAGAACGAAGCCGGTCTCCTTTCTTTCTCACTCCCTACACAGTTGTCGGCCATCAAAATTATTTATATGGCAAAACAACGTTTGTCGGGTCAGCTAGTATTTCTATAGAAGTTTGGATCTTGTCTGCATTTATTCATAAACCACCGACAAAACCCCAATCGTCTCTCAGGATCACCAGGTTCTAGTGTTTGCACTGGTCTCAACTCATAAGGAGAAATCTTATGTTTCTTCAGAATTCGTTGAATACCAGACAGTGGAACAGCTATTTCTCTAGATAAATCTCTGATGGAATTATTTGGATATATCTCAAACTAGGATAAAACGTCAATTTCTGAAATTTCAGATATTACAAAACGTTTTTTAGTTCTCCTCTTCTCAAAAACTTTTTCATTGTTTCTGACTCGACGATGAAGCACAGCAAAAAACGCCAATTAGGTAATTCTCGATCGGGGAACGAATTGCTGTAGTATTGGAGTGCTCTTACCCTATTTTTCTGGCAAACCAAGTAGGATTTCAACATATCACATTTTTCTTGATGGGAAAACGGCATTTCGAAAAATATTCGAACAGTAGTTGACAGTTACAATAATTTATGACATTGTCATGATATACTTGAGAATATGTGACAAATAGTATTCCAACAAATTTTCAAGGCAACTTGATTGCTCATAATAATTATGTTTTATCGAATCAAACACATTTTTTCCAACCACATTTATATGATCCTCCAGTATTTTCTGTTCTGTACAAAAACGGCTTCAAAGTTATAATTACAGCAGACATATTTTGATTCACAAAGTAAAAGCGGCTAGCGGAATGGCTTTAAAATGGAAATTATCGTTTTGTACATTAATACCAAATAGCTCAGTGGTGTCAATTGAGTGGTGCGACATGATGACCACGGGTTTCACGAGTTCACATCCCAGCGCAATTTTTTCTTTTTACTGTCTTACTTTGCCATTAGTAACAAAATATTGTCATTCGTATAAGTACCAAAATTGGGTGTTTGGACAATCATGAGGATTTATTCGCCAAAACAAAGAAATTTTTTGTACTAGTGAAAGAAATTAATATTTCCACCTAAGTCGCTCATTTTCCACTTTAGGAAGAAGGGTGGTATAAGCTTTGTTGTTGAGAATGTTATTGCGAATCGAAATGCATGAAAAAATATAGGGTATTCCATTGAAAGAAATATCATTTTATGAAATATTCTGAAAACGCGACTGTGAATTTTTTTTGGTTTCGGCATCGCGAAGGCAATTAAAAATGCTACTAGTTTGCCCATTTAACCAAATTCGTAGCATCAATAATAACGGAGTTGGCAATGGTGCCGACTTAATTTGGAACACCCTGTATACTATTATAGTAGTTTGAAAATATCCAAATAGGATGAAACTGCAGTAACATCCGTGTTACAAATACGAGTGGCACTACCACCTTACTGTAAGTCTTCATTAGTGAGAAATATTACTATTATTAAACAAGGCGACTATAGTTCAATCAGGAAAAGAAGGAAGGACACTGATGAAAGGCAAGAACCTTGAAACGTATCTACAAGAGGTTATCCTAGCCAAATCGTTTGGTTACAATAATCTTCTTATGGATCTTCTTAGAAGAACGTTGCACAAATATCTGTCAGATGTACTTAAATGTCCGTCGTGGTAGTAGTCAGGAAAATAAATTGTTTTCTGATAGATGTTTGCCGCATATTTTCATCTAGGTGGAAATGTTAGGAGAGAAGGGTACTTCAACATTGTCAATTTTATTAAAATCACAAAAAATCTAATACTGTTTTATTTTGGTGGGCGTAGTTTCTGATAAAACCAGTACATTTACCTCACATTATTCAGTTTTCTCATATGGGATATTATGCAACTGAAAAAGTTTATTTTTGGTTGGTCGAGTATTGCGGAAGAGTAATAACACGTTGATAATTTCAATAAAGCTACTGAGTACTATATTTTGACTCAATCAGTTGCACAAACCGCTGTAAAATTAATGTCATTATCTTTCACTATAAATTGTTAGTACATTCTCTTATCGTTACTATTCCATCACATCACTGAATACGCCAGATACGTCTAAGTTGCGTCAGACGAAAAGCAGAAAATTAATTGTAGACATTACAGAAGTACAACCATCAATCAGGATTTATTTTGTAACGCACTGAGTAGTGCAGGATGTATTGATATAACCGATTACTAATAATAACAATAATAAACTTTATTTATAATTCTCGGAATCAAAAACCACTACCACAGGGATGTAGCAAGTAATTTCTTTTGTAAATGATTTTTCTCCTGAAGATGAAACACGTGGTCAGGTCTTAAAAAAAAACAGTGCACGGCAAGTAAATGATAAAAATGTTAAAGCAAAATATACATATTTAGACAACTAAGCTACGGTCAATAAACAAAATTATTACCAGATATTATTAGGGATATATAAGTCAATCAACAGCAATAAGTAAGTGAAAGTATACGTAAATAATACTATACATTCACCGTTGAAAAATTATATAATAAATAACGAATACCAAGTGTTGTCTTCAAATTTGGCTGTAAGGAAAGACAAAAATACCGAAACCAGTGCTGAATGTCAGTGACTTCTATGATAGCTTTGCATTTATAATGTGATCTTAATTAGTCTATTAGGTGTTGTATAAATTGCTATTTTATATGTATCATTATTTCATTTTAAAAGATTCCTTAGTAAAATTCATTGCAGGCTTGATGAAAGTGTGTTAAGTGATTCATGTCCGAACACTTCTGTCCTATGGATTTGATAGTTGAAGGGCAGGTGCATTCCACATTTTTTCTAAAACTGCATTCGATTTTCAATGCGTGAGTTCCATTTGAGATGTGAGATTGATATTTTGAATAGAGTGGAATATGTAGGCAACGTTGATTCGTTGTTGGAAAATGGTGGAAAATAAGTCTTATTGAAAGTAATGGGCAGTAATTTGGAGTCAAATCAGAAAGAAAGAAGGAAAGGTATTCAATACTAGATAAAATATCATTGATAGAGTTGACATTTGCCAAGTTTTCATGTTATGCGAGCTTAAACTAGGTACTAGCCACGACTGAAATCGTTTTCTCTCAGATAACTACAATTATATTCAATTCATAGGAATTACTGGCGTGTGTCAACCATGGTTCAATGAATTCCGCGTTGCTTGTAAACATTACATTTTTCAGACTTCATGATAGCGTTATTGTTATATGATAAATAACATAAAATGCATACGAATTAAGCTATACCACCAGAACGACATTAATCTCTAATTATTTTCGCAGACTGAAACATGACGAAGAAAAAACATATATTTCCAACTACAGATGATTTCAAATCTACGTAAGTGTTCATAATTAAAATAAAGTCTACTATATTACCATCAATTCCAGAAAATCACCTCCTTTACAATTCATTTCATCGATTGAAAATTGAAAATAACATTAAAGCTAATAAACGGCATATTGAAATAATTCTCATTTGAATAATGAACTCTCCTTCGTACTGAAGAGTGTTATTTCACGTAAACATTGAAGTGAGCCAATCGTCAATTTCGCTTTCATTACCTGTCTCATAGTGATTTTAATTGGTTATAGAACCACCTTAGCCAACAATGATCAAATTTCAACAAAACTTAGCATGGAAAGCACCACCAGCTTGGATAAAACCTACGATCCATATGAGCACAGGACTTTACAGCACCCCAACACGTAAGTTGAGACAAACAAATATACTAGAGCTTCATAATCTCAATCATGTAACGCAAATCATAATTCTACAAGTTTTTCCATTGTCCATTTGACTAAAATATTGAAAAGAATTTCAGTGAAAAGTAATGAATGAAAATACGACTTTTTCCTTCGATAATTATTGAACGATAATACAACCAGAACTCGGTAAAAAAATTGAATATTGTGTGTTATAATATATTTTGGCTAATCGTGAAAAAAATGAATATTCACATTCTTATCTGCACAGCTGTACATTGTACGTACTCATTTTAGACTTTTATTAATTGTTGAAACGTGTTTTCTTTTTAATTTATCCTGATAACAGGTATCTGGCTTAAAATTTTGTTCATAGTTCGATACAGTGGGATGAAAGGCTTTACGTTATATGCATAATAAGTTCCAAATCACGTCGACAGAAATGTATTTTAGATGATATTGAAATGGTTCATTGAAATAGACAGAAATGACTTTTCATCAGTATTGCAAATCATTCTTATTATTACATTATCCATGCTACCCATTGATATATTCATATAATCATTTGTTGACAAAAAAATGTGTTGTTTCGCGAAAGAGGAAATCGTTGGAAGTTGAAATAGCTCTCGCCTACTACCCAAAGAGTATTTTTTTTATTTCAGCGAAGATAATCCCGCATCAACTGCAATTGAGTTATTAGCAGGGGAGATATAGAAGCACGAAAAGTAATAAAATTTTTTCATAATCTTTGAAGGGTGGTTGACATGATTTTACCAACTCGAAAGTAAATTAGTGCAAAAGAATGAACAAGATTGGTTCGAAAAAAAAAATACCATAGACAAGTTGAGAATGTCTTTGATCACATTCATCATTCTTTCTCTTGAATTGGACAAATTATCCTCTTAAAAATCATTATTAAGGTACATTTCAGATTTTCTGGTGCTCTTATCCACATTCTTAAAGGATCTCTGGGGAGTGGCCTGCTTGCAGTACCAAGAGCATTTATGAATGCAGGACTACTGGTAGGGTCTATAGGAACCCTCTTCATTGGATTTATTTGCACTCATACGGTTCAACTACTGGTAAGTGAGAATTTCGACAAACCCTGCCTGTACGAGGATATATTGAAAAAAGTCTTAGCCTACTATAGAATCAAACAAAATTTCAATATCAAAATATTTTATTACTCAACATATTCTCCTCTTAATTGGATACATTTATTACAGCGAACCTGCAACGTCTCTAGACCTTTAAAAAAATGTTTCTTCTGCTCTGCAAACTAGACCTCCACTGCTTTTATTACCTCCTCGTTGGAAGAAAATTTACGACCTTTTTAACTTTTTTTCAGTTGAGGAAAGAGATGATAGTCGGACGGAGCCAAGTCTGGTGAATAAGGGGGGTGTTCTTGTAATTCAAACCCTAAATCACGAATTTTTCGCATGGCAACATGAGATTTGTGTGCAGGGGCGTTGTCCTGCAAAAACAAAACGCCTTTGGATAGCTTCCCGCGTCTTTTCTCTTTAATTTTTTCCCGTAGAGTGGTCAGTAATGTCGACTAGTAATCTCCAGTTATTGTACTACCCTTACCCAAAAAATCAATCATGATTACTCCATGGCAATCCCAAAAAACTGAAGCAAGAACTTTTCCAGTAGATTTTTGGACACGAAACTTCTTAGGTCTTGGAGAACCGGAGTGTCGCCATTCCATCGATTGTTGCTTTGTTTCTGGATCGTAGAAATGTACCCAAGTCTCATCCATAGTAACAATTCGGTTTAAGAAGTCTACATCGTTTTCAAATCGAGCACAGATCGAACGCAATGCTACTACCCTTGCACGCTTTTGGTCAACATTCAAACATTTGGGGATCCATTTTGCAGCAATTTTTCTCATGTCCAAATTGACGTGAACTATATGATGAACGCGTTCGTATGAAATATTCAGTGCTTCAGATATACGTTTTAGCCCAATTCGACGGTCCGTTAAAATCATGTCATGAACTGCATCGATATTTTCGGGGACTGACACAGAAACTGGCCTTCCCGATCGGTCATCATCTTCAATGGAAAATTTACCTCTTTTGAAGCTTGCAGTCCAATTTTTCACGGTCGAATACGACGAACATTGATCAACAAGCATATCAGCATATCTTCGTAAATCTGTTTACCTCTTAACCCTTTTAAATACAGGTTCTTGATGATGGCTCGATACTCTAATTTTTCGATTTTCACAATTTCGGTGGACATGTTTTCTTTTAATTTATTGCGTAACTCTGGTTTACCTTTTTGACGTCAAACTTTGCACTGACACTTCTAATAAGTTATTGTTCGTTGCTACGGTAACACAATATTTTGTTTATGCAGGGAACTGGTCTAGGCTACCTAGATATCAATACATCCTCGTATTTGTTCTGAGAACAGTTAGGTATGTATTCAGACCGAACTTTTAATAACTAGAAAGTTGCTTTTCGTTCGTGATATGTATGGCGAGTAATATGTTGTGCCAAATATTTGTGCGATGTCTATCAACAGCAGTATTTGGTTTCAGGTTTCAGCATCGCAAAAAGTATGTAGAGAAACAAAAACTCCTAGCTTAGGATTCCCAGAAACAGCAGAAGCGGTTTTTAAAAATGGGCCTGAAGGACTACGGAGCTGGTCCCAATTTGCAAGGTCGGTTGTCAAATCATTCCATGAAAAAACACTTATTCAGTTTCTACCTTTGGTAAATGTGCTTCTCCAATATATCATATCACAAATATCGAGTATAACTCCAATTATTTTCAGTATAACCCAAGATCCGTGTGTGAAACAAAATATATTTAATTTGAGTACAGATCAATTTCCTCTAAATGAACATATCATCGTTAGTACTGAAAACAACAAGAACGAATACTAATTTTGCAATTTATCCTTTTGCCAAAAATATAATTGATTCAATAATCCAGCTGTTGTGTAGCAAAAAAACATTTTTCTTCATTCGTTTTCAAAAATGGTTTGTAGAATGCAATTTCTTTGAACTTCCAACGTAGTAAAATATGCATTTTTTTAAAGTAATCTTCGTTTATTCAATTGATAGTGATCATTAGGGGACTTTGATATTTAATATGGTACAAAAAATTTCAACTTTGTGAATATAGTATATATTTTTTATGATTTCAGGATATTTGTGGAAATTGCTCTAACGCTTACCCATTTTGTGGGCAATGCTGTATACATAGTGTTCATCTCAGAGTCCATCACAAAAGTGAGTCCAAAAAATATTATACAGGGTGAGTCAGAATAAGACCGAGTAAACGTTCCCTTTAAAGTCGCCCACAATACTGTTGTCCCCTCTCATCTGGGCTGAAATTTTAATATTACAATCAATTCAATGAATATTTGTCTATACGTTTTTGAAAGATTATATTTTGACTTTGCTTTTGACATTTTCAGTTAGTCGCCTACTATCATCCCCCTGCAGAAAATTGGGGCCAATATTTCAAGCTAGCTCTCCTCTTCCTCCTCATCTTCTTCTGCCAGATCAGAGAATTGAAACACCTTGTCCCATTTTCTTTCCTAGCCAATTTGACATTGGTGATTGCATTTGGGATAACCGCGTATTACATGTTCAAAGAAATGAAGGACGTGGATGTGTCGGAAAGGGACTTGGCAACAGGACTATCTGGTACGTATACATTGCCAAGACGTTCGTTGAACTGCTTTTGGTATTAGCAAAAATGTCTTCCGAGACATACATACCAATTTTATTGTAATTAGGGTTGTTGAATTCAACTAATAAGGACAACGCCGCGACAATGCAAAAAAATTAAACTCAGTTTCTTTGTGTACTTTTCAAATTATTCCATTCTATTAGTACTTTTCATCGTGTATACCTGCCATGTATACAGACAATAAAAACATCAATTAAACAGATATGAGTTAACAAGAACGTCGAATTTGAGACAGAAAAGAGGCCAACATTCTGTGGTCTCGTAAGCTGATAGACACAGGTTAATCAATATACTTAAGCAGAGTTCTGTAAGAGGTTTTTCCTTTCTAGGTATTCCATCCTTCTTCAGTACCATCGTGTTCGCCATGGAAGGTATCGGGACTATAATGCCTGTGGAAAATTCAATGATAACTGATTCGTTTATTGGATGTCCGGGCGTGTTGAACACTGCCATGTCCATGGTGGTGCTGTTTTACACTGCGGTAGGGTTTTGTGGATATGTTGCCTATGGACCCAAGACAGATGCTACCATCACGCAAAATTTGCCATCGCAAGATCTGTGAGTAACTTATACTGGATGACAAGGCTATGACTACAATAATTTTGACATAATTGTTTAAACAAAGAAACAAAACAGTTCTTTTTATTAACGGTCCCAAACTCAAACATATTCGAGAATTGTTATTGCGATCCTTCTGTTTGTAGAAACAAGATATTCAAAAATACAGATTTTATAATGTATCATCGTTGAATCTAAATCACGAGTTTCTTATGTCCATGCATATGTGTCTGAAAGCAAAATCTGATTTTAAAACACGTTAATAATAATAATATTAGAAATAGTCCAAGTTCATTATTTGTATCATATCATATCGTTGGTGTTATAAAAGTACCTGTAGCCCTAAAAGAAGAGTGCCATTAATGGAAAGCTCAACAAGAAAAACAATTTTATTGAAAAGTCCGAATTTTTAACATATTAGGCTATCGAATTTTTCTAGTTTGTGTAACTGATTAAATAAACAAAGTACACGACGAAGAATGTGCGATAAATTAGTAGAAACTCTATTTCTATCTTTTTTTATGAGCCGACATAGTGTATGCCACCGATATTTAATATAATCAACATATTCAGATCGTACGTATTTTTTCCCCAATTCATCAAATACGCACAAATTGTGATATGCAAAGAACACGTGATGAAGTATTTGAAAAGCATCTTGGGACATTTATTGTGAACTTATTTTTGATTAATTATTATAATCAGTTTATTGTACCTAATTCTTGAGTACAAATCTCTAAAGAAATAAAACTGTTTGTTATGAATTCAAAATAACCTTTCACTAAGTACCTGTTTTGACTTTAAGCAAGCCTACGAATTCAAGAATAGGAGCACCAAGTATGCATTGGGTGAATTATCTATAGGAATGAGAATAATTAGACTTTTTTTTCGTATGACCAATCAGAATGTCCAATTTAGTTAAGTTACCTCGTATAATTTCGATAATACCTGATTATACATAGAGTAGCTCCACCAATCGAAAATTTTAAAATAATTTCATTTTCATAGTAACCACATCGACATCAATATACAACAAACAGAACTGTCAAATTGTTACGTTTATCAAAAATTGTTCAAAAATTAGTCGATTCGGAGATTTATCATCAAATGCAATAAACGAAAGTATACAAAATACTGAGCCTCATAATACAGTGAAAACAAAAAAGTACGCATGGAAACAATTTCTTACGTTTTGCAGTGAAAGAAACTATGTGCTAAATGAATCAATTTCCACTGAAATGATAGCGTCCATTTTGAAAGATTGGGCTTTCAATATGCGAAAATGTAATGGAGAAAATTATAAAGAAAATGTGGTTAAAACGATGTGGAACATTACGGCAAAACAAGTACAAGAAAAATATATGAAGGAGTTTAATAGAGTAATTGATCCATTCTCTAGTCCCATATTTTGAGCCGCACGAAACGCAACAAATTCAAAAAGGAAGGGAACTTCAAATGTTACCGGACAAGACAAAGGTTAGTGCATCAGCATTTAAAGATAACGATAACGAGTACATAGCAATGATAGAAGCGTGGGATGAAAATACACCGGAAGGATTACAAATAAAATTTTTCTTAATTGCTTCTGTAGAACTTGCGTGGAGAGGAAATGAAGGAACGTCATGCTTGACTAATTATTTTCAAAAAAAAACTGGAAATGATGATACTCCAACTGGTAGAATACAATATAATCCTATTTTTACCAAAACCACACAGGGAGGAGCAAAACCATGTGCTAATAATAAATGGCTTGTACCTAACCATAATGAAGTGAGTCGTTGTCCAGTGAGACTTCTAGATAAGCTAATGATGAAAAGAAGCGAAAACATCAATATTAAAACAGATAGGTTATTTGTGACAGTAAATCCCAACTGGAGAAAAGAAAAAACCCTTGGCTGGTACAAAAATATGCCAATTGGAGTGCATGAAATTAGTAAATGGACCAAAAAGTCTGTAGAATTGGCAAATTTGAATATGACAAACAAAAAATGTTCAAATCATTCTCACCGAGCCACTGCTGTTTCACAATTGGCAAAAGCAGGTGTATCGGAACAAGAACTTATTAAAATAACAGGACATGGTAATAGCAATTCTATCAATCCCTACCTACAGATAGATGAACAACATCACCAAAACATAATAAATAAGATGAGATCCAATTTTAAAAACGCTGCAGGTTCAAGTAATAACACCTCCAGTATTTCCAGCACTTCAATGAGCAGTGGTCACGTTTCCTGCGCCGAAAATAACTCAGTTAAAAAAACGTATATAATAATTGTAACTTTCATTGCACTAATTTGTATTTAAATTAATAAATTGTTTATATATTTACTTAATTTACTCAAAAAATAATCGTATCAAATACAATACGTACTTCAAAATAAATACGGCTATACATCTCAAACTTCCTGCATAATTACAAATCGTGTCAGTTTGGCAGAATAATCCTCCCGCTTCGCGGACACTCTTTATAATTATGCAACAAGTTATCGATGTATAACCTGCATCATGCAAATGATCAGATTAACATACGTACATTATTGAAAATACGTAGGACATTGATGCTATGCTATCAATATCTGACGCGCTCGAGTATGTCCATGCAAGTTTTTTTTTTTTATTTGATAATACCGATGAAAAGGTATACTTCACATAACATTTTTCTCTTCTTATGATCTAAGCTTTGGTACCCAATTGGTCTCTATGACGGTCGAGTAAATCCACATTTAGCATCGTGGGCTCCCTACTATAAAGAAGCTCCAAGGAAAAAAGCATGGTCGCAACATTCCTAATAAAAAAAAATAACACCTTTCCCATTATAGCTGCTCTTACAGTCCCTACAGTATATGTGAAACCTAATGATCTTTTATAATCTAATAATACTCTTATCTGCTGAAAAATATTTTGAAAATATATTAATAACAGACGGAATTTTTTCCTCAGCTTGGCACAAATCGTTCAAGCTTGCATCTCCACGGCCATCTTCTTCACGTTCATGCTGCAGTACTACGTGCCAATAGATATCACCTGGAGGAGACTGAAACCGTACATACCTGAAAGAAAACAAAATCTTGCTCAGGTCGCCTTGAGAACGACCACAGTGACGTTTATCGTCGGAGTTGCTGCTGCAGCCGGTAACAAATTGGGACCGCTGATCGATCTGTTGGGCGCCATTTTCTTTTCCACTCTTGGACTGTTCATCCCGTCTCTTTTGGATATCATCGTGAACTGGAAGAATTGGGGCAGATGGAATTGGATACTGATCAAGGACATTCTGTTGTTGGTCTTCTTTTCGTTTGGCTTGGTGACAGGCACTTACTATGCCGTACAGAATTTCATAAAAGGCTAGGAAGTCATAAACGAGAAACATTTTTTTTTTATTCTTATCCATATAACATAGTTCCGGATAAATTACAATCACTCATGGACTTGAATATTTGGATAATGCTAGTCGTTTGACGAACAGTCGATTCTGTTATTTGCATTTGGCTTGGAAAGTCGCAAAAAAAATCAAAATAATTTTGTGAAATCATAAAATCGAAATTGCAGTTTTTCGCGTAGTCGTCTGTGAAGACGTTAGACATTAGAATGGAGCAACAGCTCAGCTGAACTTTGCCAAGTGAAAAGAAAGTTAGCTATTATTAATATTATTATTATTATTGTGTTTTGATAACATAAAATGACTGCGATATTTTACTGTTAAGATACGATACGTGTTCAGTAGTTACCATAGTATATTTTAGATGTATAAGATACTCGAGTTGTTAATTTGATTGTTCAATAATTTTTAGAGGGTACAAAGTTACAGCTTTCTGACAATTGCACTTTGTATGGTGTGGATAATTCCTTTGACCTTCAAATTCGTAAGCAGAATAAAGGAAGATAAATAATAGTAAAACCCCATATTATGATCTTATAAATGATGTCGAAACTGAATAATGATAAAGTTGTTATTGAATTTTTTATAAAAACTACTGAACAAAAATTCGAGAAATTTCATGATAGTCGTAACCGTTTTAGAATTAATAAAAATGTACTACTGCAAGATAAATATTGGTGAAAAAAAATTATGATTTTGATGAAAGGTACAGACGAAAATATACCAATAATGAGGGTTCAAAGAAACTCTTGAAAAATTATAGTTTTTTCAGTTGTGGTAAATCTGACTAGCACTCTTTTAGGGTTTTCCCAATAACACCCTTTCAATAATGTACTCAAATATCAAATACGTTGACGGTCCAATCAGTATTTATTTTTTCAACTATATCAAAATACCTACTCTTCTAAGGTAGAGTGAGAAACCAACTACTCCTCTAGCTAATACGGCGGCAGATATCGTATTTCCTCAACAAGAACATTGCAGAACCTGAGTACTTGCCTCTTCATCGGTAAAAAGACATTTTGAAATCAAAGTGGTATATTTTCTATCAAAATCCACTAAATTTCTGGCTATTTGACTTCTTGTCTTGCTCCACAAATTCACCAACTAGGCATTTTCCAAGATTTCTCCTAGCCATAATTGAGTCACTGCAAGGAAATTCTGAACATTTTGCTCAGAACTCGAAGCATTTTATAGAATTCTGAAAACTGTCAGTACAAAATTGTACGAAATGGAATGAAACAAAGTAGAGCGTGTCTTCATGTTCAAAAAGCATTTTTCGGAAATTACTCAATCAAATATGAAAAACCATAAAGCTTCCAAACAGGAATTTGAATGGTTTTCCCATTTCAAAATCTTGGAATTTTGACGGTTCAAAGAGGATATTTTTTAGTTACGATTGATATGATAAAAGTTTTGTTCGATGTACAGCTAAACACGTGTTTCAAGTCGGTCAATCAAAAATCTCCTAAGTGTTTGCTTCTTTATTATGAATATACTATTCAACATCTATTCTCGCACTGTTTTCATTAACAAAAAGTCACTCAAATAGGTTTTAAAGTTTCGAGGGAATTCGAAGTTTACGAATATACTATTTATTATTAGCGATATTAGGCATTCAAATATCAAATATCTAATCAATTATTTCGAGATTTTTTTTTTATTATCGTGTACATCGTGAAAGCTAAGGGAAACTAGGTGGGAGTTGATGTTCCTCTTGAATTTCTGTGTTCCCGAGTTCCAAAGCTTTTTCGTTCGTTGGGGAAACGAGCCTTGGAAAATCCATGTTCGGCACGTATTGAATGTGACAATTGTTTTCTGTAAATATTGATTAATTTTCGACAAGCTGAATTTTTATTTTTCATATGACAATAATTATTTTTGTGTTTTGTTGTATTTCGTGTAGTTTTTCGTTGGTTTTGAGATATGGTGGCCTTCAACTTGCAATAATTATCGAACGGAACGTTTATATTTGCATGTGAATAAGCTGAAAAGCGTAACTAAACATTAAAAAGAAAAAAATCAGGATAATGTTAATTATAAGTAAAACGAGGTGGAATGTTTGAGGTGAATTATTTTCAAATAGCAGGTAAATATAAAAAAGATAGCGTTAAACAAATCGATAATAACATAACAACAACTTCAGTGTTGTTTTGAATGATAGGAATTGATTTGAAACGATTTCAAAATTTCGATTTGAAAAATATTATTAAAATTACGATTCTTCTAGCTGTATTATATCGTCAGAGTGATTCTAGGTCAATTTCATCATTTCCTATCAACTGACGATTTCCGTTTCTCGTCGTCGGGTTCGTTCCATACTTTTTGGAAAAACCTAGAGAAGTAAGTATCCACATCCTGTTTGGTCAAAGAACTCATTATATGAAAAATCTATTAACTTTCTTGGAATGTGAGCATATGAAAAAGCGTTCAATTTTTAGTATAAAAAACTGATGATTCATAAATTAGCAAAAGATATAGTAGTGAATAAGATGGGAATCCAGGACCGATAGATAAAAATGTTCGATGGAATTCAAAGAAGGGTGATGGTTTAGACATACAGTTTCTAAACAGAAACAAATGTACCTTGTATATCTCTCAGCATTATATGAGATTTCATTTGTTACCACTTGAAATATAAATTCGAAACAGTATTATATAGATCAAGGGAAGGTACCAAAAAAATTGACGTTTGCTGAAAAAATCAAAGAAATGTCTGGGATAATATATTTATAAATCAGCTATTATCAGCGTTCTTGCAATACTTGAATGGTCTCACAGTTTATAATATTGTGTGCATCGTTCAAAAATAAGCACCGCCGCTGCAAGTTCCGGCGGTCCCAAACGTTCAATGTGTCATACCTTTGATAAAAAATGATCAAAAAAATTCAAAATAAAAGTGTATTTTGGTCGTGAAGATTTCTACTTTTTCATGCAATGGGTATCTGAGTACCTGAATGGTTGTTTTTACCACGTTACATAATCGAACTGCGTTTTTTACGGAGGTTGCAAAAATCAGAGATATTTCAGTAAATCCGGAATAATTGCACTGAAGCAGGAACCATTACCCTCTTTAGACACTATGCAATGATTTAAGAGTAGTGAGACAGGTCTCACGTACGCACGCCAAAAAAAAACTGGGTTTTACTCCTGCCCCATTTTCAACTCCCTCATGACTCCGACATCTCCGCCAGTAAATGTTGAAAATAATCGCTTATACACAATTTGCATGAAAAATAAAGTATGCAATTTCAAGCTGGAGGATTGCACTTCACTTTTCTGTTATTGAACTCACAAAAACAACTCCAAAATGTGTTATAATTTTAAAAAATTCAGAGGCTGTGCAAAAACTCATTCTTTTTAAACGATAAATAATTTTGTCGAAATACAGAATTTTCAGAAACCCCTGAACATCCGAAACGAAAGAAGATGAATTTATCTGTTCTTTCCATATATACAACATAGTCCAGGATCATCGAGCCACAATATCTAAGCCAACAATGGCCACACTTTTGGAGCAGTTTTCTCAGTATGTTGTCAGTTCAGATCATGAGCTGCGAGCGTAGTTTACAGTGCCGATTTCCGACTTATTAGAGACATGTCAAACCGTACTGTCATGCAAAGGTTTTTGTTCTTGCTGTGAAAACTTGAGTTTATTATTGAGAAATTTCATAGTGAAAGATACTAATTAAGATCATAATAGACCCAGCTGCGATTATCCGTCTTAAAGTGAGTAGAAATTTATAGTAGAGCAGACAAGACGTCAAATTCTTAGAGTGGATTGGAGTTGTATTAAATGCTGTGGTTTCTGTGAAATTATTAGTGCTTATCTTTTACAAAAAGTAGGGTGGAAATGTGAATATGTCATTGAAATGTGTCGGGTATTGAATTATTCTGGCAAAGAACAAGAGTGTTGTCAAATGCATATACCACAGATTTCTCTCTCCCATAGAAGAGATATTCCATTTGGATTGGTTATGTGGACGTTTTTTCTATAGGGGTTACGAGGATGTATTGATATCTAGTTAGCGTAGACCAGTTCCCTGCATAAACAAAATATTGTGTTACCGTAGCAACGAACAATATCTTATTAGAAGTGTAAAGTTTGACGTCAAAAAAGTAAACCAGAGTTACGCAATAAATTAAAAGAAAAAATATGTCCATCGAAATTGTGAAAATCGAAAAATTGGAGTATCGAGCCATCATCAAGTACCTGTATTTAAAAGGGTTAAGAGGTAAGCAGATTTACGAAGATATGCTTAATACCCTTGGTGATCAATGTCCTTCGTATGCGACCGTGAAAAATTGGACTGCAAGCTTCAAAAGAGGTAAATTTTTCATTGAAGATGATGACCGATCGGGAAGGCCAGTTTCTGTGTCAGTCCCCGAAAATATCGATGCAGTTCATGACATGATTTTAACAGACCTTCGAATTGGGCTAAAGCGGATATTTGAAGCACTGATTATTTCATAAGAACGCGTTCATCATATAGTTCACGTCAATTTGGACATGAGAAAAATTGCTGCAAAATGGATCCCCAAATGTTGACCAAAAGCGTGCAAGGGTAGTAGCATCGCGGTCGATCTGTGCTCGATTTGAAAACGATGTAGACTTCTTAAACCGAATTGTTACTATGGATGAGACTTGGGTACATTTCTACGATCCAGAAATAAAGCAACAATCGATGGAATGGCGACACTCCGGTTTCGTGTCCAAAAATCTGCTAGAAAAGTTCTTGCCTCAGTTTTTTGGGATTGTCATGGAGTAATCATGATTGATTTTTTGGATAAGGGTAGAACAATAACTGGAGATTACTACTCGACATTACTGACCACTCGACGGGAAAAAATTAAATAGAAAAGACGCGGAAAGCTATCCAAAGGTGTTTTGTTTCTGCAGGACAACGCCCCTGCACACAAATCTCATGTTGCCATGCAAAAAAATTCGTGATTTAGGGTTTGAATTACTAGAACACCTCCTTATTCACCAGATTTGGCTCCGCAAGAAGAAACATTTTTTTTGAAAGGTCTAGAGACGTTGCAGGTTCGCTGAAATAAATGTATCCAATTAAGAAGAGAATATATGTTGAGTAATAAAATATTTTGACATTGAAATTTTGGTTGGTTCTATAGTAGGCTAAGAATTTTTTAATATATCCTCGTATTTGAGTTGATGATTTAAGTCATCAGAATATTCTCTCCCCAGGAGTATTTGAAGTGAAAAAATAATGGAATATATATTATCATGCAATGATCTCTGAAGTAAACACAAATATATTAGCTGGGTGTCAACAAATCTGTTTTCAGGATATTGAAATTTGTACAGAATTGAGAGTACGTACCTACACAAATCATGGAGATTTTTCCGTCCCAGGACAATTAAGTATATGAAGAAATACGTTTTCAAAATATTTTTATAAATAAAAATATACAATTTTTTTGAGTTGCTTTAAAAGAATGTTACGTATATAGAAAAATATGCCAGTCGGATAAGAGTGAACATAGGTGTAGACTTAAATGGCTCAATCTGCGTTTGTGTAGGATGTCACAAAAGAGAGGAATTTCTATTATTTCAATACAGATATTTATTGCCAGGATTGGTGTTTTTCCACTCCAGCAGGGCTGGAAACATTGATTTCTGTGAGAAGACAAAGAGAATTCTCATACAGAAATCTTGTTGAACTGGCGAACGTCAAATTATCTAAATGAAAAATGTCAACAGATATACACACTCAAGTCGCAATTTTAGGACGATTAACACCGTTCTAGAGCTCAAAAAGACTACTTTGCTTCAAATATGAACATAAACCTCACCGACCCTAACTTAACCTAGCCTACAAAAAGGATTACAGGATTACCTTGTAATTCCATGTATTCTATTGAAGCCGTTTTCTGATAGCTTTTCTACTTTCCCAAAAACTTCATTTTGAAATTTTTTTTTGAGTCAAATTTTTCATCCCCAGATTTTTTGGTGAACAATTTCTTTCCAACTAAACATGATGTCAAGAAGTCACGTGCCAAGTTTCAGTGTTACAATTCATCCTTTAGTTTTGGCACAAATTTGTCTGTGGTTATTGTACTAGTGTCATCATTCACAGGGTGTTGTATTCCAATTGAAGATTCTGAAGTAGAGGGTGCTTGGGATGATGGGGTTGATAACACGCTGATGACGTATCTGGTGGAAATAGTTTCCTCTCATAATACAAATCGACGGGTCTGAGCGATTTTCAGTTTTTCTCTACGATTTCGCATAATATGAGGGGTTGACAAGTTGTGGTTGGGACATACTGTATGTTCAATATAACGTTCCAAACATTACAATTAATTGGATATTCATTCTTTGTTGAAACGACTGTCGAAATAGGATCGTAATCTGATTCATTGAGTGTTTTGTTAACGAACAAATCCGCAAATTCGCACTGAAGCGGTCGTCAATCTAAACAGCCAATCGGCCAATCAAGCAACCGAAGTGAGATCGATTCATTAATAGACAAGTCAGTCCGAAATCCGAAAGGAATAAATAAATAGCTACAGGTGGCGACTCGACTTTTATTACAGTCGAATCGCAACTTGCGGATACTTCGGTCTTTTCCAAACAATCGACGAGCGTGCGGGGACATATCAGCGAGTGTGAATGTATACCGTGTTAGTGGGTAAACCATATCTAGTTATTGAAGAAAGTTTCGTGAAAAGGTGAGATTAACACAAGTTTTTCCAATTGGAATATTCATTGCGAGATTGCGATTTTTTAGTCACTAAATATTCGAGCATTATTAATACCTAAAGTTCGGTTTGGCCAGATATTCTTCAACCATATTCAAAGTTTCGCAGTTAAACAATGAGGCATATTTTTTGAATTTTTTTCTTCTTCAATTATTCGAATTTTCAAGTATTTCACTTTACTAGGATTTTCCATTTTTTCTGTTGATCATAGTTCTCAAAATATCACAATAAGCCGAGAGACTTTGCTAAAATTCAATCATAACGCCTAGTCTACCAGATTTGTAAAAATATCCACGTTAGCTATGAGGGCGTAATGAAGTAATCCATTATACCCAGGTAGTTATAGACGCTAATATTTCATTAGCATTGTCGGACCATTCTGTCCTTCAAGCAATTGTTTCTATATTATATTTTCGAAATTTTTGATTATTTGTTAGTACTGATGCAAAAGTCAATCTTACAATAAAAGACATTGAAATTGATGATTTCGTTAGTGCTTTAAAAAAGGGATAAAATGTTTACTTTCGGTGTTTGCTGAAACAATCGATGAAACTAAAATGGTCTGAAAAACTTTCAGAAAATTAAGTGCTCTTCCAGGACTCTACTTTAGAATACTTTCGAAGAGTGCTCTTGTGTTTGTATTTGCCTCATGTGTTTTATCTAGTGGACATTTTTTGGGAGAGAAAGATACTTTCGACATAACCGAGATTAATCTTTCAGTTTCATTTTTATGAAACTCTTCATAAAACCTTTCAGATGAACCAAAAAATTCTACATCAGAACTCCGTTAGAGCGGTTTTTCCAGACGCACACGATCATTCGAATTAAAAACCGGTCAATATTGACCAAACTTCCATAGTCATATACTTTTTCATTCGGTTTGGGAGCACTATATATCAAAATGTGGATTAAAAAAGTATTCAAACTTTAAAATGACAGAATGACATTCAAAATAAATCAAAATCAGCAACTTTAGAACAAAAAAGTTATTCAAACATCTAGTTATTGGCTGAAAAGTTTGGGACATCGTCAACGGAAATCTCAATTGGAAGAAGACTAGAAAGTAGAAAGGCCACTCAAATATTAAGATTTCATCGTTCAGTTTTCAAATCGAAAGCAAGCATTCTGCACTGATTCCAATTCTATCTTGTTTATTTAATATTTTTTCCCGAAAACTAAGACGACAAAGATAGGTTACTGAGGCTTTCCTGAAATTCACTTGATTCATCTTTTCCACTGTAACCCTTGGATAACACACGATGAACCCAAATCACTTTTTTAAATTAGTAAGTACAGGAATATTACAAACTTTAAGCTGCAATAGTTTCCGAATATATTTGAGTTTCAGCAAAAATGTTCAACTGGAACCCGGAACATTCTTCTGCATGGACACATTTGTGGCAAAGCCTTCTCATGAGAATTGCTGAGAAAATTACCCATTTCGTGAATAAACTCGTATCTTATTATTTATGAGAATTCAATGCACTTACTAGGGTTTTTCCCAAGAACCAGAAAGCGGATCGTTGAATATTTTCATTCAAACTATATCTGAAGTGATGTAATAAACAAAAATATTAGTATGTGACATTATGAAATTCGTGGAACTCATTACGATTGATAGTGCCATGCTTTGAGATGTTCGGCAGGAAGAGATAAAGAAGAATTTTTTAGCGTAATACTTGCACAAGAAAAATTTCGCAGTAACGAGTAGAAATAGTAGTGATAAAAATTATATCTACTCGATTATTTCACAATTTCAAATATTGCACGATTACTTACAGGAAAAGACTGAACTAATTAGGTATTCGACACAATTAAAAATATTATAGATTTTTTCATACGTTCGTATGATAAACTTTGCCACAAGTTCACCGGAATTTCCATATATGAGTAATACAAAAACAATGTTAATTTACATTTTACAATTCTTAAGGTAGGTATAAACTTCATATTTCTAGTTCGTCAAATTCTGTTATCGGTTTTTGGAAATACTGTTGAAATTCTCATTCCGTTTCATGTAACATACCAGTGAAAAATATTGCGTTTCTTGTCGTTAGTCTGCTAATTCAAGGATAGCTTTTCATCACGTGTGTTGCTAACTTTTTGTCGATCGCTTGTATAATGAATACCTTTCATGTCCGATTTTGGCATACACAATATACGAGAAATTCGTCTGATCGACGTTCGAGAATACAAAGTGTGATGGGTCATCCTTGAAGGTCAGACAAGGTCACTAACTGAAGCTACCAATAATTTACTTTTTATTTAGGCAGGAATTATTTAAAATACAGGAGCTTTTTTATCTGAACAGGGATTTATTTATTTTTTTTATGTAATTTGACTAATTATATTCACTGTCGATACTAAAAATGAGTAAGAAATTTGAAGAAAGTATTCGGACATTGAACACAAAGCTCAGACTCATTTTGGGAGATCGTTTAGTAACGATAGGCGTTGGCGACCAATTTTATATACAGGGTGTTCCAAATTCATTGCCAACTCGGTTATTATTGATGCTATGAATTCGGTTAAATGGGCAAACTAGTAGCATTTTTAAAGGCCTTCTCGATGCCGAAAACCAAAAAAAAAATTGACAGTCGCGTTTTCAGAATATTTTATGAAATGATATTTCTTTCAATGGAACATTCTCAACAACAAAGCTCATATCACCCTTCTTCCCAAGGTGGAAAATGAGCGACTTATTGGAAATATTTATTTCTTTCACTAGTACAAAAAATTTCTTTTTTTTTTGGCGAATTAAACACCCAATTTTGTTACTTATACGAATGACAATATTTTTTTACTAATAGCAAAATAAGACAGTGAACTCGTGAAACCCGTGGTCATCATGTCGCACCACTCAATTGACACCACTGAGCTATTTGGTATCCTAAAACCATTCCGCTAGCCGCATTTATTTTGTGAATCAAAATATGTCTGCTGTAATGATAACTTTCAAGCCGTTTTTGAACATAACCGAAAATACTGGAGAGTCATATGAATGTGGTTGAGAAGAATGTGTTTGATTCGATAAAACATAATTATTATGAGCAATCAAGTTGCCTTGAAACTTTGTTGAAATACTATTTGTCAAATATTCTCTAGTATATCATGACAATGTCATGAATTATTGTAACTGCCAACTACTGTTCGAATATTTTTCTAAATGCCGTTTTCCCATCAAGAAGAATGTGATATGTTAGAGTCCTACTTGGTTTGCCCGAAAAATAGCGTAAGAGCACTCCAACACTACAGCAATTCGTTCCCCGATCGTGAATTACCTAATCGGCGTTTTTTTGCTGTGCTTCATCGTCGATTCAGGAACAATGAAAAAGTTTTTGAGAAGAGGAGAACAAAAAAACGTTTTGTAATATCTGAAGATACAGAAATTGACGTTTTATCCAAGTTTGAGTATCTAGAGAAATATGTGTTCCACTGTCTGGTATGCAACGAATTTTGAAGAAACAAGATTTCTCCTTACAAGTTAAGGCCCCCTCGTTCACCAGACATGACACCTCAAGATTTTTATTTTTGGGGATTTCTGAGAAATGAGGTGTATAAAATGACACATAAAAATGTAGATGAACTGAAAAATTATATTGAAACTATAATTAATAGAATTAATGGCCGAACTGTGTTGAATGCCACACGTAGTGTCAATAGAAGGGCCCAAATATGTGTTCAACAAGAAGGCGGTGTTTTTGAACATTTACTCGATATTTTATAGCGCTTTATTAAATCCGTTTGTTATGAATGTTTCCTATTGATAAAACTGTCTTATTTTCACTATTACGAAAAAAAGTCGAATGAGATTTGTTGTTGAGAATGTTATTACGAATCGAAATGAATAAAAAATTATAGGGTATTCCATTGAAAGAAATATAATTTTATGAAGTATTCTGAAAACGCAACTGTAATTTTTTTTTGGCATCGAGAAGGACAGTAAAAACGCTACTAGTTTTCCCATTTACCGAATTCGTAGCATCAATAATAACGGAGTTGGCAATGGTGTCGACTTAATTTGGAACACCCTGTATACCTACAATATAGGCTATTTTGGCAAATACCTGTCTGACAACTACTCCCCTGACTAATGTCACGAATTATATCAAACAGACACTCGTGAAAATGTTTCTCATTGCAGAGAGTGTGAGATGAAGATTCAATGATGCATTTATTCCAGGTGACGAAGATGGCAAAGAAGAAACATGAATCAGTCTTCACCTTAGATAGTTATACTTCCACGTAAGTACCAATCACTAAAAAAAAAACTGAGAGCGTGATTCAGGATTTTTTAAATATTTCCCAAGAATGTATTCAGCAACACATTTTTGTTGCTTGATCGAGACACATATAAAACGAAAGAACTCTAAAATTAATATTCTGTTTAGGACTTTCGCCATGAATACACACAGTTTATTTCCGAGCGATCTCTCTTCACTCTAGGGTTGCCCATGATTAACCCTTCTCAATGTTTTGAAAGTGACTTGCACCGATTTAGTCAGTTTTACAACATTACCTAATGGTCAGATCATTATCGTTAATCGACGATCAACCAATACACGTTTTTATGAAATTCAACTTCTGGAAGATTCACTGCCTCTCCTATATTATTCGCAACATAAGCATGCGGAATAATTCCTCATGACCTTTGAAGACTTGGAAGTTGTCACAATCACTATTTGTATATACAGGGTCGTACAAATCAATGAGGCATCTCCATCTATTAGTATTAACAGCACTTTTTCACTCTGACATGACATAATATTGCTGTTCAATGAATTCATGACTCGCTTCTAGTATACTAACAAAGACATGCGTGAATATATTAAAATCTTCAAGGAGTTCCATTTTTTAGTTGAATCAGAGGAATGATATTTATTATCTTTCATGTGACGTCATTCTGAGAATATATTGTGGATCGCGCTCATTGATCAACTATTTTCAGGAGCAGTTTGAAACACTTGGAATGGTATGGAGTACTAAACTAAAAGTTAACAAATGAATAATTTTTCAAATAGTCGACCCACAAGATTTGAATCCTTCAAAATTTACCAGAATAATAATAGTAATAATAGAGTGTTTCATTATGGAAAAGTAATAGTGGCCGTATCTAGGCGCTTTTGGCATTGCCTAATCATAAACCACAGTTCTTGCTTGGAAAAATCGAGAAACAGTTTAAGCTCACTCTCATTCACACTTTGGTAAACGTTTTTAAACAAGGCCGTACCAGTGTTTTATAATAAAATCGTTCAAAACATTTTTTAACATCGATTTTTTTCCCTTCATCCGTACTATGACATCTTGTTTACACCGATACGGTTTTTCCAAAACGATATGAAAGAAATCATGTCGGTAAAAAATGTTGTGCTCATCTGATGGGTGTAATTATAGGGTTTCTCGAAAGTCTGCCCAATTCTTGAGAGGTCACGTTGAAACTAATTTGAAGGAAAATTCAACGACACGTTTTGTACATACCATTATCGTAATTTCATAGAGTGTGGAATAAAAATTGAGCAGTTGAAATAAAATGAAAAGTGTTGAAAATAAAATGTGTTTTTTTTCAGTACAACTCTTGCTAGAAATGACCAAATGAAGATACCAATTGGCTCAAGCATTGAAAAAGTGTATAGTCCGTACGAAAATAGGAAATTGGAACATCCAAATACGTGAGTAGATGACTGGCTTTAATGTTGAATTATAGAAGAGCTGCGTTTTCTTACCTTCAAAATTGTTCTTTTGTTAGAGGAATTGCGTGGATATTTAGATCTGAATTTGCAGTAACGAATTCACCAAGATGAATGATAATATTGAAGCTGTTTTGTTGAGAAGTAACTGGATTGAAGTTTGGATTTACTCGATTTGAGTGTTTCGAATCCAAATTTGTTTTCGAAACCTATACTACACTTAAACATTCGTTTATTTACACATACTTGGATTTCGTATTGAAGTTTTTACTGCAATTCGTGTAAAAGTACCCATTCTTATGACTTACTATGTTAAGTAGTGAAAACTAATTAGAATTTCCTTTCCAGATACGCTGGTGCACTGGCACACCTGGTGAAAAGTTCCTTAGGTTCTGGAATTTTGTCGATGCCAAGGGCTTTCCATAGCGCAGGACTCCTTGTAGGACTATTCGGAACGGTTTTAGTTGGACTTCTCTGCACCCATACCGTTCATATATTGGTAAGTAATTAATGAGATACTGATCAGGAAAAACTAACAGTATGAAGTATGACACGGTAGATCAAAATTAGCAAACCAATGCCATTAATAAATAGGGCGAAAGTTTTATTGGCTGATTTATAACCTTCGTATAACAACAAAGATGTTATGTTTTCTTTGATGAAATGAATGGAAACCCCTTTTGTCTATTTTCCAATAGTTAGTTTTATACTTGATAATGGAAATTAGACAAAAGTGTTTTCCTTCATTTCATCAAAGTGCGATCACGAATTTACACAAAATAAACAGGTCATCCAAAAAAGAACACGCAATTTGTGATAACAATGTTCTTCAAAATTGAAAATCGGTTGGAAAATGGCATTAACATTTACGAGAAGAAGGTTCGAGGTAAGATACAGCTGAAAATTGGGCTTCTCATGTAATTGCAGCAACAATATTTTTCAACAATTATCAAAAACTTCCTCAAAACGGAGTAGTAATCATAAAGAATGCTCACAACTGCCATTTTTCAAATGGCAACATGCTCTTTTCATATTGTCGTATTGAAAAATTATGCATTGTCAGATTACTCGAATGAAAAAGATTGATTTTTTGCTTAGCTTTCGTAGGTTCAAGCCGCCGCTGTTTGAGAATATTCAATTTTGAGAACACTCATAATGAAACATCCCGTATCTTCGATTCCTTTCAGAATTCTCCGTAACTATTAACACGATTATTTGGATAATTCATAACTTTTCAATATGACAATATGAAAAGAGTATGTTGCCATTTGAAAAATGGCACTTGTGAGCATTTATTTATGGGTACTACTCCGATTTGAGGAAATTTTTGATATTTGCTAGAAAATTATCAGCTGTATCTTACCTCGAACCTTCCTCTCGTTAATGTTAACGTCGTTCGTCAGTTGTGATGATTTGAGTTTGATGTTCATGGCCAACTTTGTTCGGTTAAACTGTATCTCCGCCATTTTTCAACCGACTTTCAACTTAGAAGAACAATGTTATCACAAATTGCGTGTTTTTACAGATAATGAAAAAAATTGTACAGGGTGTCATTTGAAAAAATAAAGTTTGGGATCACTTCCGGTTAAACCGGAAGCGGTAAATTTTCGGTAATGAAGTCAAAATATGCGTATTTTAGTAATATATAGACGTACCAAATCTGAAACCTGTATGTTCAAAACTATAGAAAAATTGGGGTACGTACCTCACCTCGTGGTCACCCGGTAGATATAAAACAAATTCGAATGCTTCATTGAAACGCCTACTGACAAAAATGTCAAAATATCAGAAAAAATCCGATTTATAAATTTCTATTGAATATAGTGCCAATCGAGACATATTGAATGGACTTGTGTGATACAAACTTATTTAAAAAAAAACTAGTTTTGTCCTTCACATCACTTATCATTTATGTTTCAGGTTAGGGCCTCTCAGAGGATGTGCATCCTGACAAAAACGCCTAGTCTAGGATATGCCGAAACGGCGGAACAAGTTTTCAAAAATGGACCGAAAAAATTTCAAAAGTGGTCAACGGTTGCAAAGTGAGTCCCCTATATCTAATATATAAAATTCTCGTGTCACGGTGTTCGAACTTAAACTCCTCCGAAACGGCTCGACCGATTTTGATGAAATTTTTTGTGCTTATCCGGTATCTATGAGAATCGGCCAACATCTATTTTTCATCCCCCTAAATGTTAGGGGTAGTCCACCCCTAAATTTTTTATTTTATTTTTTAGACAAAATTTTCAATTTCTATTTTTTTATGATACAACATTCAAAAATACATACAATCCTCAATTTTCACCCTTCTACGATCAACCCTTATTTTTTAATAGCCATTTTAGTAATTTAATCATTTTTCCTCTCCGGTCGAAAACTGATCAATCATCATTTAATTAGTGGGGCTCGACCGATTTTGATGAAATTTTTTGTGCTTATCCGGTATCTATGAGAATCGGCCAACATCTATTTTTCATCCCCCTAAATGTTAGGGGTAGTCCACCCCTAAATTTTTTATTTTATTTTTTAGACAAAATTTTTAATTTCTATTTTTTTATGATACAACATTCAAAAATACATACAATCCTCAATTTTCACCCTTCTACGATCAACCCTTATTTTTTAATAGCCATTTTAGTAATTTAATCATTTTTCCTCTCCGGTCGAAAACTGATCAATCATCATTTAATTAGTGGGGCTCGACCGATTTTGATGAAATTTTTTGTGCTTATCCGGTATCTATGAGAATCGGCCAACATCTATTTTTCATCCCCCTAAATGTTAGGGGTAGTCCACCCCTAAATTTTTTATTTTATTTTTTAGACAAAATTTTCAATTTCTATTTTTTTATGATACAACATTCAAAAATACATACAATCCTCAATTTTCACCCTTCTACGATCAACCCTTATTTTTTAATAGCCATTTTAGTAATTTAATCATTTTTCCTCTCCGGTCGAAAACTGATCAATCATCATTTAATTAGTGGGGCTCGACCGATTTTGATGAAATTTTTTGTGCTTATCCGGTATCTATGAGAATCGGCCAACATCTATTTTTCATCCCCCTAAATGTTAGGGGTAGTCCACCCCTAAATTTTTTATTTTATTTTTTAGACAAAATTTTTAATTTCTATTTTTTTATGATACAACATTCAAAAATACATACAATCCTCAATTTTCACCCTTCTACGATCAACCCTTATTTTTTAATAGCCATTTTAGTAATTTAATCATTTTTCCTCTCCGGTCGAAAACTGATCAATCATCATTTAATTAGTTATCCCCTCCAGATGTCTACAGGTGTCACTTCTGACCCAGTAAACAGCACGGAGTAGGGATGAGAACGAAGCCGGTCTCCTTTCTTTCTCACTCCCTACACAGTTGTCGGCCATCAAAATTATTTATATGGCAAAACAACGTTTGTCGGGTCAGCTAGTAAATATACATAAAATCCACATTTGACACTGGAAACTACCCAAAACAACGTTGTTTTGGATAGTTTCCATTTCTTGAATTTTATTCACACCAAGGTTCCAAATTTATTTGTTCAATGTTAGAGCTTATTTTTTTATAACAGTAATCATAAAACGGCTTTACTCGTCGAAAGAAAAATCAAATCTCGAAAGTGTCAGCTGTAGTTGTTTATCAATTCTACCATACATTTGTATTCATTCTAATCTATTAAACATATTTTTATCTTGAAGTTCAGAAAACTGGAAAAATAGGATTGATTGCCGTAAAGAACAATGCTAATTAATACGCGTCATATCTATCAAATATATTCATAGATAGAAAGACACTTCAGAGCTTTAAATTCAAGGTAATAAAAATTAATATCAAACAATACTCTTTGTATAATAATTAAAAGTACTGAGAAGTAAATATCATCAACGAATAACAATTTATGAATATCTTATCAAACTCTGATCCAGACTATAATAATAGTAGGTATAATAATACTCCCTCAAAACACTCATAAAGTGTACTCAAAGGTGAGTACACCAGGCGTAGCCTGGATGTTTAATGACTTTCATACAGATGAAACGTTAATATTCTAATAATTGTTACTTTTCTAATTGTTTGCTTGGAAAAATTAATACGGCAATATTATTGACTTGTCTTAGTAAAGTTTACAAGGAATTTCAACTATTCAATTTGTTCCTAAATCTCGACGATTTGTGTAAATATTTCCATTCCAATCTCAGTAATATTCAACAACTCTGTAAGTGAAAGTTTATCCTGCAATCACGGATTATGCAATTTTCAGCTATGCGGAACATCAGTGACAATGCTATCAAATGAAATAAAGACATAACTTTTAATTTGGTACGAAATTAAAATTTCATGGTACACCAATATCAATGGCTGAGCTGTCTAGGTATCATTTTCTTTATTTTGAAATCCGTATATGTCTACAAAAATGAGAAAATGTAACGATTTTAATAATAATAATGTTTTTGTAGCCGATAGTGTCGTTGTGTGGTTATCCTTGTGAACCAGTTGATTACTTTTAGCAAGAAAACATTATGAATTTACGAATAATGTTGGCTTGTTCCAAAAACGATGTCAAGACCAACGCATCAAAAACCAGAACATGTTCAATATAAGAACTGGTGTCGTAATAGCATTATGCGAGTTAATATCATTATTCAGAAGGTAAAACGAGTTTCTTAACCTTTGCGACTACTGTCAGACAAGAAAATAACAGTAGAATCGAACAAAAACTCGGTAATGTGAAAAATTAAATACCTATAAATCATCTTTTGGATGAAACGATGCGAATTAACATCATAGAAGTATGTAACAAACTGAGTCTGTTGACATGCTCTTCAATTCAGGTCTGCCTGTCAATAAAAATTAAAATTATTCCACTTCGGTAAACCCTTCTCAAATTATCCCAAAGACATAGTTCAGCAGCATGGCTTTCCTAGTTACAAAATTCGCCTTAGTTATTTAAGTCCGGTACTTAAAATTAGGAATACTACAGTTCGATTATTTTATCTTTACCCATGAGTCATCAATCTATGATCGAAGAAATCACAAACCCTCTATCGAACACCTCTTTCTATCAACCGCTATGAGCGAATCAAAATTCGTTAACATTTTTTTTCTAAGCTAAGAATTATGGTATTGTGATGATCGTTTGAAACTCAAAACAGTGAAAAGAGATAGCCATAAAACCGACAGTTTTTTACATTTCAACTAAACTTGCCAACCATCAATTGCGTCATTGGGATATTGTTTGTCGCCAGTTTTACTTTGTTTTGCAGTCGAATATATTATAAAAACTGTTTTTTTCAAAGCTAAACGTCTCTTGGAATCATAACTTTCAAAGTAAGTACAATACTATGTGTTTTATTCACAAATACTCAAATCACAAACGAAGTGTCATAACTTTTCTTTACTGTATTTTAGAGAGTTGCAGATGCACTTAAAATATCTCTAAAAACGGTGTACATCAAAATAAACGAAAATATACCCATTCCATCAACACACACTGAATCACTCATTGAAAAATGGTATGAACGAGAAAAGCTCCTTTGTGACATGGTTATTAAACCCATTATTATAAACATTGGTGACAGTTCTGAATCTGAAAGTGATTAAATATATTCATTATGTTTTTCCTTTCATAACTGGACATAGTTCTACATGCTCGCAATACATAAATAAATGTATGAATACAGTTTTTGTTAATCATGTGTTGAGTATTTCATTACCAAATATCTTTCAACTGGTGTATTTTTACTTCTTAGATATTCATTTATTTATCATTATACAGTGTGTCCTTGCATCCATGTACGAATAGGTAATTGAAAATGTTTGAATTCCTAAGGCTACGGTTACATTGGATGCGTACTTTGACGACCATCAAGTTGGACGTAAACGGGCGAATATGGTCGTACAATCTAGGTGGTCGCATTGCATACGTTTAATTACGACTAGTTTCAGTTCAAACAATATGACCAAAGACGAAGAATATGTATTGGTGAACAATTTTTTACATCTTTTGATGTTGAGAAGTTTAAGAAAAATATGGATAAATGATTTTTTATTCAAAAATAGAGAAGAAAATGGCGAGTTTCATGTATTGTTTGAAGAGTGGTTACGCAGTGGCGTAGCTAACACCCCCGCAACCCCCGCGGCGCGGGGGGGGGCACAAGCTTGACAGGGGCGCAACTAAACCAGAAATTTTTGCCTCACATTTGAAATTTTATGTAATAAGTTTTATCAATTGTACAAAGTGGCAACATGGCCTAGTTCAGAACGCTTTTTATCGATTGAGCAACAGGTGCCTCTTGCAATTATTACATCGAAATCCAAGGCCCTGTTGCCAGAATGTACATTTTATCATTTTTTCCCTTCAGAACTCTAATATAAAAGAAATTATTTGAAAATGTTCCAGAATGGTTTGGAAGTCAAAATTTTGGGAAACGTCTCGACATATTTCATATGCATAACATTGATGACGCACGGGTAAAGATAAAATAATCGAACTGTACCTGCAATTTAATTATAACCATTAATTGTGAATTATTGTCTGAATCCATGAATTTTGTACTTTGCCTCAATTTACTTCCTGATGGAAGTTTAAATTTACTCCAGATGGTACTCAATCTTTATTAACATGTAATTATTATTCCAAATTGTCACTCACGTATCTCCATATTATTTGAACTGAATACTCATCACATGAATACGTGATTTCATTGTTTTTTTTTACAGGAACTTCGCCGAAATAGCTCTAGTACTAACATATAACGTTGGATGTTCGGTGTATATAGTTTTCATATCGGAGTCTGTAGTGAAAGTGAGTATATTTCATGGTAAAATATTCATTGGTGATAGTTTTCAGTCCACAAGGATAGATTTTTCATTCTTTCAAACGATATACGTTACTATGCACAACCACAAGACATTTATATTCTCTTACAATATGAAAATAATTTTTCTATAATTTTCAGCTAGTGTCATATTACTACGCACCAGCTGGGGACCCCGCGTGGAGTCAGTATTTCAAGTTAATGATGCTACTTCCGCTAATTCTGCTGTGCCAGGTACGAGAACTCAAGCACCTGGTTCCATTTTCCTTTATCGCCAACATCACCATGGCCGTCGCGTTTGGCATCACGCTGTATTACATGTTTGCTGAGATTAAGAACGTGGATGTGTCTGACATAGAAATGGCGACAGGCATCGCAGGACTTCCAGTTTTTTTCAGCACTGTCATATTTTCAATGGAAGGTTAGCAATACATTTTAAAATACTTTTCGATACAATTTCTTATTGGTTGTTTATACATGTTCACTTTTTATTGTAAGTTATTATCAGTATTATATATTTTGCAATTTACGAAAAATCAATTGCAAAACTCGTTTCAATCGATTGTTAATAGTCTAAAATGTCTATATATCAACGAGTGCCACTCTACTTTCTTTATTCAAGAAAAATATCACGTTTCAAAGTGTGCCTCTGAAGATATGTCCTAAAATGCATCCCCTCTGAGATACAGGGTGTCGAAAGTACGAGAAAAAAATAGATTTATTTTATTTTTTCTCCTAAATTCCTGAAGCAAAATATACCGATATTCCGATATGTTGTAAGAACTTAGCATCATGCGATTTTTGCACATGAAATTATTTTGCTACTCAAGACATATCTTCAGTTTTTCTCAATTTTCTCAGAAACCTTTACTTTTAGGTACATGGAATGTTATGACTTTCAAGTTGAGCATCGATGAGCCTAACTGATGCCAAACGCTAACTTGTCCATTCACTTGTCCAAAGAAAATATGAAGGGAAATATTTCCACATACCAACGTAACTACGCCACTGGTTTACGAAAATTAAAAACTATAACTTCCAATTATCACGTTGATAAACCTTGATTAGTGTACCAAGTTTGATATTTTGTGCTTCAGGACTTTTGGAGAAAAAAAATTAAATCTAATATTTTTTTGTACTTTTGACACCCTGTATCTCAGAGGGGATGCGTTTTAGGACATACCTTGATAGAAACTTTTCCCCTCGAAATGATGTGAGGAATCTACAGTGGGAGTTTGTCGGTCTTATTCTGACTCCCCTGTATAACGGAAATAAAACACGAACATCCTCTAGCTATGTTAAAATCGTGATATTTTAAAAAGTTTTTAAATTAAATGAACACATATCCAACCAATATACACCGATATTACGTACATATTGCGACGTACGACTCACAATTGCCTATTCAAGTCATTATTTTCTAATTAAAGGTATTGGAACCATTATGCCGGTGGAAAATTCCATGGTGACCTCTAGATTTCTCGGTTGTCCCGGAGTTCTCAACATGGGCATGACCGTTATAGTCACTCTCTTCTCCGGCATGGGATTTTTCGGATACTACGCCTATGGAGCTAAGACGGAAGATGCCATCACGAAAAACCTCCCCGAAAGCGAAGTGTAAGTATATACTGAACGGTTATCAATTCAAATTCTAACATACTAACAACAAACTAATTCTGTGCATTTTTTTTTTCTCAGGATGGCCCAAGTCGTCCAAGCTGCAATATCCACGTCAGTATTCTTCACTTTCATGCTGCAGTACTACGTCCCCACGGAAATAACTTGGAGGAAAATTCGTCCGAAGGTGCCAGAAAAACACCACAACATCGCCGAAATAATCACGAGGACTTTACTCGTGTGCTTCATCATTTCCATTGCTGCTGCGGCTGGCCAAAATCTGGGCCCTCTCATCGACCTGGCCGGCTCCATTTTCCTCGCCACTCTGGGCTTCCTCATACCAGCGGTACTGGACATCATTGTCAACTGGGGAAATTGGGGAAAATTCAATTACATCCTAGTGAAAGACTTGCTGTTGTGCATGTTCTCCTTGTTGGGTACTGCAGCAGGAACGCACTCAGCGATAAAAGGGTTCATGAAGCAGACATAATTTTCCGGACATTCCAAAGGGCCTAGTTGGTTGACTATTTTTGACAAAGGTGCGATAACCTAAAAGCAATGATTTACCGATGTTCCTTGTACAGTTTTAAGAAACGGAAAACGACGGCGCGTCGCCTGAGTTACGTAAAACGGCTTGGTGAAGGACCAAAAGGGAAGATTTCCCAAAAACTGTTCCATCAATTCAAGACTGTTGAGGTACTTTTTTCGGAATCAAGGAAAAAAAAAACGGAAAAATTACCCCCGAAAAAAAAAAACAGAAAAAAAAACGGAAAAAATACCCCCGAAAAAAAAAACAAAAAAAAAAGGAAAAAACCCTGAAAAAAAGACCCTGAAAAAAAAAACGGAAAAAATACCCTCGGAAAAAAAACAGGAAAAAATCGGAAAAAATACCCCCGAAAAAAAAAACCGGAAAAAAACCCTGAAAAAAAAACGGAAAATATACCTCTATATGCGATAACAATGGCCAGTACACAAAGAGTAATCAAATTTCAACTGTTTTTTTCCGGGGGTATTTTTTCCGAGGTTTTTTTCCGTTTTTTTTTCGTTTACCCTTTTTTCGGTGACCACGATCTGAATATCCTTAGTCGCCTGGAACAAATTGGCCTAAAATTCACTCATTTTCACACTACACCACTTTGTTTACAGAATCTTATTTTTTTATCATGCTGACATCATTAACCACCACACGGAAACCGACAAACACCGATCATTATCTGTATTATGCAATGTAATATAAATTCCGATAATGAGACAAAATTGTTTAGTAATTGAAATTAAATACCTATGATGAATTTATGTGTGAAAGAGCGAATTTTCGAATCTAGGAAACAAAAAACCTGAAAAAAAAACGAAAAAAAAAACCGAAAAAAAAAACTGAAAAAAAACCACCGGAAAAAATACCACACGGAAAAAAAAACGGAAAAAATACCCCTATATGCGATAACAATGGCCAGTACACAAAAAGTAATGAAATTTCAACTGTGAGTCATGTTGAAGAAACTAGACCATATTTGATTCATTTTACAATACCAATAAAAGTTTTAACCTATCCTGTTCATCGTCGACGACCAAAAAAAGACGATTTTTTATATTTTTATGACTCGATTGTTCCTGAACGAACTAACCTGGTGACAGATTCGCCTTTTTGCAAGGCTGGAAAATCTATTGTTCCATCCCTCGGTATTGTAAAATGAATCAAATATGGTCTAGTTTCATTAACATGACACACAGTTGAAATTTCATCACTTTTTGTGTACTGGCCATTGTTATCGCATATAGGGGTATTTTTCCGGGATATTTTTTCCCGTTTTTTTTTCCTGTTTTTTTTCCGTTTTTTTTCCGGGGGCATTTTTTTCGTTTTTTTTTACGATTTTTTTTTCCGTTTACCAAATTTTCACCTATTTTCCCGTTTATAGAGGATTCAATTGTATCAAATTATTTCCCTTCCACCGTTTGACTTCACAAATTTGTTTTCAGGAAAGAAATATTTTCGGGAGATTTTGTAGAGCGTGAAAAACAAATATCTACCATAATTTATTACCCAAAAAAACTGACTTCTTATATTTTTAAGCTGAAATAAATCAAACAAGCTCGCCCAAACGCTGTTATAGAGGTTTTTTCACTACTAATTAAAAATATTCATTGCTGACATTATTTTCAATTCGAAGTTCAGATGTTTGCTACTCAGAAAACTCCTGTCTGAAGATTGGAAATTCTCAATTTTGTCCAAAAAAAAAAACTACCAAATGTGTTGTCTAACTATTATATAATCGAGTGGTCGTGAAGATTTGAACAAATCAGTGTTTTGTCTACATTCGCAATGGGAGATAATTTTTCCTTATTTGATAGTATTTTTTAATTTCGCTATTAACGATAACCTAAAAACACTGTTTCATACAAGTGTTTGCTACATATTTTAAAATATCTATCATTTAATGAGCCCTTGCTCTACAAATCGACATATCTTAGATAGCGAAAGCTCTATGGAAATTATTGAATATTATCATTAGAAAATTTCCACGGTAAATCAAAATAACCTCAAGAGCCTACTCAGTCCAAGTTAGACATAGTAACCGAATAAAAAATTTGTTAATGATTTTATATCAGATGACACCTGATTTGAGGACGCATTTCTTTTTACATTGATCGAATATTTGTTGTGAAAGTGTTAGTAGCGAAAAAAATCATTCATGAGCAGTTGAGAAAGCTTTAAAACCCTTTACCATTGGTTCCAGACTAAAATAGAATTTTATCAATTTTTTTACTTTATTGTTGTTGGATGATTTTTCATCAGAAGTTCTGTGATCATATTCGTTAAGTGTTTGAAAGTGAATACTTGCCATAAATATTTATAAGGAAATCCAAGAAACCATAGGCAAAATTTTAGATGTTAAAATCAATACAGTAACTTCGACTTTTATTTACGATTCATGATCCTGCAAACCATTATTTTTTTTTATTATACCTGCATCATGGTTTTGTCAAATGTACAAAAATCGTACGAAATCTTCAAGATTATAACACGCCGTGCTTTAAAGTTTTGTTTATTCATGTAAAATGTCAACAATACGAGAGTGACAAATGCTTCTTGTACACTTGTATTATAATGATATTTACTATAATTATTTCAAAGCTAGGACTGGGAATTTTTTAAAAAAGCTAGCAGGAAAGTAACAAATAAGGGGGCGTCCATAAATTACGTGAGGTGTTTTTTTTAATTTTCTGCCCCTCCCTCCCCCCCTGGTGAGATGTCGTGAGATTTTATTCAACCCCCTCCCCCATCTCCCAATCTCACGTGAGATTTTTCAAAATGTGAGTTTCTTACGTAAACGTGTTGGATTGTTATTGTAAAAAGAAAAAAACAAATTTGCTTCGTGCTTTTATTTACGACTAGTTATGACTAGTAATCAATGTTGCTGAGAGTTTAATTATAAGTGTAATAAAAATTTAAATGGTGGTTTGACAGTAAGTAAATGTATAACGTCGAAGTATGAATGAAATTATTTTCTATTGAACGAATTAGTGAATGATCTTTATCGTATTACGATTACGCTTAAGATTAAATCTTATGCATGTACAATCTGGATTAAATGGACCAAAATAGTATAATTTTTTTTTTGTTTCAATCAGAAAAAAAATTGCGTGATATTTGCCGAGACCCCCCCTCTCTCCAACGTAAGATTAGATGAGATTTGACTCGACCCCCTCCCCCCCTTAAACACCTCACGTAATTTATGGACGCCCCCTAAATGATTCCGAATAAATTTGACGATGTAGAAATTAGCTTTGCAAGCGTTCTCACAACGTTGGCGATATAAGGCAAATACAAAAACTGAATAAACTATTTCCCTTTCTCTTAGCATTAAACTACATCTCATTGATATTTGACATCTAATATGCAGTGTTTATTATTTAAATCGTATAAAATGTCAGTATTAAAAATTGGATTATGCTGAGTATAGAGCGTTTCCATTAACTATTTTTAGTTTCAATATATTGTATATTTGACAATGTTTATTCAAATGTAAATAATTATAAGGATTATTTATTCAACATGTCTTTTTCTTGTCCTTGCGTGAAACATCCGTTTCTAAAAAAGTTTTTAGAGAGGATATATATTTATATCAAATACCGGGTTCATCGTATCTGATTCACAATGGAACTATGACTAGTTTCATATATTTTTATAAATTAATATAAGTGAAATACTAATGCATTGTTTTCCATTGATACGATCAAAAGTCGTTTTGTTATTTTCCAAAGCTAGCCGTCTGACAGTGGCCATCGTAATTACGTCTGGAGTATCCATACTAATGCAATCTTTCATCTTAACGCTCGGTATTGCCATCAGCAGAATCTTTTCATGTGAAAAAAACCATGTGGGATTCATTATCAAAAGAGCCTGTCAAATTTTTTTTTCTGTTTCGTGTCAAGAGCTTACTTCCCGTTAACTGATTATGATTTTATAGGGAGATCCAACCTGCTTTGGAATACTGTTCAAATATGTGGAACAAACACGGAATCTTTTAGATTATGTCCAAAGATAAGTCTATTATCTCGTCAGTAAGGCTTCGCTTACAAGCTCGCTCACTTCTCTGAAACACCGCAGAAAGCTTGGCGACCTGTTTTATTTCTTGAAGTACAAAACTTTGGAACTCACTGCCTCGGGTGTGCAAAATTTCAAAACCACCAATGCCTAGCCACTTTCCTTAGTCTCTCATCAT
The DNA here is from genome assembly GCA_958502065.1 of Chrysolina americana. Classification (NCBI taxonomy): domain Eukaryota; kingdom Metazoa; phylum Arthropoda; class Insecta; order Coleoptera; family Chrysomelidae; genus Chrysolina; species Chrysolina americana. Next base: position 71,930 of record OY293418.1, on the reverse strand, counting down.
GTTCTCTGAACATTACAGGATTTTATTACACCCTGTGTATGATAAGAACGAGTTTTAATTTGGAGTGAAAGATATAACCAAGGTCCCCCTCATCCTGTATTACGTCTGGCAACCCACCAAGAAAATCTAGTGCATACATGCGCAAAACGATCGTTACCAGTTGAATGGCCTGCATCCCCATGTTCCACCCCCGACAGACAAGCAAGGGTGTCGCCTCTACCAAAATGAAGTCCAATTTTTCTAAAATTGTGCTAGTTTGAGTGACCAAGTGAATGAAGGGGTGGCTAAAAATCAAGAGTGCAAGTTGAACTATAACCCAAAAGACGCCAATACAAACAAACGAGTATCGGCGCAGTCATCTAGAAATCGATCCGGTGTTAGTTGCGGTACGTGTATACATACAAATGTCGAAATTGAACAGCAACCTGTCCCCGCGGCCGAAAAAGCGAAAACAGCAGGACGACATGAAGGAACAGATAATCGCTCAGGTGCACAAACCCGTCATCTCTACCACGAGCAGCGACAATGACTACGGTAGCATCCAAAGCGCTAACTCGGAGGACAATGTGGAATCCAATCGGACGTACACCAAAAACGAGGGTGCGAAAAATGACAGGACGTACACAAAAAACGATATAAAGTAAGAAAATACTATATCTATTAACTAGCAAAACTGCAATTGGAGAATACTGGTCGAAGGCAATGTTGAGTATCGGTATTATCCATAACTTTTTTAGTCTTTGTTTGAGTTGTTTCTGCAATGTTTTGGTTGACGAAAATATGCATCCTTCAACTCAAAGACGTATAATTTTTATTTCCTACAACATTCACATAAAAACATTTGTTTTAGAATCAGCAACCTTATTTTAGTGAAGCTGAGACAACATTATTTTATTCCAATATTATTGAACGAGAGCTAGCGAAAAATATTAAAATAAAATCGGCCGAACCCCTCTGACGACCCGACAATGACTTTCAATCATGGAAAGTTGTTAATTGGACTGAAATGAATGTTTTCTGACCCACTATGGATCGCGCCAACTCAAATCCTATTTTTAAGGCCACTTCAAAAAATAAAAAAATTGGCCGAACCCCTCTGACGACCCGACAATGACTTTGAGTCATGGAAAGTTGTTAATTGGACTGAAATGAATGTTTTCTGACCCACTATCGATCGCGCCAACTCGAATCCTATTTTTGAGACCACTTCAAAAAATAAAAAAATTGGCCGAACCCCTCTGACGACCCGACAATGACTTTCAATCATGGAAAGTTGTTAATTGGACTGAAATGAATGATTTCTGACCCACTATCGATCGCGCCAACTCAAATCCTATTTTTGAGACCACTTCAAAACATAAAAAACTAGGCCGGGCCCCTCTGACGACCCGACAATGTCTTTCAGTCATGGAAAGTTGTTAATTGGACTGAAATGAATGATTTCTGACCCACTATCGATCGCGCCAACTCCAATCCTATTTTTGAGACCACTTCAAAAAATAAAAAAATTGGCCGAACCCCTCTGACGACCCGACAATGTCTTTGAGTCATGGAAAGTTGTTAATTGGACTGAAATGAATGATTTCTGACCCACTATGGATCGCGCCAACTCAAATCCTATTTTTGAGACCACTTCAAAAAATAAAAAACTAGGCCGGGCCCCTTTGACGACCCGACAATGACTTTTAATCATGAAAAATTGTAAATTGGACTGAAATGAATGATTTCTGACCCACTATGGATCGCGCCAACTCAAATCCTATTTTTGAGACCACTTCAAAAAATAAAAAAATTGGCCGAACCCCTCTGACGACCCGACAATGACTTTGAGTCATGGAAAGTTGTTAATTGGACTGAAATGAATGTTTTCTGACCCACTATCGATCGCGCCAACTCGAATCCTATTTTTGAGACCACTTCAAAAAATAAAAAAATTGGCCGAACCCCTCTGACGACCCGACAATGACTTTGAGTCATGGAAAGTTGTTAATTGGACTGAAATGAATGTTTTCTGACCCACTATCGATCGCGCCAACTCAAATCCTATTTTTGAGACCACTTCAAAAAATAAAAAACTAGGCCGGGCCCCTTTGACGACCCGACAATGACTTTTAATCATGAAAAATTGTAAATTGGACTGAAATGAATGATTTCTGACCCACTATGGATCGCGCCAACTCAAATCCTATTTTTGAGACCACTTCAAAAAATAAAAAAATTGGCCGAACCCCTCTGACGACCCGACAATGACTTTGAGTCATGGAAAGTTGTTAATTGGACTGAAATGAATGTTTTCTGACCCACTATCGATCGCGCCAACTCGAATCCTATTTTTGAGACCACTTCAAAAAATAAAAAAATTGGCCGAACCCCTCTGACGACCCGACAATGACTTTGAGTCATGGAAAGTTGTTAATTGGACTGAAATGAATGTTTTCTGACCCACTATCGATCGCGCCAACTCGAATCCTATTTTTGAGACCACTTCAAAAAATAAAAAAATCGGCCGAACCCCTCTGACGACCCGACAATGACTTTCAATCATGGAAAGTTGTTAATTGGACTGAAATGAATGATTTCTGACCCACTATGGATCGCGCCAACTCAAATCCTATTTTTGAGACCACTTCAAAAAATAAAAAAATTGGCCGAACCCCTCTGACGACCCGACAATGACTTTGAGTCATGGAAAGTTGTTAATTGGACTGAAATGAATGTTTTCTGACCCACTATCGATCGCGCCAACTCGAATCCTATTTTTGAGACCACTTCAAAAAATAAAAAAATCGGCCGAACCCCTCTGACGACCCGACAATGACTTTCAATCATGGAAAGTTGTTAATTGGACTGAAATGAATGATTTCTGACCCACTATGGATCGCGCCAACTCAAATCCTATTTTTGAGACCACTTCAAAAAATAAAAAAATTGGCCGAACCCCTCTGACGACCCGACAATGACTTTGAGTCATGGAAAGTTGTTAATTGGACTGAAATGAATGTTTTCTGACCCACTATCGATCGCGCCAACTCAAATCGTATTTTTGAGACCACTTCAAAAAATAAAAAACTAGGCCGGGCCCCTCTGACGACCCGACAATGACTTTTAATCATGAAAAATTGTAAATTGGCCTGAAATGAATGTTTTCTGACCCACTATCGATCGCGCCAACTCAAATCGTATTTTTGAGACCACTTCAAAAAATAAAAAACTAGGCCGGGCCCCTTTGACGACCCGACAATGACTTTTAATCATGAAAAATTGTAAATTGGACTGAAATGAATGATTTCTGACCCACTATGGATCGCGCCAACTCAAATCCTATTTTTGAGACCACTTCAAAAAATAAAAAAATTGGCCGAACCCCTCTGACGACCCGACAATGACTTTGAGTCATGGAAAGTTGTTAATTGGACTGAAATGAATGTTTTCTGACCCACTATCGATCGCGCCAACTCAAATCGTATTTTTGAGACCACTTCAAAAAATAAAAAACTAGGCCGGGCCCCTTTGACGACCCGACAATGACTTTTAATCATGAAAAATTGTAAATTGGACTGAAATGAATGATTTCTGACCCACTATCGATCGCGCCAACTCAAATCCTATTTTTGAGATCACTTCAAAAAATAAAAAAATTGGCCGAACCCCTCTGACGATCCGACAATGTCTTTCAGTCATGGAAAGTTGTTAATTGGACTGAAATGAATGATTTCTGACCCACTATCGATCGCGCCAACTCAAATCCTATTTTTGAGACCACTTCAAAAAATAAAAAAATTGGCCGAACCCCTCTGACGACCCGACAATGTCTTTCAGTCATGGAAAGTTGTTAATTGGACTGAAATGAATGATTTCTGACCCACTATCGATCGCGCCAACTCAAATCCTATTTTTGAGATCACTTCAAAAAATAAAAAAATTGGCCGAACCCCTCTGACGACCCGACAATGTCTTTCAGTCATGGAAAGTTGTTAATTGGACTGAAATGAACGATTTCTGACCCACTATCGATCGCGCCAACTCAAATCCTATTTTTGAGACCACTTCAAAAAATAAAAAAATTGGCCGAACCCCTCTGACGACCCGACAATGTCTTTCAGTCATGGAAAGTTGTTAATTGGACTGAAATGAATGATTTCTGACCCACTATCGATCGCGCCAACTCAAATCCTATTTTTGAGACCACTTCAAAAAATAAAAAAATTGGCCGAACCCCTCTGACGACCCGACAATGTCTTTCAGTCATGGAAAGTTGTTAATTGGACTGAAATGAATGATTTCTGACCCACTATCGATCGCGCCAACTCAAATCCTATTTTTGAGACCACTTCAAAAAATAAAAAAATTGGCCGGGCCCCTCTGACGACCCGACAATGACTTTTAATCATGAAAAATTGTAAATTGGCCTGAAATGAATGTTTTCTGACCCACTATCGATCGTGCCAACTCAAATCGTATTTTTGAGACCACTTCAAAAAATAAAAAACTAGGCCGGGCCCCTTTGACGACCCGACAATGACTTTTAATCATGAAAAATTGTAAATTGGACTGAAATGAATGATTTCTGACCCACTATGGATCGCGCCAACTCAAATCCTATTTTTGAGACCACTTCAAAAAATAAAAAAATTGGCCGAACCCCTCTGACGACCCGACAATGACTTTGAGTCATGGAAAGTTGTTAATTGGACTGAAATGAATGTTTTCTGACCCACTATCGATCGCGCCAACTCGAATCCTATTTTTGAGACCACTTCAAAAAATAAAAAAATTGGCCGAACCCCTCTGACGACCCGACAATGACTTTGAGTCATGGAAAGTTGTTAATTAAACTGAAATGAATGTTTTCTGACCCACTATCGATCGCGCCAACTCAAATCGTATTTTTGAGACCACTTCAAAAAATAAAAAACTAGGCCGGGCCCCTTTGACGACCCGACAATGACTTTTAATCATGAAAAATTGTAAATTGGACTGAAATGAATGATTTCTGACCCACTATCGATCGCGCCAACTCAAATCCTATTTTTGAGATCACTTCAAAAAATAAAAAAATTGGCCGAACCCCTCTGACGATCCGACAATGTCTTTCAGTCATGGAAAGTTGTTAATTGGACTGAAATGAATGATTTCTGACCCACTATCGATCGCGCCAACTCAAATCCTATTTTTGAGACCACTTCAAAAAATAAAAAAATTGGCCGAACCCCTCTGACGACCCGACAATGTCTTTCAGTCATGGAAAGTTGTTAATTGGACTGAAATGAATGATTTCTGACCCACTATCGATCGCGCCAACTCAAATCCTATTTTTGAGATCACTTCAAAAAATAAAAAAATTGGCCGAACCCCTCTGACGACCCGACAATGTCTTTCAGTCATGGAAAGTTGTTAATTGGACTGAAATGAACGATTTCTGACCCACTATCGATCGCGCCAACTCAAATCCTATTTTTGAGACCACTTCAAAAAATAAAAAAATTGGCCGAACCCCTCTGACGACCCGACAATGTCTTTCAGTCATGGAAAGTTGTTAATTGGACTGAAATGAATGATTTCTGACCCACTATCGATCGCGCCAACTCAAATCCTATTTTTGAGACCACTTCAAAAAATAAAAAAATTGGCCGAACCCCTCTGACGACCCGACAATGTCTTTCAGTCATGGAAAGTTGTTAATTGGACTGAAATGAATGATTTCTGACCCACTATCGATCGCGCCAACTCAAATCCTATTTTTGAGACCACTTCAAAAAATAAAAAAATTGGCCGGGCCCCTCTGACGACCCGACAATGACTTTTAATCATGAAAAATTGTAAATTGGCCTGAAATGAATGTTTTCTGACCCACTATCGATCGCGCCAACTCAAATCGTATTTTTGAGACCACTTCAAAAAATAAAAAACTAGGCCGGGCCCCTTTGACGACCCGACAATGACTTTTAATCATGAAAAATTGTAAATTGGACTGAAATGAATGATTTCTGACCCACTATGGATCGCGCCAACTCAAATCCTATTTTTGAGACCACTTCAAAAAATAAAAAAATTGGCCGAACCCCTCTGACGACCCGACAATGACTTTGAGTCATGGAAAGTTGTTAATTGGACTGAAATGAATGTTTTCTGACCCACTATCGATCGCGCCAACTCGAATCCTATTTTTGAGACCACTTCAAAAAATAAAAAAATTGGCCGAACCCCTCTGACGACCCGACAATGACTTTGAGTCATGGAAAGTTGTTAATTGGACTGAAATGAATGTTTTCTGACCCACTATCGATCGCGCCAACTCAAATCCTATTTTTGAGACCACTTCAAAAAATAAAAAAATTGGCCGGGCCCCTCTGACGACCCGACAATGACTTTTAATCATGAAAAATTGTAAATTGGCCTGAAATGAATGTTTTCTGACCCACTATCGATCGCGCCAACTCAAATCGTATTTTTGAGACCACTTCAAAAAATAAAAAACTAGGCCGGGCCCCTTTGACGACCCGACAATGACTTTTAATCATGAAAAATTGTAAATTGGACTGAAATGAATGATTTCTGACCCACTATCGATCGCGCCAACTCAAATCCTATTTTTGAGACCACTTCAAAAAATAAAAAAATTGGCCGAACCCCTCTGACGACCCGACAATGTCTTTCAGTCATGGAAAGTTGTTAATTGGACTAAAATGAATGATTCCTGGTCGACTATCGATCGCGCCAACTCGAATCCTATTTTTGAGACCACTTCAAAAAATAAAAAAATTGGCCGAACCCCTCTGACGACCCGACAATGACTTTGAGTCATGGAAAGTTGTTAATTGGACTGAAATGAATGTTTTCTGACCCACTATCGATCGCGCCAACTCAAATCCTATTTTTGAGACCACTTCAAAAAATAAAAAAATTGGCCGAACCCCTCTGACGACCCGACAATGACTTTGAGTCATGGAAAGTTGTTAATTGGACTGAAATGAATGATTTCTGACCCACTATGGATCGCGCCAACTCAAATCCTATTTTTGAGACCACTTCAAAAAATAAAAAACTAGGCCGGGCCCCTTTGACGACCCGACAATGACTTTTAATCATGAAAAATTGTAAATTGGACTGAAATGAATGATTTCTGACCCACTATGGATCGCGCCAACTCAAATCCTATTTTTGAGACCACTTCAAAAAATAAAAAAATTGGCCGAACCCCTCTGACGACCCGACAATGACTTTGAGTCATGGAAAGTTGTTAATTGGACTGAAATGAATGTTTTCTGACCCACTATCGATCGCGCCAACTCGAATCCTATTTTTGAGACCACTTCAAAAAATAAAAAAATTGGCCGAACCCCTCTGACGACCCGACAATGACTTTGAGTCATGGAAAGTTGTTAATTGGACTGAAATGAATGTTTTCTGACCCACTATCGATCGCGCCAACTCGAATCCTATTTTTGAGACCACTTCAAAAAATAAAAAAATCGGCCGAACCCCTCTGACGACCCGACAATGACTTTCAATCATGGAAAGTTGTTAATTGGACTGAAATGAATGATTTCTGACCCACTATGGATCGCGCCAACTCAAATCCTATTTTTGAGACCACTTCAAAAAATAAAAAAATTGGCCGAACCCCTCTGACGACCCGACAATGACTTTGAGTCATGGAAAGTTGTTAATTGGACTGAAATGAATGTTTTCTGACCCACTATCGATCGCGCCAACTCGAATCCTATTTTTGAGACCACTTCAAAAAATAAAAAAATCGGCCGAACCCCTCTGACGACCCGACAATGACTTTCAATCATGGAAAGTTGTTAATTGGACTGAAATGAATGATTTCTGACCCACTATGGATCGCGCCAACTCAAATCCTATTTTTGAGACCACTTCAAAAAATAAAAAAATTGGCCGAACCCCTCTGACGACCCGACAATGACTTTGAGTCATGGAAAGTTGTTAATTGGACTGAAATGAATGTTTTCTGACCCACTATCGATCGCGCCAACTCGAATCCTATTTTTGAGACCACTTCAAAAAATAAAAAAATTGGCCGAACCCCTCTGACGACCCGACAATGACTTTGAGTCATGGAAAGTTGTTAATTGGACTGAAATGAATGTTTTCTGACCCACTATCGATCGCGCCAACTCGAATCCTATTTTTGAGACCACTTCAAAAAATAAAAAAATCGGCCGAACCCCTCTGACGACCCGACAATGACTTTCAATCATGGAAAGTTGTTAATTGGACTGAAATGAATGATTTCTGACCCACTATGGATCGCGCCAACTCAAATCCTATTTTTGAGACCACTTCAAAAAATAAAAAAATTGGCCGAACCCCTCTGACGACCCGACAATGACTTTGAGTCATGGAAAGTTGTTAATTGGACTGAAATGAATGTTTTCTGACCCACTATCGATCGCGCCAACTCGAATCCTATTTTTGAGACCACTTCAAAAAATAAAAAAATCGGCCGAACCCCTCTGACGACCCGACAATGACTTTCAATCATGGAAAGTTGTTAATTGGACTGAAATGAATGATTTCTGACCCACTATGGATCGCGCCAACTCAAATCCTATTTTTGAGACCACTTCAAAAAATAAAAAAATTGGCCGAACCCCTCTGACGACCCGACAATGACTTTGAGTCATGGAAAGTTGTTAATTGGACTGAAATGAATGTTTTCTGACCCACTATCGATCGCGCCAACTCGAATCCTATTTTTGAGACCACTTCAAAAAATAAAAAAATCGGCCGAACCCCTCTGACGACCCGACAATGACTTTCAATCATGGAAAGTTGTTAATTGGACTGAAATGAATGATTTCTGACCCACTATGGATCGCGCCAACTCAAATCCTATTTTTGAGACCACTTCAAAAAATAAAAAAATTGGCCGAACCCCTCTGACGACCCGACAATGACTTTGAGTCATGGAAAGTTGTTAATTGGACTGAAATGAATGTTTTCTGACCCACTATCGATCGCGCCAACTCAAATCGTATTTTTGAGACCACTTCAAAAAATAAAAAACTAGGCCGGGCCCCTCTGACGACCCGACAATGACTTTTAATCATGAAAAATTGTAAATTGGCCTGAAATGAATGTTTTCTGACCCACTATCGATCGCGCCAACTCAAATCGTATTTTTGAGACCACTTCAAAAAATAAAAAACTAGGCCGGGCCCCTTTGACGACCCGACAATGACTTTTAATCATGAAAAATTGTAAATTGGACTGAAATGAATGATTTCTGACCCACTATGGATCGCGCCAACTCAAATCCTATTTTTGAGACCACTTCAAAAAATAAAAAAATTGGCCGAACCCCTCTGACGACCCGACAATGACTTTGAGTCATGGAAAGTTGTTAATTGGACTGAAATGAATGTTTTCTGACCCACTATCGATCGCGCCAACTCAAATCGTATTTTTGAGACCACTTCAAAAAATAAAAAACTAGGCCGGGCCCCTTTGACGACCCGACAATGACTTTTAATCATGAAAAATTGTAAATTGGACTGAAATGAATGATTTCTGACCCACTATCGATCGCGCCAACTCATATCCTATTTTTGAGATCACTTCAAAAAATAAAAAAATTGGCCGAACCCCTCTGACGATCCGACAATGTCTTTCAGTCATGGAAAGTTGTTAATTGGACTGAAATGAATGATTTCTGACCCACTATCGATCGCGCCAACTCAAATCCTATTTTTGAGACCACTTCAAAAAATAAAAAAATTGGCCGAACCCCTCTGACGACCCGACAATGTCTTTCAGTCATGGAAAGTTGTTAATTGGACTGAAATGAATGATTTCTGACCCACTATCGATCGCGCCAACTCAAATCCTATTTTTGAGATCACTTCAAAAAATAAAAAAATTGGCCGAACCCCTCTGACGACCCGACAATGTCTTTCAGTCATGGAAAGTTGTTAATTGGACTGAAATGAACGATTTCTGACCCACTATCGATCGCGCCAACTCAAATCCTATTTTTGAGACCACTTCAAAAAATAAAAAAATTGGCCGAACCCCTCTGACGACCCGACAATGTCTTTCAGTCATGGAAAGTTGTTAATTGGACTGAAATGAATGATTTCTGACCCACTATCGATCGCGCCAACTCAAATCCTATTTTTGAGACCACTTCAAAAAATAAAAAAATTGGCCGAACCCCTCTGACGACCCGACAATGTCTTTCAGTCATGGAAAGTTGTTAATTGGACTGAAATGAATGATTTCTGACCCACTATCGATCGCGCCAACTCAAATCCTATTTTTGAGACCACTTCAAAAAATAAAAAAATTGGCCGGGCCCCTCTGACGACCCGACAATGACTTTTAATCATGAAAAATTGTAAATTGGCCTGAAATGAATGTTTTCTGACCCACTATCGATCGCGCCAACTCAAATCGTATTTTTGAGACCACTTCAAAAAATAAAAAACTAGGCCGGGCCCCTTTGACGACCCGACAATGACTTTTAATCATGAAAAATTGTAAATTGGACTGAAATGAATGATTTCTGACCCACTATGGATCGCGCCAACTCAAATCCTATTTTTGAGACCACTTCAAAAAATAAAAAAATTGGCCGAACCCCTCTGACGACCCGACAATGACTTTGAGTCATGGAAAGTTGTTAATTGGACTGAAATGAATGTTTTCTGACCCACTATCGATCGCGCCAACTCGAATCCTATTTTTGAGACCACTTCAAAAAATAAAAAAATTGGCCGAACCCCTCTGACGACCCGACAATGACTTTGAGTCATGGAAAGTTGTTAATTGGACTGAAATGAATGTTTTCTGACCCACTATCGATCGCGCCAACTCAAATCCTATTTTTGAGACCACTTCAAAAAATAAAAAACTAGGCCGGGCCCCTTTGACGACCCGACAATGACTTTTAATCATGAAAAATTGTAAATTGGACTGAAATGAATGATTTCTGACCCACTATCGATCGCGCCAACTCAAATCCTATTTTTGAGACCACTTCAAAAAATAAAAAAATTGGCCGAACCCCTCTGACGACCCGACAATGTCTTTCAGTCATGGAAAGTTGTTAATTGGACTAAAATGAATGATTCCTGGTCGACTATCGATCGCGCCAACTCGAATCCTATTTTTGAGACCACTTCAAAAAATAAAAAAATTGGCCGAACCCCTCTGACGACCCGACAATGACTTTGAGTCATGGAAAGTTGTTAACTGGACTGAAATGAATGTTTTCTGACCCACTATCGATCGCGCCAACTCAAATCCTATTTTTGAGACCACTTCAAAAAATAAAAAAATTGGCCGAACCCCTCTGACGACCCGACAATGACTTTGAGTCATGGAAAGTTGTTAATTGGACTGAAATGAATGTTTTCTGACCCACTATCGATCGCGCCAACTCAAATCCTATTTTTGAGACCACTTCAAAAAATAAAAAACTAGGCCGGGCCCCTTTGACGACCCGACAATGACTTTTAATCATGAAAAATTGTAAATTGGACTGAAATGAATGATTTCTGACCCACTATGGATCGCGCCAACTCAAATCCTATTTTTGAGACCACTTCAAAAAATAAAAAAATTGGCCGAACCCCTCTGACGACCCGACAATGACTTTGAGTCATGGAAAGTTGTTAATTGGACTGAAATGAATGTTTTCTGACCCACTATCGATCGCGCCAACTCGAATCCTATTTTTGAGACCACTTCAAAAAATAAAAAAATTGGCCGAACCCCTCTGACGACCCGACAATGACTTTGAGTCATGGAAAGTTGTTAATTGGACTGAAATGAATGTTTTCTGACCCACTATCGATCGCGCCAACTCAAATCCTATTTTTGAGACCACTTCAAAAAATAAAAAAATTGGCCGAACCCCTCTGACGACCCGACAATGACTTTGAGTCATGGAAAGTTGTTAATTGGACTGAAATGAATGTTTTCTGACCCACTATCGATCGCGCCAACTCGAATCCTATTTTTGAGACCACTTCAAAAAATAAAAAAATTGGCCGAACCCCTCTGACGACCCGACAATGACTTTGAGTCATGGAAAGTTGTTAATTGGACTGAAATGAATGATTTCTGACCCACTATCGATCGCGCCAACTCGAATCCTATTTTTGAGACCACTTCAAAAAATAAAAAAATCGGCCGAACCCCTCTGACGACCCGACAATGACTTTCAATCATGGAAAGTTGTTAATTGGACTGAAATGAATGATTTCTGACCCACTATGGATCGCGCCAACTCAAATCCTATTTTTGAGACCACTTCAAAAAATAAAAAAATTGGCCGAACCCCTCTGACGACCCGACAATGACTTTGAGTCATGGAAAGTTGTTAATTGGACTGAAATGAATGTTTTCTGACCCACTATCGATCGCGCCAACTCGAATCCTATTTTTGAGACCACTTCAAAAAATAAAAAAATCGGCCGAACCCCTCTGACGACCCGACAATGACTTTCAATCATGGAAAGTTGTTAATTGGACTGAAATGAATGATTTCTGACCCACTATGGATCGCGCCAACTCAAATCCTATTTTTGAGACCACTTCAAAAAATAAAAAAATTGGCCGAACCCCTCTGACGACCCGACAATGACTTTGAGTCATGGAAAGTTGTTAATTGGACTGAAATGAATGTTTTCTGACCCACTATCGATCGCGCCAACTCGAATCCTATTTTTGAGACCACTTCAAAAAATAAAAAAATTGGCCGAACCCCTCTGACGACCCGACAATGACTTTGAGTCATGGAAAGTTGTTAATTGGACTGAAATGAATGTTTTCTGACCCACTATCGATCGCGCCAACTCAAATCCTATTTTTGAGACCACTTCAAAAAATAAAAAAATTGGCCGAACCCCTCTGACGACCCGACAATGACTTTCAATCATAAAAAATTGTTAATCGGACTGAAATGAATGTTTAACCAGTTAATATGATGGATTTTGAAAACCATAAAACTTTTGTATGTATTTCAATATATTTCGCTAGCTATCTTACTTCAAGAAATAATCGGCCGTTTCCATACATATCAGCGACCCTGTATTAGAAAAACGGAAAGAAGGCGTATTCTTCCCAATAGAAGGAGAGATACCCATTTGAATTAAAAATCATGATATTTTTATGATTTTATCATCAACAGAACTCTCTCGGAGTACGAGGACAAGAATGAAAACATCAGCATGCATACGCCAAGCAGGGAGATTTCAGTTGACGGGGAGAGTCAGATCAACTCGAAGATATTGTCCCTCATCGAAACCGAAATGCAGAGGAGTATCAACAAACATTCGCATTTTACGGACTCCAGACCGCAGAGTCTTAGTTTCTACGAAGATGAGAAAGTACCGGAAGAGTTATCAGGTGGGTACCATGTTTCCACCAAAAAAATTCTATTATAAAAGTTTTGAGTCATATATTGACGTGTTTCATAATAGAACGTGAAAAACATTTTTTTTTATTCAACCCATTGGCTGCAGGCAAACTTCTATCCGAATCCTTGATTAATTACCCTTGTTTGGGGCGTCAATCAGAAAATATAGCGAACTTCTACAACTTTCTGCATGAATCGCTGAAAATATGTCATTTGACCTATCAAATTCTAAGTTAATTATAAAAATCGATGACTAGTAAAAGGTCAATCGTGTGAATTAGCTTTTGATAGAATTGTTAACACATTTGAAATAATATTTCACATATCAATATCCTCTAGTATTTGTAAAAGTGTATCATCGTTGACCGTTTTTATATTCATAAATCAATGAAAATTCAATGGACCTTTACATTTAAAAAAAATTAATTGCAAAACTCGATTTTTAATAGTCTAAAATGTCTATTTATCAACGAGTGCCATTCTACTTGTTTTATTAAATAAATAAAAAATTCCAAGTGATATTAGCGTATATACTTCCTAATTACAGTGATTTCTCATAGTCAGTGGAAAGGTCCACTAGGGTAATGTCATTCAAAGGCCACTGAAATATAGTGGGCCACAACTGAACAAAATCAAGCCATTTCCAAATGATTCAACGTTGTATTCAGAAAAATCGCTCAAAAAAAATAATTTTATTTTCAAGAACACTCAAAAATTATCATGAGCGCATTCCAAAAATTGTAATTACTTCAGAAATAAGTGTGAATGTAATCAAATATAGACGTAAATATTCGATCAAGGAAATGTTCATCAAACTACTGTCAAAAGAAATGGTGAGTATACCAATTTTAATTTACTACAAATGTGTACAATCTCTCAAATCTCACATAGTTTTGGTTTCCAGTAATGATAATTTGAGATTCCATGGTGTACAACTTATACGACGTTGCCAAGTTTAATTTTGATGAACGTGACGTCACGAAACCCCTTTTTTCAAATTATAGAGAAACTGGCGGTCAGAAAAAATATGTGATATTAGCATATTTTCTAGTTACAGTGTTTTCTCATAGTCCGTGAAAAGCTCCATTGCCAAGGTTTATTATCATTCAAGACCGAGGACACCTCAGGGTACTCTGGCATCTTTTCTCTAAATCTGTATGGTTTAACAGAGATTCAATTATATCTGGGCAAATCTACGTCTGAGATTTCTTTCTTCTAATGGACAACTAAAATATTTACAAATATTTCTCACCGTTCTTTTTATGCAATGGAATCCCAACAATTTGTTTCAAGGCTAAAGGGGTATCTAATTCTACAAAAATGTTGGACCTTCATTTAACAAGACTATTGATATACTTAATAATAAATAAAACAAAATTATGGTCAACTGACAAGAGATTTAGCCAAAAGATAATTGGGAAAGAGTATGACTGATAATTTGTATAGATGAAATTATTAAATGAATTTTCTTCCACTTTCCAGGTAATCTCGAACTCTTGAGCCCCGAGGAGCGCAAACACTACAAAAAACGAAAAGAATACATCACCCAGATGGATACAGAAGAGATGAACGCCTACAACTCTATGCAGGACGTTCACAACGGAAGAGAACCACCAGAAGACATCATGACCTCTTCCATGAAGAAATCCAAATCAAAGAAAAAGAGACACGGTGGCGATGGTGATCTAGGGATGGGAGACAGCAGAGAAATGATGATACCGAAAGAGAAGAAAAAGAGCAAGAAGAAAAAGCGGGATACTTCACCTGTGGCCTCCAATATCGCCAAACGTAAGGTGGTATCTATGTTCGATTCCACAGAAGAGAGTGTTTTTTGTATACTTCTGTTTTCACTGATACTGTTAGGGCAAAAAAATCGGTTCAAACATTTTTTTTTTCAACCAGCATGCTTAGTAATTTGATTTCTCTTCCTACTATGCCTTTATGGCTGCTTTTTATAGAGTTCTCATTGACCACAGAGTTATAAAATACGTTTGCTCCTCTCGTCGGTGGTCCCTCGTTCACAAACATACTTTTCTGAAACCCCTAGAAAAGTTGATGAACTGTCTCTATCCATACCTATGGAGTCCAGTTTTTAATAAATTTATCATCACTTTGCTGAAGTTTCTTAAACAGTAAAAATCATAATATCCTCTATTCTACAGGCAAGCACAAAAAAAGGGAAGATGCCGACTACGACCTTCGCACAGAAATCGCGGTAGCCTTGGAGGAACTTCAAGATGACGTTTTCGACAACAGTCCAGAATTGGTAGGTGGAGCGAAACCTGATAAAATGAAGAACAAGAGTCCAAGAAAATCGGATAAGCTGTACATACAAAAAAAGAATAAGTTCGAGGTCAGCACCAAACCCACAGTCAATCAGTATCCCAACAGACAGGGTGCGCAGGAAATTATAGAAGATGGGAAATTTGGAAAAAGGTACGGCAATACCAACTAGCAAAAAAAGTATTTTAGTTTATAATGAATATTGTTGCTAAATTGTTAAATTTTAAATGAATATGCATTTGAAAGGCTCTGCTTAAATTACCCATCATTTTTGGGTTTGAATACTTGAACTTGATAAAGGTAAGGTTATGTAGTGGACTGATATCAGACAAAAAATCAGTGGTACTTACGTAGTTTCATCGGCTGAACACAAATCCAACGAAAATTCGCAGCGGCCTGCAATACTTTTCGAGTTGTGCACTTTTGAATCTTGAAAATCGGTTATTTTCAATCACAAATTTTTCAGTCATATTTAAAATATCTCCTTTCTGTCGACACCATTTACAGAAGCTATTCAACTCATATTTCACAATTACAAGCACTAATGCACTAACAATCAACGTTTTATACAAAAAATCAACTTTTTTCAGAAGCAAATATAACCTAAAGTTTCACTGATTTAAGTAATTTTTATTTTTGTTGTGTTGGTCATATGCAATGAAACGCCGCCAACTATTCGAATTCAAACGTGAGCTATAATTTTCCTTTGCCCTTCATTTATATGAAGGGAAAAGGGGGAAAATGAATTTAAGAAATTAATTGGAAAAAGTATAGGAATCAGCTTATATAAGTTTTGTGCTATCAATTATAAATTGAAATGAATTGGTAATAAACATAAAGTGGAAATTATTGCTCACATTTGAAATCAAAATAGCATTGTTTATAGAGAAAGAAGATAGTTGGCCATTCTTACGTACTTTCCAGTTGGATTCAAATGGAGACCATCCCTAGAGGTCGCTAGTCCACGAGTCTCCGGTCACGTCTTTTCTTTATTTTAACGTATGTACTTGATCAGTTCGTAAAATGTGATTCATTGGATAATCCGATAGATGGCACTGAAATATAATTTTGATACGTGAATCCTATCCAGCGTTGTTTCTAGAGAAAAAAGATAGTTAATCAGTGCCTGAGGAAATCGCGTATGAATTCGTACGGGGTATTTGCTGCCTAGGTTCGTCGTTATCGGGCTAGATGTCTCGCGCGATTGTATGAAACGCGATTTCCACAGGCACTGACTATCTTCTTTCTCTATAAACAATGCTATGAATCAAAAAGTCGTCTCTAGTTTGAGACTTTTTGAGAGTTCTTAAATACGTGATAATCAACGGTTCACCATCATACTCAAATGATAGTCAAATAACAAACAAAAATTCCAGGACTGTATTCTTGGAAATTTTTATGTATTCGGGCAAATGCCCGCCCCGGTCACCACCGTTACTCTTTTTCTAACCACTTCTTGATTTGATTTCAACATTTTCTTTTGCAGATGCTCAACATATCCCCTGGAAGTGGCCATAATTTTCCAAAGATGGTGGATGCGCTTATCTACGCTCTGTCACGGTTTGCTGGGGGGACTCGCTTTGGGGCACTGGCTTTACTTGGTGTGCAACTTCCATCAGCAAGACAGCAGCTTCCTTCTTCACTACGCCTACTATAGCGACATCTATGTAGGACTTTTTTTCGCTCTTTGCGTTTTGTGCATAGTGTCGGTTTTTGACAGGTGAGGGTTTCAACACGACTTACACCCTCATTTTGAGAAGAAATTTTGAAAAATACCGATTAACATTCCAAAACTTGCTTTGCTTGCTATATTTTGAAACTGTATGGAAAGACTATTTAAATTGATGAAGTAATTTTGAGGATCCCTGTTGTAATATTCAAAATAATAACAATAATATTCATTTTCAGACTAGACATAGCCCACCTCGAGAAAAATTACACCAAAGAGTTGTGGAAACAAAAAAGGAGTTCATTTGTCGTAATTGTCTATGTTAGTTGCCTGATAGTCCATCTGTCGACAGCTAATTTCGATGACAAATTATCGTTGATGTCGTACAGGAAAAATGGCAATGATACAGTATTTACGAATGTAAGTTTCCTCATGACCCAATTATTATTTTCCTTGATTCTTCTGTATGAAGACAGAACACAAAGAAGAAGTCCCACAGGGATCCATTCTTGGCCCTTTAAATTTTTTAATTCGTATTTTCAACCGCTAATTTACTATTACTCAATTCCAATTTAGATGACAAGAAGTGAACTGAGAACGTGGAACCACCTGTCTCTGTGGCGGGCATTGTTAGCTTTCACTGCTTGGATCTTTGTTGGCCTGGGACCACCTGAAGACATGCTCTACCATCATCTCAAGAATTTAGAGGCATATCTCCCCAACAAGTGATAATTGTCCACGCCTGAAATTCAATTATTTGTGATATCAAACGCATCGTTTCTGTAAGACTGTTAAAGAAATAATAAATTTATGAGTTTTAGTTCATTGTGTTTTTGAATCTACAGTTTTTTCATTAAGCGGAGTGCGAGTATATGACATATTCGGTATCATTAATCCATCATGAATCCATTTTCAAATCTTCAAATAGTTTACGCTAATATAATCCCAAATTTCAACATACTTTCACTACTTGAAGTGAATCACCTGAATCCATCATACTCCTCTTATTTCATACTCGACCAAATTATTCATATCTAAGTTTGAATCATCAAGATTTTCATTTTGAATCTTTCTCCCTTAACCCCTTTTTCATTCTGGTGATTATATGGCCACCTTCTTCGATATCCTCTCATTCAAATATGTATACAGGGTCACTGATATGTATGGAAACGGTCGATTTTATCTTAAAGTAAAATAGCTAGCGAAAAATATTAAAATACAGAAGTTTTAGGGTTTTTCAAAATCCATTATATTAACGAAAAACTAAGTATTCAGGATCAGTCAAAAAGTCAGGACGAAACAAAGTTGCTCTTTCTCTAACGGTACATCCTGTGTATATTACTCCACGTTTCCATTCTGCTCAAAATTCTGAACAAAATTAATATAGCACATCATTTCCTAAATTCAACCGTTTTCGAGATATCGAATTTTGAAAATAACTTTCTAATAAATTATCCAAAAATGTTTTGGTCCATTAAGTTCCTAGTCCATCAAGTTACCTTTGAAAGTTTCCAGCTCCATAACAACGCCGCGACGTTCTTTTGTCTAACAGTGATGATCTTGACAACACATGTCAAAAATACATTTAGTGTGAATAATTTTCGCGCAAAAATGGCACGTTTAACTGATACTGAGCGTATTGAAATTTAATGATCATAGGATACGGTGATAGTTGACGAAGTTGTGACCAAGTGGTGGATATTTTTAATGAATTGCTTCCGAATCGGGAACCCATTTCTAAATCAACCGTTTCAAAAACATTGCAGCGTTTTCATGAAACTGGAGGTGTCGAAGATCGACCAAAAAGTGGAAGACCAGTAAGCGTTACAAATGAAGAAAATACTTTGAATGTCGTGTTAGATGTGGTGGAAAATCCAATAAATTCAGTACAACAGAGGGCTTTGCATCAAAACATGAGTCGATATTCCATTCAAAAAATTTGCAAACTGCAAAAATTCCATCCATATAAAATTCATTTGGTACAAGAATTGAGTGAAGACGATTTTGATCGTAGAACCGAGTTCTGCGAAGTTATTACGGATAAATTAAATGAAAATGTCAACTTTGTCGGCCACATATTGTTTTCTGACGAATCTACATTTTGTTCAAACGGGCACGTTAATCGACACAACAAGGTATTGGTCAGACCGAAATCCACATTGGATGGAGGAAGTTCACACTCAACGGCCACAAAAAGTAAACGTATGGTGTGGCATTCTTGGTGGACACGTCATAGGACCCTATTTCATAAACGGAAATTCGAACTTTGAACGATAGTTATCACTTTTGCAACAGCATATTATCCAGCTTAGACGGATATTCCCGAATAACAACAATCCCAATTTGCCGGCAGAACAAATATGGTTTCAACAAGATGGGGCTCCTCCACATTTTGGACGTGCGGTACGGGCATATCTAGATGAAACTTTTCCTGATAAATGGATTGGACGCAGGGGAGCAACTGAATGGCCAGCTAGGTCTCCCGATATGACCCCACTTGACTTTTTTGTATGGGGTCACATAAAAAATATAGTCTACAAAAATAGGCCGCCAAATATCGATAGGTTGCAAAAAAGAATGAGGCGTGAAATTTCTACCATTCCTTCTCGCATGCTTTTAGATTCACTATAAATTTTTTTTTAGCGAGTTTATTACTGTCAGGAGGTAAATGGTTAACACTTCGAGCACCATATTAAATAGAATTCCAAAGAAAAATTTGTTGTTTATTAAAACTTGCTTTATCTCTTTTTCTCCTTGCATAACTATTGTTTTCATAAAATTTTAAATATCCTGGACATTCGTTAAAAAATACATTTTATCGTTTCATACATTTTTATCAACCCTGAACAATTATGCTTTTTTCATTTTGCACATACTCCACCCTCTGTGACCTTCAATATAAATATACATCATTTCGTGCGTTTTCTTTAATGAATTTGAGAGTAGTAAAAAGTTATTTTCAAAATTCGATATCTTAAAACGGTTGAATGTACAAAATGATGTGCTATATCAATTTTGTTCAGAATTTCGAGCAGAATGGAAATGTGGAATAATATTCAGGGTGTCCCATTGGAGAAAAAGCAACTTTGTTTCGTCCCGACTTTTTGACTGATCCTGTATATTAATATAATAGATCAGCGACACTGTATATCATTCTGTATCTCACACATTTAAAAAAGCATTTAAGAATAGTAAAAATATATTTAATGGACTAGAAACACTTTATACATTTTTGTTAGCTACAGTAACAATTTTAAAAAATACTGCAATTATAGTACTCAAATTCCTTAAGAATGGTACGGTGTTTGAAAACATTTATTTACTCAGCAGTAGCTGATACTCTCAGCGATACAAAAAATATACCAAATGAATTCCTCATTTTTGAGCGCAGAATTAATTTCAACGAAAATGCGTTGAAAATAATGGCAGGTCGTTTCGAATTTTCTACCAACCTATATTAAGAGTTTTCTAGATCTGGTAAAACTATCAGCTGCTGAATAGATGCGAAACACTATGAATACAGGGTGGCTCAAAGATCTGAATAACAATGCCTTTTTTGTCGAAACCGTGCTGTTAAAAAACTATCAATACATCAAACCAGAAGATAAAATACATAAACACTGTTTATAGGTTTGGTAGAAAATCATAGCAGGGATTAACTGAACACCCAGTAAGAGTGGACGATAAATTTGGAATATGTTCATTATTACAGCTTTAGGATATGTCATATCTTATGATTCGCTTGGTATGAATTTAGAATATTCCGAACTTTGAGCCATTCAGTCTGAGAAGAATGAAAAACCTGGAAAAGTACGAAAATTGTGTTGTGCTGGAATCATTCAATGTCAGTTTCTTCAATTCTTATGCCTATATTTTTCTGAACATACCGTTCCCTGTCTTGAAGGCACTTGAAACCAAAATGTTATTGAACATAAGGCACTTGAAAAAATATCTCTGAAAATATAGCGTCACGAGTATGATTGAGTAAAAGGTTCTGTTTGTGCGACCACGATTTAAAACTATAATTGTTCCTACAATGAAAATTTGAAAAACCTTCAAATGTTGGGAATTTTTCAACTACTCAATCTAGTCACAATTAAAATTTTTTAATTTTCGATGTTTTGTTAATAATTCAGAAGAAGAAGAAGACGAAGAAGAAGAAGGAGAAGAAGAAGAAAGAGTTAACTTATCTCCTTTCCTAATCAAAATATCTCTTCGGGTTACTTTTGTTCATCCATGAAAGGCTTATTTCAAACTATTTTTATTTTCATAAATCAACATCAATACATCAAATTGAAAAAAAAAATTCTGAAGAATCACTAATCTGAAGTAACACATAGTGGTTAATCCAATTATTAGGTATTGTCAAGATGGAGAATGACGCTGAAAAGTATGAAATGTGTTTTTGACTTTCCAGATTTTCCAGACTCCAGAATTGGGGATTTTAGAACAATAGACACAAATTTTCCACACAAAATGACATTCAGTTACTTGAGCTAGTCAACAATAATACTCGGGGATATACCTGAACAGTTTTAGGTAGTTCACAACATTCATTTTCAACCAATTGACGGGTGGCACATTTAATATAGTTTGACAAGATGAAAATTTGCATATTCCGATTAATCCATCAGAATCACCAGACCTTTTCCCAATGGACCTTTACATTTACAAAAAATTCATTTTAAAACTTGTTTCAATCGATTGTTATTAGTCTAAAATGTCTATTCATCAACTAGTGCCGCTCTACTTTTTTTGTTTAAGAAAAACATCACATTTCAAAGTGTGCCTATGACGTCACGTTCGTCGGAAACATCCCCCACCATAATCCACGTTCCGAAATAGGGAATATCGTTCTCCCATAAATTATAGCTACTGGCTGATTATAAGCCATCGAGAAATAATGGAAACTTTGTCACTGGATCAACACATCAAAAAATTTTACGTAAAATCAATTCTTTATATTGTTTGTAACTTTCAAATTTTCTGAACGCACCTGCCTTTTGATGAAAAACTTTTTTTGGCAACACCGCAAATTATAATGACAGTTCTTATGGAACAAAAGTTGTTATTACCACAGAACATAAACATACAGTTTATATGAATTTGCACTGGTGTTCAGAAAACCGGGTACAAAGCAATTTTTAGACATTTTCACGGTTATAAAGAATATAGAAATTACTTAACACAAACGACAAAACTTTGAATTTGAAATCCGCATTAACCTCAGAATATAAACTAAGTTTCCAGCATACAGATTTGATCTACTAGCATCTATCTGGTATCACATAAGGTAAGCAAATGAGTTAAACAGAGAAAAACAATTGTTATTGATCTACTCCGTGAAACAGATGAACAAACCCATCTGGTATCAAATGACAACTATCACAGAACACAATCCAGATGTAGCGATAATTTGGGATTCCATGGTGTACAACTTATACGATGTTGCCAAGTTTGATTTTGATGAACGTGACATCACGAAACCACTTTTTTTCAAATTATAGAGAAACTGGCGGTCAGAAAAAATCAATAAAAAATCCCATGTGATATACTTCCTAATTACAGTGTTTCTCATAGTCAGTGGAAAGATCCATTAGGATAAAGTCATTCAAAGATCACTGAAATATAGTGGGCCACAACTGAACAGAAACAAGCCATTTCCAAATGATTCAACGTTGTATTCAGAAAAATCGTTCAAACAAATTAATTTTATTTTTAAGAACACTCAAAAATTATCATGAGCGCATTCCAAATATTGTAACGACTTCAGAAATAATAGCAATTTTCGAAACTTCTGGATGTGTAAAGTGTAAATGTAATGAAATAAAGAAATGAATATTCGATCCAGGAAATATTTCATCAACTACTGTCAAAAAAATGGTAAGTATACCAATTTTAATTTACCACAAATGTGTACAATCTCTCAAATCTCACATAGTTTTGGTTTCCAGTTTACCTATACTGAAAAGAAAAACCAGAAATTGATGTTTTTTTCTAAACGATTCTGTACAGAAATTGAAAAAAATCGGCTTGTTTCATCTTTTTTGTATCACACTATCTTTACTAGGGATATTCACATTTTTATATAGTATGATCCAGTTACAGCTGCACACAGTAGGGTGGATTTTCGAAAATAGATATAGCACTCGAGAATGTATCGAAGTGATAACAAAAGTATTAATTCATGACCATGAATGAAAATGAATTAAATTCTTCAATAAATATATTCCATATTTCAAAATCTTCAAAATCATGAAATATGCATTTTAGTAATTGGTGTTGATAGAACAAATTTTTAAAAAATCTGCTCAAGAGATACCCTGTTAATCTTTTCTTATTTTCAGATTATTCATATATGAAATAGTTTGAAGTGTTTGATATTCAGAAGAACAATTTTTCAACCATAAAATTCCTAATACAATTTATTTCAATTTTCACCTGGACGAAAAATTTTTGTGAAATTGAAAATTGAAAAAAGGAGTGGTGCTCTCTCATATTCACATATTTTCTTAAATTGCAAAGTATCCCAAACAGTTAAAATGTTCATAACTTTTTTCCTACCTAATATGCCACGAAATTATTTTTGAGATTCATTTTTATTTCCTCAGGATATTTCAGAAACTGATATTCTAATGTGCCTATTTTTTTAGTGGAATGTTTCACTTTCAGGAATGTACAATCGTTAAAAATCAACCATTAGAGAAGAAACTCTAAACGGTATAATTCGACACCATGAACACGGAATTATGTCAAAAAAAGGGAGGAGTAGTAAATGTTAAACAAAAATCGATTTGACTAACTGAATTCATCCCATCCCATTACTATCCGAATCTATGAAAAAAAAAACTGGAAAAAAACGGAAAAAATACCCCCGGAAAAAAACGGAAAAAAAACGGGAGAAATACACCACGAACAAAAAAAACCGGAAAGAAAACCCCCGGAAAAAAAACCCTGAAAGAAGGGGTATTCTTATAACAATGGCCAGTACACAAAAAGTAATGAAATTTCAACTGTAAGTCATGTTAAAGAAACTAGATCATATTTGATTCATTTTACAATACCAATAAAAGTTTTAACCTATCCTGTGGAATGTTCATCGTCGACGACCAAAATAGACGATTTTTTATATTTTTATGAATCGATTGTTTCTGAACGAACTAACCTGGTGACAGATTCGCCTTTTTGCAAGGCTGGAAAATCTGCTGTTCCATCCCTCGGTATTGTAAAATGAATCAAATATGGTCTAGTTTCTTTAACATGACACATAGTTATCGCATATAGGGGTATTTTTTTGGGGGTTTTCTTTTCGTTTTTTTTTTCCGGAGGTTTTTTCCAGTTTTTCTTTCGTTTTTTTTTCTATGGTATTTTTTCCGTTTTTTTTTTCCGTTTACCTATTTTCCACACTGTATATTTGAAACAGCATTAAAAATTACTCCAAACCGAATCCTTTGAATAGTTTGTCGATTCAGTAGAAAAGTACTCTAAAATGTAATTAAAAAGTGAGCGAAAGTGTGCAATTGTTTTCTTCATTGGTTTCTCGTGCATACCAAACATTGGTCTTTTCAACTCTTCATTTCTTAACTACCTACGCGTTTTTCAGTTGAGCACTAATAAAGGTTCTGATGTGCGCTTTGTGCGACAGTTGAAACCATGTTATCGAATTTTTTCTTGACTTCTACAGTGGGTAAACGGAAATAAAACCGAAAAAAAAAACGGAAAAAATACCCCGGAAAAAAAAAACGAAAAGAAAAACAAAAAATACCCCTAGTGTACTGGCCATTTGTTATCACTTTTAGGGGTATTTTTTCCGGGGGTTTTCTTTCTTTTTTTTTGCTTTTTTTTTATTTTTTTCCCGTTTTTTTTCCGGAGTATTTTTCCCGTATTTTTTTCCGAGTTTTTTTTCTTAGATTCTCTACAGTGTTATCCTTCTCACGATAATGGTGAATAATTTTCAACATGTTTGAAAGAAAGGACCGATTTTTTACTACCGTTTTTGAAAGAGTTAAATACTTCTTCAGACACCAACAAATGGGGGTAGCACTTTCTCGATGACAGAGTCAAACAATCATCTTGTACAGGGAGATGAAATCAAACCAAATATTGAGAACAACAAAAAAAATTGAAATTGTGAAGGGTTTGATTTAAAAACATCTCAGTAAAAAACTTGGTGAAGCGTAATAAAGAGAGATAAATAAATAATATATTAAGAAGATTTTTCTTGCATTTTTTTTCTCTTGTCTCAACCCTTTCGCACTTGCTTTCTTTCCGTATCACCTCTCTCACTCGATGCTTGTTCTGTCTCTGTCCCTCACATTCTCTCTCTCTTTTTCACTCTCACACTCTCTCAAACTTGTATTGTTGATTTTTCTAAAAAGCTGTCAGAAAGGGCATTTTTCGTCAAAAAGACCCCGCACTTTTTATAGATAAAATGGTTCCCGGTGAAATTGTCTGAATTTTTAGTTCAATCAGTACATCGAATACTACAAAATACTATAAATTCAGACAATTTCACCGAGAACCATTTTACCTATAAAAAGTGCTGGGTCCTTGGAAGTAAAAGACGGATTTCGCGGACTGACTTTACAACTTAATAACCGAAATAATTGAGATTTTAGAAATTATTATACTTTAATTACCGAAGATTGCAAATTGGTTAGCCCGAAAACCTATTTTGATTATCCTGAATACCATTTGAATGAAATAATTCGAATAATCTGCATGAAAGTAAAAAGATCGGTCCGTCAGTACTTTGAAAGTATTAAATTAACTGAAATATCAATATAATATATTAGTTTCGTACAATCTATACGAAGATCAAAAATAGTCGTCCTCAAGCCTCGCTTGCGAGATTCTCCTATACTTAACATTAAATAAACGAACAGAAAAGGTAATAATACTGATAGAAACAACCGAGACTCACTGTTTCGATGATATTCATAAGCATATATCACAGTGACCCTCTAAAATCATTGTGCATGTATCAAAACATTAAAATCATCTAAGCCTAACAGCAACAAATCTATGGAAAAACGATAAACAAACTCCCAAAGTACCGGGTCAGAAGAAAGTTGCCACTTGATAGATATAACATCTTTTAGAAGTTCGCAAAAAATAACATCAATAAACCAAAAGATTTGGATGATAGTTTTGAGAATTGTGATCGTCAAAAACAACTATAGAGGATCCCGCACGAAAACACAACGATGGTTAAAATGCAAAACCTCGCAAGTCGATATTTTCCCATTTAACCTTTTATGCGGCAAACATTACGAATATTCATAATCTTTAAGCCTGCAAAAGCTCGTAAGTTCATTACTAATTTTAGGGATCCGTGGCGTCATCTATCAAAACCTCGTAAAACCTTCTCAAATTTCTCAATTGAAGACTTTAATTGTTTTTTGCTACTCCTGAAAAATTAAAAAAATCGACTTACGAGGTTCTGAACTTCAACCATCGACATGTAAAATTGGCTCTCGGTCAAATTGGCTGAAATTTTATTCATCAAGAAACAAAAAACATGATATTATCGCCTGGAATAGACTGAAACTATGATATTACACCAAAATATAAATTGTTATTTCAAGACTTGTGCTAGAAAAAAAAAACTGAAAAACGATGTTTTTAATTATGCCCCCTATACATCCTAATTTAGTTTCATTAATAACGTTATAATTGGACATGGTAACGAGTTCCGATAAATACATTTCCATCCTGAATTTGCCTTATTTCGACTAAAAAAACAGTTTTTTCCATTGTCAACCCCACCCAACTTCGACGTTTTTTCGAACTTTGGCTGCTTATATTTCAGAAACGACACGAACAAAATCATTTAAACTCGCACATTTTCATAATTACCCATCCCACTGTAACATAATAAAATTTCAGCCAATTTGACCGCGAGCCAATAATTTGACAAGTGTTTTCGTGCGGGGTACTTTGCAGACAATGCATTAACCTTCATAACAAGGTTGAAGAACATCTGATCGAGAAAATTTCGATGTCTCCGGAGTTTGTAGACCATTTTCCCAATTAGAACATTTCATTTTTTCAGTTAAGAAAGGGAGCTCCTCCATTCGTTCAGTTGAATCGATCACTGAGGTACATTACGAAAGTAACCAAGTTGAATTTCAACAAAATTCAGCTTTTTCCATCGTACCCCAGCGTTTCACCAACTGAAAGTATTCCAGTGATGAGTTTTTTTTTTATCGGATACAAATAAATACTTTGTAAATAAACTCGTATTTCGTTAATTACTCGTGAATGGAGTCGCCCCATTGTACATGTAAAATTTTAAGAAGCTACGAGTTCGCTCACACCGCTATAAGCTCGCATTTTCATCGATTTGTTCGAGGCACATGTTGGAACTTTGTTTCTCTACCCTACTCACAGGCCAACTTGCTGTCGAAACTGCTGAGCGCGATGGCAAAGGCCTGCAGGGAGCACAGGGGATACCTGAGTACATGTAAAAAATGAGTCAATAAATAAATGAAGACATTATAAAACGCTTTTTGAGTCACCGCACACGCATCCGATGTTCAAAGCTTATCAAACTAGCCGTGATATTCCAATTATAGTCCCCTCGTACAAAATCATAAGTGATAACCAGCAAGTTGTTACTTTGTATACTGTTTAAATATGCCAAATCCGTCAAGATTTCGCAAAGAGGAAAGTTTTCCTTTGGCTTTCTGAAAAACATGTCAATTTCACATTTATACAGGGTGGGGTACCCGAAACGAAACAGATCGAATATCTTCAAAACACAAGGGAGACATCTTTCCATCATAACCTCAACTGTCATACCTCTCCCCACCCCTTGGTCACTATCACCCAAACTATTTGAATATGGAAATGGTAATTTCATAAGGAATTCAGCCATGTCAATTTTCGCTACCTAACTTTCTATTTTGGCGCCCTCTTGCGGGAAAAATAACTGATCCGTATTCCAAATTATGATACTTCACTTGCAAGCTAATTTGACATAACTTCGGTGAAGAAGCATTTTAGAATTTTTCTAAGAAAAAAAAAACAAAATGGCGGCTCCAAAATGGCGAACAAGATTTAAAATTATGGTCCGATTCGATTCAAACATGATAAGAGGTGGTTTTCAGGGTCGGAAATTATAAACTATTTGTCAATGCAAATAAAACAAGATGGTGGCTCCAAGATGGCAGACGAAATTTGTAATTATGGTCCGTTTCGCCCACCATCTTGTTTTTTGTATTGACAAAAAGCACAATTTCCGACCCTCAAAATCCCCGCATACTAATTTTAATTCGAATCGGACCATAATTACAAATTTCGTCTGCCATCTTAGAGTCACCATCTTGTTTTATTTGCATTGACAAACAATTTATAATTTCCGACCCTGAAAACCACCACTTATCAAGTTTGAATCAAATCGGACCATGATTTATAATCTTGTCCGCCATTTCGTTTTTTTTTTTTAGAAAAATTCCATAATGCATTGTCATCGAATTTATGTCAATTTAGCTAGCAAATGAAGTATCATAATTTGGAATACGGATCAGTTGTTTTTCCCGCAAGAGGGCGCCAAAGTATAAAGTTAAGTAGCGAAAATTGACATGGCTGAATTCCTTATGAAATTACCTCTTTAATGATGTGTCACACTTACTACTTTCCCTATTCAAATTGTTTGGGTGATAGTGATCAAGGGGTGGGGGGAGAGGTATGACCATTGTTTATAGAGAAAGAAGATAGTTGGCCAATCTTACGTACTTTTCAGTTGGATTCAAATGGAGACCATCCCTAGAGGTCGCTAGTCCACGAGTCTCCGGTCACGTCTTTTCTTGATTTTAACGTATGTTCGTAAAATGTGATTTATTGAATAATCCGATAGATGGCTCTAAAATATAATTTTGACACGTGCATCCTATCCAGCGTAAACTCAAGATTCCATTCATTTCAGTTTGAGCATTGTTTATAGAGAAAAAAGGTAGTTAGCCAGTGCCTGTGGAAATTGCTTTTGATAATAGTTTGATACAATCGCGCGAGACTCTAGCCCGACAACGACGAACCTAGGCAAAAAATACACCCGTACGAATTTGTACGGGTGTATTTCTGGCTAGGTTCGTCGTTATCGGGCTAGATTTCTCGCGCGATTGCATCAAACGCGATTTCCACAGGCATTGACTATCTTCTTTCTCTATTAACAATGGTATGACAGTTGAGGTTATGATGGAAAGATGTCTCTCTTGGATTGAAAATCGACGTGTTATTGCATTTTCTTCACAACACATGTGTTTTGAAGATATTCGATCTGTTTCGTTTTGGATGCCCCACCCTGTATAAATGCGAAATTGACATGTTTTTCAGAAAGCCAAAGGAAAACTTTACTATCAAGGTTTCCTCTTTGCGAAATCTTGTCTGACTTGGCATATTTAAACAGTATACAAAGTAACAACTTGCTCGTTATCACTTAAGATTTTGTACGAGGGCTTGCGGACTACTATCTTTAAATTACATATGAGTGGTTGATAGCACTTATTATTCCCCTCTACATCAAAGTTTCTACTTTCCATATTTATCATATTATACCCTGAAATTAGTTGATGAAGGACACTCTTTCGAATAAGACTGTTGAACTGTCTAAAAGGCAATTGACAATATTCCACAGGCTATCGGTGATCGTTTCTTTGCTGTCAGGTTGGTAATGAATTTCTGTTTTTAATATTTGAAACACTGTATTTTGATACACTGACATGTGCCATGTGTCAGCAATGACAAATGTCAAATTAATATCGGTCGGGGATTGGTTATAATAATTTGACATTTGTCATTGCTGACACATGGCACATGTCAGTGTATCAAAATACAGTGTTTCAAATATTAAAAACAGAAATTCATTAGCAACCTGACAGCAAAAAAACGATCACCGACAGCCTGTGGAATATTGTAAATAGAAAACGGATTGGTCTGTTAGAAATCGAGCAGTGATGAAAAATTGATTAAACAAGGCACTGACCTATAATCCATGGTGAAGACGTCCTCCGCCACCCTGCCAAACTGCATCACGACATAGTCCGCGTCGCTGTCGTGAACTATCTGGAAGTTCTTGACAGACGCCTGCGTCACTCTCCCGTGAAAGTTCAGCACGTACGACTGAGTGTCGTCGTTCCAGACGGGAGTTTTATTGTGTAGTTCGATGATGGAGTCCATATTTTTTGCCTACAGAAACAATCGATTGCACTTGTACTTAGGAAATATCATGTACTTGTTCAAAAATTAGAAAAACGTTTTCAAACAGCAAGGTGACTAGTATCATTATGTTCGAGTTTTGGTAGTGCAAAGTAGACTTCGTTTCAACTAAAAAAAACGCAAAACTTGCATATTCATTTTTATTTGTCTGAAAGTTACGAATTTGATTGACAGATCATCAGAAAAATCTACTCCCAAGTTGTGAAATGAATACCTTTCTCTCTAAACGTTTCCCCTAAGTAGAAAAATAAAGGCAAACACCTGTCAGAAAACAACTACTTCCCTGGCTAATATCACGACGGACATTGAACTACATCTGTCAGATATATATGCAACGTTCTTCCAAGAAGACCCGATTGCAAGTGCAAACAGAAGATTATCCTGCATTTGGCCGGGAATGACCACCTGCAGACATGCATGTTTCGGAGTTTATTGCCTCTCATCAGTGACAGGGTAGGTCGGACAACATTATAATTGTCCTGTCCTTTATTTTTCCACTAAGAGGAAACGCGTAGAGAGAGAGGAAACGGTACTCCGCATTCATTTCACATTGTTGATACCTCTCTGGCGCAATATTTTCGAACATGTTTCGAAATATTACAGTTTTCTCTTCCCGGGAGTCTGTGCTGCTTAGGATTGTTTTGTCTAGTTCTTGATTTCCCGTGCGGATGGCGCTGCGATCAACTTTGTTGTGGGTCGTAGTGTCATCCGTGGGAAAATATTAGTTAAAAAGTTGATTATTATTCATTTGGCAGAGACAGGACAATTATAATGTTGTCCGACCTACCCTGTCACTGATGAGAGGCAATAAACCTCGAAACATGCATGTCTGCAGGTGGTCCTTCCCAGCCAAATGAAAGATAATTTCAAGGCATTTAATGTATTCCTTGAAATGTTTCAAGATATCCGATTTTCCAAAAGTTTTGAAAATTTTTATGTTTGTATTGTAATTATTACTGCACTAACTAATTTTTGATAATTTATTTACCACGTCTTAATCAATAATTTATATCACAAGTCACTATTTTCTTTACTGACACTCTCTATTATTCAGAATATAGTACTTCGGCTGATTCCAAAAACTCCCGTCTCGCCGTGGAGATTTCTTTATATAGCGTGCTGAATGAGTTCCGGAAATCTCGCGAATTTCTACTGGCGACTAGATGTCGCTTCTCGAATGATCTTGTGTCAATCGCCAGCGGCAAAGTTAATGGTGACATCATCGGCTATAAATAGCGCTGTTTTCTGTGCTGTTTACGAGCTCCGTCAGAACCGGCTTTAGGAGAATTCGTCACAGTATAATGACCAAATAAAAAAAGCACCGATCCTCAAATTAGTTTCTCGAGAATGAAAATAAAGTTTTTGAAAGCTTGACGATTGCTCTTACATTTACAAAAAATTCATTGCAAAACTCATTTCAATCGATTGTTGACAGTGTAAAATGTCTATTTATCTTATCAACGAGTGTCACTACTTTTTTAAATCAAGAAAAATATCACATTTCAAAGTGTGCCTCTGACGTCACGTTCATAATCCACGTTCCGAAATAGGGAATATCGTTCTCCCATAGAATATAGCTACTGACTGATTGTATGCCATCTAGAAATAATTAAAACTTCGTCACTGGATCAACACATCAAAAAAATTTACGTAAAAGCAATTTTTATATTATTTGTAACTTTCGAATTTTCTGAACGAACCTGCCTTTTGATGAAAAACTATTGTTGGCAACACCGCAAATTATTATGACAGTTCTTATGGAACAAAAGTTGTTATTATCACAGAACACATACAGTTTAATTGAATTTTCACTGGTATTCAGACAACCGAATACAAAGCACTTCATAAGCTAAGTTTTCATGCATCCGAATTTTCGGTTTTTCGTAGGAAATTTGAAGGAAATGTCACTATTTCGTACGAATGATATTTTGAGCGGTTTTCATTTGTGCGAAATGCCTTCACGGAATGAATGAAATATTCAACGTCAACCCCCTAATCTTACCGTCCATTTTCTCAAGAAAATTCCTCAGCTCGTTAATTAAGCTGTGGCAATTGCAATGTAATTTTTGTAGGTTGAAAATAGGTCTCACCCAAAAATGTGTGGGAGCCCTTTTTCTTCACTTCAGAATTCCAATACGTTAACAAAATCAGTAAAATATAAAATATTACGGATGTTCTTATCCTTATGCCTATTATTAATCATGAGATTGCTGTCCATATTTTACATTAAAATTTTTAATTTGCCTGCGGAAACAAAAATACCTACATAACCGCACTGATCATCGTTTTCCTTCAAAATTTCGGACAAGTTGACTTTATTATTTCAACTTCCTGAATTCACTCGTACCATCAGTTGAAATTTGCCGCCACGAAATATATTTGAACAGCTTTTGACAGATTTCGTACGAAAAACGAATAATTCGTGTACATGAAAACTTAGCTTTAGACATTTTCACCATTATAAGGAATACAGAAATTATTTAACACAAACAACAAAACTTTGAAATTGAAAACCGCGTTAACCCCAGAAAATAAAATATCCAAGAGTCTGTTAGTTTCCAGCATACAGATTTGACCTACTGGCATCTACTTTGTATCACTTAAGGTAAGCCAATGAGTTAAACAGAGAAAAACAATTGATATTGATCTGCTCCGTGAAACAGATGAACAAACCCATCTGCTATCAAATGACAACTATCATAGAACACAATCCAGATGTAGCGATAATTTGGGATTCCATGGTGTACAACTTATACGACGTTGCCAAGTTTAATTTCGATGAACGTGACGTCACGAAAACCCTTTTTTTCAAATTTTAGAGAAACTGGCGGTCAGAAAAAATAAATAAAAAATTCCAAGTGATATTAGCGTATATACTTTCTAATTACAGCGTTTTGTCATAGTCCGTGGAAAAGTCCATTTATTATTTTGAATTTAATGTTGTATATTTTCTGTATATAGTTGTATAGGTGATGTTGGTTCATGTGACAGGACTCAGTTACGGAATTGAATTGAAGTTTTGTTTAATTCACGTGTATTACTCATTGGGTTGAAATACAACAACACTTCATCATTAGTTATTATTTATAATCGCAATTAACGATGTTGAAAACACAAAGCACGTACCTTCCACGATTCGATGAGACCTTCACTTTCGTCCTGCGGATAAATGGTCACCCGGTGTTCGTCGGCCATGCCCGGTATGATGACAGTCATCTTCCGGGGCCCCTTGAAGCCCAACACGTTGGTATCGTAGATGACGGAGGCGAGTTCCTGTCTTGGCGGTAACCCTTCTTTGGAGTTTGATTTGCGAGGGGAGACGCCGTTATCGTACACTGTGAACTGCGTGCCGAGCATGTTCGAACGCAGTTTGCCTGAAACAGTCACGGATTCATGACAAAAAAATCGATAATAGGGAACAGGCATGTATTCCCGTTCTGAAATATTTTTATTTGCACATGAACGTTATCGCCCGAGAAGACATACTCAGAATTTGAAATTTTGTGTTTCCTTTCTTCTAATTCTTAATTGAAAATGCTACTTTTTTGATCCCATTTAAAAACGTACTCCCAGCGACTCCTATCGTTTCTTCACACGGTTCAAACTTTCACCGTTGGAGGGCTCTTAAAAAGCTGTGTAAAACTGTCAAAATTATTCATCATTCCGCTAACAACCACAAGGAGCGCTACTGTTTGGGGAAACATATTCGACCTGAAGGCTAAATTGTGTTTAAATCGAAGAGCGATTTCAAAACTGAAAATTTCGGAAAAAAATTTGATTTAATGAATTATTTTCATTAAATGTTATTTTTGAGGCCCAAATTGATAAAAAAAGACAAAAAATTAAATCATGCGTGTTTCCTATTCTGTTGAACTCGAATCAACAGAATTTCTTGACCGGTGCAAGTTCATGAATATAGAAAAAATGAAACACAGCACTTTCGATTGAGAATCTCTTTTTTCTCCATATCTGACAAATAACTACTTCCCTAGCTAATACTACGACGACGTCAGGAGTCATTATCTAACAACCAAGCAGGACGTGATATTCACTTCCGATGCAATCACTGGAAATTGTGTCTCCATGATTTCAGAAAAAGTTGCGTAAATATCTTAGAGATTTTATAACAGATATAACAATTAATGAACCAAGAAATATTA
Organism: Chrysolina americana; assembly: GCA_958502065.1. Taxonomy (NCBI): domain Eukaryota; kingdom Metazoa; phylum Arthropoda; class Insecta; order Coleoptera; family Chrysomelidae; genus Chrysolina; species Chrysolina americana. Next base: position 37,210 of record OY293418.1, on the reverse strand, counting down.
TATTCTCTCTTGATAAAACGAAAGCTGAAATTTTAGGCAGTAACTTTTTAAAAGAAAGTTTGGTATAGCAGGTTACGCAATATTGAATTTAATTACCACAACACTTAGAACTGCCCCGATCAATTTAAAGTTGCCACTGTTGTTCCTGTACTGAAAATTAACTCGATTAAAGCTGAAGATTTTTGGCCATTAAATATATTACCTGCTCTTGAAAAAGTGTCAGAACTGTCTGTATATAATCAATTAATTCAGAACTTTGATACCAACGAATTGTTTTTAGGAAACCAATCAGGTTTTAGAGCTAGACCCCTACAATTTTCATCTGAATGGAAAAATATAATTGATAAAAATCAGTATAATGTTGCGACATTTCTCGGCCTTAAAAAGGCATTTGAAACAATTGACAGAACTATTCCACTTGAAAAATTGATGTATTCTGGCATATCGGGGATTGTTTTTGATTGAAATCAATGTTGCTTATTTAACAGAAGACAAAGTACTAAATTTGGAAAAGAATTGTCAGACGAAGCTATAATTGAGAGTGGTATACCTCAGGGTAGTGTGTTGGGTCCATTGCTTTTTATTATTTATCTAAATGATATCAACCAAATTTCTGGATCACAGTGTTTATTGCATACATGAAAATTTGGATCAAACAACTGTTGAAATTAATAGTGGTTCAATAACCACAGACAAATTTGTGCCAAAACCGAAGAATGAATTGTAACTCTATGAAACTTGGCACGTGACTTCTTGACATCATGTTTAGTTGAAAAAAAATCGTTTTCTCGGAAAGTAAAAAAAAACTATCGTAAAACGTCTTCGATATGATAAATGAAATTACGAAGTAGTCTTGTGATACTTTTAGGAGGCTGGGTTAGGTTAGTTTCGGTGAGGTTAATGCTTCGTATTTGAAGAAAATTCGTCTCTTCGAGCTCTGGAAACAGTGTTAGTCGTCCTAAAATTGCGATGAGGAATAGCCGCCATTGTAAATAAAAGGTGAGAATAATTTTTGAGATTATGGATAAGCCTCACATCTCATTCATGAATAAATATTATGAGAATTATGAGATTGACCAGTCTCGGTGATATTTTGCAAAAACCGCTACTAAATATACATGGGCTCTTCATAAATGCTTTCGAAATTTCATCCTAACGAGTAGTTGCCAATTTTTTAATAGTTTCGTTTGGTGTTTTAGAAACTGCCCTGAGCGGTTGATTTCATTCTTGTACACATTTTTGGACACAGATCAAACAGCAATGCGAGGAATCGAAGCTTTCTGAACTGTTCCTGAGTTTGGATTCCATTGGAGAATATAAACCAATTCGAGGGTCAGGGCTATGAAATTTTTCATTGCCATACTTGAACTTCTTAGAGTTTGAAGCCCTGAGTGTGTATATCTGTCGAAATTTTTCATTTACTTTGACGTCCGACGGTTCATCAAGATTTCTGTATGAGAACCCCCTTTTTCTGCTCACAGAAATCAATGTTTCCAGCCCTGCTGAAGTGAAAAGACACCAATACTGGCAAAATCTATCTGTATTGCAAATATAACAAATCTCTCTCTTTCGTGACGTCTCACACTTGCATTTTTTAAGATTCAACCATTTAAATCTACCCCTATGTTCCCTCTTTATTTATTCATAAAATTGTTCTGGGACGAAAAAATCCCTATGGTTTGTGTACGTACTCTCAATTCTGCACGTACAAATTTCAAAATCCTGAAAACAGATTTGTTGGCACACAGCTTATATACTTGCGTTTACTTCAGAAAAGATCAGTGCATGATAATATATAAGATTCCATTATTTTTACTTAAAATACCCCTGGGAAGAGAATATTCGTATGACTTAGTATCAACTCAAATAATTCCTTTAGGAAAAACTTCTACATAACAAATTCAAATGGAATATCACTTTTTTGGGAGAGAGAAAATTGTGGTATAGGCACTTGACAACACTCTTGTTCTTTGTCAGAATAATTCAATACCCTGACACATTTCCACCCTACTTTTTGCTGAAGATAAGCAATAATAATTTCATAGGTACCACAGCATTTGATACAACTCCAATTCAGTCTATAGGTCTATAGGTCCTTGAATAGCATTGAAACATTATTTATTTAATGCTAAACTTACCGTGCGTGAAACAAAAAGTATGATTGTTACATCATCTCTTAAGTATGATCAAATTGTTTGGGCAAATGCTGTTATAAAAATTAATAATGATACCATTGAAAATGTAACTGAAATAGAATATTTGGGATTTATAATAATTGATAAAAATTTAAAACTAAATTGTCATGCTGATTTTACTTGTAAAAAAATATCTGAAAAACTTTTCTTTTTTTCTCGTATATGTAAAAAAGTGTCTATGTATGCTAGGTTGACTCTTATACAACACTTCATTTTGATTATTGTTCAACATGACTTTTTCTACCTAATAAAAATAAAATAGCACACTTGAAGAACGTACTTTTTTTTTATGGCTTTGACATTTCGTCATTCAGCCAGCCACAAGTGGAGTATGAAGTAGTGTATTATTTCAAGTTAATACCTAAACGATTAAAAAAGAAATGGGAAATTAATTGAAATAGAAGACCGTACAACAGGAATAATAGACAGGTACACACGCTTCACGTCTAGGGGTCCGTCGGGACGACTTTTTCAACGACACACAACAATTATATTAGGCTTGCCTACTTAAATAAATTATTAGTATCATATATCCAAATAGAATAAAGGTTACCCAAACTTCTATATTCAATGGAAGTAAACAAAATCCAACACTCACCAGCGAATGATTCTCCACCTCTGCTCAAATCCGTCGGATCCGTCGATATCAAATAGTTACTGGTGGCGCTCTTCTTTCGTTTTCTCGCCGCGAGCAAAAACACCTTTTTGCCATAGTCCTTTTCGAGGTGAAGGTAATATGTCGGATAGAAGCCTCTATCCATGCCTTTCCTGTCCCGCGTGATGCGACACTTGTAGAGAACCTTCAGCAGGGCGGGTTGGAGCACAAACTTTTCCACATTGCCCTCGATGTCTCCTTCTGTTTCCACTGCCTGCAATCGGTTGATTCAAGCTTACCTTATTGCCAGAAAGTCTAATTCTACCGACTAAAGTAAGAGAATATATTTCATAATCTAAATCTAAATATATATACAGGGTGTTCCAAATTAAGTCGGCACCATTGCCAGCTCCGTTATTATTGATGCTACGAATTCGGTTTAATGTAGGATTTTTAATGGTCTCCTCGATGCCAAAGGCAAAAAAAAATTACAGTCGCGTTTTCAGAATATTTCATAAAATTATATTTCTTTCAGTAGAACACCCTATATTTTTTCATGCATTCTCAACAACATAAATCATATCACCTTTCTTCGCCAAGTGGAAAATGAGCGACTTATGTGGAAACATTTATTTCTTTCACTAGTACAAAAAATTTCTTTGTTTTGGAGAATAAATCCTCATGATTGTCCAAACACCCAATTTTGGTACTTATACGAATGACAATATTTTGTTACTAATAGCAAAATAAGACAGTAAAAAGAAAAATTTGCGCTGGGATGTGAACTCGTGAAACCCGTGATCATCATGTCGCACCACTCAATTGACACCACTGAGCTATTTGGTATTAATGTACAAAACGATCATTTCCATCTTAAAGCCATTCCGCTAGCCGCTTTTATTTTGTGAATCAAAATATGTCTGCTGTAATTATAACTTTGAAGCCGTTTTTGTACAGAACAGAAAATACTGGAGGATCATATAAATGTGGTTGGAAAAAATGTGTTTGATTCGATAAAACATAATTATTATGAGCAATCAAGTTGCCTTGAAAATTTGTTGGAATACTATTTGTCACATATTCTCAAGTATATCATGACAATGTCATAAATTATTGTAACTGTCAACCACTGTTCGAATATTTTTCGAAATGCCGTTTTCCCATCAAGAAAAATGTGATATGTTAGAATCCTACTTGGTTTGCCAGAAAAATAGCGTAAGAGCACTCCAACACTACAGCAATTCGTTCCCCGATCGTGAATTACCTAATCGGCGTTTTTTTGCTGTGCTTCATCGTCGATTCAGGAACAATGAAAAAGTTTTTGAGAAGAGGAGAACTAAAAAACGTTTTGTAATATCTGAAGATACAGAAATTGACGTTTTATCCTACTTTGAGGTATATCCAAATAATTCCATCAGAGATTTATCTAGAGAAATAGCTGTTCCACTGTCTGATATTCAACGAATTTTGAAAACACAAGATTTCTCCTTGTAAGTTAAGACCAGTGCAAAACTAGAACCTGGTGATCCTGAGAGACGATTGGGGTTTTGTCGGTGGTTTATGAATAAATGCAGACAAGATCCATACTTCTATAGAAATATTATATGCAGCGATGGCTAATTTTTCAAATCGTGGGATATATAAAAGAAAGAATGGTAAATCTTTGGTTAGAATGAGCATATGTATAAAAAAAAATATAAAATTCCGTTAACTAATAGCCACGAGCTATCAACATAATTTTTTTTGGACTTACGTAGTTTGGCATCCTGAACAAAAAAACAAATGAAATTTTTGGCGGTCTAAACTAATTTCGGAGATAAGGTCCTGTTTTTGAGTGATGAATGGCATTTTTAAGGACACATTTCTACCGCGGAATAACACTCAAAATTCTTCCTTCTTCAAACTAACACTATGTACACACCCTAATTGACCTGCTTCACACTCTTTATCGAAAATGCTACTTTTTAGGAAAAAAACTCATCTTTCGTTTATGATGACATAACCTACAAATCTAGGCAAAATGGTTGGTGAATTTTATTCATGTCAAGTTGGTTTCTGGAAAAAAAGTGAGTGAATATTTTTCTTTTCATCTTGAAATTAAATGCATAGGAAAGTTGGCTGTGCAAATATGCAAAGTTCAAAGTTACCAACTTGACATAAATAAATTTACTAAACATTTTACATAAATGTGTTGTTTTGATGTTTTCAAAAGAAGGTTGCATTTTTTGATAAACAATGCAGTTTTTAATGAAAAAAATGTGTAAAACGGGTGAATTAGAGTGTATACATTGTGTTAGTTTAAAGAAGGAAGAATTTTGAGTGTTTTTACCGTGGTAGAAATGTGTCCAAAAAAATGCCATTCATCACTCAAAAATAGGCCCATATCTCCGAAATTAGTCGGGACCGCCAAAAATTTCATTTGGAATTATGTTGATAGCTCGTGGCTATTAGTTAACGGAATTTTCCAAAAAAATTTGAACACTGAATGTCTGGTTTTTTGTGTATGCAATGTTGGCAAAGGATTTGTTTGTTCTGGTTCATTTGCGCCGTTGCCAATTTTATTACGGAATTATTCAATTCACTACATCGTGAAATATTTCAGAGAGTGAGTAATGAATAAATTTGTCAAATATGGGGCAAGCACGGGCATTTCTATTACTACTCTATCCCATATTTTTCACGCGCACGCACATTTCCATCACTACTTTTGAGTATCGATGGGCGTGCGCGCTCGCTTCGCTCGCGTTTTTTTTTCTATGTCTTCATCAAGAAATAAGTGAGGAATGTTCGTACGTAAAGTTGAAAAACATGGGAAAAAGTAGTTATGTAAATGCGCGCGCTTCTTTCTATGGGTCTTTATCGCAAAATAAGGGAGGAACGTTCATACGTAAAGTTAAAAAACATGAAAAATAGTAGTGATGGAAATGCGCAAGTATATATAACACAAAAATCTAAAGCAAGATATGGTCGGGTAGGCTAGGTTAAATTTGCGTAAGGTTAGGTTAGGTTATAGCACATACTAGGTATATGGATCATAGTCATTAAGTACGTTCTTTCATGTAAAAAGTAGTTTTTATTTTTGTGAAGCCGAACGCTGAATTTCTCTCTGCGTTTACATCAATTACGCATGATAATGCACTTGTGTATGCGCATGATAATGCCCATATGTGTGTGCATGTGTATACATGTTTGCGCACATGCAAAAAATTGTTCCGTGATCTATCGCGTTTCTTACATTCTGCCAGTCTGCATTGTGCATTCATTTGGAAACATCTTGAATGTGCGGTTAATGTCATCATCTCTACCACTAATTTATTCATTACTCACTCTCTGAAATATTTCACGATGTAGTGAATTGAATAATTCCGTAATAAAATTGGCAACGGCGCAAATGAACCCGAACAAACAAATCCGTTTCCAACATTGCATACACAAAAAACCAGACATTCAGTGTTCAACAATCAAATTCCAATGATTTGTTTACGTTTTGAAGAATGGTGATTTTTTTGAAAAAATAATAGTTTTTTCGAGTAGAAAGTGCTGAAACCAAGTAAATAAGTGTGTGTGTGGTGTTTTGATTGAAAGAGAATTCAATTTCGTGTATTCGTGAAAATAGTCGTGACCGCCAAAAATTTCATTTGGATTTTTTGTTCAAGAGACCAAACTATGTAAGTTGCAAAAAATTTTTTTTTGAAATTTATATGCTCAGTCTAACCAAAGATATACCAAATTGATAAAGAGCACTCCAACACTACAGCAATTCGTTCCCCGATCGTGAATTACCGAATCGGCGTTTTTTTGCTGTGCTTCATCGTCGAGTCAGGAACAATGAAAATGTTTTTGGGAAGAGGAGAACTAATAAACGTTTTGTAATTTATGTAAATACAGAAATTGACGTTTTATCCTACTTTGAGGTATATCCAAATAATTCCATCAGAGATTTATCTAGAGAAATAGCTGTTCCACTGTCTGGTATTCAACGAATTCTGAAGAAACATAAGATTTCTCCTTATGAGTTGAGACCAGTGCAAACACTAGAACCTGGTGATCCTGAGAGACGATTGGGGTTTTGTCGGTGGTTTATGAATAAATGCAGACAAGATTCAAACTTTTATAGAAATATTATATATTATCCATCCCCACAATCCGCAAAGACGATTTAGTATTAATGTTTGGTGTGGTCTATTTAGAGGCAGTGGGTGGTTGTAGGTGGCAAAAATGTTAATAACATATATTTTCGTCCTTTTCTAACGCATGAGGACTTCTGAAAAGATCTCAAAAGTTCTTGAATGGTCTAGAAAGTTCCAAAATGTGTAAAACATTGATCCGGAATGTTCTAGAAAGTTCTAGAAATATCTGGAACAATCTAGAAAATTCTTGAATGAGTGCAAACTATTATAATCGATATAGAATGTTTGAGAAAGTTCTACAAATTTCTGGCTTCATCTAGAAAGTTCCAAATCGTCCAAAACTGTTACTATCGAGTTAAAATGTTCCAGAACGTTTCAGAATTTTCCCGAATAACCTGGAAAGTTCCAAAATGAGTGCAAGTGTTATTGATCTAAAAGAACCAAATTGAAGTGATGTACATCTAAATATTCTAGAGTGATCTGGTACTGGAGATTTCAGTGTCTAACAGGGTTGCCAACACTTCAGAGGGTCAGAAATAGTAGAATAGTGACTTATCTTTCATAGAATGAGAATATTCATGAAGATTGTGGTCAGTATAATAATAATTGTAACTATAAAATTTGAAAAAAATAAAGAATTAATATCATAGTAATCTATATTAAATATTGTGAAATCACTCACCCCACTGACTTGATGAATGAAATTTGGTTTATCCACAATAGGATTGACAAGGACGTTTCCATTATCGTTAGGTGATGAGGCAACAGGAGAAGACTCATCATCTTCTATATCCATTAAATCACTGGAGGCATTATTGGTCAAGTCTTCTACAGTATTTCCTGAAAAAGTATTGAAATTCAATCAGATTGCAAGCTGCGAGTGAGAGGATAATTCCACTGAGACAAAATTTTGCAAATCCAGATGTTTAGATGTATTCAAATTTCACGTTACAATCCAAGATTTTTTATTCCTTGCCTCAAGAATTCAGCAACACATGCCACTTATTGTATACCAATTTTTGCACTACCCGAATTAAAATCACTTCCACTCCCCTAAATATCGCTGTTTTGTTAATACTCACCATCCAAACTATCACTGCTAGGCAATATTGATATGACATGATCAGGATTATTATCTGTACTCATTAAATACTGCAAAGGTCCATCATAACCTAGGACAAATAAATGTTCAAGAAATCATATGAACAGCAAATATCGATACATAGAATGTTCGATAGAAACAAGTCAAATACACTTGGGACAAACGGTTTCCTCGTTCAACATCGGTATCAACTCACCGTGTAACTCTTTCTGAGTAGCACTATTACTTCTTGTTTTAGCAGAATTACTACGAATATCTGAAATATGTATCATGCCAGAGGTCAGTCGTTTCTGCTTCATTTTTTGTTCCATTAACTGTCGCTGAAAATAATAATTATAAAAGAGTCGGAACATCCGAAAGAAACTCAGCAATAGAAAACTTACTTGGTGTTCCAATTTTTGGGTTCTAACGTCCATTTCTAGCATTTCTGTTGGCAAGTTTAATCAATTGTCAATTCACATACCAATTCCGTTTGTTGTTGATTATTGTTACTCTTGGAGATGAAATTTATCGATTTTCTGTTATCAGGGACACATAATTCTACATATTTAATAAGAATAACTACATTCAATATTCAATGTTCAATGAAAACAAACAAACTTCTGCATTTCAGCCTTCAGCTGTCAATGTCAATTTGTCAATTGTCAATATTGTCATTGCTGTCAACGCCATTTGCAAGAATTCCTATCCACAACACTTCCCGATAGACAATCCGAATGGACAATGGACCAATCAAAACTATTTTAGTTGCGCCTGCGTGGTGTGCAGTTGCAGTGTAATTTTAGGTTTAGTTGAGGAAGGAAAAATTGCTAAATTTTTATACATATTGTGAAGTTTATATCTTAAATATAGCTCTCAAGTACTGGTTTCTAAGTGCAAATATGCAGTCAATAGTAGATAAGTTGAAATATTGGAAATTGTAGCAATTGTTCATTTCTCAACTTAAGCTATTTTTTGGCGTTAAACCGCATTCAATAATATTTTAAAAACTTATTCAATTACGTCATAGATTTGACTATGTGGTTTCTAATTTTTTTCCATATCATATCCGTGCAATACAATGTTTTTTATATAGTTTCATCGAATTTTTAAGCGATCGCTGGTCGAACATAGTTTCTGTAGGCGTTTCAACGAACGTATGCATCTTCAAACGGGTCGAATTTGAAAATTATATTTTTGCAATTTTTCAAAATCTTATTGTGTTGAATCGATGACAAAAAACACGGGAAGAATAGTAAAAATATTCTAGATCCGTCGGAAGTATTTTTTTTTGAGCGGTGATATGGGTTGGGATACCGGATCCTATTGCACCATGTAAATTTTTCGCATTTTTCGACCACAAGGAGACACTTTTGTTAATAATATGTATGTATAGAAAGAAAGCTGAGAAAATTTCCTACAGGAAAGTGGAATAATCGCGAAAATTCCTTGGTATTAGAGTACTTTTACGTCGTCGAATTTCGACTGGATAATATTAATTTTCCCAGTGCTGATGGCGTACGAAAAAAAAAATCGTGTAAATATATCTTTACATAATCTTTTCATGACCATTTCGATGGCGTAGAATACGGGAAAAATAGTGAAAAAATTCTAGAACTTTCGGAAGTATTTTTCTATGGCGGTTATATGGATATTGTCGAACAGAAATTGGTGAATGAATTTGCTTCAAAATGCTTCCAGAGGAGGATCTCGACGAGCAGAATACAGATATGAAATTAGTTTTCCTAAATTTTCGGTGGTTTTCGAGATATTTGAAATTTGTTCAGGATGACTTTGATCTTGTGGACTTCAAAAGGACCAGGGTTAACCCCCTTGGATATTGTCGAACAGAAATTGGTGAATGAATTTGCTTCAAAATGCTTCCAGAAAAGGATCTCGACGCGCAGAATACAGATATGAAATTAGTTTTCCTAAATTTTCTGTGGTTTTCGAGATCTTTGAATTTTTGTACAGCAAAATTTTCCACTGCCCCCTGGCGGACAATGGTCGAAGGTGCCATAAAGCGTATCGTTTTTTAGATTATTCGACAGAAAAATCATTCGTATTCGGAAATATGCCATTTTAAAATGGGAACTAATGCTATTCCTCATTGAACAACGGCCTCAGTGCCCTCCCCAGTGAATTTCTTCGCTCTAGTAAATCTTCACCTGAACTTCAAATGGACCAGAGTTCCCTTGGGATATTTTCGAACAGAAATTGTATTCGCTTCAAAATGCTTCCAGAGGAGGATTTCGACGAGCTGAATCAAGATATGAAATGAGTTCTCCTGAATCTCTTGTTGTTTTCGAGATATTTGAAATTTGTTCAGGATATGACTTCGATCTTGTGGACTTCAAAAGGACCAGGGTTAACACCCTTGGATATTGTCGAACAGAAATTTGCTTCAAATTGCTTCCAGAGGAGGATCTCGACGAGCAGAATACAGATATGAAATTAGTTTTCCTAAATTTTCGGTGGTTTTCGAGATATTTGAAATTTGTTCAGGATGACTTTGATCTTGTGGACTTCAAAAGGACCAGGGTTAACCCCCTTGGATATTGTCGAACAGAAATTGGTGAATGAATTTGCTTCAAAATGCTTCCAGAAAAGGATCTCGACGCGCAGAATACAGATATGAAATTAGTTTTCCTAAATTTTCTGTGGTTTTCGAGATCTTTGAATTTTTGTACAGCAAAATTTTCCACTGCCCCCTGGCGGACAATGGTCGAAGGTGCCATAAAGCGTATCGTTTTTTAGATTATTCGACAGAAAAATCATTCGTATTCGGAAATATGCCATTTTAAAATGGGAACTAATGCTATTCCTCATTGAACAACGGCCTCAGTGCCCTCCCCAGTGAATTTCTTCGCTCTAGTAAATCTTCACCTGAACTTCAAATGGACCAGAGTTCCCTTGGGATATTTTCGAACAGAAATTGTATTCGCTTCAAAATGCTTCCAGAGGAGGATTTCGACGAGCTGAATCAAGATATGAAATGAGTTTTCCTGAATCTCTTGTTGTTTTCGAGATATTTGATATTTGTTCAGGATGACTTTGATCTTGAGGACTTCAAAAGGACCAGGGTTAACCCCCTTGGATATTGTCGAACAGAAATTGGTGAATGAATTTGCTTCAAAATGCTTCCAGAAAAGGATCTCGACGCGCAGAATACAGATATGAAATTAGTTTTCCTAAATTTTCTGTGGTTTTCGAGATCTTTGAATTTTTGTACAGCAAAATTTTCCACTGCCCCCTGGCGGACAATGGTCGAAGGTGCCATAAAGCGTATCGTTTTTTAGATTATTCGACAGAAAAATCATTCGTATTCGGAAATATGCCATTTTAAAATGGGAACTAATGCTATTCCTCATTGAACAACGGCCTCAGTGCCCTCCCCAGTGAATTTCTTCGCTCTAGTAAATCTTCACCTGAACTTCAAATGGACCAGAGTTCCCTTGGGATATTTTCGAACAGAAATTGTATTCGCTTCAAAATGCTTCCAGAGGAGGATTTCGACGAGCTGAATCAAGATATGAAATGAGTTCTCCTGAATCTCTTGTTGTTTTCGAGATATTTGAAATTTGTTCAGGATATGACTTCGATCTTGTGGACTTCAAAAGGACCAGGGTTAACACCCTTGGATATTGTCGAACAGAAATTTGCTTCAAATTGCTTCCAGAGGAGGATCTCGACAAGCAGAATACAGATATGAAATTAGTTTTCCTAAATTTTCGGTGGTTTTCGAGATATTTGAATTTTTGTAAAGGAAAATTTTCCTCTGCCCTCTAGCGGACAATGGTCGAAGATGCCATAGAGCGTATCGTTTTTTAGATTATTCGACAGAAAAATCATTCGTATTCGGAAATATGCCATTTTAAAATGGGAACTAATGCTATTCCTCATTGAACAACGGCCTCGGTGCCCTCCCAGCGAATTTCTTCGCTCTAGTAAATCTTCACCTGAACTTCTAATGGACCAGAGTTCCCTTGGGATATTTTCGAACAGAAATTGTATTCGCTTCAAAATGCTTCCAGAGGAGGATTTCGACGAGCTGAATCAAGATATGAAATGAGTTTTCCTGAATCTCTTGTTGTTTTCGGGATATTTGAAATTTGTTCAGGATGACTTTGATCTTGTGGACTTCAAAAGGACCAGGGTTAACCCCCTTGGATATTGTCGAACAGAAATTGGTGAATGAATTTGCTTCAAATTGCTTCCAGAGGAGGATCTCGACGAGCAGAATACAGTTATGAAATTAGTTTTCCTAAATTTTCTGTGGTTTTCGAAATATTTGAATTTTTGTAAAGGAAATTTTCCTCTGCCCTCTAGCGGACAATGGTCGAAGGTGCCATAGAGCGTATCGTTTTTTTAGATTATTTGACAGAAAAATCATTCGTATTCGGAAATATGCCATTTTAAAATGGGAACTAATGCTATTCCTCATTGAACAACGGCCTCGGTGCCCTCCCCAGCGAATTTCTTCGCTCTAGTAAAACTTCACCTGAACTTCAAATGGACCAGAGTTCCCTTGGCATATTTTCGAACAGAAATTGTATTCGCTTCAAAATGCTTCCAGAGGAGGATTTCGACGAGCTGAATCAAGATATGAAATGAGTTCTCCTGAATCTCTTGTTGTTTTCGAGATATTTGAAATTTGTTCAGGATATGACTTCGATCTTGTGGACTTCAAAAGGACCAGGGTTAACCCCCTTGGATATTGTCGAACAGAAATCGGTGAATGAATTAGCTTCAAATTGCTTCCAGAGGAGGATCTCGACGAGCAGAATACAGATATGAAATTAGTTTTCCTAAATTTTCTGTGGTTTTCGAAATATTTGAATTTTTGTAAAGGAAATTTTCCTCTGCCCTCTAGCGGACAATGGTCGAAGGTGCCATAGAGCGTATCGTTTTTTTAGATTATTCGACAAAAAATCATTCGTATTCGGAAATATTTCATTTCAAAATGGGACTTGATGCTATTTCGCGGTAAACAGCGGCCTCAGAGCCCTCCCCAGCGAATTTCTTCGCTCTAGTAAAACTTCACCTGAACTTCATATGGACCATAGTTCCCTTGGGATATTTTCGAACAGAAATTGAAATCGCTTCAAAATGCTTCCAGAGGAGGATTTCGACGAGCTGATTCCAGATATGAAAAGAGTTTTCCTGAATCTCTTGTTGTTTTCGAAATATTTGAAATTTGTTCAGGATGACTTTGATGTTGTGGACTTCAAAAGGACCAGGGTTAACCCCATTGGATATTGTCGAACAGAAATCGGTGAATGAATTTGCTTCAAAATGCTTCCAGAAAAGGATCTCGACGAGCAGAATAAAGATATGAAATTAGTTTTCCTAAATTTTCTGTGGTTTTCGAGATCTTTGAAATTTGTTCAGGATGACTTTGATCTTGTGGACTTCAAAAGGACCAGGGTTAACCCCCTTGGATATTGTCGAACAGAAATTGGTGAATGAATTTGCTTCAAAATGCTTCCAGAGGAGGATCTCGACGAGCAGAATACAGATATGATATTAATTTTCCTAAATTTTCTGTGGTTTTCGAGATCTTTGAATTATTGTACAGCAAAATTTTCTGCAGCCCCCTGGCGGACAATGGTCGAAGGTGCCATAGAGCGTATCGTTTTTTAGATTATTCGACAGAAATATCATTCGTATTCGGAAATATGCCATTTTAAAATGGGAACTAATGCTATTCCGCATTGAACAACGGCCTCAGAGCTCTCCCCAGCGAATTTCTTCGCTCTAGTAAAACTTCACCTGAACTTCAAATGGACCAGAGTTCCCTTGGGATATTTTCGAACAGAAATTGTATTCGCTTCAAAATGCTTCCAGAGGAGGATTTCGACGAGCTGAATCAAGATATGAAATGAGTTTCCCTGAATCTCTTGTTGTTTTCGAGATATTTGATATTTGTTCAGGATGACTTTGATCTTGAGGACTTCAAAAGGACCAGGGTTAACCCCCTTGGATATTGTCGAACAAAAATTGGTGAATGAATTTGCTTCAAATTGCTTCCAGAGGAGGATCTCGACGAGCAGAATACAGATATGAAATTAGTCTTCCTAAATTTTCTGTGGTTTTCGAGATATTTGAATTTTGTACAGCAAAATTTTCCTCTGCCCCCTAGCGGACAATGGTCGAAGGTGCCATAGAGCCTATCGTTTTTTTAGAATATTATACAGAAAAATCATTCGTATTCGGAAACATTTCTTTTCAAAGTGGGAACTGATGCTATTCCGCGGTAAAAAGCGGCCTCAGAGCCCTCCCCAGCGAATTTCTTCGCTCTAGTAAAACTTCACCTGAACTTCAAATGGACCAGAGTTCCCTTGGGATATTTTCGAACAGAAATTGTATTCGCTTCAAAATGCTTCCAGAGGAGGATTTCGACGAGCTGAATCAAGATATGAAATGAGTTTTCCTGAATCTCTTGTTGTTTTCGAGATATTTGATATTTGTTCAGGATGACTTTGATCTTGAGGACTTCAAAAGGACCAGGGTTAACCCCCTTGGATATTGTCGAACAAAAATTGGTGAATGAATTTGCTTCAAATTGCTTCCAGAGGAGGATCTCGACGAGCAGAATACAGATATGAAATTAGTCTTCCTAAATTTTCTGTGGTTTTTGAGATATTTGAATTTTGTACAGCAAAATTTTCCTCTGCCCCCTAGCGGACAATGGTCGAAGGTGCCATAGAGCGTATCGTTTTCTAAGATTATTCGACAGAAAAATCATTCGTATTCGGAAATATTCCATTTTGAAATGGGAACTAATGCTATTCCGCATTGAACAATGGCCTCAGAGCCCTCCCCAGCGAATTTCTTCGCTCTAGTAAAACTTCACCTGAACTTCAAATGGACCAGAGTTCCCTTGGGATATTTTCGAACAGAAATTGAATTCGCTTCAAAATGCTTCCAGTGGAGGATTTCGACGAGCAGAATCCAGATATAAAATGTGTTTTCCTGAATCTCTTGTCGTTTTCGAGATATTTGATATTTGTTCAGAATGACTTTGATCTTGTGGACTTCTGAAGGTTAACTTGTCCACAAGATAGACAGAACTAAAGATACATTATTATATCTTCACAAAACAAAAATCCTGCAATGTTCAGCAACGAATTCTATGGCAAAATTGATTGTTACTATGGATTGCTAGTAGTTATGAGAGCAAATCAGTTTGCATGCAGCTGCTGCCCTAACATTTAAACGACCCTATGACCTAGGATATGGTGTTATTATAAGAGCATACACTACACGAATAGGCCAGAAGACCTTTACGAACTTTGGTCTAGAATCTTACAAGAAATTAACACACAGTATGCTACAGAATGCTAGATATGATTTTGAGTTTATTCATCGACTAGTTCACTACCACGTACATGCGACACAATAAAGAAAAATAATAAAAAAGTCGACGACATCCTCACTTGAAAATTCAACGTGTATATTGAAACGTTACATCGAAATGCAGCAATTGAAATAAAAAATTGACCCATTGTGGGACTTTTCTTCTTAACAAACTCTTTTATTTTTACGCCAGATTTTCATACAGCTGGGTCTTACCCCCATTGAGGTATGCATACGCTTCGGCATCTCCCAGATCCAATCGATTTTTCTCGTCTTTGGTCAAACCAGCCAGCATACTGTAAAAAATATGATAGTTTCTATCACCGTCGCTTTGGGAAACTATTCAGCTTTTTTCCAAGAGGTACTGATCGATGTGGGCGCCTTCTATGATTCCCGATTTGTTGAATCAGATATCGATATACTTCCCAAACCTGGATGAGTTGTCGTTTCGCAGTCATAGCGTTGCCAAATGCTTCCAGGATTGTATTTGCTTCGAGGATTTGCTGTTCTATCCACGAATGTTGTGTGCTGGTCGAAGCAAGATACTGAAGAATGAGCTTTGTGCTTTCGGTTTTGCCTGCACCACTCTCTCCGCTGAAATACAAGATTATTCATTTTGTCAATGAGCGTGTCCAGTTGTTTCCAGAATAATCAATTTGAATAGTGAAACTATAGTGAACATGAAGTTTTATATACACCAGCTGTGTAGATAAACAAGTGAATTTTACTTCATCTGATTAAATTTAATATTTAAAATTTTCATACCAAGTAAATAGGAGTCCTTTAATAAGTTGATGCAAAAGGAAAAATAGTTTTTTTAGTTTTAATTTTTCCACCATACCCACTTACCTAATGACGATACACTGATCCTTTCTAGTCGTAATCATGTTGTTATAACTATTATCTCCGATAGCGAAAATACGAGGTGGATTCTCTTCCAATTTCTTGTCTTGGTATTTCTTGATGACAAAATTTGTATAAATATGTAAAAGTTCATAGGGATTTATTGCTTAACTAGAACCTGTGTATGTCTGAAAAAATATCAAAAAAATCAAAAATTATTTCTGTTTGGAATCTACACCTTAATCATTGAATGATCTTATCTTGGTTTAAACACAGAATTTGAGTAGTTTCTTGGACTTTTTCTATATTCAAGAGTGACGAAGAAATAATATTGATATGTATCCAGATCTGTCCCTGAGGGGGTTGAAAATTTGTCAAGAAGCGGTAAGAACTTGTACTGTAAGCATTTTTTTGGGGTTTGAAATTTTTGAGATTAATTTGACATAATTTTTTTGTCTACAAGTGAAGTTTCTCAAAAAACTATTCAGCAAAAAAATCGTCCTTGAATACGTTGTTGAATTGTTTATGAAACAAGATGTGAGGGTGAGTGAAAGGTTATCAATGGAATTTTCTGAAAACATAGTTTCATAATCATTTCAGAAAAAGTTTCATCAAACAAATGTTTTCCACCAAGACATTGTTTTTGAAAAATTAAATATAATGCAGGCTCACGTAAATCAGTTTTTCCGTATATCTTTTATGGAAATTCCTTAGGATGGCGTACTCTTCTAAATCTCCAAGGTTGATCATGTCTTCAACCCCTTTGACGGATGAGATGTGCATGTTTTTTATAACCTGCCGATTCGAAACGTACGACTCCTTATCATCATCCTGTATTTTGATTCTGCTCGATTCTATGGCTACAATTTTTCCTCCAATAGGAATGTCAAATTCGCCATCTGTTGGGGGTTTTACCCAAACGTAATCACCCTAAAACAGAAAATAAATAATCGTTCCGCCCTAAATATTTTGCCGCCTGATGCTATAGCACCCGAAAGACCCATGGTTGAACCGGCACTGCACCAATTATTATATTGATAAAAAACTGATATGACGTTTGTGAGAACATATTTATGTATAAACACTGTCTTCATATTCACACCAATGGTGATAATAGTAGTTTCAGAATCTTATTAGGTTACTTGATTTCTCGAGTTGAGAAAAATCATTGGAGGACCTTTGGTGTAGTACCTATCTACTATGAGGAAAGTTGCGGGTCAGGATGTCTGTCGATTCAGCAGGAGGTACAATACTAATACCCAAATTTCTTGGAATTGTCTAATAAGTTAGTAATTTCAGTGAGAATAATGTTGAATCTGGACAAAAAAAGAACTACGAGCGATACTTCCATGGGAAGAAAGAACGGCAACTATAATGATTCACTAGCTTATTCACTAACATTGTTGATATCGAATTGTATAAGTGATGAGTGAGAAGGCAGTCTTGAAAAAAAACTCGTGCAGTGTGGATCGTGTCTCATTTCAGTTAGATTTAAATAGTCAAAATAAAATCAATCTCTTCCAAATAATCTGATAATTTATAGTGCAGCGGTTGGATGGAACTCTCTCTACCAAGTGCATGGTATTCGTAGTTCAGTAGTGATTTTGTGTTACTAATTCACGCATAAATTAGTCATACGGTTGTTTTTTTCCTTTGTGTTATTTTGTTCACCTAAGTCTGTGGAAGTGTAAGTACAAAACTTTGAACTAATTAAGGCTCATCTAGGACGATTATGCCAAATTCTACAGGTCTAATTAACGTATAAATTAGCCGGACGTTTATATTTGCAGTTCCTTCGTTCATGGTAGTGATAGTCATAGCATTAGGTATCTTTGCTAGCAATAACTATATTATTAAGTGTTCATTAGTCTACGAAAGGTTTTCAGTCGATGTATAGACTGAGTGTTAATTCTTCAAGTTTAATTATTAGTTCACATATCGGATAGATTAGATATTGCAGACTAATTAAAGTATAAATTAGTCATATTCTTTTCTTGCGTTGATATCTAGTATTGCCGTTGTTTGCTGGGATTGAAGGAATGGGTCCATCGAGATCTCGTTCTCGGAGTTCAAGCGAAAGTTCTGCGACGACGGAAGACACAAACCCAATAAAAACCGTCGTCTTCAAAGCAGTAACTCACGTGTACGATCTAAAGTACACGTCGTAGATTCAACTATTCGCTCCGCTATTAGAAGCACTACTCCACCACTCCCTATTAGTGTGAAGTTACCCACACTTTCCTAGACACAGTTTCTTATTGTTGGTGGAATTGAGGAGTAAACGTTTGCGGTGTTGCCACATCAATTATTTTTACCGATATCTTCTTATTTTTTCAGAGATGTTCATAATCAGTTTTTTAGGTTATTTGCGACAAGAGAGACGGGTCGCATAATTTTATTATCCAAGGAATTATTGATATTATATAGAAAATATCGATAAAATCATTTGGTAAATCGAGTGCATTTTTTAATGAAATAACAAATATCGTGACTATCAAATCTGAAAAAAAGAGTAACATGAAGTATTATGTCGAAACGTGAATTTTGAAAATGCGATTATGAATTAGGACAAATACAGAAATTATCCAGTAGAGTTGAGGGCGATACGTCGGAACTTCGTTACCACCCATACAGACTGAAAAAAAAATCTCTGAGAAAGTTGAAAAACTCATATCTTCCAAACGACGACGAATAAGTCGAAGAGATTTTTAAAGAAACTTTTTAAAGGGGTGATTCAACAGAATGATACAACGAAATTTCGTGACAAACCGTACAGACTGAAAAAAAAGCATTTCTCAAAGAAAGTTGAAAAAATCATATCTTCCAAACAACAACAAATAAGTCGAAGAGATTTTCACAAAAACTTCTTGAAGGGATGATCTAACAGGGTGATACAACGAAATTCCGTGACAAACCCAACAGAGTTAAAAAAACTATTTCTCAGAGAAAGTTGAAAAAATCATATCTTCCAAACGACGACGAAAAAGTCGAAGAGATTTTCACAAAAACTTCTTGTAGAGATGATCTAACAGGGTGATACAACGACATTCCGTGACAAACCGTACAGACTTAAAAATAACATTTCTCAGAGAAAGGTGAAAAAATTATATCTTCCAAACGACGACGAATAAGTCGAAGAGATTTCCACAAAAACTTCTTGAAGGGATAATCCAACAGGGTGATACAACGAAATTCCGTGACAAACCCAACAGAGTTAAAAAAACTATTTCTCAGAGAAAGTTGAAAAAATCATATCTTCCAAACGACGACGAAAAAGTCGAAGAGATTTTCACAAAAACTTCTTGTAGAGATGATCTAACAGGGTGATACAACGACATTCCGTGACAAACCGTACAGACTTAAAAATAACATTTCTCAGAGAAAGGTGAAAAAATTATATCTTCCAAACGACGACGAATAAGTCGAAGAGATTTCCACAAAAACTTCTTGAAGGGATAATCCAACAGGGTGATACAACGAAATTCCGTGAAAAACCGTACAAAATGAATAAACCATTTCGCAGAGAAAGTTGAAAAAATCATATCTTTCAACCAACGACGAATAAGTCGAAGAAATTTTCACAAAAATTTCTTCAAGGAATGGTCTAACAGGGTGATACAACGAAATTTCGTGAAAAACCGTACAGAATGAATAAACCATTTCGCAGAGAAAGTTGAAAAAATCATATCTTTCAACCAACGACGAATAAGTCGAAGAAATTTTCACAAAAATTTCTTGAAGGAATGATCTAACAGGGTGATACAACGAAATTCCGTGACAAACCGTACACACTGAAAAAAATGCATATCTCAGAGAAAGTTCAAAAAATTATATCTTCCAAACAACGACGAGTAAGTCGAAGAGATTTTCACAAAAACTTCTTGAAAGGATGATCTGACAGGGTGATACAACGAAATTCCGTGACAAACCGTACAGAATGAAAAAAATGCATGTCGCTGAGAAACTTGAAAAAATTATATCTCTCGAACGAAGACGAATGAGTCGAAGAGATTTTCACAAAAACTTCTCAAAGGGATGATATAACAGGGTGATGTAAAGAAATTTCGTGACAACCCGTACAGACTGAGAAAAATGAAATTAGAGAATTTTAGATAAGTATCAAGCTATGACAAATTATGCATGACTATAACAAAATAATAATGTTGTGCGGTTAACCGTATTTTTCAACCTGTACTCATACGTAAAGCGACAGCCTTGTTCAGCTGAGTAACTAACTCGTCGTGTGTTCTTGACGGATCATGTTCCAATTTTATTGAATTCTTTACAAAATGTCCATCGGTAACAATAAGGTAAGATAAATATTATGGTTCCTGCATCACTGTTCCTTCCCATTATTTTGATGTTTCAACGAGTTGAGGATTTCATTCGTATATTAAATCTGATGGCAATAGGGGTGATTACCATCAGACTGGAGGTTATTATCCTTATTTTTATTATATGAAAGAAAAAAGAGGACACGAAGGTGAAGAATATGATCTGGAATAAGTAAGTATTGCTGGAAACTCGGAAAAGATGAGACTTGGCGGAGATGCTGCACGAATGCTGAAAAAGCTTCCTAATATCTCTAAGAGAATTGAACCTCACGAAATTATGTTTCATCCGAGTATCATCGGTAGTGAAATGTCTCCTCGCTTCTACAGTATTTTTTTATAACTAACCACATCAACATGTTCAACAATAGCTAATAACTGTCAGCGCTGTCTGTACGGTTTTTCACGAAATTTCGTTGTATCAACCTGTTAGATCATCCCTTCAAGAAGTTTTTGTGAAAATATCTTCGAATTATTCGTCGTCGTTTGGAAAATATAATTTTTTCAGCATTCTCTGAGAAATGCATTTTTTTCAGTCTGTAGGTACAGTTTGTCACGGAATTTCGTTGAATCACCCTGTTAGATCATCCCTTCAAGAAGTTTCTGTGAAAATCTCTTCGACTTATTCGTCGTCGGCGTCGTTTGAAATATATAATTTTTTCAACTTTCTCTGAGAAACCGGTATTCATCAAGTTGAGATTCATACGCTTTAAAACAAACGCAACGATCGCATCTTTGTACAATGCATTCGCTTCAAACTCAACATTCATGGTATTAAACAAAATTACAAATACTTTGCCAAACACAAGAATAGACATAAACAAAATCAATATACCTGAAGACATTACTTTGGCAGATCCCGTATACTTTCAACCAGCGAAAATAGACATTCTTCAAGGAGCATCTATATTCTTTGATATTCTTCGCGTTGGACAAATAAAAGTTGGAATAATCCCAATTTTACAAAAAACAAAGCTAGGTTGGATCGTCTCAGGTTCAGCACCTTGTCAATTACCTGCACAACAACAAAATTATCACTTGAATACATATGATCAGCTCACATCATCAATAACATGCAACTTCACAACTTCATTGGAAAAACAACTTGAAAGATTCTGGGTCATTGAAGAATGCAACAATATCAAATCGATATTCACAAAAGAGGAAGCTGAATGTGAAGAACATTTCCTTCAAAACTTGAAACGTGAAGAAACAGGGCACTATTCAGTCACCATGCCAGTCAAGAACGACATTGATGAATTGGGTAATTCATACCGGGTGTTTCACAGTGGATGGAACATTAGAAGTATCTGGAGAACAGAAAGACAGATCATTTCGAAAATTTGTGGGCGTGGATAATCAAACTTGCTCTATCCGTCTAAAATATTTTCATCAATACAGTGTTGCCGCTTGTATCAGAAAGTAGTAGCTACTTTGTTATTTCAAATGGAACACCTCGTATATTATATAATTTTTGGAATCCTTATAAGATTCCTCACAACTTTACCACATAATTCCCTAACCTATCTGTGACGATTTCCGAGATAAAAATTATTTTGTCTAATTTTTGTGCAAAACCTGACCATTGAAAAATATCAATTTTTTCTCAATGCAATTTACAAAATATTGCAATTTGGGTTATAGCTGCATAAGACCATTAAGTATTCTGTCGATGAACTGGATCTCAGTTTCAGCATACAAGGAGGCTCGGAAGTGAGTTCCTTCCGGGGACTCATGAAAATGACTGAAACTCCGTTTTTTAAATGAAACATCTTGTATATTATTACTTATTTGAAAAGCTGTAACATTTTTCAATTTAATTGAGTATACTTTCTTTATACCTATCTCGTACAGTTTGTTAGAAATGATCACATGAATTCGTCTTCAATAAAATAAATATTGGATAGTGATCAAGATAGTAGGCTATGAACTTCATTCTGAGAACTAACATGTTATTCCTTCATTGACATCCTGTATTCAAGTTGCATCGGTGTGAAAGTACTATGGCAGAAAATAATTACTCGAATGTGGTTTTGATGGATTTATTCATCATTTATGGTCAATGTAACAAGAATGTCAGCAAAACATACAGAGAGTTTAATGAAAAGTATGCTGAATTACCTCGAATGAATTCGAGAAAATTTATTAGATTGAGTAGAACATTTAAAATGTTATGAAAAGCTAAAAGTATCAAAGTCTAACATGTGTATTAATAAATCTAGAAAGATTTAGCGGTTCCGAATCATTTCAATAAATTTTCAAAATGTTTACCATTCGTTTCCAAACACTTTCTTATGCGAACATCAACGGCATCTATTGTGGCTCTTTGAATTTCATTTGGATTCATTTGACCGGTGTTTTGTAGACTCTTTGCTTGATAGTGCCCCACAAATAAAAGTCTAGAGGTGTAAGATCAGGGGATCTAGGGGGCCAGTTCCATGGACCCAAATGTTCTAATCCATCGATCGTCAAATATACGGTCCAATTCTAACCCGACTTCTGCAGTGCAATGAGCAGGAGCTCCATCAAGATGAAACCAACGTGATCGATATTGTTCTAGTGTCAGTTCTTCAATGAAATCCTCAACCGTTGTCCTCAAGTTATTCAAATATTTTCTAGAATCAAGGTTTTCATCATAAATCAAAAAGCGCAGTTGATTGTCCATAATTAAACGGAAAACGTTGAAACTAAATTTTTCTTGAAATCCCATTTCTCTTGTGACATGCGGATTTTCGGTTGCCCAGTAATGAAGATTCCTCCTGTTGAAAATACCTTCCCTCGAAAATTTTGATTCATCAGTCCATATTATCTTCTTGAGAAAATCTTCGTCTACTTGTGTACGCACCATCAACATTTCACATAGTTCGATCCTTTGCTGAGCGTCTTGGGGCTTGAGAGCTTGAACTTTATGAAATTTGTAGTCTGCATTCCGTGTTCCTTCAGAATCCTATGAACTGATGAAAGTTTCACACCTAAATCGTGAACCGCACTACGACTGGAAGCTTGAGGATACCCGTGGAAGTATGCCAAAACATTAATTGCGTTGTCCTCGTTACCTGTCACAATTCTAAGCAAGTTTCTTGTTACTTTCAAAGAAGATCCAAACATTTCAAAATTTTTCTTCAATCTAATGAATTTTCTCAAATTCATTCGAGGTAAATCAGCATACTTTTCATTAAACTCTCTGCATGTTCTACTGATATTCTTGTTACATATTGACCATAAATTATGAATAAATCCAACAAAACCACATTCGAGTAATTGTTTTCTGCCATAGTACTTTCACACCCATGCAACTTGAATACAGGATGACAATGAAGAAAAAACATGTTAGTTCTCTGTCAAAATGAAGTTCATAGCCTACTATCTAAATCACTATCCAATATTTATTTTATTGAAGACGAATTCATATCATAAGTGATCATAACTAACAAACTGTACGAGATAGGTATAGGGAAAGTATACTCAATTAAATTGAAAAATGTTACAGCTTTTCAAATAAGTAATAATAATACTAGGTGTTTCATTTAAAAAAACGGAGTTTCAGTCATTTTCATGAGTCTCCGAAAGGAACTCACTTCTCAGCCTCCCTGTATGCTGAAACTGAGATCCAGTTCATCGACAGAATACTTAATGGTCTTATGCAGCTATAACCCAAATTGCAATATTTTGTAAATTTGCATTGGGAAAAAATTGATATTTTTCAATGGTCAGGTTTTACACAAAAATTAGACAAAATAATGTTTATCTCGGAAACCGTCACAGATAGGTATAGGAAATTATGTGGGAAAGTTGTGAGGAATCTTATAAGGATTCCAAAAATGATATACGAGATGTTCCATTTGAAATAACAAAGTAGCTACTACTTTCTGATACAAGCGGCAACACTGTATTGATGAAAATATTTTAGACGGATAGAGCAAGTCTGATTATCCACACCCACATTTTCGAAATGATCTGTCTCTCTGTTCTCCAGATACTTCTAATGTTCCATCCACTGTGAAACACCCGGTATGACAGCACTCAGACGATTTTACTTGTTCGAACGCAGTCTACATAAACAAGAAGAACGCAAGTACATCAAATTTATCAATGAATATCAGGTTAGGTTAGCTACTTTAGAGCACCGATCTTCAAAAAAAAGGCTTTTTTTTTGGGGGGAGGGGAGTTACCCCCTGACCATGAGGTACATTGGCATTTTGACTTTTAGTATTTTTATTAAAATACGTTTCTGACCATTTTCAGGTGATTTTTTGAAAAATATAGTGACTGTTTTTTAAAAATGAAATTTCTATCTCAGGAACGGTAAGAGATAGAGAAATGCAGTTTTCACCATTGGATAGGGAAGAATTTTCTGCGTTGAAAAAATATTTTTCCATCCCTCCCTCTTCCTCCAAACAGAAGTTACAGGGATTTTTTCCATTTTTTTCCAGTTTTTGCGAATATCTCGGCAACGGAAAGACGTAGGAGGATGGGGTTTTCACCATTGTGTTTAGAATCACTTTTAGGTTAGATATATGAGTTGGGTTAGATAAGCCAGGTGAGTTTAGTTAAGCATGAATAATAGTCAAATTTTGGAACTAAAAAAGGAAAATGATCTAACCTAACCAGAGGAACGTGGTGAGTCTAGAGAGAGAAAATTAGTGTTGTGTGTATCTAACCTAACCTGAGGTTTTTTCTAATTTTGAGTTTTAGGTTGGCTTAGATGATTTTTCTAACTTGTTTTTTTCTCCTGAATCGATTTTTGATCTAACCTAACCTGAGTTTTTTTCGAAAATTTTTCTAAGTCCCAGGTTGGGTTAGACAATTAGGTTATAGGCAAAAAACTAGCGACCTACCCAAAAAAGAGTTTTATCTTACGTTTTCGAGGTCGAAAAAGACGATAAAACAGGTTTCGTTCAAGTTGTATGTGACGTTTTGGAGCAATCGATTTTTTGGAAAAAAAAGGTGTTTAACGAGCTAACCTTTGTTCGAAAATAGGGGGAACGCGTAGATCTCGTCGAGACGATTCTAAAAACGATTTTTAATTTTTTCCTTAGAGGAGCTCATCTAGGAGTTATGACGATTTTAATTTTTGAGAAATTCGAAAACGAGCTAACCTTTGTTCAAAAATGAACGTTTTAGATAGATCTCGTCGAGAGGAATCCGAATATGTCCTTTTTTGCTTTCTACGACCAACGGTTCTCGAGTTATGGGGATTTTAGAAATTTATCCGGCCCGTAGGACCTAACCTAACCTGAGGACTTGTAAAAATTTTCCAGGTTAGGTTAGATCATTTTTCTTCGTAACTTTCGATTCTACACAAGTTTTTGACGGTTTCGAAATTTTTTTGAATTTTTACCTTAGCTAACGTGGTAGGGACTTGTAATTATTTTGGCGAAAAAAATTTTCGAGCAAAAAGGCGAGAATCTGTCACCGGGTTAGTACGTTCAGGAACAATCGAGTCGTAAAAATGCGTAAAAAAATGTTGTTTTTTCGAAAAAGTGGAATGTTACGGTGGGTTTTTTTTAGCCCAACCCCCTGTAATTCCCCCCTTCCCAGTCCCGTCGTCATTCCTCCACCAAAATATTAGTGGATTTTAGCTTGTCATCGATCGGGGCAAGGTGGTGTGTGTGTGTACCTTAGGTTAGGTTAGCTTTTAGGTTAGGTTAGGTTAGGTTAGGTTAGGTTAGGTTAGGTTAGGTTAGGTTAGCTTTTAGGTTAGGTTAGGTTAGGTTAGGTTAGGTTAGGTTAGGTTAGGTTAGGTTAGGTTAGGTTAGGTTAGGTTAGGTTAGGTTAGGTTATGTTAGGTTAGGTTAGGTTAGGTTAGGTTAGGTTAGGTTAGGTTAGGTTAGGTTAGGTTAGGTTAGGTTAGGTTAGGTTAGGTTAGGTTAGGTTAGGTTAGGTTAGGTTAGGTTAGGTTAGGTTAGGTTATAGGCAAAAAACTAGCGACCTACCCAAAAAAGAGTTTTATCTTACGTTTTCGAGGTCGAAAAAGACGATAAAACAGGTTTCGTTCAAGTTGTATGTGACGTTTTGGAGCAATCGATTTTTTGGAAAAAAAAGGTGTTTAACGAGCTAACCTTTGTTCGAAAATAGGGGGAACGCGTAGATCTCGTCGAGACGATTCTAAAAACGATTTTTAATTTTTTCCTTAGAGGAGCTCATCTAGGAGTTATGACGATTTTAATTTTTGAGAAATTCGAAAACGAGCTAACCTTTGTTCAAAAATGAACGTTTTAGATAGATCTCGTCGAGAGGAATCCGAATATGTCCTTTTTTGCTTTCTACGACCAACGGTTCTCGAGTTATGGGGATTTTAGAAATTTATCCGGCCCGTAGGACCTAACCTAACCTGAGGACTTGTAAAAATTTTCCAGGTTAGGTTAGATCATTTTTCTTCGTAACTTTCGATTCTACACAAGTTTTTGACGGTTTCGAAATTTTTTTGAATTTTTACCTTAGCTAACGTGGTAGGGACTTGTAATTATTTTGGCGAAAAAAATTTTCGAGCAAAAAGGCGAGAATCTGTCACCGGGTTAGTACGTTCAGGAACAATCGAGTCGTAAAAATGCGTAAAAAAATGTTGTTTTTTCGAAAAAGTGGAATGTTACGGTGGGTTTTTTTTAGCCCAACCCCCTGTAATTCCCCCCTTCCCAGTCCCGTCGTCATTCCTCCACCAAAATATTAGTGGATTTTAGCTTGTCATCGATCGGGGCAAGGTGGTGTGTGTGTGTACCTTAGGTTAGGTTAGCTTTTAGGTTAGGTTAGGTTAGGTTAGGTTAGGTTAGGTTAGGTTAGGTTAGGCTAGGGACAGCCAAATGCCCGGCCTTTAAACACGCCCTAAAAGGGGCGAGGAGCAGACAGAGAGAGAGGAGAGAGAGAGAAAAGAGACCAACCAAGGGAGCAAGAGAAACGCAGACAAGGAGTACAACCGAGGAATTACCACGGAATGAAATAGCCGAACTCTCTAATAACCAAAGAGTTATGGAAGAGTCTGCAGAGTCCATAAATATCCTTAAGGATATTATAATGGGGCAGTAACAATAGGGTCTTAGATTGTTTTAAATGTTTTTAAAAGTTATCCAAATAAACACTGATAGACGCAGAAATGCCCAACACCTCCTACTCAGGACAGCGGAAGAGGAAAACGCAGATATAGTGCTTGTACAAGAACCAAATAAGACTCTGGTCCAAAAGAACCCTAACTGGCTTAAAGATCCTAACGTAGACACGGCGATTCTTCTTAGAAATAGAAGGTGCGGAGTCTCAAATCACGAAAGCGGGCCGGGCTTCATATGCCTGAATTTTAAATCGTGGTCGTTATACAACTGCTACGTCTCTCCGAATATATCTCTAGACGAATTCAAAACCTTTGTCGACTCGGTGATGCAAAAGGTGATGGATAAGAAGAAAGAAGCGATTGTTGTAGGCGATTTCAACGCCAAATCCACAATGTGGAACTCCCGATATACCGACGAGAGAGGGAAATACCTGGAAGAATGGATGAATTCCTTGAACATGATTACACACAATGAAGGAGATACGCCTACATTTACAAGGGGAGCCCAAACGTCTTACATCGACATTACCTTTTCTACGTCACAAATAGCGACCAAAATAAATGGATGGCAGGTTTCGATGGAAGAAAGCGGCAGCCTCCACAATTATATACAATTTAACATAAATGAGACAGGAAACAAACCCAGGGCGGAATGGCTTCCAAAAAAATACATGGATACAAAGACCTTCCATGACACGCTAATAATATTGCAAAACGGCATAAATAATCCTGAGAGCCTTGCAAGAGCCATCAAAAATGCCCAAGAGACAAGCCTGTCAACAGGGCAAGACGGAAATACTAGGCTGCAACCCCTTTGGTGGAACGACCAAATAGCCAATTTACGAAAAAAATGTCAGCAGGATAGGAGAAGATTATCGAGGGCCAGGGGACGTCGAGCCAACCCCGAAGTAGTTGAATTACTTGAAGTTGAATACAAAAACACAAGAAAACAACTCAAAAAAGAAATTAACAAATCGCAAAAGGATGAATGGAGAGCCCTCTGTGATAGGCTGGAAGAAGACCCGTGGGGACAAGGGTATAAAATTGTAACCAAAGGCTTGAAGCACATAAGACCGGCATATGAACTGGAACAAGACCAAAAAATTACATTTATCAAGGAACTCTTTCCTCCCCATGACGACCATAGGATACACGCCCCCAACCTAGAAGATTCGTTGAATCTGCCGCCACCTTTTGATACAGAAGAAGTAAACAAAGCAATTGCCAAACTTAAAAGCGGAAAATCTCCTGGGCCAGATGGTATACTCCCTGAGGCAATAAAGCTGGCAGCTAGAATGATACCCGAAGCAATAGTAAAAATTATGAACGATCAACTATTTGGAAGATCCTTTCCTAAAACCTGGAAACTTGCCAACGTGATATTAATACCAAAGGGTACTGGGGAAGATCTAGCTCTCAAAGCGAGACCAATCTGTCTCTTAGACGGCTTAGGAAAACTCTACGAATATCTGCTTAAGCTTAGGCTAGAAGCAGAATTGAGCGAGAACGATGGGATCTCAGCTAGACAATTCGGTTTTAGACCCAAAAAATCTACGGTTACGGCGATCAAATATGTCATAGACAAGGCTACCAGTACACGGGAAACCTGGGGGACCATTATAATGGTCGACATAAAAAACGCCTTCAATACGGCCAAATGGCATATCATAATCGATCGACTACAGAATATTGGGATAAGTACCTACCTGATCCAAGTCATTAGAAATTATCTTTCGGAAAGAAACCTGAAATCTGGAAATTACATGCAAGAGATGACGCAGGGAGTCCCACAGGGATCGGTTTTAGGACCTACCCTGTGGAATGTCCTGTACAATGGTGTCTTGGAAGATCTACATTTACCACCAAGCTGCCAATCGGTAGCATATGCCGATGACTTGGCACTGATCGTGAGGGCAAATAAAAAAGAAGAACTGGTTCAAAGAGCAAATGCCACTCTCAGGCAAATCCAGAGATGGATAACAGAAAATGGCTTGGAGATCGCACCCAGTAAGACGGAGGCAATCATCCTCAAGGGTCCGAGGAAGAGAGAAGGGATAACTTTTGAACTGGCCGGTACACAAATCCAACCAAAAAAGTACGTTAAATATCTCGGGGTCTGGCTCGACGATAAAATAATCTATAACGAACATATAAAAAAAACTTGCGAAAAAGCCGACAGGCAGACTGCGGCCTTAACGAAGATCCTGCCGAACATACGGGGGCCCTCAACAGATAAGCGTCAAATATTGTACGGAGTGGTACAATCTGTCCTTCTATACGCGGCACCGGTCTGGGAGCGTGTTATGAGAGTAGACAAATACAGAAATATGATGGCGGCAACGCAACGAAAAATGCTGCTGAGAGTTGCGGCGGGGTACCGAACGATCTCCGCCGCGGCTCTCAACGTTATAACGGGTGTCCCGCCCATTGAAATGCTGGTCGGAGAAAGATGCAGACTGGATGCCCTTGATGAGGTCACAGAGATAGACAAACTCGCGCAGAGAACCAGGACAATTGAGGAATGGCAAACCGCATGGGGCAATAACACCAGAACGGCGCAATGGACGAAAAGACTTATCCCAAACCTGAGACCATGGCTAGAGTGCGATTTCAAATACACAAACTACTGCATGACGCAGGCTCTGAGCGGGCACGGCTCCTTTAAAACCTATACACATAGAATTGGAAAAGCAGGCGATGAAATTTGCATATACTGCCAGGAAATAGATAGCCCTGAACACACTCTTCTCTCGTGTGTCAGATGGCACCAGGATAGAAATCGATACGAGACAGAGACAGGAGAAAGAACAACCGCCGAAAACCTGATTAACAACATGATGACGAATAGAGAGAGCTGGGAAAGAGGGGCAACCTTCATACATTCTGTAATGGAACGAAAAGAGAAGGAAGAGAGGGAACAACAACAGCGAGAGAGAAACTGAGCATAACAAAGACGCGGCTCGTACCCTGAAGATATGTCCAAAAGATGGTTCCAGGGGCAAGAAGTGCGGAGGTGGTTTTTTAGTGGGTAGGCGGCCACGGCCGGAGTCCCACACCCCCGGGGAAGGGAGGAACCTGTACCTGGCAGTTCATCAAGAATTTTCCACCCGTCAAAAAAAAAAAAAAAAAAAAAAAAAAAAAAAAAAAAAAAAAAAAAAAAAAAAGGTTAGGTTAGGTTAGGTTAGCTTTTAGGTTAGGTTAGGTTAGGTTAGGTTAGGTTAGGTTAGGTTAGGTTAGGTTAGGTTAGGTTAGGTTAGGTTAGGTTAGGTTAGGTTAGGTTAGGTTAGGTTAGGTTAGGTTAGGTTAGGTTAGGTTAGGTTAGGTTAGGTTAGGTTAGGTTAGGTTAGGTTAGGTTAGGTTAGGTTAGGTTAGGTTAGGTTAGGTTAGGTTAGGTTATAGGCAAAAAACTAGCGACCTACCCAAAAAAGAGTTTTATCTTACGTTTTCGAGGTCGAAAAAGACGATAAAACAGGTTTCGTTCAAGTTGTATGTGACGTTTTGGAGCAATCGATTTTTTGGAAAAAAAAGGTGTTTAACGAGCTAACCTTTGTTCGAAAATAGGGGGAACGCGTAGATCTCGTCGAGACGATTCTAAAAACGATTTTTAATTTTTTCCTTAGAGGAGCTCATCTAGGAGTTATGACGATTTTAATTTTTGAGAAATTCGAAAACGAGCTAACCTTTGTTCAAAAATGAACGTTTTAGATAGATCTCGTCGAGAGGAATCCGAATATGTCCTTTTTTGCTTTCTACGACCAACGGTTCTCGAGTTATGGGGATTTTAGAAATTTATCCGGCCCGTAGGACCTAACCTAACCTGAGGACTTGTAAAAATTTTCCAGGTTAGGTTAGATCATTTTTCTTCGTAACTTTCGATTCTACACAAGTTTTTGACGGTTTCGAAATTTTTTTGAATTTTTACCTTAGCTAACGTGGTAGGGACTTGTAATTATTTTGGCGAAAAAAATTTTCGAGCAAAAAGGCGAGAATCTGTCACCGGGTTAGTACGTTCAGGAACAATCGAGTCGTAAAAATGCGTAAAAAAATGTTGTTTTTTCGAAAAAGTGGAATGTTACGGTGGGTTTTTTTTAGCCCAACCCCCTGTAATTCCCCCCTTCCCAGTCCCGTCGTCATTCCTCCACCAAAATATTAGTGGATTTTAGCTTGTCATCGATCGGGGCAAGGTGGTGTGTGTGTGTACCTTAGGTTAGGTTAGCTTTTAGGTTAGGTTAGGTTAGGTTAGGTTAGGTTAGGTTAGGTTAGGTTAGGCTAGGGACAGCCAAATGCCCGGCCTTTAAACACGCCCTAAAAGGGGCGAGGAGCAGACAGAGAGAGAGGAGAGAGAGAGAAAAGAGACCAACCAAGGGAGCAAGAGAAACGCAGACAAGGAGTACAACCGAGGAATTACCACGGAATGAAATAGCCGAACTCTCTAATAACCAAAGAGTTATGGAAGAGTCTGCAGAGTCCATAAATATCCTTAAGGATATTATAATGGGGCAGTAACAATAGGGTCTTAGATTGTTTTAAATGTTTTTAAAAGTTATCCAAATAAACACTGATAGACGCAGAAATGCCCAACACCTCCTACTCAGGACAGCGGAAGAGGAAAACGCAGATATAGTGCTTGTACAAGAACCAAATAAGACTCTGGTCCAAAAGAACCCTAACTGGCTTAAAGATCCTAACGTAGACACGGCGATTCTTCTTAGAAATAGAAGGTGCGGAGTCTCAAATCACGAAAGCGGGCCGGGCTTCATATGCCTGAATTTTAAATCGTGGTCGTTATACAACTGCTACGTCTCTCCGAATATATCTCTAGACGAATTCAAAACCTTTGTCGACTCGGTGATGCAAAAGGTGATGGATAAGAAGAAAGAAGCGATTGTTGTAGGCGATTTCAACGCCAAATCCACAATGTGGAACTCCCGATATACCGACGAGAGAGGGAAATACCTGGAAGAATGGATGAATTCCTTGAACATGATTACACACAATGAAGGAGATACGCCTACATTTACAAGGGGAGCCCAAACGTCTTACATCGACATTACCTTTTCTACGTCACAAATAGCGACCAAAATAAATGGATGGCAGGTTTCGATGGAAGAAAGCGGCAGCCTCCACAATTATATACAATTTAACATAAATGAGACAGGAAACAAACCCAGGGCGGAATGGCTTCCAAAAAAATACATGGATACAAAGACCTTCCATGACACGCTAATAATATTGCAAAACGGCATAAATAATCCTGAGAGCCTTGCAAGAGCCATCAAAAATGCCCAAGAGACAAGCCTGTCAACAGGGCAAGACGGAAATACTAGGCTGCAACCCCTTTGGTGGAACGACCAAATAGCCAATTTACGAAAAAAATGTCAGCAGGATAGGAGAAGATTATCGAGGGCCAGGGGACGTCGAGCCAACCCCGAAGTAGTTGAATTACTTGAAGTTGAATACAAAAACACAAGAAAACAACTCAAAAAAGAAATTAACAAATCGCAAAAGGATGAATGGAGAGCCCTCTGTGATAGGCTGGAAGAAGACCCGTGGGGACAAGGGTATAAAATTGTAACCAAAGGCTTGAAGCACATAAGACCGGCATATGAACTGGAACAAGACCAAAAAATTACATTTATCAAGGAACTCTTTCCTCCCCATGACGACCATAGGATACACGCCCCCAACCTAGAAGATTCGTTGAATCTGCCGCCACCTTTTGATACAGAAGAAGTAAACAAAGCAATTGCCAAACTTAAAAGCGGAAAATCTCCTGGGCCAGATGGTATACTCCCTGAGGCAATAAAGCTGGCAGCTAGAATGATACCCGAAGCAATAGTAAAAATTATGAACGATCAACTATTTGGAAGATCCTTTCCTAAAACCTGGAAACTTGCCAACGTGATATTAATACCAAAGGGTACTGGGGAAGATCTAGCTCTCAAAGCGAGACCAATCTGTCTCTTAGACGGCTTAGGAAAACTCTACGAATATCTGCTTAAGCTTAGGCTAGAAGCAGAATTGAGCGAGAACGATGGGATCTCAGCTAGACAATTCGGTTTTAGACCCAAAAAATCTACGGTTACGGCGATCAAATATGTCATAGACAAGGCTACCAGTACACGGGAAACCTGGGGGACCATTATAATGGTCGACATAAAAAACGCCTTCAATACGGCCAAATGGCATATCATAATCGATCGACTACAGAATATTGGGATAAGTACCTACCTGATCCAAGTCATTAGAAATTATCTTTCGGAAAGAAACCTGAAATCTGGAAATTACATGCAAGAGATGACGCAGGGAGTCCCACAGGGATCGGTTTTAGGACCTACCCTGTGGAATGTCCTGTACAATGGTGTCTTGGAAGATCTACATTTACCACCAAGCTGCCAATCGGTAGCATATGCCGATGACTTGGCACTGATCGTGAGGGCAAATAAAAAAGAAGAACTGGTTCAAAGAGCAAATGCCACTCTCAGGCAAATCCAGAGATGGATAACAGAAAATGGCTTGGAGATCGCACCCAGTAAGACGGAGGCAATCATCCTCAAGGGTCCGAGGAAGAGAGAAGGGATAACTTTTGAACTGGCCGGTACACAAATCCAACCAAAAAAGTACGTTAAATATCTCGGGGTCTGGCTCGACGATAAAATAATCTATAACGAACATATAAAAAAAACTTGCGAAAAAGCCGACAGGCAGACTGCGGCCTTAACGAAGATCCTGCCGAACATACGGGGGCCCTCAACAGATAAGCGTCAAATATTGTACGGAGTGGTACAATCTGTCCTTCTATACGCGGCACCGGTCTGGGAGCGTGTTATGAGAGTAGACAAATACAGAAATATGATGGCGGCAACGCAACGAAAAATGCTGCTGAGAGTTGCGGCGGGGTACCGAACGATCTCCGCCGCGGCTCTCAACGTTATAACGGGTGTCCCGCCCATTGAAATGCTGGTCGGAGAAAGATGCAGACTGGATGCCCTTGATGAGGTCACAGAGATAGACAAACTCGCGCAGAGAACCAGGACAATTGAGGAATGGCAAACCGCATGGGGCAATAACACCAGAACGGCGCAATGGACGAAAAGACTTATCCCAAACCTGAGACCATGGCTAGAGTGCGATTTCAAATACACAAACTACTGCATGACGCAGGCTCTGAGCGGGCACGGCTCCTTTAAAACCTATACACATAGAATTGGAAAAGCAGGCGATGAAATTTGCATATACTGCCAGGAAATAGATAGCCCTGAACACACTCTTCTCTCGTGTGTCAGATGGCACCAGGATAGAAATCGATACGAGACAGAGACAGGAGAAAGAACAACCGCCGAAAACCTGATTAACAACATGATGACGAATAGAGAGAGCTGGGAAAGAGGGGCAACCTTCATACATTCTGTAATGGAACGAAAAGAGAAGGAAGAGAGGGAACAACAACAGCGAGAGAGAAACTGAGCATAACAAAGACGCGGCTCGTACCCTGAAGATATGTCCAAAAGATGGTTCCAGGGGCAAGAAGTGCGGAGGTGGTTTTTTAGTGGGTAGGCGGCCACGGCCGGAGTCCCACACCCCCGGGGAAGGGAGGAACCTGTACCTGGCAGTTCATCAAGAATTTTCCACCCGTCAAAAAAAAAAAAAAAAAAAAAAAAAAAAAAAAAAAAAAAAAAAAAAAAAAAAGGTTAGGTTAGGTTAGGTTAGCTTTTAGGTTAGGTTAGGTTAGGTTAGGTTAGGTTAGGTTAGGTTAGGTTAGGTTAGGTTAGGTTAGGTTAGGTTAGGTTAGGTTAGGTTAGGTTAGGTTAGGTTAGGTTAGGTTAGGTTAGGTTAGGTTAGGTTAGGTTAGGTTAGGTTAGGTTAGGTTAGGTTAGGTTAGGTTAGGTTAGGTTAGGTTAGGTTAGGTTAGGTTAGGTTAGGTTAGGTTAG
Organism: Chrysolina americana; assembly: GCA_958502065.1. Lineage (NCBI taxonomy): Eukaryota > Metazoa > Arthropoda > Insecta > Coleoptera > Chrysomelidae > Chrysolina > Chrysolina americana. Next base: position 1,702 of record OY293418.1, on the reverse strand, counting down.
GTTAGGTTAGGTTAGGTTAGGTTAGGTTAGGTTAGGTTAGGTTAGGTTAGGTTAGGTTAGGTTAGGTTAGGTTAGGTTAGGTTAGGTTAGGTTAGGTTAGGTTAGGTTAGGTTAGGTTAGGTTAGGTTAGGTTAGGTTAGGTTAGGTTAGGTTAGGTTAGGTTAGGTTAGGTTAGGTTAGGTTAGGTTAGGTTAGGTTAGGTTAGGTTAGGTTAGGTTAGGTTAGGTTAGGTTAGGTTAGGTTAGGTTAGGTTAGGTTAGGTTAGGTTAGGTTAGGTTAGGTTAGGTTAGGTTAGGTTAGGTTAGGTTAGGTTAGGTTAGGTTAGGTTAGGTTAGGTTAGGTTAGGTTAGGTTAGGTTAGGTTAGGTTAGGTTAGGTTAGGTTAGGTTAGGTTAGGTTAGGTTAGGTTAGGTTAGGTTAGGTTAGGTTAGGTTAGGTTAGGTTAGGTTAGGTTAGGTTAGGTTAGGTTAGGTTAGGTTAGGTTAGGTTAGGTTAGGTTAGGTTAGGTTAGGTTAGGTTAGGTTAGGTTAGGTTAGGTTAGGTTAGGTTAGGTTAGGTTAGGTTAGGTTAGGTTAGGTTAGGTTAGGTTAGGTTAGGTTAGGTTAGGTTAGGTTAGGTTAGGTTAGGTTAGGTTAGGTTAGGTTAGGTTAGGTTAGGTTAGGTTAGGTTAGGTTAGGTTAGGTTAGGTTAGGTTAGGTTAGGTTAGGTTAGGTTAGGTTAGGTTAGGTTAGGTTAGGTTAGGTTAGGTTAGGTTAGGTTAGGTTAGGTTAGGTTAGGTTAGGTTAGGTTAGGTTAGGTTAGGTTAGGTTAGGTTAGGTTAGGTTAGGTTAGGTTAGGTTAGGTTAGGTTAGGTTAGGTTAGGTTAGGTTAGGTTAGGTTAGGTTAGGTTAGGTTAGGTTAGGTTAGGTTAGGTTAGGTTAGGTTAGGTTAGGTTAGGTTAGGTTAGGTTAGGTTAGGTTAGGTTAGGTTAGGTTAGGTTAGGTTAGGTTAGGTTAGGTTAGGTTAGGTTAGGTTAGGTTAGGTTAGGTTAGGTTAGGTTAGGTTAGGTTAGGTTAGGTTAGGTTAGGTTAGGTTAGGTTAGGTTAGGTTAGGTTAGGTTAGGTTAGGTTAGGTTAGGTTAGGTTAGGTTAGGTTAGGTTAGGTTAGGTTAGGTTAGGTTAGGTTAGGTTAGGTTAGGTTAGGTTAGGTTAGGTTAGGTTAGGTTAGGTTAGGTTAGGTTAGGTTAGGTTAGGTTAGGTTAGGTTAGGTTAGGTTAGGTTAGGTTAGGTTAGGTTAGGTTAGGTTAGGTTAGGTTAGGTTAGGTTAGGTTAGGTTAGGTTAGGTTAGGTTAGGTTAGGTTAGGTTAGGTTAGGTTAGGTTAGGTTAGGTTAGGTTAGGTTAGGTTAGGTTAGGTTAGGTTAGGTTAGGTTAGGTTAGGTTAGGTTAGGTTAGGTTAGGTTAGAGGTTAGGTTAGGTTAGGTTAGGTTAGGTTAGGTTAGGTTAGGTTAGGTTAGGTTAGGTTAGGTTAGGTTAGGTTAGGTTAGGTTAGGTTAGGTTAGGTTAGGTTAGGTTAGGTTAGGTTAGGTTAGGTTAGGTTAGGTTAGGTTAGGTTAGGTTAGGTTAGGTTAGGTTAGGTTAGGTTAGGTTAGGTTAGGTTAGGTTAGGTTAGGTTAGGTTAGGTTAGGTTAGGTTAGGTTAGGTTAGGTTAGGTTAGGTTAGGTTAG